>OZ018325.1:18589233-19189233 GCA_963969495.1 Ceratothoa steindachneri
GAGAGATCTTTGGTTCTCTAACTAAAATCCTAACTAATGCCTGACACTTATAGAGCTTGTGTCCTTTGGACAATATTCTCCTATCAGGAGAGAAAACAATGAAGAAACTCTTAATTAAAAGTGACTGGCTCGAAGATGCTAGCCATCCTCTCGATAATGGGCTCTAAGACCTCATCGAAACTCTACGCGCCTTATCTTCAAATTTCGTCTTCTTCGTTTTGGTCGGGGTCGAGAGCGATTTGGAGCCGAACGTACCAGTAATGGGCTAGTCGCCTAGCAAAACGGCAGGGAACCTCTTATTCCCTGGAATCCAACAGAAAGTAAAAGGAACCACTATTCTTTTATTCTTCTTCTTTTGGGGAGAGGGCGGAGAGAGAGTTAGCTATTTTTTCTTTACTCCCACGAACGGGCCTCAAGGGAATTCGCGCCAGCCTCAGCCATGTACTTCTCAGGAATGGAAAAGGATCTTGCCGGCAAAGGTGCAACGAACTAGTTAGGAGCTCCATCCTCTTCTTGTGAGACCTCGGAGACCCGTACCATTTAGGAGGATCTTGCAGAGGGGCAAATTTAGCTAAAGTTCTTCTCTCACCGAGTCTTTGTCCGCTCCCTTGAGAGACCATACCAACAATATCAGTTTCCCGGAAATTGATATTGGGGGACTTTACACGCATCTAACCAAAATTGGAGGCGTTTCTGGAGGGTATACCCAAAATGCCCAAAGGTCTGACCGGAGCGGGTATTTTCATGACGGGAATGGGCACGATAGAGGTCTGGGGTCATATTTACGGCAGCTAAGAATTAAGACTTAAGGGTGGAGTAGTCCATAGTGGACGCTTAGAGAAGCGAAATCAATGTCTCGCAACTGCGAGTTTAGAAGGAGGAGCAATTTGGCGACATAATCTACCTCCATGTCCCAATTGTTGAGTTCAAAACCTTCTCGAAATGCGTAAGATATGATCTAAAATCTTCTTCTTTAAGGACTGGTAATCTTACTGACGTGGACTGTAGAGTTTCGGTCCGGGAGTTAATTGACATTGATATGGTCAGGGAAAATCCTCTTCCGGGACTTGCTGTCCCCACAGTTCTGAACATTCCAGCGCCCTCCCCAAGCACTTCTCCCGCCTCGTCAGGCGCCTCTGCCCATGGGGACGTCATCATCGAAGACATCAGTGCCCCTCCAGATATTATGAACAGAGCAAGAAATAACGAAGAACAAGAAGAAGATAATGAAGAAGAAGAACAAAATAACGAAGATAGAGAAAATGGAAACGACGAACAAGGAAACGAAGAAGACAGACGCAACCAGGCCTGGGTCTCACCCGAGATGGATCCCTTGGAGCCCAGTCTCCCCAGATCTCATGATCCAAATGCCAGACTAGATGTGGAAACTCCCGGCAGCCTAAACACGCTTCCGGCAGCAAACCACATCATCATGGCCGCACAAAAAGATGGAGTCAAGGTCTTCCTCAATAGGAACTACCATAGCTGGGTGAGCTTCTCTTCGTGAGTTCTTCCACTGCTGGAACAACTCCTCAAGAAAGACATCATCGAGGAAAGTCAGCACATCACTCGTTGCCACAGAGTCTTCCCCGTGCAAAAGCCAAACGGGAGTGTACGTATCGTTTACGATATACACAGGCTTGAAGAATTCTACACCCCACCAACTTTTAGACTCTCCTCGGTGCAGAAAGTCTTGAAAAGTATGGGCGCCGGCGACTTCGCCGCGAAGTTAGATTTAAAAGATGGATTCTACCATATCCCCCTGACAAGCAAAAGTAGACACTGGTTTGGAATAAAGGCCTCCGGCAGATGCTTCCGCTTCAAGAAGCTGCCAATTGGATTCGCCGGAGCTCCCTTTATTATGCAATCCACCGTAAGACCTGCGGTGAATGCAGTAACCAAGTCAATGGGATGTCAAATTTTTACCTACTTATATGACATCCTCATTACTGGGCCTAGGAAAAAGGTGAGCCAGTGCGTCAACTATCTTATCTCTAGTTCCCTCAATATCAACATTAAATAGAGTGTCATCATCCCGACTAAACTCATCCCCTACTTTGGCATAAAAATTGACCTAAGATACAAGCGGGTCGCTTTAATGCCTACCATGTGACAAAAGATCAAAGCCGCTCTTACCTTCACCTCCACAAACGCCGTCGGTTATCGCGGGTGGACCAGATTTGCCGGCCTTATGAACTTCATAGCACAAATAATCCGTCTTCTCTTCTTCTGGGTCCAGCTGATGATGGATCAGCCGTCCCACTACAGTCCCGAGAAACTAGTCTGGCATTTGGATCATGAGATCTGGGGCGACTGGGCTCCAAGAGATCCATCCCAGGCGAGACTCAGTCCTGGTTGCGTCTGTCTTCTTCGTTTCCTTGTTCGTCGTTTCCATTTTCTCTATCTTCATTATTTTGTTTTTCTTCATTATTTTCTTCTTGTTCTTCGTTATCTCTTGCTCTGTTCATAATATCGGGAGAGGCGCTGATGTCTTCGATGATGACGTCTTCATGGGCAGAGGCACCTGACGAGGCGAGAGAAGCGCTTGAGGAGGGCGCTGGAATGTTCAGAACTGTGGGGACAGCAAGTCCCGGTAGAGGATTTTTCCTGACCATATCAATATCAATTAACTCTCGGACTGAAACTCCACAGTCCACGTCAGTAAGATTACCAGTCTTTAAAGAAGAAGATTTTAGATCATATCTTACGCATTTCGAGAAGGTTTTGAACTTAACAATTGGGACATGGAGGTATATTATGTCGCCAAATTTCTCCCTTTTCTAAACTCACAGTTGCGAGACATTGATTTCGCTTCCCTAAGCGTCCACCATGGACTACTCTACCCTCAAGTCTGAATTCTTAGCTGCCGTAAATATGACCCCAGACTTCTATCGTGCCCGTTTCCGTCATGAAAAGACCTACCTCGGTCAGACCTTTGGGCATTTTTTGGTATACCCTCCATAAACACCCATTTTGGTTCGATGCGTGTAAAGTCCCCCAAGAGTACGAGCCCCTTCTGGACATCTTGCTAAGAGATCAATTCTTAACTTCCCTGACCCCGGAAATCCGTGGCTTCGTTAAGGACAAGCGCTGTTGTACGTTCAAGGAATTCCTAGAAGAGGGTGATGTTTATGCACGTAGCCATAACTTGTACCCTAAAGTTAATAAGAAGCCCCCTTCTTCCGTCTCCTCCCAAGTTCAAGATTAATGACTCCAGGCCCCTTTCAAGAAATACCCCTAGACTCGTAAAAGTTCAAGGCCCCTCGAAACCCAGGAACCTTCCTTCTTTGGAACCAAGAGACCTTAAGCCCATAATTACCACTCCCCTCCGCCTCGTTATTCCCCAGAAGGCAGATAATCTGTTTCACGTGCAGAATAGAAGCTCATGTACGCACGAACTGCCCTCAAAATTCCCAATTTAGAAGCGTGTCCTCCCATCAGGTACACCAAGTTAGTGCCACTCTTGCTCCTTCCCCCGTCTCTTCAAGATACCACTACCTCTCTCGTCGACCAACAACTCCGGTCACCAAGTAAACTTTCTCTTTAATAAGAGCTCCCCCGGTGGTTTGAAATTTGAAAATGGGTCTGTGAACGGATGCAATGTGTCCACCCTTGTACACGACACTGGGTTCACATGCATCGTGGTATCAGAGAATTTACTTCCCTCAGTCGCCCCTGACCACCAAAGGTTCGCTGTGGTCCATGATTACCTCGGCTGAGCGAATCGTTTCCCTATGTAAAATTCCACAAAGAATGTGAGTATTTGAATGGTTGGCTCGAAGTGGTAGCAGCCCAAATCAAGTTTTGCTCTGTCCTGATTGGTCAGAGCACCCAGGTTACAAGTATCCCGGTAGCACAACCCGTGATAATACGTGCCCAGGAGGCCAAGGCTTTCCTAAAACGAGGATTTATTTCCGCGCCTAGAAGGGGTGCGCAAATCTCCTCCCCCTTTGGGGGAAAGCCAGGACTTAGGAGCAAGAGTATACTCGTGGTGAAAAAAGCATCCCATACCTTGTCAAGGATGAGCTGTTACATTGTAAATGTTCCGACGAAAACGAACATAAAATACATACCTTGCGTGTTCCCTGCTCTCACGTCCTCCAAGTCCTCTAGATTTCTCACGATAGTTTATTATCCGGTCTTTTTAGTCATAATAAAACCTATCAGATGGTTTTTAAGTATTTTTATTGGCCACGTTCTGCCAGAGAAATTGCAGAGTACTGCAAATCATGCGATGCTTGCCAAAGGACATCTTTAAAAGGGCGCTTTAAGCCAGCCCCCCCATCAGAAAGGCTCGATCATCTCGAAACCTTTTTCTCGTGTGGCCATTGATCTTATTGGCCCCATTCACCCCCCGTTTAGTGAAGGACACAGTTGCGTCTTCACTTTTCGCTACCAGTTTTCCTGAAGCAGTTCCTCTTAAGCGCATTGATAGCTTTTCGTGCGCCGAAGCCCTCACTATCATTTTTTTTCTCGGGTAGGAATTCCTAAAGAGGTATTGTCGGATCGAGGAAGATAATTTACCTCCAAGCTTATGGAGTATGTCGGAAAGCTACTCATGGTAAAACCTCTGTTTACCACCCCTATGCCACCCAGCCACAAATGGAGTTTGCGAAAAGCTGTATGGCACATTGAAAGCAATCCTCAGAAAAATTGTGTATTGATCAGCCCCAATAATGGCACCGCTCTTTACCCGTGGCACTGTTTGCGTGTCGTGAATCCTCCCATAGAACTCTAGGATTCGCCCCCTTCGAATTACTGTATGGCCGTTATGTTCGAGGCCCCCTTGCTATTTTAAAGGATATTTTCACCAATCCCCGTCTGGATAACGAAATCCAATCCTCCTATTCGTACCTCCTAGACCTCAAAAAGCGCCTCGAGATATATGCCGACATCGCATACAAAAATTCTGAGGTAAATTTGGAGAAGTATCGAAATTAATTCGATTTAAGGGCGAAGGAAAGAAGATTTAAACCTGGCGAGGAGGTGCTGTTGCTACTTCCCACGGAGAGTAACAAACTCCTGTGTTAGTAGAAGGACCACTTTTCCGTTCTAGAGGTAGGAGAACCAGTGGATTACTTCATTCAAACCCCCCTCAGGAGATAAGGTTTTCTACATCAATATGTTAAAAATATCACCGCCGTGCGTGTATCAACAATATTGTGGCCTTCGATAAAGAGCCCTTTGGAAGCGGTGTATCCTGCTGACCACCTTAATTTCGTGCAAGTAGTATGCATTGAATGAGATGGTGATTACCCTATCCCATCTTTAACTGGACCCCCGGAATCATCATCCCCTCTGCTGGATGTCTTCTCCAGGCTAGCGCCTCTTCAAATGAGTAAGCTGCAGCAATTGCTAAATGGATTCGAAGATGCCATCTCCGAGACCCCCGGTTGCGCTAATTATTTAAGCATAACATCGTCCCTACTACTCAAGATCCTGTTCGCTCAAAAATTCAGATGGGCCCCCAGGACCATAAGCTCAGAGCTCTTGTTGAGATGCCAATTCCCCGCAAGAAGAAACAGCCGAGGTCATTCATGAGATTATCCTCCTTTTACAGTAGATTTATCCCTAACTTCGCTTCTATTTCCGCCCCCTTAAGTGCCTTCCTTCAGAAGAGATCCCCAGATCCCCTTTCATGGAATCCCGCAGTTATGCCCGATTCCAGGTGCTCAAGGACAAGCCAGCGTCTGCCCCCATTTTGAGACTCCCTAATCCCTCTAAGCCCTTGGGCATCCAGACGGATGCGAGTAACGAAGGTAATGGATGCGTGCTGCTCCAATGCTCCAACGAAGGTGAAAGCCACCCTGTGCCTTACGCGAGCCAAAAGCTACTGCCTCGCGAACGTAATTAATCGGTAATAGAACGGGAAGCTTTGGCTATAGTATGGAATATTACCAAGTTTAGCATGTATTTAATAAGGAAAGAGTTTATTGTCGAGGCTGACCATCGAATTTTGTCGCACCTCCGAAATACTAAGAGCAAGAACGGACTTGTAATGCGATGGCATTTGATACTCCACAATCAGTTCAAAGTTTGGTATATACGAGTACGTGGTGCGGAAAATTGTATTGCTGATAATCTTAGCCGGATTCCATTAGCCGACAATGCTGGCTAATCGACTAAATTATAGGTCGCCTCGAAGCCCTTCAGCTAATCATGTATATTATTTTTCTTCTTTTTTTTAACTCTGTACATACTCTATCTATGGTCTGTCGATACTTATTTAATAGTGTTTTTTGTTGTTGTTCCACTACCCTTTTAGACAAAGAGCAAGCCTCCACCCCCCACCCCCCGGTGACGAGGGGCGAAAGAGCCTCTATGTTCCCCCCTTGCTTCTAAGTCATGAATCGACTCCGCCTTCGGATTAAGATGTCTGGAGCTTGTGATTCCTTTCTCCAAACTCCAAACTCTAAACTCTAAACTTCCCCTTCCCTTCAAGAATCGGGCACACAAATACTCAGGCTATTCTGCAGTTCGACGAGTTTAGCCCACACCTCAAGGCCGTCCTTATCGCCTCATCCCTTAGGCGTTCGTCAGACAACAGACTTCTTCAGCTGTGATTCTACCCACGTCAATTGGTAGCTTCTGAGAACCGCAAGCTTTTGGATTTGCGCAACACTCTGCCTTTTTTTTAATCGAACCGAAGAAAATCTCCATTGATTACCTTTGAGGAACAAGAAGATTCCTCTTTCAGTGGAATTACGAGAATTCTCACCTTCCCGTCAAACGTCATATTTGAAGTTAGGCTATCTTGATCGGAAGGTTGGTTCGGATCGTGCCTCATTCGGATCGTGCCCCACTTGCCCCATCGGATCCTTTCCAACTCGCCTCATCAAAATAAGGACCCCCCTCCCTCCTTTATTAGTATTGACAAGTTTCCTCTTTTGATCTGAGCCTAGTTACATTACTCATTTAATTTCATTTGTGAATCCCTTCTCATAATAATTATCAAGAGACTTTCAATTTAAATAATTCCACTTTGCTTATTATTATTCTTATTTTGACCTTTGTAAATAAAATTACATTTTTGTTGTTTCATCTTTAACTAACCTTGAACGATACTCTCGGCCTATTCAAGTAAATCTCGCCAACCATTTATCCACTCTGTTTGGTTATTAAGGATTTAAAACACAACGCCTCAAGTGTGACCTCCTAATCGGTCGTTAATCTCTGCAAACAGTCATTCAACAGTTCGCGTTGCAGTAGACGATTAAGTCACTACCCTCCCACACATAACATACGAGTAGTGTATGATAGAGAGTGGTTGTACCACTACAGAGGGGTATATCTCGTGTCCAGCCACGCCTGGCTATCGCATCTCGGGCTTAGAGATTTTTTAAGGATAGATCCTGGGTAAGTTACAAATGTGCACTGTCGCACACCGGGAGAAGGTAGGCGGTGACCATAGCGATCTTGAAAGGCCACAGCTCCTAAATGAGCAACCAGATGCAGAAAGAGTGACAGAGAGTAATAGATAAAAAGAGAAGGTCGGAAAAAGATATGGAGAGAGAGAGAATGAACGACAGAAAGAGCAAGAAGGAGCACAAGAAAGATGACGAGATATAAAATGAAAGACCAGAGAGAGAGAACGAGATATAAAATGAAAGACCAGAGAGAGAGAAAGAGATAGAAAATGAAAGACCAGAAAGAGAGAACAAGATAGAAAATGAAAGACCAGAGAGAGAGAACAAGATAGAAAATGAAAGACCAGAGAGAGACAACGAGAGAAAATGAAAGACCAGAGAGAGAGAGAGAGAGAGAGAGAGAGAGAGAGAGAGAGAGAGAGAGAGAGAGAGAACGAGATAGAAAATGAAAGACCAGAGAGAGAACGAGATAGAAAATGAGAGACTAGAGATAAAAAAGAATGACCAGAGAGAGAACGAGGGAGAAAATAAGAGACTAGAGAGAGAACGAGAGAGAAAGAGAAAAAGATAAGAGAACGAGAGAGAACGAGAAAAAGATGAGAACGAGTGAGAACAAGAAAAAGATGAGAGAACGAGGGAGAACGAGAAAAAGATGAGAGAACAAGGAAAAGAGAGAGAAGGAGAGAGAAAGAGAACGTGAGAGAGAGAACGTGAAAGAGAAAAAAACGAGAGAAAGAGAGAGAGAGAGAGAGAAAACGAAAAAAAGAGAACGATAAAAGAGAATGAGAGAACGGGAGAACGAAAAAAGAGAACGAGAGAACGAAAAAAAGAGAACGGTAAAAGGAGTAACAACAAGGAATGAAGGTACCCTAGGAGACCTTACGGTCCATTCAAGGAGGGTACCTTTGGACTAGCAATCGAGCGGGCACATGGCTGCTCAATTGTTTTGCGTCCCTAAACGGCCACTTTTCAAGACCTTGTCTAGTCTTGACTTGAACTGGTCAACAGATTCACTGTTGACAACTTCCACTGGAAGTGCGTTCCACTTACCGCAGATACTTTAAGTGAAAAATCCACACAGATTGCGGTTGTAACGCTTCAGTTCAAGTTTGAAGCCGTGATTGCGCGTTCTGTTCTCAGTGAGTGTGAACATATCCCGGTAGTCAACATTGTCAAACCCTCGAAGAATTTTGAAAACTTCGATGAGCTGACCACGCAATCTACGGGTTTCCAGCGAGAACAGATCTAATTCCCTTAGTCTATCCTCATAACTTTTATGTCGGATAGAGGGAATCAGCTTGGTTGCCCTAGCTTGTACGCGTTCCAACCTTGCGATGTCCTTTCGAAACGAAGGATTCCAAAATTGTACGGCATACTCCAGGTGCGGCCTAACGAGGGAGTTGTACAGGCAAAGTACTATCTCCTCGTTACGGTATTTAAACTCGCGCTTCATGTAGCTTAACATCCTTTGGGCTTTCTTCTCTGCCTGGATGCACTGTTTTGAGAACTTGAGGTCGCTAGTGATAGTAACACCCAAGTCCTTCTCAGTGTCACTCGATTCAAGAGCAGTGCCCTTAAGGATGTACTGAGATTTGGGATTTCAGTGGCCGATATGCATTACTTAGCATTTTCCCACGTTGAAAGGCATTTGCCACGTGTCCGACCACTCCCCAATCGTTTGAGGTCCTCTTGAAGGCTGGCAGTGTTCCCCTCCTTTGCCACATTGATACCAAGCTTGGTGTCGTCGGCAAATTTGGAGATTTTGGAAACCACGTTTTCGTTCATGTCGTTGACATAGATAATAAACAGTAGTGGTCCCAGGACGAAACCTTGATGGACACCGCTAGATACGGGTGCCCATTCAGAGGCCCGACCATTCACCACTACGCGTTGCCGTCTGTCACTTAGCCAGCTCTCTATCCAACCTGCTACCTTGCTACCTATGCCCTGCGCACGCACTTTCCGGAGAAGCTGGTGGTGTGGTATCTTGTGGAAGGCTTTTTGGAAGTCAAGGTACACAACATCCACCGCTCTATTCCGATCATGCTCACTGAACACGAAGTGGAAGAATTCCACAAGGTTCTTCAGGCATGACCGTGGCCTTCAGAAGCCGTGCTGGGAACTCCTCAGTATCAGGTTTGACTCTAAATAAGACGTTATCTTGTCCATTATCATGCTTTTCATGAGTTTACCCACTATCGAAGTCAAACTGATGGGTCGGTAGTTTGACGGATGCCTGGGGTCTCCTTTCTTGAAGATCGGAGTCACCTCCGCCTCACGCTAGTCTCTTGTAACGCATCCGGTCCGGATTGACATTTTAAATATAGCGCACAGATGTCGTGATACTTCATCGCACACTTCCTTCAACATCTTGGATAGAAACCCGTCCGGTCCGGAGAACTTATTCGTCTTTAGGTCAGCGATCTTTTTCTTTATTTCTCCTCTGGTGAAGTCCATCACCTCTAGCTTTTCCCGCGAGTAGGAATCCGTGGGCTGGGGGATGGAACCACACTCCTTAGTAAACACTGAAGAGAAGTAGTCATTGAGAAGGTTAGCATTTTCTGCATCTGACTGAGTTAATGCACCCTCCTCGTCCACTCAGGGCCCAATCCTACTATGAATTGATTTTGCGGCTATTTACATAGCGGAAGAACTCCTTGGGATTCTCCTTGCAGAGTCTTGCCACTCAGAGTTCCTCAGACGGCTTAGCCGCCCTTATGCTGGACTTCACTCTTCTGGCAAACCTCCAGTACTCGTCAAAGGCACTCGAGATCTTCGATCACCGGTACGCATTTCTCTTCTCCCTAAGCATCTGGCCGATTTCTCGATTAAACCACTTTGGTTGAACAGAAGACCGATGGAGGCATTTCAGAGGGATGCAACGCGATTGAAGACTCAAGAACATATTTTTGAAATTGTTCCACGAATCCTCAACATCTTCGCATACCGCTAGCCTTACATTAGTTAGCCCAGCACGAATGCTTGCAAAGTCTGCTCTTCTCAAGTCAAGTTTCCTTGATTGACTGGCAACAGACCTTACCTTCGGGATCATGTCGGTAAATCTAATTAGCTGGTGATCACTGCCACCGAGCTCTTCGCCTACAGAGAGATCCTCAACGATATCATCCTCAGAGGTGAAGACCAAGTCGAGGATATTGTCTCCTCTCGTCGGTTCTCTGACCCATTGAGTGAGGAACTCGTTGTTGGCGAACTCCAGGAGTAGCGCGCTCTCGCCACAGGCTGCTCTGGTTTCCCAGTCAACTTGTCTGTTGAAGTCGCCCATAACGATGCACACTCTGCCTTGAACAAGCTCACCCAGCAGCTGGTACAGTTCCCTGTCCTTCTCAACGGGTTGGGAAGGGGGTCTGTAAAGCACCAGGGTCCTGTATCTGACAGGACCTATCTCTAGGTCAACGCCTAGGAGCTCGTGATCGGATATAATGTTGGAGTTCGTAGATTTGATTGTATCCTTGACATACAACATTACACCGTCACCCTCTCTGTCTGGCCTATCTTTGTGGAAGAGTTGGTAGCCAGGAACCGTGAATTTGCCTTCAAAGTCTCGGTTTGAGGTTTTTATCCACGATTCTGTCATGGCTACCATTTCGGGTTCTTTCGTCGCTACGAGGCCACGGAGCTCAGGAAACTTGTTCCTGATTGACCTCGCATTGAACAGAATAACTTTCAGGGAGTCCCCGAGAGAGAGAGAGAGAGAGAGAGAGAGGGATAGAGAGAGAGAGAGAGAGAGAGATTGAGGGATAGAAATAATATTTTTGAAATTTTAAGAGCTCACTTGGTGACTGCCTACCTGGGTAAAAGTCGCCGTACTCACACATACGAGGAGGGGAGAAAGAGTGAGAGGGAATTTATTCCTTATCGGACGATGCAGCTATAAAAAGGAAGTTCAGCTAATGGAGTTAAAGGAGAGGTTCGACGTCATCAATGAATAACCGTATTATATCCCATAATGCATAATACTGATCTTTTCAGAGATTGCTAAAGATTGTATTGCGGGGATTAGGGAAAGTTATTGTAGTTTCAGATAGCCCCAGGGAGATAAGCATGTAACTTGAACAAGTTGTGTGGTTGGTTTTTGTTTTCTGCAAAGATACGGTGGGATTGAGCATTACTGGGGGAATTTAGGAGGGAAGTGTATGAATGAGGAATCGGAGTACATACTCGTAGGTTACCCGTTTCTGCCTCTCGGCTATTAGCACGATCAGCTGGACGTCATCCTTCGCTGTGTTTCTTGGCATTTAAAATATTGACTGAGATCGACGGGAAAGCTCTCACCGAATGGCTGGCCACGGTGAGGTCAAGTTTGGTATTAGCAGAGTCTAGCGGAAAATGAATGTGTCATGATCCCTTTTAATCTTTTCTTGGTTAATGGAATAGAGCCGAGGGTCATAAGGCTTCGTGGTAGGATGTGAACGAAGTTTAGGTTAAAACGGAAGAGAAACAATGCATCTATAAGACACGCGATCTGTTCCTGCGGCCTAACGTTGTTCGCTCATAACTAACGGTCATTCACGCATGCGCGTAAACTGCCGGGTATGAGCAATGAAATGTTTACTCGTTGTAAGCATATTATATATTATAGGGTATTATATGATATAGAATAGGGTGAGTGCAAAACTCTCCGAAATCTGCTTTCACCTCACAAATAATAATAATAACAGCATTTAAAGATATTTTTGTGTCACAATAAAAGAATTTCAAACAATTTGCTTCTGAATTTATTTGCGACAGAAGACACTTTTGAGGCGTCAATTATAGTTAAGTCATGAATTGGGAAAGATAAGGCGACTTATTCAAACGTATGTTCATGTGTTGATCACGAAATTAGACATTGAGAGTGGAAAAATATTAAAATGTTAAGAAGAGAGTTCATGCTAGGTGAAGTTGAAATCTTCCAGAATAAGTAATGTTGTAGAATGGTTATAGATGACCATGTTCTCTAAATTTTGCGAAAACTTAAAATAAATAACTTTAAAACTCCTTTTCATCACTAACTATAATTTAAGAAGGGGATTTTTTTGAGTATTTGAATAATAATTTCCTCAGTTTGGTTATGACTTATGTTTTTTATATCAAATTTATTTCTAATAATTTTTTTAAAATCCAAAGAATTACAAATAGTGAAGTTCAAAAGATTTATTTTTATATATCTTCTTCTATAACTATATTTTAGCAACGTGGTATTTTGAAAGGGGGAAATTTAGTTTAGAGTTACTTTTTAAAATTATTATAATTGGCGAAGTTCAGGAAATTTAGAAAAAATTCACCATGGCTGATTTTTTATAGATTTTAAATTTTAATCTTAGTAGCGAAGCGCAAGCTCCCCCTTAGGGGGAAGTGGCGAAGCCATTGCCTGGTGTGTTTTATATAAAAAATACCGTTTAGTTTGGGTGGTTTTGTTAAAACGTTTTATTTAGCTTGATTAAGAAAACTTCAAATCCTATACAGGTTCAATCCCAGAGAGCACGGACATAAAACTTCAGCGTATGTGAGTGAGAGGCCTCTGATTGGGCACAAGTGCTGAACCTATTTCTCGTAGGGTTATGTTACCTCTTACATACGTAATCACTACAAGGCAAGTCTCTACTATCATTTCCCTTCACTTCTTCAACAGCCACTCTACTCTGTACCGGAGCCCTTGCGTGCTAGTTCCATGTTTATCTGCCTCCGGGAGGGGGTTTTCTGTTGTTTTTTTTATTTTGCCATTACTTCTCCTTCTGAGATTTTTAATTATCCTTGAGAGAGGCGCTTCTGCTGAAAAAAGGGAGTCCTACCGATGGGCCTGCAGTATATATACCCTATGGAGAGATCTTTATCCAGATACCCCTGACGGAGAATAGACGTCCCTCCTCCTATTATCCCGAGTGTTCAACGATTGCTGGTTGGTGCAAAAAAAAAATACTAAACGGACATTCCCCTCTCCACCTACAGAGACCAGGATATAAGGATTGTCATTCTGATCTTGATGTAAATTTTATTATCGGGTTGGGAGATAGCCTTCATGATTTTTAGGGACCAAAGTCGCAACTTACCTTCTTACATACTAACAGAATGCAAAGTAAGGAAATCCCAATTTAAAAAAAATGGTAAATCATTTTGTTTTATAGAAACGTGCCAGTGAAATTTCGATTTATTATTGCTTTCTATTTTCTCATATAATTTGTAGTTGGCATCGGTGCTTGAGTTAGTCCTGGGCATCAAATGTTTAATACTCTACTAAAACTTCTGACTACCAATAACTTTAAAATTTTATTTAAGAATAAATTTTACGACTATTATCTTCAGGCAGAAATACAATGAGTGAGCAGGACTGAGAAAATAAAAAAATTCAAGGAATAACTGATCTATTTCTTAAAAAAGACATTGTTAAATTTTCTCTTGCTAAAATTCCTAAAAGTGGGAGCTATTTTAGACATTGCTAAGTTAGATTTTTTTTTTAAGTCAAACGAGTGACTAAAAGATAACAGAAAAAATTATTTATGGTACAAAAAGTAAAAATAACAATCTTTTCAATATCCCTTTATGATTTGACTTGCATTTAATTTTTATTTTTCAGAGAATTTAGTCTAGTCCCCCTTTATTAAAACACCCTCTGTTGAATCAGTTATTGATTGAAATCTGTATTGAATGTGCAAATCATATGGCCCGTGCTTGCATGTGTCATTGAGCTGTATAAATATGGAATAAGTACAATAATTAGATCCACATTTGACTCGGTTCTGATATTAAAATGAATACTTTGAGACTTTTCTGGACTTTTAAAGGAGATAATGAAGAGATGGGGAAGATTTGATAGTATTAAATTTCTATTAATAAATATATTTTATATATAAAAAAAACTATTTAGGTTATAGTCACTGAGTTATCAGAAAAATGTATTAATAAGCATGTTTGTGTGGTGCCTATTCCACGCAAACCCTATTTGTCAGGGCAGGGTTCATGGGTAACTTGACATTCATACAGTAAATGTTTTTAATTTTGAACTAACATTAAGGTGAATCATTGTAGGGAGGGGAGCTATCAATAGTTAGAAAGAAAATGGGTCTTAAAAGAATAAATGAACTATAATATTTTCCATTTTTATATGTATTTACTTAATATTTTCATTTGACAGGGCACTTTATATAAATTAATTAACCATGTTAAACATGAGAGTGTATATATATATATATATATATATATATATATATATATATATATATATATATATATATATATATTAATTGGCTAGAACAGATTCCCTTCTCCTTCTAGTAGTTCATTTTACCAAGGTCTACTGTATTCATAAATTATGTTTTGAACACTTATCAATTCCAATGGCTCACGCTCCAAACTATCTTTTGTTTTGGAATAGTTTTCAATTTCTGGAAGTTGAACACAGTTTGTTTGCCACACTGCTCAGTCATTGATAGAAATTAAACAAATGTGGAATGAGAATAACATCAAATCCTAGACACATTTAACACAATTTCATCCTGAGATAATGGAGATTGTTATAAAGAAAGCTGGATAAAGCAAGCTATAGGAAGAATACAAAGCAATTCAAACTGCACGGTGCATGTAGTTAATTTTTAGTCTTGATGTTCATCGGAGATTTTATCAATAAACCTTATGTAAGGAATATTTTTATAGGTACAAAGAACATATTGGCTAGTAGTGTAGTCAATATTTTTCACTGTGTTTAACATTCCAGCAAACTCAATGGCACAACTTCTATATGTTTTTATTTTATATATCAGCTGAATTTTAGTGGACTGTGATGTATTGAATGCTTTGTTGGTAATAATTTGATGGAATTATTGTGTACCTGTTAAAGTTTAAGCATTCTCAAATCTAGATTGCAATTTCAGTGAAATAATTTACAGAGAATTTGAAAAATCCTAATGGTGTTATAATTGGTGATTTATAGACCCTCTGAAGACTTAGCTGCAGCCCTTTTAACTATGTCATCATGCATTCTTGCCATGACTGGTACCGAAAAAATTCCATTTACAATTCATTCCCGAGTATAAAAAATGATAGCATGGTGAGTGAGCAATGGGGGGCATGGACTGCATCCGAGAACGAGCAGCACTTATCACTCGACCGGGGGCAAAGGCAACTCAGTTCCTTGTCGACTTCCCTCGAATATGAGTCCGACACTTGGACCCTCCAGCAGCAGGTGCTCGCCCTCGACGCGCAGCTGGAAAAGGCGGAGCTGAGTCGTCGCGCGTACGAGGCCGCCACTCGGCAGCTCGTCCACTTCCTGCAGACGATCAACACAACTCTGTCGACGGTGTTGGGTCTTGACACCAAGGTGGACTTCCCCTTCACCACGCAGAACACCTGGGAGCTCCTCACCAACCTCAAACTCAGCCTCCTCCACAACCCGATCCGCTCAGACTCGAGCCCCCACCTACCCAAACTCAGCCGCAGAGACCCTCCCTTCGCTGATTTGCGGGAAGGGGCTTTGTCCACCAGAACCGTGGGGGAGAACGCGGCTCCAAGGTGCGCGAAGAGGCCCGCAACAAGAAGGGGCTGAGTCCTCCACGCCCGCGAGAAACTGCCTGAGCCTGGGTTCTTACGACGCCCCGCTCAGCATTTCCTCCTCGAGCAGCCAAGAATCGACCACGCAAACCAAAGAGCCCCCTGGTGACCGAGGCCTTACCCCTCCAAGGAGACCAGAGGACGCAAGAGGACCAGTCCTGAGAGGAGATTTTCCATCTCGCAGAATGTCTGGAGCCCCTCCAAGAAGCCCCTTATGTAGAGCGGCAGCGTCAGTAACCTACCCTCGTCTTCCTCCCTGGATGGCCCTCCTATCCCCAGGGTGAGTCGTGCTGTGATTACCCACTGCGTGGCCACGAACAAGATTAATACCTTCGCTCATAACCAATGCCCCGATGGTGTTGCGGGTAGCGACATCCATAATACTATATATTAAGAACGGATTTTTTGAAGGGTTTGAATAATAATAGATATTCTTTTCTTCCTAGAAAGCAGCCTGAAGCCTTGGCGGCATGGGCTCCCAACCATTTGTTTATTTAGTTTGTAGTTTAATATTTAAGTGATGCCCTGATCATTAACCTTAAGATAATTACATTCTTATAAGTGTTTATGTTGGGCCCGAAACATTTGTTTATTTATTTTGTAATTTAATATTTAAGTAATTCCTTGATCATTAACCTTAAGATAATCACATTCTTATAAGTGTTTATGTTGGACCCCCGACCATTTGTTTATCTAGTTTGTAATTTAAATGAAAAATGTGATCACTGGTAACCACTTCCTCAATACAAAAAGAAATAGGATAAACTAAGAAATAGTGGAATGTATAATACAAGTCACTCACTTGTGGTATTTATAATGATGCAAATAATAGCATCCCTTAAAGCTATATTGAAATCCTACCAAATTCACTAGGGTTCAGTGAGAAGCTTATTAGCTATAACACAACGGAAATCAACATATAAAGAGAATACTTATGTGAACGATGGTGGCAGTTTCTTGCTGTGGGGGCTAACTTCCGCTGGTCTGGATGAAGACAGGGTGATACGGAATCTTACCCACACGTAAATCAATATAAATAGTTATGGCAAATACAGAAAGTTATGTGCTCTGTACAAACTAAGGAAGTCTTATATACGGGAATTATCAACGGTTTAAGTGTTGATTGATACGAAATAGATCGAGTGTCGTGCGATGGTCAGTATGGCTAACGGACAACAACTGCTCACATAAAATTTACCCACATGAACCTAGTTCGCTCCTCGTTTTCTTTGGGATTGCGCATCACAAGATGGTTGTCTCAAGTAATGCACATATTAGCCAATATTTATAAACAGTAAATTCTGGGGGTATTTTAACCACCCAAAGTAAAATAATAAATCTACTATTCTCTTTTCCAAAACTTCTGGTGTGAAATACACGACAGATACCCTGATCATTAACCTTAAGATAATTACATCCTTATAAGTGTTTATGTTGGGCCCCCGACCATTTGTTTATTTAGTTTGTAATTTAATATTTAAGTGATGCCCTGATCATTAATCTTAAGATAATCACAATGCTTTATAAGTGTTTATGTTGGCCCTCTAATCATGTGTTTATTTAATCTTGGGTGGATGCGCTAAGTGATAGCCAAGGGCAATCTAGCAACGCTATGGCTTTTGTCATGATGGGTGATATTGGGGTGGTGCCATAGCCTTTGCACCAAGGTCTTCCAATATCCTTGTTTCATCCTTTCCTGTTGTTATGGTGCTATACAGCATTCTTTACTTCTCTTTCCCTTTGGATATGGCGTCCTTAAGGGGTTTTTGTTTGCCTTGCTCAGATATGATGGCTCCATCTGAGTGGACCTTTAATTTTCATCTCATTTACCTTCTTTATGGGAATTACCTCTTTTCATCAAACCTTAATTTTACTTTTACTCGCCTTATTGGCTGGTGATTTTAAGTTGAATTCTGGTCCACAGAGGCAGCTTGCAAAAGTTGCCGTATACTATATTCAAATATCCGTGCACTTCATAAGAATCTCAAAGATCTTACGATGGCTGATACCAATCATGACATAATTTTCTGTTCTGAAACTCTGGTTTCTAACCATAGAAATACTTCAGATCTGCTTATACCAAATTTTAACAAGCCTGCCCTTATACGAAGAGACTCCTTTCCTCGAGCCCGTGGTATGTGTCTTTACATTAGATCTGGTTATAGTGCACAACACTTAACCAGATTTTGCTGTCACTGCCGTGAGATGCAACTTGTAAAAGTCTTCAGCAAATATCATAACCATTACATGTTTGTACTTTATAAAAAACCCTGATGCCAACTGCTATGGCCTCAATGGAGTCTGTTGATGTAAAGGCATCCTTTAGTTTTGTTAGAGACTTAAACCCTCGTCATTAAGACTGGTTGAGTTTTGTATCACTAGCTAATCGAAATGGTCTTGCAGCTTTGGATTTCTCTAACTTATGTGGATGTGAACAGCTGATTCAGAGTTATACACACAATTCTGGGAACTGCCTCGATATTTTCTTGACTCACATACCAGGAGTTGTCGAGGCTTCTTTCTCGCTCTCATAGGTACCTCTGATCATAATGACACCCATTGAAAAATTCGTCTTCAATTCACTGTTCTGGCATAACCATCTCCCATCAGGTATATCTCAAATCTAGAGTCAATGGGACAATGGATGCATGGAAGTTAACCGTATTCAGTGGAATACTATTTTTAATTTTAGTGACTCAGTATTAGCTTTGAATACTTGTCTTCTTAATATTCTACATACAAGGTTTCCATTCAAAATAATTAAATCCCGTGTCAAAAATAAAGCTTGGTTTGACGATGATTGCAAATGTGCTTTTGATGAAAACAGGCTGCTTATCACTTGCGGAGACGCAATCGCAGCCAGTTGCTTTGGGATAGGTATGTTGCTCTTAGAGCTGAGGCTCAGCCACACAAATGGTGGGGCTCTCTTAAGTCTTCATTGTTTGGTGTGAATTCGAGTATGCCTCCACTACGTGAACCTGATGGTTCCATGTCTTTTGAGCCATTAAATAAAGCTAATTTGCTCTCTAAGACCTTTATAAACAAACAGAGAGATCAATTAAAATCAGTTACCTTTAAATCAAATGAGCTTAAAAAGTATCTTCTTGATTTAGATACTTATGGTGGGACGGACTCGGATGGCTTTTTCTCCCTTTTCTTCAAGAAGATCGCCCCACTTTTGGCACCTGAATTGGCTGTTGTTTTTAGGTTGCTTCTAAAGAACGGTTCTTTTTCTTCTTGTTGACGTAAAGTCAACATTACTCCCGTTTCAAATGGAGCATCGGCTTCAACTTTATCATCTGAATACTGTCCAATCTCAATCATACCTATCTCATCTAAGATCATTGAGAGACTCCTTGTTAAACGATTTACCTTGTATTGTGACAAAATCGGTGTGATACCTGATTCACAATTTGGGTTCTGCGAGAGTTTGGGAACTTGCGATTGACTCCTAACACTGACCCATGACCTTCAATCCGCTTTGGACCGTGGGCATAAGTCTCGTGTTGTAGCTATTGATTTCAGATCAGCCTTCGACATTGTTAATCATAAGGCTCTAATTTCTAAACTGCAAATTTATGGTATTGGTGAAGCCTTCTTAATATTTTAAAGAATTTGTTTAAAGTAGATCCCAGGGTGTTTCTGTTGATGAGACCTTCTCTGCTTCTTTGCCTGTGGTCTTAGGCGTTCGACAAGGGAGCGTTCTTGGTCCCTTATTTTTTATAATTTTCACCTCCGACTTGGGCATTAACCTTGAAAATAAACTGATATCGTATGCCAATGTCACAACTTTGTACTTCTCAATTCGGTCTCTATGTAACAGAGGAGAAGTTGCATCATTTCTAAATAGGGATTTAGCCAAGATTACCTCTTGGTGTCAACTTTGGGGCATGATGCTTAATGCTAATAAGACGCATTCTATTACCATTAGTAGATCCCGTACACTGGATACATCTCATCTCAATTTGTACATATCAGGTGAACTTATTGAGGAAGTAGATGATTTACGTCTTCTTGGAGTAATTCTTGACTCGAAGCTAACTTTTGAGAAGCACATTCGTTTCTTGTCCTCCTCAATTTAACATAAGACTTGATTACGTCGTAAATGTTACATAACGTTTGTTTGTGGCTCTACGGTTAATAGGTCTTTTTATCCCTTCATTCTGCCTCATTTTGAGTATTGTGTTCCTGTGTGGATGTCTGCTGCTAATTGCCATCTCAAGTTGGTGGACAGAGCGTTGAACTCAATTAAGTTTATATCACCAGCTCTTTCTCTTCATTTGGATCATCAGCGTGTGGTTGGTGCCCTTGGCATTTTTTTCAAGGTATTTAATACTATTCACCATCTGATGCACGCATCTCTGCCTGATTCTTTTAATCCAGTTCGCGTGACAAAGTTTGCTCTTAATCTTAATGACATGGCTATGAATTTTAAGAATGTTCGTACGACACAGTTTTCATGGTGCTTTATACCATCGTTAATTAAAACGTGGAATGCTTTACCAAGCGAGATTATACACTCAAGGGATATTTCTTCATTTAAGTCCCGTGTGAATGCATTCTTAAAACAGTAGCTTTTTCTCATCTTCTAATATTTCTTATTCATCTTGTTTTTCTATTAGCCCTTCACTTATTTCTAGCAGTTGTTTTTGCACCCTGGAGGGGGCCTTGTTAGCGTTCAGAATAATAATAATAATATTAAAACATTTCTCACCCGATACTATTCAAAAGATCACCTTTGACTCTTCCTCTAAGCACAGCATACAGGTGTTCATTGGCAAATGTTTCGTTTTTTCTGAATCACGTATTCCCCCGTGGCTCAACTCGAGCCAACCATTTGGATTGAATTTAATTTTCTTTAATTTTTTTAGTCGTAGGAGATGCTTGGTCTTAGTGGTAAAAATACTCAGTTTTGATTCTCTCTTTCTAGAGAGTAACCCCCCCCCCAAAAAAAAAAAAATCAAATATTCTCGAACCTGTGTTCTCGTCTACAGCTTGGTAGCACTTCGTTGTGTTCCTGATGTTATTTGTCCCTGTAGAAGGATCGGAACTCTCGATTGCTACTACTTTAGTCGGTTGTTGAGAAGAAAAAGAGTTTCTTTGAGATTATTTTGAGCCTCAGTTGTTATTACTCCACGTGAGCATATGACCTGTGCTCCCTCCGACCACTTGGGAGATCAAGGGAGAACGCCTTTGAACTTAGAGCCTATATTGTACGCCCCGCCAAACTTACCACAATTAAGACGGGCCGTGCCGTTGTAGGGCTGTCCCAAGAGATCAGGTTAAAATGGAGGGAGGCTGTTGCATGCTGCGGAAATTTTATACCACCCCCGTGTGCTAGAGGTATAAACAACAGCTAACAAGTGGAAGTTTAATTGCAACCTAACCTCACGCAGGATACATCCAAGTGGATTGATCCTTCACCATGATTGCGTCCAGGACAATGTTTTGGGATTATCCCTTTAGGAAGGGCACTTAACCCTCAAGTCACAGATGTATAATGACTAAAATTAGTTAATAGTAGTTAGTTGTTGATATTTAATTAAATAACTGCGTGGCTAAGAAGTTGTTTGGTGATTTGTGCGGGTCCTTTTAAAAGAGATTTTGGGTCCGAAACCTTCAAAGGCGTGGTTAACTTCTCCCTCTTTTGTTCTTTCTTTTAATTGCCTCTTCATACTTGTCGCATTGGTTTTTGGTGCAAGCACTTATTTATCCACTTTGAAAAATTTAATCCCCACACTCCCTCAAAGGGTGTCGGCCTTCGGGTCAAAGAATGCGTGCCCTCCATGCCCCCAATCCTAGAAGTAGAATCTGCAGCTAGATTTTTCTCTAAAACTTGCCATTGCAAAAGTTACTGCGGAAGATGACCGTATTGGTTTTCGGTTTAAATTAAATTGAAAAGATCTTCCCCCGTATACCAGTCATCGGCCATCTATCATCCCCCGTTCCCAGTGAATTTATGCCTTGTTTCCCATAAAGGAACGTTTATACAATAAATCAAATACTAAAATTCTCGATAAATCTCTCATTCGTCCCGATTTCGAGTATTTTTACTACTAAATTATGGCCTCCACAAGAGAAGGAATATAGTAATGTTTGAATTTCGACGCCAGACCAAAGTGATACCCAGCCTAAGATAATATCTTAGGATGCTAAAAAGAATTAAATAGAAATAATAATAAATATTAATAATAATTTTTAAAAAGAAAACCGCAACATTGAAGGAAATAAAAGGTAACTGAGCTGCCACCCCTTTTTTGTGCAATGAAATTGTTTTTTTCGCCTTGACGGTAAAAGGTCACGAAGAAAAGGGGTTGATCTCAATTTGGTTGCCATTTATCAACATTTCAGTAAATAAAGAAGGAATGGAATTTATTAAACCGCCGGAGATTTCTTTTTTCAAGCCGACCCTCATTTGTTATTATTAGGAAAACCCCGTAAGGGGCGCGGCGATTTGCCATCCTGGCCGCCGTGCTGACGGGTTTCGGCGCTCCGTCCAGCCCCAGCTTAGCCTCTCTTCCTTCCTTCTGACGGGCGACAATAACTCTTGATTGAAGTTGCGTAGCCCTTAAACAATCAATAATCAATCAATCTTCAGGAAAAAGATTGTACTCAGAAGAAGGAAGCGATGGAATGCGGATAATAGGGAAGGAGATTTTTGAATATTAAGGGGGAATAAGTGGGAGAAACGAACAATAGGGAGTATTACGTGATAGAAAATGTATAGAGAAGTGGAAGGTCTTTAAGAGGCATCTATTTTTCTCGCCTCTTTCGTGCCCTGAGTACCAACGAGCCCATCTCTGCCGAAGATTTAATAAAATGGTAAAGTTAGTGGGGTTAAAATATGTGGATGGATGGATGGATTATTTACAAGTCCCTTGGTGCTCACTGCGAGGTGATTGCACCGTAATTTGTTTTGTAGTAAAGGTTTTAAACACGAGTTATAAAAGTTGTGTCTGATATCATGAGGTTGTGATTATGCAGTGATGATTGAAGTACTAGATGAATAAATGGTATGATAATGTGTTGAAATAATTAAAATTCCTTAAAACTTAGATCGTGTACTGGAGACCAATCTATAGCTTCTTGAATAGTCCCTTCTCCTCGAGGTAGCGGATGATTCCGCTGCCAGGGCGGATATTTTCAGCTGTTAGTGCAAATCTTAGGATATCGAGGGTACCCCCACCATCGATGGGTATGTATCTTCGTTGGAGTTCTCCATAGGTTGGGCATTCCGCGATGAGATGTGCATGAGATGTGCAATTGTGAGGGGTAGAATGCAATCTTCACAATAGGGGGATAGCCTTTCTCCATTAGGTATCCATGTGTGAGTAGTGAATGTCCGATGCGTAGTCTGCATACGGATACCTCTTGCCGGCGGGTAAGTTCTCGAGGCTTCCATGGCGATAACTTTTGGAAAATGTGTCGCATCTTACTTTGTCCGTATAAATCTGCCCATCTGGCCATCCAGTTTTCCCGAATAGCGGCCTTTATTGAAATGATGTAGTCCTCATATGGTATTGGGATATCATTGGGCCTGATTGGACGAAGGGCAGCATTTTTTGCCGCTCTATCAGCTTGCTCATTTCCAGTTACCCCTACGTGTGCTGGGACCCAGCAAAATGAAATTTTCTTTCTTTCGCATGCTGCTCTATATACGTAGTTTCTTATTTCTAACAGAATTGGATGGATGTCTGTCATTCGTTCTAATGTTTGTAGGCTGCTGAAGGAGTCGGTGAAGATTGTGAATTCATCTGATGTTGGTTATTGTATGCCCAATGTACTGCATGTTTTAAGACATGAATTTTGATCCGTCTATGAATTTTGATCCTTCGGTGTATATATGTATACCCATATGTGTTGCTGCGTGGGTAAGGAATTGAATTTTCTCTCCCAGAGGAGTAGTTGTTGATTGTTTTATTATGTTACCATTGCATATCTTTAAAGTTGATTTCAAAAGTGGAATGTCTGGGAAAGCAAGTGGATAGATAGGGTTCATCGTTACTCTGATTTCCTCCATCCATAGTCGCACTCTACTTCCAAATGGTCGTGGGAGAGTTAGGCGTGTTGTAAAAATATTATCCATTTGGTCATTCATGATGGTGGTCGAAGTCGGCGATGTTGGGAGTCGCTGAATGCGGCTAAAGAGGCGTAGAGAGAGTTCCATCCTACGGAGGTCTAGTGGTGTCTCCCCGGTATCACATTATAGGCTCGGTATGGGTGATGATCGGAAGGCTCCGGTAGCCATGCGGAGACATTCATTCGCCACCGTGTTGATGAGTGAAAGGCGCCTCTTGGAAGTAGAAGAGTAGATCTCGCATCCGTAGTCCAGTTTGGGTCGCACTAAAGAGCGGTAGAGAGTCAGAAGTGTTTCGCGATGAGCTGCCCAGTCGTGGCGTGAGACTGTACGTAGGACGTTCATTTCTTTCTTACAAGAGTTTTTAATGATTCTTATATGTGGTTCCCATGTCAACCTTCTGTCAAATGTTAGTCCAAGGAATTTATAGCTCTCAACGACTGCAATTCTCTTTTCGTATAGGTAAAGGTCAGGTTCCCTAATACACCTTCTTCGACGGCAGAAGTGGACCACTTTGGTCTTCTCAGCTGAGAATTGGTAGCCGTGGGTAGTAGACCATCTCGTAATGTTGTTGATGGCGATCTGGAGGCGACGTTCTATTGTTGCCATTTCGGAACCTGCTAGGGAGATAGAGAAGTCATCTACATAAAGGTTGGTTTTAATGTCTTCATGGAGGTTTTGTGAGATATAATTGATTCCTATACCAAACAGGGGTACGATTAAGACGCTGCCTTGTGGAACGCCTTCTTCTTGTATAAATGATTTGGATTTCGCGAAACCTAATCTTACAAAGAAATTGCGGTTTGTTAGGAAATTCTGGATGAAGATTGGTAGTTGTCCGCGAAATCCGAGGTTATGGAGGGCTTTTAAGATGGCATAACGCCATGACGTATCATATGCATTTTTGAGGTCGAAGAAAACAGCTACTAAATGCTGTTTCCTGGCGAATGCGTTACATATCGCCGATTCCAGACGGATAAGGGCATCCGTGGTCGAGTGAAATTTTCGGAATCCGCACTGCGATGGGGATATGCTGGATTTCGTTTTAAGGAACCATGTTAAGCGTACATTCACCATTTTTCCATGAACTTACATATGCAGGAGATTAGAGCGATTGGGCGGTAGTTTTGGGGACTGGTTGGGTCTTTTCCTGGTTTCCGGAAAGCTAGAACTGTAGCCCTTCTCCAGGTGTCTGGGAAGGCATTTTCCATCCATATTTTATTGAATATATCTAAGAGGAAGCGTTTACCCCCTTCCCCTTGGTGGCGTAGCATTGCATAAGGTATATTGTCTGGGCCTGGAGCAGTGTCTCTACATGATGCAAGAGCTGTATCGAAGTCTTTTTTGCTGAATTCTTCGTTGTAAGATTTGTACTCTTTTGATGCGAAGTTTAGAGGTGAGCACTCCCTCTCCAACCGGCATTGGGCGAACTCGGGGGTTCTGTTCGCTCTACTTGATATTTTGGCGAAGTTAGTCGCTAGCGTGTCTGCTACATCGATTATGTTTAAGATAGTGTTTCCATTTATCCGAAGTAAGGGGGTAGGGTCTCAGCTGGGTTTACCTAGCATCCCTCGGATTTTCCTCCATGTGCAGTGGATGGGGTTTTTAGAGTTTATCGTAAAGACATAAGCTCTCCATGATTTCCGGCGGCTTTGTTTAAGTATGTATCTCTATTTAGCTCTCTTTTTATTAAATTCCATTTTAGTCGTCAGATTTGGCCATCGTTTGTATGTTTGGTAGGCTTTCCTTTGTTCTTTCAGTGCGGCAGAACATTCTGGGCTCCACCATGCGGTAGATTTCTGACTGGGTTGTCCTGAGCTAGGTGCAATGGATGTTTGACCTGCTTGATATATAATGGATGTATAGATTTCCAGCGCTTCCTCAGTCTCCAGGATGTCATCAACTTGGATATCAGTGATTTTGTTGAATTTTAGCCAGTTTGCTGGGTCCAGTCTCCTTCGTGGTATACCCGAGGTGGGTAAACCCTCGTCTGAGGAAAGGATGATCAAGTAATGGTCGCTTCCTTTTAGGTCATCCAAGATTCTCCATTCAAAGTCCGCTGGGATGGCGGGTGAGCAGAGGGCCAGATCTAATGCTAATAGGGTACCTGTTTGTATGTTAAATCTAGTACCTTCGCCCTGGTTCATGATTCCAAGTTGCTGGTTTTCTATTAGTTTTGATAGCTCGTTTCCTCTGGCGTTGCATACTCTGTCGCCCCACTCAATATGACGACTGTTAAAGTCCCCCATTAGAATGAATGGAGTTGGTAGTTGCGAGATCAAGTCTCGTAAGGCGGTGACTGGAAGGGGCCCTGTGGGTGGGAGGTAGACATTTGCGATCGTGTATCGTTTCTTGATGTACATGGTCACGGCGATTGTTTCCAAAGGTGAATTTAATCTGATGGGTAATGTGGGGACATTTTGATAGGTGTATATGGCACAGCCGCCGGATGTGCTGCCATCATTTGGTATTGAGGTGGTTACGCAACTGTAATTCGGTAGCTTTTGTGGTGGATGTATTCCCAACATGGTCTCCTGGAAACAGATGCAGGTGGGGGTCTCGTCCGCTACAAGAAGCCTTAATTCTTCCCAGTTGGCTTTGATTCCGCGGATATTCCACTGGATTATTTTCATTATTCTTTGGGTTTGGTTTGAGAAGTGAGCAATTTGGTTTTTGCGGAGGTTGTGGTGCTCATTGGTTCATTAGGGCCCTGTGGCCACTGGAGTCTGGTGAGGACTGGTCTTTGAGGTTTTGGTTCTTCTTTGTCACCGTTTTTCTTGCTTGTGTCTTGGGTATCTACTGTTAGAGGCGGTGTTGGTGTTCCGTCAATAATAGGAGGACGGATTATCTTTTTTTTGCTTCTGTTGGTGGGTGATGGAGGTGGCTCGTTGGAGGTATGATTCGAGCTTACATTTGTTTGGTGGGGACGAACTCTGTTCCACGTGGGTCTGGGGTCTCTTTTTCTGTTCTACCTTCTATTCGTATATGATGTCAGTGGTAGGCATTTTGATTGGTGGTGGCAAAACGCTGTCACGGGGTGACCGAATTGTGGGCAGACGATCTCTGGTATAACCCAGGTGTCCATTTGTTCGGGGTGGGGATCGATGTGCTTAGGGATTTTCCTGTGATTGCGATTTTAGGTTTACCTCTCTGCTAGGGATGGGGTTTAACATAGAGGTATCGGGTGCAGGTGCCTCGCGATGCGGCAACTGCTTGGGGGGGGGGGACGGAGATGGTCGATTGTCGACCATATGCGTGGGGTAGGGGAGTTCAATATTCGGGGCCTGTGGTGCAGGCTCCTCGGGAAGGGGTGGTTGAGTTCTTGCTTTAACCCCGTGGTATGGGGGTCTGGTCACTCTGCTCATTTCAACTATAAGGGCATAATAGTTTCCTCTGGTTCCTATAGAGATCTTGCCTTTTCTCTGGCATCTCTAAAGTTTAGTCTTTCTTTTTCACGTATGGACGCTACTTCTTCTTCGAATTTGTAGACATTACATTTTTTGCTTGATGCTGGGTGGGGCTCTCCACAGTTTACACATTTCGTTGGGCAATTTTCGATTTGTTCAGGGTGTAGTGCATTTGCGCAGTTGACCCAGGTGGGCACAAAGCCATGATTCCTGCGACGACAGGTGTTTTTAGAGTGCCCAAAAGTATCGCAGTAGTAGCATCTTCTGGGGCTAGGTTTAGATTCTTTAACCGTGAAGCGGCGCCATCCTATATATATATATTTTGGTAAGATATCTAGGTCAAATGATACGAAGTAAGTGATCGTGGGTATCTTGCTGTTGTTGACCGTTTTATGTACTCTGTGTACTTGAGTGACAGAGTACTCGCTTAATTCTTCAATTAATTCCGCTTTTGAGTATTGGGCGAAGTCTGGTTCTATTATTACGTCTTTACGCATGTTAAAGGAGGGATGTGCTGTTACTATTACTTTATCTTCTGCCAGTTCTTTTAATAATAGGGTTTTTTCCGCTTGCTTCTTTGTTTTAACTTCGACTAGTATACTACCATTTGATTGAGGCGAGAGAGGTGAAAATTGTGATCTGGGAAGTTGAAATAGTTTTTGACAATCTTTACTCTGTTTGACCATGCATGTCTTCATTAGGTTTTTTCGTTGGCTTTTTGGTTCTATTAGGTAAAATCTTCTGAAAGATCGATCAACCAATTGTCCTGGGAGTACCTGCAGTGAGAACAGTTCAGGTAGCGTTTGGGTGGATCGTCCTGGACCTGCTGCTTGCTGGGAATTTGAAACTTCCGGCGGATTTCTTACTAACTTGGTTCGTTTTTACGGTGGTAAATTTCGATTTCCTGAAACTTAGCTCGTTTCTATGCAATTTTCTTCTATCTGTGCAGTTGTTTTGGGGGGGTGATCTTGTGGTTAAAGTTCTCCCACCAGTTTTATCCACGTCTTGCGTTCTTTTCTTTCCTCGAGTTAGTAGGTTTGTATCAATTTTCTTCGACAGACTGGGAAGTAAGGGGGGTGGGGAAAGAGGAGGAGATGCGCAGCCTAAGACTTTCTTTGCTGGTTTCATTGGTTTTTTTAAGAGGGATTTGTTAAAGAATTTGTTCGAACATGAACAGGAATCTACCACCCGCGAAAGTACCGTCTTGCCAGATCCACTAAACGAGCGGACCGGAGACTCTAGAGAAAGGCCTATTGCTTGTTTCCATTAACCTCGCGAATGCCCATTGGCGCAGACAATGGGCCAGTTCTAAACGACGCAGTCGGCGTGTAGGCGCGGGCGCGGGCGCGGGGCCACTTACAGAGGTGGCCATGGACTTCACCGCCAGATAACCTCAGGGTATGCCTGGAGGACCATGCAGGATATACCTGGTGGGTCTTAACCCTTTCCTAGTCCACCCCAGCCACGGCTCGGTCCCGCAAACCGAACGCCAACTGTGAAGTTTTACCCCTTCTTAGTGGCCAAAAAAAAGGAAGGGGAAGGGGATGGTTTGGTAGCCGCCAGGACAGACTCACAAGAATCAGGCCTCTCGCCGACTGGAACTAGCACAGGCTCGAACGCCAGTAGAGAAGTCCAATCCCATCGGAACAAAGACTTTAAAGAGAGGGAGTATTAGAGTTGGGAAAGAAATTGCCAGATAAGGCTAAAGGGTTGTTAGCAGAAGGGGAAGAAGTGGCTAGGCTGCGGTCGGACGGGGCGCTGATGCCCGTCAGCACGGCGGCCAAGAAGGCAAATCGCCGCGCTCTCTACGGGGTGCCTACCATGGCTAACGAGCGACATCTGCCCGGGTTTGAAGTCAGAGTTGTCCCTCTCCTAGATGGAATGTCAACCAAGACTATGAGTTCCACCTGCCCAGCCAGGTTATACCACCAGGCACTTGGTCGTTGGACACAATTTCTGTATAAGCAGGGGCACCACGAGCAGGTAATGCGCCAACAATTAGGGTGCAGAGGCTAAGTAGCCTTAAAGGCTATATATTGCGCATGCAGCCCCGAAACTTCCTAAAATATGTGGATGTTCCATGGCTTAACGTACCCTAGTGGCTTAGGGAGGAAAGAGTGCTTAGGAAAAAAAAAGGTCCCTATTTCTACTGAATTAACCCTTGTTCGGCAACAATTGATGTTATCTCGTCTGGCTTCAATATTTATATATTTCGTCAGTATTTATATGTTTCTTGAATATTTATAGCTCTAATCCATCTTTATACTTTACTCTATCTATTTATCTGACATCATGTTTATATGTCTACTCCATCTTTATTCCATATTTATATGTGTTCCAAATTTATATCTTTCGAGAGGTTTACGTGTGTGGTAGAAAAAAAATTCCGTCAAACAAGCTTAAAGTTCTACTTTTCAAGCATGTGTCCTTAAAACGTCTTTTCCATTGTGTGCTGGTGTGTTGAGATGAAAGTGAAAAGAATTGAGAACTCTGCTCTCCTGCGTGAAGGCCACAGCAAGACCGAAGTCAGCCGGATAACTGACGCGAAAGACCTCAAAGATCGACCGCCAAAAGGCAGATGTCAATTTGTCAACCATTTGGCTGTGAGAAAGGCCTTCGAAGGTGCTTCGAAGCTTAAAATGACAGCGCTTGTGAAGAAGAAGAACCTCTAGGTGGCCAGGGTGTCTAGACTCGTCAAAAAGAAGGGTGACAAGAGCTTAAAGTGCGTGGAATGTCCTCTGGTTACCGACCGTATGCGAGAACAACGTCGAGAGCGCTATCATAGCCTTCGGGGTGATTTGAAGTTTCAGAGCCATCGAATTTTAATTTTTTTCTGATAAAAATTTTTTCATCTTCGATCTGCTCATCAAGAAGCAGAACGACTGGGTGATAAGCTTCGGCCAGGACGTCTCCGAGGTCCGCTACGTGTCCAGGACCAAGCAGACGGCCTCTGTGATGATGCTCGGCGTCGTGGCTTCGGATGGGAAGAAGATGCCGCCGGTGTTGTGATTTTTGCCGATTACAGGGACATTTGGCCATGAAAGACTCGCTCTAGATGAGAAAGATCACGAAGAAAACGTACTACATCTTTCAGCAGGAAGACGCCGCGTCCCACACCCCCAAGACCGTGCAAGAGTCGTTGGGGTCGAAACACTTTGGCCGTTGCAGTCGCCCGACCTTTATCTCCTTAACTACAGCGTGTGGACGTATGTAGATGACAAGGCCTTCAAGGTTCGCCACAGCAACGTCGACGAGCTGAAGTCGTCCGTCAATCTCGTACGGGCCAGCATGAGGAAGGACTTCGTGCACAACGTGTGTGCGGCCTTAAGGTCTCGCCTGGAGAAAGTCCTCGCCACTGAGGAAGGGGTCACATTGATTAATATTAACATTTAACGCATATTTATATATCAAAACAATAAAAATGTGTCTAACTCCATCAAAACTCTCAGTGTTCTTTGTTGTGAGTGCCATAATGAGTGTAACAAGACTTTTGCAATACACGCTATAGTTATAGCTTCCTTCCATATTTATATTTTTCCTCTATATTTATATCTTTCTTCCATCCTTATGTATTCTAGCTTTATGTTTCTCTATCAAATCTTTATATTTTTCCATATTCATATTTTTTTTCCATATATGCCAAAAAAACAGGAAAAATGAAAAGTGGATTCCAAGTACTTTCGAACTTTGTTCAGTTCATTCTCATGTATTCCTTGAGAATGAAAGAACAAAGTTCCAAAGTACTTGGAATCCGCTTTTCATTTTCCCTGTTTTTTGTCAGCTATTACTCTCGCGCTACTTCTGTGAGTTTCTCATATATATATACATATATATATATATATATATATATATATATATATATATATATATATATATATATATATGTATATATATATATACAGATACACCCACATAGGAAAAGTAAAAAACGATTCCGAGTGCTTTCGCCTTTATTCTTAAAGACCTTTTCATTCCTTGAAAACGTCTTTAAGTAAGAATAATGACGAAAGCGATCGGAATCGTTTTTCACCTTTCCTTTGTGGGTGTATCTGCATAACTTTGACTCACGTGCACTTTGTCAACTTTTTCATATATATATATATATATATATATATATATATATATGATGAAAATTAATGCAATATCGCAAGAAAAAATGAGAAATTAAACCACATTCTCCGAAGACAATTTAATTCAGAACAGTTTCGGTGTATCTCACACCCCTTTTCAAATGACACTGGGCAGAAAATATAAGAGAAATGCATATAAGCATAACACAAGATCCATTCTTTTTTCCCCCAATCCCCTACTTGTGACTAATCTGGGGGCGGGGGGTTAGGCCTAAACATATTGAAGGGCTGACATTTAACTATTTTGTTTATATGCTTTTGTTATTACAGGATTAAAAGAAAATTGACCCTCAGATAGATTTAAATTAGGAACTGACGATATCAAGCTCGATTCTACGATTCTTATTTTAACATAGTTAGCCGATTTAAATACCATTTTACTTCCATTAAAATCGATCGTATGATTCTTGTCTCTAACATGGCAAAATATTCCACTGCTTTCACTGCCCACTCTAATATCTCTTTTGTGTTCGTACAATCTCTTGTCTAGATTTCTCCCCGTTTTCCCTATATAAACTTTATGGCAATCGTTGAAGGGTATTGTATATACTCCTATTTTATGATGTTCTTTGGGTTTCCTGGCCTTCATCAATTGTTTTAAGGAATTATTATATTTGAAGGCTAGATTAATACCCGCTTTTCCAAATATGTCCTTTAAACTATTTAATTTATAATTAAATGGCAATGTTATACATTTGTTGAAGTCGTTTGTCCGATAAAACAAATCAGTTAGTCATTTTGGACAAACATAGTTATAATGATAAACTAAATGAACTTCTTAATGATGTGAACACATATAAAAAGCTACAAAGTGATCCGCTTAATAACAAAACAAGCAATTTCAACAACAAATTAAAGAGAATATTGAAAAGCGCAGTTTTAATTAAACAATTTAGGAGAACGAACCCTTCACTTCCCTATATGTATGGGCTCCCAAAGACCCACAAAGAGGGATGTCCCTTACTTTCAATCATTTCCAATATTAATTCTCCCACTTATAAGCTCTCCAAATGGCTCGCCAAGCATTTATCTCCAGCAGTAGGAAGAATCTCATCTGCACACATTATGAACACTCAAGATTTCGTTGACCGCCTCAACCACTTGCAATTACCGGGTGGAAAACTTGTGAGCTTTGATTTAAACTCTTTGTTTACCAAAGTTCCAGTTGACCAAACCATGGGCCTTCTGCGGGAAATCATGCCTAGACTTAATTTGGATCTTCCCATTTCTACGAGTAAATTTATCGATTTAGTTGAATTATGTCTCTCTGACAATGTGTTTCGAGTAAATAATGAGTTTTATAGACAAATATTTGGCCTTAGCATGGCAAATAGTTTATCTCCGATATTGGCATGTCTCTTCATGGAATATTTTGAGACTGAACTCCTTCCCACAATTTCTCCCCCTAATTTATATGGTTAAGGTACATTGACGATGTATTTTCTGTATGGCCTAATGGCCATGATTTTGATACTTTTTTTTAATAATTTGAATAATTTGCTTGTCTCCATCAAATTTAAATATGAATGGGAATATGATAATAGATTACTCTTTTTAGATGTCTTCATTAATAAAGATCACCATGAATTAAAACTTGACGTGTATAGGAAACCAACCCACTCGAATGCCTATATACATTATTTTTCGTTTCACGATAATACTGTTAAAAAATCGGTAATTTCTAACCTTTTCCTTAAAGCATACAAAATATGTCATCCTTCCTATTTAGATGAAGAAATTGTCATTATCAGGACCATTTTTTCTAATTTGTATTACCCCGATTGGTTCATATCGTCTGCCCATTTTGCAGCTAGGAAAACATTCTATGGTAATAAGCCTTCCCGTCAAGATGAAATCAACCACTTCATTAAAAATTTTATCAAACTCGAATATCCTATTTATTTCTTAAATTGGATTCCAAAATTTGGTATTTGGTTTATATATATATATATATATATATATATATATATATATATATATATATATATATATATATGATCCTTCGTCATAAAGAACAGCTGTTTCCCCTCGACGGACCCCTTACAAGAGGCCAACCTATTGTTGTATGAATACTCGTGCAATGTCGGTGACTGCGTTCACCGCAACTCTAAATACATAGTGATGACTCCTACAACCTTATTGCGCAGTTTGACGATGCACCTCCATGACCGAGCTATGAAGCCACATGTCGCAATGAATCATACGTAAATTATAAGAGAAACGTTCACCCAAAACACCGCCATCATCTTCTGTGATCCTGACCCCCAAAGACTCCGAATGCCAGAGGCAATTATGATCTGCCTACGTCGACCTTCAACCAATACACAACTCCAGTCAGAGAATATCCTTCCAACGCCTCGCCGCCAGAATCTGCAACGTCCCCGCATGGAACCATAATTTTCCCTAAGCCTTTTGCCTCCATTTGTTTTTACCCCAAATCAATTTTTTTTCATATATTTTCGTGTAATATCACGTTCACTCTTCTGCTCCAAAGATGACCTACTGTTAGGTCAAAAGACATCTAGGCAAATAAAGTTAAGACTTTTCCGAGCAATTTTCCTCGCCTAGAGCCATCTGTTAAGACTATAGTCAAAGCTATAAGAGAGCTCCAGGAAAAAGTAAACAATGCAGCCGTTGCTGTCGTCGACTTCAATGAATCATATATATATATATATATATATATATATATATATATATATATATATATATATATATATATATACGAGAGTCGTTCCGACAGTAATGCGTCCTAAATTTTATTTCGGCCCAAGGGGGTCCGAGACGATTGATTATACCATTGTTATGAAGTTCTGAACCTTTGCGCCAATAACCTGAACTTTTCATTTGTCTCTTGAAAATATTGACGGTTTGACAGTCTATGAAAGCAACTTCTGCCATCGACATGCATCAGAAGCAGAGATGCGTCATTGAATTATTCCATGCAGAAGTTGAACCAATCGACATTCATCAACGCTTGCTTGACGTTTACGAAGCCGAGGCAGTTGATATCAGCACGGTTTGAAGATGGGTTCGCCAATTCAAAAGTGGCGACAGAGATGTGAGTGACAAAACGCGTTCCAGTCGCCAGTGTACACTAGCCACTACGCAAAATAAAGCGCTCCTCGATCAGCTCATCCGCGCTCTATTCGGTGGATAACGGTTAATGAAATGCATGCAGAGTTGATCGTTGATCAAGCTGAAGGCTTGAATTTCCCGTAAAGGACCAGAGAAGAAACGTTTTGTTTGTAACACAATAACGCCAAACCACACGATTTGGAAGACTACGGAATATAGGAGACAGTTTGGCTAGACCGTGCTGCCACACCCACCGTATACTCCCGATTTTGGCACCGTCTGACTCTTACTTTTTTAAGCCTCTGAAACGGATTACGAGGGCAGCTTTTTCCAGATAACGACACCGTGAAGAAATGGACCGCCTCGGCAGGCAAGGCATTCAGGCCCTTGCTCATCGCTGGCGGAAATGCATTGACAATCGGGGTGACTACGTATCTCTTTTAAGAAGACTAATAAAGATCGGAAGTATGAGTTAGCTCGCAATATAACTCAGCAACTTCAAAAAATAATCGAAAAAGGAAATGTATATTACTCAATAGCTAGGGATGACGACAGGTTAAACTGATTCAGCACAAGTATTGTATCTTGTTCGGGGTTTAACTGAAGACTTTCATTTAGTTGAAGAAATGCTTACTTTAGGCACCCTTAATGTAAAGACGCGCAGAATTGATATTTTCAACATCTTTAAAGATAAATGTTATGAAGCTGAACTAAATTTCATTAACTTGTTGAGTATGTGTATAGATGGTGCTCCTTCTAAGACTGTGAAGAACGAATGATTTATTGCACATCTTTAAAGAAAACTCTCAGATCCAAATGCATTGATTTCTTTTTATAGCATTCTGCATCAGCAAAATCTCTGTGCCAAATCTGTTATTTTAAATGACACTTTGCCAAAAGTTATAGGTATTGTGAATTATATTCGAGCAAATGCTACCAGCCATCGTCAGTTTCGAAACATGCTTATGATGGATGCTGAGATAATTAGTGTAGATTTACTCTATCATTCAAACATGCGTTGGTTATCGTAAGGATAAATATTGGTCAAAATTCTATCTTTGCGAGCGAAAGTAATTTAATTTTTCAAGGGAACAATTAAAATTTTGAATTACCAGATGCAAACGTTCACGAAGATGTTGCGTTTCTATTTGATGCAATGACAAAGCAAAATGAGTTAAATATTTCGCTGCAAGTCAAACTAAATCTATATATAATATGTGGCAAAAAATTCTGGCATTTAGAAAGAAGTGGTTTTTCAAATTTCTTCTTGCTCAGTCGAAACTTTCAGAATAACACTTTCCCAAGTTGACAAAAATAAATAATGAAAATGAAGAGTATAACTGTAAATCTTTCGAAATATACGAATCTGTTTTAGACTCATTAATTACAGAATACAAAGAAAGATTCATTGATTTTTGAAAAGCATGATATCACCCTGAAACAGGCTTTCCAACCTCACTTCATTGATGTATCAAAGGCACCAGAAGATTTATAAATGGAGCTTATTGAGTTGTCTGAAGATAATATTCTGAAATCTCTGTTTAATATTAAGGAAGATCCCGTTGAAATTTGCCAAAGGTGGTAAAATACCCTCACCTTCGCGAACAGGATGGCTGTTTGATTTTGTGCTTTTCTACGACATACTCTTGTGAATCCACATTCTCATACTTAACACAAATCAAGAATTCTTTGAGAACACAGATGACAGATGAGCATCTGGAGGACCAATTGAAATTTAAAACCTCCATGTTAGAACGAGATATTACAATGTTGTCTCTCCAGAAGCAATCTCAAAGAAGTCATTAAATTATTATAAAGGTAAGTTAATAAATTATATTTGCCTTAAAATGCATGTATACTAAATTCTAGCAATTAATTTAAATAATATTACCGAAAAATTTAAAATTACAGTAAGAAATAGTCACACTTATTGACTGCGGCCTCATTGCGAACGGCAAATTTCAATGTGGTCTCCACACATGAAAAGGTTGCTCATGGTTTATGAGAGAAAGAAATACAATAAATTTTTTACAAATATTTGAAATTAAATACACATATGTAAAAAATAGATAGTAATAGTGCTGGGTTTGTTTTTTTTGTATAAATTTCAGCGGAGAGGAGTAAGTTACAAGGATGAGTAAGAAATAAAGAGATCCTCCCGGAATTGTCCGGAGATTAGATTGTTTAATCTTTACATTAATTATTTTTTTATTTTAATAGAATGTATTGTTTTTTTTAGTTTCAGTAATATAAACTAATTTCAAGTTAATTTTTAGGACTAGTTATTCACATTATTAAGATTTAGTATAATCATATACCATTCCTTAGTCAACTTTAATTACTATTGTGCTTACTTATTTCTAATTTAAGTTAGTCATTTATTCGTGGTTGTTTATTTAAATCATATCTAGTTATTTATTTCAGACACTTAGTATCGTTATTTATTTACTTTTTCCGTATTATTATTCACTTTACGCACATTATTATTTTTTAATAACCTGTTTTTGTAATTTTTTTAATTTAGTTACTTATGTAGTACTTTATTATCGTTATTCAATCCCTTTTGGTTATTATTTTCTACTTTATTTATTCGCTTTTCGTTATTACTGTATTATTCCCCTTTCGCACTTAATCACTTTGTTATCGTTATTCATCCACTTTCCGTTATTATCTTCTAATCTATTTATTCACTTTTCGTGATTATTATTCACCTTTTGCACTTTAGATTTAAATACCTTGTCTTAATCACTTTTTATCGTTATTTATCGACTTTTCGTTATCTTCTACACTTTTTCATACTTTAGACTATTTTTCAATTAATGTCCAATGTTCCTGTGGGAAGTGGTGAGTATGTGAGTGTGAGAGATAGTGGTGTACAAGAATAGTGGGGTTTGGAATAGTGTTGGAAATAAGGAAGTCATAGGGTTGCAAGATTTGCAAAGTTGCCTGGAGATCAGGCTAATCTCTTTCTTTGATTTTAATGTTTTTTTTCTTTAATGTTGTTTCTGGCATATACGAGTATATACCAATGTATATATAAAAATTATTTGGCGTTCAAACCTTCGTACTCATGTTCAAATTTAGCGTTCTTGTTTCCTTGACGTGTTGTTGGTTCTTTAGTTACTATTTATTTGTGTTTTTGTCTCATAACTTATTTTTACGTGTATTCTATTATATTAGTACGCTTGATACCCCCGTTCTGGAGGTGCATCTTCAACCTGCGCGACAAGAGTGTGGAAGTCATCCCTATGTACTTTGAGTTGCGGTGAACGCAGTCACCGACTGCATGAGTATTCGTACAATAGGTTGGACTCTAGTAGGAGGTTTGTCGCGGGAAGACAACTATTCTTCAGGAGGAGGGTTCTCACTTCAATTATATACTTTTTAATTAACTTTTGGTTTATTTCAATATTTTTAATTTTCTTTTCCAATTTTACGTTTTATTTTAGTTAGTATTTTACACATAAAATATATTTCTTATCGGTAATTCATTTTGGGTAGTAAAGGTTATTTTGAGTTGACATCTTTGATTATCTTATCGGTTGTTAGGTTTTTTTGTGGTATTGGAATCTTACGTCTATTTCAGGTTTGGTTTCTTTAGTTGGTTTTATGTCACGTTTGGGGTCTATTTAGTTGAGCTGTGACTTCACCTTAAAGTAAACAGTTTGCCTCCTCAGCTCTCAGCTGATCTCTATCGCTAGGAAATTTAGTGTTTAAAGGGTTTTATTTTTTTATCTTAGTTTTCTCTGCAAATAATGGAGAAAGTGAATCTATATTCCTACATATTTGTTCCAATCTTTTCTTGACGCTATATTGAGCGATTTAATTCTTGCCTCTTAATGCAAACTTTTCTGGCCTCTTTGCTTTCTTCTCTTTATGTTTGTAACATTGGACGGAGCTTTATTTTGTATCCCCTGTAGTTCATTTTTTGTCTTCGTTCCGCTTTTAATTGGGATGAGTGGGATATACTAGTACCCATCTTCCTAGTGCTATGTAAATTTTATTTTTATTTTACATAATGCTTTTTTCAATTCCAAGGGCGACGGAGTAATTTATTATTTCCTTTCTTTTTTCTGGATTCACCCTATGCTCTGATATTTATATTAATTCTGGTTCGGTTTCTTTGAATATATTTCCTAGTGTTGACGGTTTAGTGACCCTGTTATGTCTGTTTATTTGTAATAAGCTAAGTTTTCTCCTATTTTCTGCTTCCAATGTTTATTTAGATTGAAGTTTTTTAATGTTTTCTTAGTGTCCTGATGGTTAGATCACATGCTGGCTTCTGATCCATTCCTAACCTTACCAGACTCTATATTTTTCAATGTTCTGTCGCTGAGAGGGACGAAACCAACAGGATATCTTGTCTTGGAGTAAGAGCTTTTATATTTTTTTACTCTTCTCCCCTCTTTCTTTTAAATGTCCATTTGCATTTGCCTTCTTTTAGTGAATTGATTAACTCAACTTGATTTTTTCCCTTGTTAGGTTGATTGATTCGTTGATATGTACTCTCAGATTAGTATCTGATGCTTCCATCTTTTTTCCGGTTTTTCTTTTTCCCTCCCTCTTTTCTTTGCTGTTTTTTTCGTTGCTTCTTATTTTCTCCTCGTCTTTGTCTTATTGAGTAGTTACTGTTTGCTCGACGCTTAGTCTCAGGATTTGGGGTAAAGGGGGATTCTCTGGAAACCACATTTTCATTATCCCGTTCTTCTCAAAACTTGTACTGAGAGTCGTTGCTTAGGTTACTCGTTTCTTTTTTATTCATGGTGAGCAAGTAAAGGATGTACGTCAGTATTTACGTAAATGTTCCTTGCAGCACTTGCAGGTGAATCTGGGTGTCATTTATCTGATTTACACTAGCTTTCTTTTGTCACTCCCGAATAAGTTGCGTTTCTTTTCCCTTCTTCTTCGTCTTTTTATTTTTTTATTTCTTTCCATTAGTTCCCTTCTTTTGTGGCATGAGATGGCTATTGTTCGGTGTCGTCCCTTTGTTTCTCTTTCTATAGTATTTCCATTCGTGGGCGTTTTCTTCGCACTTCTCTATTTTATAAAATCTGAAGCATATTTGGATGTTTATATGCTTCTCGCGTCCGTGTGCTCAGGGGACGGATCATCAGGTTAAGCACATGTATCCCTCTTTGTTTAATTTTGGCAGCCATTTCTTTCGCTGTACACACAATCGTGAACACATGTGTGTGGAAAGTGGTCGAGAGCTTAGGCGCAAGCTTAATGCCGTAAGGGTAGAGAACCCGTGACGTAATTTCGGAGATTTTAGGCAGATATAAAAGGGTCGCTCTCCTTATATGGCTGTTCCATCATCAGGTCGTCTGAATGGTGGTCTCCTCATTGCATTAACAAACATTTCTGGTGAGTCACACTTCTTTATGCGCCTAAGCCATCAGAGGTCTTCACGGCGGCTCCAACCTTTTGCCTTTGAGGTTACGTACAATTCGTCAAGCACCTTTTTCAACCATCTCATAAGAGTTAGGGAAGTTTCCTTGACTAGTACATGTCGCTGGTGGCCTACGAGCTACAGTGTAGTAGGTGCACAATCTGCTATGTTAGTAAAACTTTAAAGAATATTCGGACGAGGGTTGTGGAACATTAAAAGTCCTCATAAAGTGAGATCTCCATTGGCGGGCACGTCCCATTCTATCAACTGTAGAAACTAGATGAACAATTACACACAGGCAATTACAGACCTATTGCCCTTTTAGGGGACCTAGGCAAAATGCTCGAGGTTATGGTTAACACCAGCATCTGGAAATTTTGCAGGAGAAAAACCAGTTCTCCCCGATGCCTATGGCTTCAGGAGATGCAGTTCCAGTCAAGTGATTGTGACTATCGTTCATCATATAATACAAAAAGAACGTCAAACACAACAATCAAAAACATTCGGCAAGGTTTGCCATAAGGGACTTCTTTGGAAGCTGGTAAACAAACGGAGCCACCTTTTTGCACCGAAGGTCTTCTATCCCAATACCTTACCGAGAGGAAGTGTCGCATAAAGTTCAACAACACAATATTACATCTATTCACAACACCCGCTGGCGTACCCCAAGCTAGCGTACTGGCACCCATACTATACATAATATGCAGCAACCACATCCCACAGATACCGAAAAAATGTACATACACACATTCTTCAACGCTGATGACGAGACCATTCTCGTCTTCAGCAACGGCAAAGACAGAATCGTGGCTCACTACCACGAATACTCTGAAGACACCCATGACACCCTAAGGCGCGTACGATCACCACATGCACAAAATACAAATACACACCCACCAGAATTAAACTTCCTACCTCGCAAAGACTTACATATAAACCTCACACGAAATCACTCGGGGCCACATTCGATAAATAGATGCGCTTTCTCCTACACCAAAACATCACAAAAAAAGCAAAGCACACAAAGAAAATGCTGTGCAGGTTTTACCATGCCAGCGGAAAACTACAGGTACACTTATACAAAGCACTACCTTGACCACTCCTAAGGTGCACACACACACCAATCACACTCACATCCGCGAGTCACACGTAGAAGAGAAAGGCACAGCACATTCAGAACTCTGCCCTGAGACACGCGTGTCGCTCTACTTGATACACACTCGTGTCCAAACTACACGAAAACAAAAAATTCATACCACTCAATTTATACACCATAAGAGAGGCAAAGACGTGACTTTTAACGGGAAGCCATTTTCGTAAAAAAAACTGCACCATAGATACATACATACTTAATATAATTGGAGGCCCTTTTTGCTAAGTGCGGAGTTATCCCCAAAGAACGATCATCCACAATTTGCGCTTTTTAAATTTTACATTTTTTCATGTGTTCGCAACATAACGAGGCTCTTAATGAGCCCAGATATTCTTGGTAGTACGATATGGGGAATCAGGGAGGAAGCCCTGATAGGGGAAGGCAAAAATGTGGGTCCTTTCAGGATAATTCTCGGAAATTTGGAGAGTCGTGGAAATAGAGTAAGCCTTTTAAAGTAGGAAGGTTACGGAGTGCGCTAATAGGAAGATAAAGTAAACAAGAACTAATAGATATTTACCCAGAATAAGGATAAAACCTCTAGAATCTGTGATTTTTTCAGATTAGGCAAAGTAGGGGCTTCCACCCCCTCTTGATTACCATGGAATCCGAATATATTAAGAATTTCCCCCTGAGACTTACACCAAATGGAACAAAGAGCACAGCACAAGAATTGGCCCAGAGGATATTCACAGACCTCTAAATTCCCATCATCAAGTTCTTAGAAGTGCCAACTTGACTTAAATTAATATACCGCGAGAACAAATACGTGAAGCAATTACTATCTTCGGCAGGAAGTATCAGCCTCAAAAAACTCGATCTCAAAACAAAGACTAAATCACAGATCACTGAAAATAGAAGTGCAGCGTGTAGTAAAATTGAACCTTGCGAAAAAATACACACCGTAAGAAATAAGAAGAAAATGAATTAAGACATTTATGTCTGAAGATACACGAAGTAATAAAATTCAAAGAACACACACGCGTATTCAAAATCGTGTAAAAATACTGAGATGGTTTCCGAGATCAAAGAGAACGGACACATTGCATTTTTCATGTAGATTACTCAGGGCAATATACTCAATGGAAGACCACATTACCACGGAATGCCCCCCCCCCCTCGCAAAAAAAAACCTAGTGATGTGTTCGGAATGTTGCTTGAAAGGTCACATCTATAGAAAATGTCAAATGCAACAAATAAATGCATTAATTGCGGACGACCAAAAAGCGAAGGACATCGTAAAGAAGAAAGATTGGAAAGACCTAGAAAGATCTAAGGAGCAACGGAACATCTCATACGCTGATGCAGCGAAGACAACCATACAACTGACGAGTGAAACAAGTTAACATTGATGGAAAACTAAATGGAATAATTCTGACTTCTATACTTTATGCACTTATCATGAACCTAACAAATCAGGTAAGCTAGGCCACATCACTCAACGAGGCACTCATAGATAATGTGTCGAGCCAATGAAGTTCTTCAAAGAAGTTTACTCCTCAGCGATCTTCCATATAAATAGAACCGAGAATAACATGAAGAATTCGATAAAACAAGCAAAAGAAAATGAGGAAAAAGAAGGCCACGAAACAGATACAGAAGAAACTGACTCGGAAACTAGCACAGAGGAATCGGCTCAGGAAGTGAGAGTGAAATGAAGGAAAGCAAAGAAACTAGAAAATCTAAATCGAAAAGCAGCATTTCACCCAAAGAATAAACACCAGCCCCATCTACTTTAATCACCCGAAAAGAAGAAGCAGAATATAAAATAAAACACAACGAAAAAAGTAAAAACGCTAAATTCAACCGCCCGAGGATACCAGGAACAGGAAACTAATGAAATCCTTATCATCGATAGAGGGAAATTAGAATTTTTACAGATAAATACGAACGGATGGAAGGATAAAGAATACATTTCAGATACACTTTAGAAAAGTAGACCCTGATATAACATTTATATCAGGGCAGTAAATTGAGTGAGAAGTTAAAGGGCTGAAGACAAGGAACTATAGTATCATAGTAACCAGCCCGTCAATAGAAATATTCGAAGGAGCCGCCCTTGCGCTCTAAAATGAGTTCTACTACAAGAGGCAGAAGTAACTAATATAATCATAAGCTGCAATAGAAATAAAATTTAAACTCACCACTATCATAATATTAAATGGATGTCAACCTCCAAGTTAGTTACAATTATTAACTTCCCAACACTATTAAAAAGTTGTAAACATGTCATTTTTATGGGAGACATAAACGCACACTACAAGGAAAACGGATGCATGAACAAAAACAGTGGGGAAGACACGTGAAGACGATGCAAATCGGCAAACGCTTCAAAGACTCTGCTAAAATTCTCAAATTATATCACCAACAACGTAGTATCAACCAAACCAATATATGTTAGTCGAATTTTAACCTTTCATTTAATTACCACTTAGAACCCTTGTACATCCCAATTAGCGACCACATAGCATCCCTGCTAACAATTAACCAGCTACACATATAGATACCACCAAAGGAATGGAAGGCCTATAATCAGGCGGACTGGACGAAATATAGAGATCCTGAGAGAAACTGAGTCCAAGACAATCAACGAAGCGGCAATCGAAGAAATTGTCAGAGACCAGGCAATTAGATAAATAATGAGACAATCCTTAAAAAAACTCTTAGAACCATCCAGGACTTAAGATGGTCACCTAAACTGATTGATAAAACGAGGAAATAAGAACGATTTCTAAAGAGATACGTAGAGGTGCATCAATTAAAGAACTATACACCGAACTAAGAAAGAAAAAGAGAGCTCACAATAATAAAAATTAAAAACTAAGGCAAAGCGTGGAAAGGACTAATCCACAAGAAGGATGAAGAAAAATCATCAAAAGAATTATGGAAATGGGTGAACAGGTTGAACACAAGCCAGCCGAGAAGAGAGATAAGAATTAAGGATGGAAGAAAAAACAAGCAGGAAAAGAAATCTAACATTAAAGAGTATTCAGAGAAGACTGGAAGACAGTTTTTCAGATCAGTGAAGAAGAAAACGAAAACTTCCAAATCGATTTTGAAAGGAGGATTATAGCAAAACTTAATTAAATAATTGAAAGAGCCCCTCCTCCCATACCCACACACTACTTTGTCGATATAAAGACGAGAAGCAACGGAGCAAATGATGCCATCATCATCACCGAAGAGCTCTATAGAACAAAGAGCAGCTTTAAAAGGAAAGCTTCTGGGTTATAGGACATAGAAGGAAAAATTACGTAGAAGCGCCACACAATACCTTCTTGTAAGTGAGAGTTTTAAATTCGTACCTAAATACAGGTTACTTTCCAGATGACCAGAGAGTAGGGAAAATGATATTAATAGCAAAAGCTGGAAAATCACTTTGTCGGGTAGAAAATTACCAACCTATTTCCCTACTAGATTTCATCAGGAATGTATTCGTATGTGAAAACATCTTAAAACGCAGACTGCATCAACACCTCAAAAAGAAAATCTTTATAATGAGTGCCAATTCGGATTATGAAAAACAGGAGGACGGATATGGCACTTTGCCTAATAATAGAGAAACTATCCAAGGCAAAGAACAAAATGATCTGTGTAGACATCTTATGCAGAGACGTGTTTAACGATTCCCACAAAGTTTGGTAGATGATTATTCAGTATAAAATACCCTACCTAGAAATTAACAATCGATTCGAAAGAATAATATGCGTCTGTTATGGATAAATATGAGTGTATAGACACATGCAGTCACCATGTAGAACGATTTAAGCTTGAAGCCGGTGTTCCGCAGGGTGATGGTTTTAGCTCGGTACTCCGCAGAAATTCCACCTACGGTCAGCGTAGGCTGTATGAACATACAATTCGCAGACGACATTTCACAATTCCAAACAAGAAGGATGGGAGAAGAAATAAAAAGAATCAATCAATACGAGCAGAAAGTTTAAGTTTATACGCAAACAATGAAGGATATCAATATAACAATGAATGCAGAAGATTAACAAAACTAAATCAGGTTACACGAAACACATGACCAACAGAATCTAAAAAGGGAAAAAATAGACTTAAAATACGATCGCTCAGTCATCAGAACAAAACAAAATCTATTAGTAAATAATATCACCCACACTAATCTACCGGCAATTACTATGCGCAACTCTAAAAAGGCAACGTCTTAAAGTGGCCGTAATCCAAAACAAAGCAATGAAACTCATAACAAGCAAGAGAAGGAGAGAAAGAAGAAAAATTAAACTCCTGCACAGAGAAACAGAAATTGAAACATTAAGCAAAATAATAATCATTCATTAAGAGACACGAGATGAGATTTTTAAAAGAACTTGCGAATCGGTTATTGTATAGGGATGGGTGGGAACCTTCTCGACTGTTCTCAATTAGCACGGCGGTAATGAAAGGAGTGGTTTATGCGAGAGAACTAGTGGACCACTCCTTAGAAAGAGTCACATTATAGCTGGCGACCACGGGGCGTTAAAGGTCATGAGTATTATGAGAAAACGCGAATGCTCTCTATATCCTTCATCACGATCGACTGAGACAAGTTCCCTGAGTTGGCGACGTGCCGGTTAGTATCGCTACCGTATGAAGGCATGCGTGGCACTGCTGGTGAAGTGCAAATACTGATACCGCTTGGCCAAACGAATCACTGATGTAGACGTGCGAAGTCGGAATTACCCGAAGTCTAGATTAAGCTAATGCAAGGCCGCACACGATAATTCTGTATCATTTATGACCAAGTGTGTCACTTGAAAAGAGCCAACTAGTAAGGGCCACGGCTATTCGCTTTCCTGGCCACCGTGCTAACGTGACTCAGCGCCCCGTCCAGCCCCAGCCTAGCCTTTTCTCCTTTCTGACACCCTGTCTTTTTACTCTACTTCCTCACTTTCCCAACATCCTCTCCAACAACTTTCTCTGGTTGGCCTCGAATTTCAAAGAGTAGACATCGACCACTGACCAAACCAACCCGGATCTGGGCTAATAGATAGGGGACAATGCTCCCTAATCCCTGAGCTCCGATTTTGGGTGGCGGATTTTTAACAACCTGCCTCAACCCCACCCTCACCTTCCTCACATACGTTTGCTCTCTTCTTTTACGGTCTATTAATTTTACGCCCAGACTAAGGTGGAGCCGCCATGCCGATTGACTGCCTGGCAACTGGATGGGAGGAGTGGTCGGCCGCTGGCTTGGCCGGCACGCTATTCATCCTTCGCATATCGGGCTACTGGCTACTAAGCTAATTAGCGTTTGCGTCCCCTGATAATAATAGGGACACCATGCCCAATAATGAGATTTTCCCACTAAATACTTCCCTTTTCTTTCCCCTCTACTATCGTCAAAGCCGCTCTCAGGCTCATCTCCTTCTCTCAGACAGCCTGTATTTCTCCCCTACTTCCTCTTTCCCCTACAACTTCTACCGCAACTTTCTCTGGTCAGCCTCTAATTTTACAGGGTAGATGCTGACCTTCTTCTCAGACAACCATCCCGGATCGGGGCTGAGGGGTTAGGGACAATGTTTCCTAACCCCTGAACTCCGGTTTGGGATGATGGGTTTTTAACAACCTGCTTCATTCCCACCCATACCTTCCTCACATCCCTTTTCCTTCTCACTTCACTATCTATATTTTCACGCCGTGCCTAAGGTGGAGCCGCAATGCTGAAGGGCTGCCAGGTCACTAGGCGGAAGGGGTGGACTTAAATGGCGGCACTTGCCTCTGCCAGCCCCATACGCACCTCTCGCAGAGCGAACCACTGCGAAGAGTTATTATCGTTTGCTTCCCGCAGAAAGAATAGGGTCATCATGCCCGATAAAAAAAATTCAAACAAAAAACATCTTCCCCTTTCCCCCTCACGATCAACGGAGCCGCCTCCGGGCATCTCCACAGAAAAAATGGAGATCGCCCCCCCCGTGTGTTTTCGCAGGGAACCCTACAAATCTCTTTAACCGAGAGGAAGCTTACTCCTCTCCCTCGGTTACGGGTGTAGGGGACTCCCCCTCATCCCCTTGTCTGGACGTGCCTTCGGACCCCTCCCTCTTTCCAGCGACAGTCCTCCCTTTATTTTCCAAGGGGACTGCCAAAAAAGCAGGCAGGCAGCCCATAGCCGACCGCTCCTCATTGAAGCGGCTTGGTAGGGCAAACCCCCTTATAGGAAGATGGACGCCAGGCCCCATCGCTCGCTTCCCTCAAAAGGCCTGCTGGCTAAAATATCAAACTTATCTGGGGTCAAGGCATGTGTCTCCCCAGACTCGACTCGTGACGCAGCTGCGAAGAGAGATAGACATGGTCCTTGAGGCAACCCAGCCTCAGACGGTAGGGACTTCCATGGGAGCGAATCCGGGCTCGGTGCCAAGCACCGAACTCGAGTCCGCCCCTATGCAAGTTCCTCCTCAACCGACTCGGTCTCCAAGGAAGTACAAGAAGGTGAGGGATCTCCTCCTCCGGCTGATGCCCCTGCGGGTTGTACCCACCCCGAATGCTTCCCTGGTAAAGCGTAAAGCTGCTGACAAAGCCCGGAACGGCCCATCGCATCCACAGAGTCGTTAATCTCACAGGAGGCAACACATAGAAATTGTTCGTGAGGCCATGTTCCGATATTCCTAAAGTTGCTCCCCCAAATGAAGCCGTAAAGGACTTTCGGCTCTTACGACCACAACCGGGGTTATGCTGTGTGGCTTCAAGATGGTGGATCCTCCAAAGGCGGGAGCCCCACCTCCAAAACCGCTCCGTCTGCATAAGGTTTCGAAGCGGAGGAAGGAAAAGAGTCGCATGGTAAGCCAATCTTGCCCCGATAAGTCTTTGAAGGCTAGAGTTCTTATAGCACATTGTCCAGCCAACATATCCTCCGAGAAGCGTAAAGCTATTCACGTGAAGGTCTTCTTTTTGAAGAAGGCTCCCGTATCTACTCAAACCTGAGCTTGGGGAGACAATTTCTTCACTGAAGTTGACACGGACTCCAGGCCAAGTGGAAGGAGCTACGGAGGCTCTTCTCCACCAGGTTTCCTTTAGCTATCTGGCGCGTCGACTCTTACAGGTATTGAAACGGATTTCTCGCTATGCAGAAACATACAAGCCTTGGTTTTCGTTGGAAAAGACTAAGGTGGTGCACCTCTGCCGCCATACACGGCTACACACTGAACCAGACTTGTTTTTAAATGGGGTTTGCCTGGAAGTGGTTGTCTCGCACGATTCCTTTGTCTTATATTTGACCAAAGCCTCCCCTCGGAGGCTCAAGCTCGCAGCCTTAGGTTCTCTTGTACCAGCTCCATAGATATTCTTAGTTCTGTGACCTTTAGCGCAGGGCTAATTCCTTACTTTTCCATCGATCCATTGTTCGTTCGAAGCTTGATTATGGATGCTAGTTTTATGCATTACACCCGAGAATGTATTGCGTAAGGTGGAGTCACTCCCCGACACCGGCCTTCGTCTGGCGACCAGTGCCTTCCGCACGAACCTTATTGAGAGCCTGCTTGTCGATGCTGGAGAGAAACCGCTCGCTATGCGCCGTGCACAATGCATTATTTACCTGTAAGCTCGAGCCTAGCGCCTACCTCAGTCGCCAACAGCTCCAACTGTATCCGCAGATGAAGTTGATGGTACCTATGACGCCGAGAGACGCAAGTTATACCTAAGTTCTTTGGGTTTAGAGCTAGGAAACTCATATGACAGCTAGGTATAGCTTTTGGGCCGTTGGGGCCCCTGGTGCTGTCCAGGACGCCACGCTGGAGGGTACCAACTTTGATAATTGGTCACCACGCCTATGCTACCAAAGCTTCTACAGCGATGGGAGTATAATAGGCTGTCAACGGGGAAAGTGCGGGAGGCACTAGTCACCAAGCGAAGGCCGGGGTGGTGAATCGAGTACACCTTCCGCAATACACGCTCTGCTGCGGATGCATAAAATTCGCATCCATAGTCGAGCTTCGAACGAACAACGGATCGATAAAAATGTAAGGCAGTAGTCCTATCAGCGCCCAAGCGCTGATACAAGAGACCCGTTGGTTAAATATAATACCAAGCAAATGATGCGATTAAAGCACTTCCAGGCGTACACCATAAAGAAACCAGTCTGGGTCAGAGTGGAGCCGTAGAGGACGGCAGAAGTGCACTACCTTAGTCTTCGCCAAGGAAAAACGAAACGTGTGCGCTTCGGCATAGAGAGAGACGGGGTTCAATGCCTGTTGTACTCGACGCTCCAGAGTTGGCATCTGAGACGTGCCGAAAGAGATCAAAAGGTCGTCCACGTAAAGCGTAGCGAGAACATCTTCGGGCAGCACCCAGGTTATGCCGTTGATGCTCAGGGAAAGAGAATGGCACTGAGGATACTTCCCTGCAGCACACCCTCTTCCTGCTCCATTGGGCCGGAGAGGGCTCCCCCACCTGTACGCGGAATCGACGATCTCCCCTAAATTCGGATATAAACATGGAAAGGCGTCCCCTCGCCCCCATCGTGTGTAGAGTCTCCATGATACCGTATCCCCATGCGGTATCATAGGTTTTCTCCAGATCGAAAAACACCGTGGCGTAGTGCTGTGTACGAAGGAAGTCCCCTCAGATGGCATTCGCCAGTAGGAGCAGAGCATCCGACGTGTAATAGAACTTGCAGAAGCAGCCCTGTGCAAAAGACAGATGGCATCCGCTGTCCAGAAAAAAGGCTATTCTAAACTTTACCAATTTCTTCACTAACTTTCAGACGCAAGAGGTTACAGAGATTGGGCGGAAACCGGCAGGAATAGACTGATCTCTCCCCGGTTTGCGAAAGGCGAGCACAGTCGTGATTCGCCAGGAATCCGAGAGGAGACCCTCCACTTAGTTCCTGTTGAACAAATCTAAGAGAAAGGCTATGCCTCGCTCACCCAGGTGTCGAAGCATGGCGTACGGGACATCGTTCGGACCATGGGCGGTGTCCGCGCACGATGCAAGAGCGGAACTCAATTGACTCACAGTAAACCTGTCGTTGAAGGGTTCTCCTCCTCTGGAGGTAAAGTCCAGTCGGCGGACTTTCGCGACATCACGACGCGCATTGAATGCTGGCGGAGCAGCATCCCGGCTAGAAAATGCAGAGAAAGCAGTCGCGATGGATTTCACCACGGACGCGGGATCTGAGATTGCGGTCCCATTTTCCTGGAGAACGGGTCCTACAAGAACTTGCCAAAACATACTAAATTTACGCACAGCGTCACCCTATCAACCTCCATATTTCGCAAGGATAGGATATACTTCTAATCCATTTTTCACCCTATCCCTAACCCGCAAACATTTTTTCCCTTTAGCGTTATCACTGTCTTCCAGTACATAGAGAGTCCGTTAAATGAGATCTCATTCACCTTCGTCTCTTCCAATGTCTTTTTCTCTTGCCTTATAAAATTCCGGTTTCTTGTCTCATTTTAACAACTTTTCAATTATGAGTCTGGATAGGACAAAGCAAATGTCCAATACTTTTCAGAACTATATTTCCTAGAGGTCTCTCGACCAATTTCCAGCCATCTTCGGGAAAGACTGCGTAACGGAGGTGTTAGGTTGCCTTAAGTTTTTAATAGTATAGGAGAGTAGATACTAGATAGAAATATTGTATTAGAAGGATATAAATGTGTTTAATATTCAAATGAATATGTTATTGATTGGTATGAATATAAAAAAATGAGAATAGATGAAGAGGATATATGAAAGTTTATCTGTACCAGGTTGCTTGGCTAACTATAATATTGCCTTTTATTTTCGTTATTTATGGCTCAATATATTTTATTTCTGAGTCTGTTTTTTAGCTTTTTCATGACTGTGGTTAGAAGAATATCGGTTCGTTATGTTATTGTCTTCAATCTATTCCGTAAAATCTTTGTTTGTATCGTGCTATTCGTGCCTTTTCATTTGTCAGTGAAATTTTGTCCATTTCATTTTCCGGAAATATCTTAGTAACTGTTCCCAAATCTTTGTTCCACAATCATTATTTATGGGCGGACGAGAATTGAATACAACTTGCGTGTTAGATACTTTCTTTCTCAGTTTGAATCCGAGATCTCTTCCTTCCTAGTCGTAAGGGTACTCCTCTTCATCAACACTTATTTTCATAGGGATTCTTTTTAATTTATGCTTTTAATATCCTTAACCATCCCTGGGCTATGTCCCTCGGGGTTTTCAGCTGGTCGCGACTATCTGAGAGACATCATCATTAAGTTACGAGGGTCGGACAATAAGTTTTGTGAATCGGTAGGGCAAAACAGAAGAAGGGGGATGGCTGTTTGTGGGGGTGTTAGGACAAGTAATGACAAGTCAGGACCTGCAGCCGCACGCTCCTGATTTGTCAATTTAAGAAGCAGTAGCTGATTGCAAATCGTCAGTCACAAACTTTTCAACAATGGAGGAGGTTGAGCACCGCGCAGTGATCAAATTTTTGACCAAGGAAGGCAAGAATGCAAAAGAGATCCATGAACGCATGGTTGCAGTGTACACCGACACCGCCCCTTCCTATGCAACCATTGCTCACTGGAATAGGGAGTTTCGCCATGGTCATGAGTCCCTTGTAGATGACACCCGTCCAGGATGCCCGTCAGACGTGACCGACGAGGACAATGTGGCCCGTGTGGAGAGGACCATCCTCGAAAATCGACGGGTGAAGGTCCAAGAAATCGAGCGAGAACTTGGAATATCACACGTAAGTGTTATGAACATCATCCATGACAATTTGGCCATGACCAAGGTCTCTGCCAATTGGGACCCTAGAAACCTCACGCGCCATGATCGACTTCAACGTCGTCAAAGTCCACAAGGCCAGAGTTGCACAAGCTGCCCTGCGCGAGTGCAGATTCGAGGAGCTCAATCATCCCCCCTTACAGTCCAGATCTGGTCCCTAGCAACTACATTTTATTCCGCCAGCTCAAGGCTGCACTGCGTGGACGCCGGTTTGGGGACCATGAAGATGTCTAACTCGCCGTCCAGGAGTGGATTACACAGCAGTCGGGAAGTTTCTGGTTGTCTGGTCACAGGAAAAGGGATTTGAGGAAGGTATGGGTGGGGATGAAGCAGGTTGTTAAAAAAAAACATCCCGAACCGGAGCTCAGGGGTTAGGGAACATTGTCCCCTCTCCCCTTAGCCCCGATCCGGGACGGTTGGCTTGAGAAGAAGGTCAGTATCTACCCTGTGAAATTAGAGGCTGATCAGAGAAAGTTTTGGGAGAGGTTGTGTGAAAAGAGAGGAAACAAGTGTTTTGAAGGAAGGAAGAGAGGCTAAGCTGGGGCCGGACGGGGTGCTGAGTCCCGTCAGCACGGTGGCCAGGATGGCAAATCGCCGCGCCTCTTACAGGGGGTCGTCGGTGTAGCTGAGGAGGATAGTTCCTTCCCGATAGGGGAGCACTACCAGCTGCTCCATCACCACGTTGAAGAGGAACGAGCTGAGAATGGCGCCCTGGGGCGTCCCGTTCTCTTAGGTAAGGTAGGGAGGACTTGTGACACTGGAACTTTACATGGGCTCGGCGCTGCTGAAGGTAGTCCTGGAGCCAGCCCAGCAGTCTTCCTCGGATGCCTTTCCTCACAAGGGTGGCTAGTATATCGCGGGGGCTAGCCAGCTCGAAAGCCTTCTCGAGGTCAAGGAAGACTACGATGGTGGGCTGGTTGTTGGCGTAAGCCAGGAGGGTGATGAGGCAGTCCGCCGTGCTCAACCCCCTTGGCGTAGCCGAACACGTGGTGGTGAAGGCTCCCAACGCTCCACTGCAGGTGACTCAGCACCATCCTCTCCGCTGTTTTTCCGGTGCAGGTCAGGAGGGAGATTGGCCTGAAGGTGGTGTGATCCTTCGGCTTGTGGATGGGCTGGATGTCGGCGTCCTTCCAGGAGGGCCGCAGACGGCTTGCCAGCCACGACGCGTTCAGAAAGGCTAGCAGCGCGGCGTCCCCGGCGGTCCCAGCGTGTGCCAGCATGGAGTACCGCACTCCATCGGCTCTGCCGCTGTGTCACGCCCACGCTTCGCCCTAGGCCAGCTCCTCGAGCGTGAAAGGCTGGTCCGTTGCGTGCGGCTGGCCCCGCGCCTGCCTGACCTCTTGGTTGTGATGTGAGCGTAGCTGCTGCTGGAGGTAGCGGGTGTGAGGACAATTACAACGCACTCGAAGTCCCATTGTTATAAATATTTTTATTTTAGCGTGTGCCAGCATGGAGTACCGCACTCCGTCGGCTCCCGCCGCTGTGTCACGCCCACGCTTCGCCCTGGCCAGCTCCTCAAGCGTGAAAGGCTGGTCCGTCGCGTGCGGCTGGCCCCGTGCCTCCCTGACCTCTTCGTTGCGCTGTGGGCGTAGCTGCTGCTGGAGGTAGTGGGTGTGGAGACAATTACAACGCACTCGAAGGCCCATTGTTATAAATATTTTTATTTTAAAAAATATTTAAATATATGTATAGCGATTACACTGTAATAAATTAGGTAGCGTAAATGTCTAATAATGATGTTATAACTAAAAGTAGATTGGAAGCTATCTTGCTTTTGATAGCTTGTTTCGATCACTCCCCTCCCCCATCAGGTGGGGGTTTGGGTTAGTTTAGTTTTTAGTTTGTTTTTAGGCTAGGTTAATTTTGTGTTTACTAAGTTGGTAGGTTTTGTATGCTGTTTTTACTAACAGAAAGGAACCAATAAGAAATAAGAAGTTTTTTCTAGCAACACGCTGTGGCATAGCATTTTCCACTTATATGCATTAGAAATAAATCGAAAAACAATTCAGATAACCCCATAAAATAGAATGAAAGTAAAATTGTTAAAAAAACAAACTTTAAAGTTTTTCATCTGTTGTGAAGCAGTTCGCCAGCCGATCTGCCTCTTGCTGTGGGCGTGGGTGGGCAGCTGGGCGGGTTGAGGCAGCACCTGAGGCCTTCCTGAAGCACTCTCACAGCTGGCCGAGGGAGGTGTGTTGGCTGAAAGAGGAGCACCACTCCAGCCCCTTTGCCTCCCTGGCGCTCAGGGACACCTGTCGAGCGCTGACTACAACGTCTTGCAGGAGCTGCAGGTTGATGGCGGTCGGGCGCTTCGCGTACAGCCTCCTGTGGACGTTGACGCGGTGATTGTTCTCCTGGACTTCCTCGTTATAAAACCACCAGTCGGGGCGCCGGCATGGTTAGAGGCTGTCCTGGTCATGGCCGCGTCTGCTGCACTCTGTATCACCGCCGTAAGGTCCCTCTCCTGCTGGTGCACGTCCACAGGATGCACATACGTGGACCACCATTCGTCCAAACCGGCTTGGAACTTTGCCCAATCCCCCTTCCTGACGTTCCACTGGGGCGGCGGGTGAGGAGGAGCTGGTGGGGCCTCAGTGAGGGTGGTGAGGGTCCCGTAATGGTCGCTGGTGAGGGTAGGGTGGACCTGCCAGGTGACGCCGAGCTGTAGGTCGACCGAGATCAGCGTGAGCTCGAGCCGCCCCCCATGGATGTGCCTGGCCTCCCCAGTTTCAGTAGTCGGACGTCAGGGACTTCTTCAAGCAGGTCGTTCAGGTTGCGCCCGGTCACGTTAGTGGGTGACCCAGAGTGCAGCACGGGGTGGTGGGCGTTGAAGTCGTCCGCCACAAGGAGGCTGGAGTGGGATGCGAGGGAGAGCAGCTCACCAGCATCCAGCAGGTACCGCTGGATCCTGTATACATTGTATACCGTGAGAGTGAGCTGCCCCAGCTGCAAGCTTCAGTGCCAGGACCTTCACGCCGTCCCCACAGTGCACGGGTGCGGCGATCCTCTTGTGCGGGATGGTGTTCCGTATGAGGGCTGCACAGCCACGCCCTTTTCCGTCGCCGGCTGGAAGCGAGTGGAGGGTGTAGCCTGCCACACGCCACTCAAAGCTGGCTGGCATGAGCGTCTCCTGCAGGAGAACCAGATCTAGGTCCTCCTGGAAGACGGCTTGCAGTACCTGGTGTTTCTTAGGGCGGAGGCCCTGCACATTCCACTGCAGCAACCTCAGCTTGGGCTGGGTGGACGGGACTATCAATCCGCGCCTCCATCTTGGTTGTGGGCGTGCGGTTGGTGGAGAGGGTGTTGGGTGGGACACCTCGGCGTGGTAGATGATAGTGGGGGCTGGAGGGCACCCTCTGTGACGGCGGTGAACACCTCTTCGCAGAGGAGTGCGTCGAGGTCCTGCTCGGTGGGGGCTGCGGTGCCCTGCCAGCGGTGGAGCAGCTTCTTCACAAGCTGTACCACACACGCAAGGTTACGTCCACAATGGCTCTGCCCTCCTCATTGAGTCCCTCGCCGTAACCTGGGGGTCCACGTTGAGACCTTGTCGGTGGTTAGGCATTGGGTAGCACCGTGGACTGCTCCTCGTCTGGGCGGGTGCGGTGGGCCCGACGCCTGTGTCCCTCCCTCCTCTGTGGCTTGGGGTCCAAGGAGGTTGAGGACTGGGTGGAGGCGTGAGCGGAGTTGCCGGTGGGGCGGTTGCTGGTCCCCCTCTCACTGCCCGCCCCTCCTCCTCCCTGACCTAACCTATGCCGGGCTGTTGAGGGGTGGGGGCGGGTAGGAGGCCCACGCTGGCCTGTTTGGTGTTGGCGCGGGGACAAGGCGTCGGCTGTCTTGTTGATGGGAGGGGGCCCACGTGGTTCCCCCTGTTGCTGCTGCCTTTGTTGCTGGGGAGGCCACGCGGTTCCCTACGCTTCTGCTGCTGCCGGTGTCCCTGTGGCATCCTCCTCATGCGCTCGGGGCACTTCACGTTCCACGCATGGTGCCTCTTGGTGCAGTTGGGGCATCGTGCCGTGGTGGCCTCGCTGGCCTTGTGGCGACCGATGCACTGCTCCGTCGGGTGCGCTTGGCTACACACGCCGCACCTGGCGGGGTTCGGGCACGTAGCTTGCAGGTACCCGAAGCGCTGGCACTTTTAGCACCTTACAGGCTCACCCTGGTAGGGGCACAGGGCGTAGCGGCCCCAGCTGCCCAGGTCCAGCTTGGGGGGTGGCGGCCCCTCGTACACTTGCAAGATCTGCCTCGTGGGGACCTTGTCTCTGTGCGCCCGGAGCCGTGTTGCAGAGAGCACGTGGAGGTGGGCCTCGACAGCCTGGAGGGGGATATTAGTGGGGTAGCGCTCCAGCACCACCTTGTTCCTCCTCAAGCTGGGGTCGAGCAGGATCACCCGATCCCTCTTCTCGGCAAGGCAGCGCAGCAGGGCCTTCGACCCATCGTCCTTCGGGGTGAGGACATATTCGCTGGTGAGAGTGGGGTGAATGTTTATCCGCAGGCCTGGGTGTGCGCTCTCCAGCTCCGTCACCGTCTGGTAGACACTGGTGGTGTTCTCCTGGTGCACCAGTGTGAACTTGGTCCGGAGACCCGTCAGGAATGAGAGACTGTTACCCAGCCTGCCTCATTCTCCTGCTGGGCCTCCTCGGTCTGGGGGCTCTTGTCGATGGCGAGGCGACCGCTTTCATCGCTGGGGGCCTACTCTGCCTGTGAGAACTCCGGCTCCAGTCTTCGGGCAGTCCTCTTCGGCGTGGAGGTCTCCGCTGGTGACGCTGAGGGAGAGCGGTTCAAAGTCCGCTTCACCGATCTTCCTGGGATGGCTACACGCGCCGACCCTTGCGCTGATCAAGTCACTGCGGGCATGGTCACTGCCTGTCGCTCACCACGTGTTTATAGCGTGATATTCCGTTTGTATACATGAATCGTCAACTTTTACTCCTTATTTTGCTCTCTGAATTGTTTCACAATGTCCCAAATTAGGATTTCGCTTTTGTCTGGGCCGAATTCACTGAATTTAAGCTAAAAAAATAATTAGTGTATCGTGGAGCAATAGCACCACACATCTATACCGTATGGAGACAAAAAGGACACTGATCATGAAGTGACTTGACTTTGTTTAAGTGGGGGTGCATGTGAGGGGAGACGATAGGGTGTGTGGGGGGACAGAGAAAATAGACAAGTGGAGAAGAGAGAAAGAAGTGTGGTAGAGGTGCAAAGAGATGCCTAGGGTCTGGTGATCAGACTTATCACTTTAATTTATTTTCTTGGTTGTGTGAATTCATTTTTGTTGTTTTTGGTTTTGGTAACAATTATAAAGTTATAAAATTATAATTATTATGGCGTTCAAGCCATTTGTCTTAGCAACTTTAGTATTTTTATGGTTTATGTTGTGCATTGCCTGTTTTGTATATGTTTTTAAATATATTTAAGTGCGTGCTTGTTGTATTGTTTTATTGTGTGTGTATTTTAGTAGTATTATTGTTTCTTCTTTCTTCTTTGGTAGATTACTTCTTTCGAAGTTCTCGTCGTAATCGGTGAGTTTTTCATTTCTTGGTAGGGTTGTCTATATCGGTAACTTGTCGTAGTAAGTTTTCGAGTTTTTTCATTGTTCTTGTGATTGATCTTATTCTCACAGGTTTCTTTATTCTCATTTTACGCATAGAACGGCACTTCGTCTCCGCCAGCCACTCGGTTGGCGGAGCTGGGGAATCTGGGGCGACATTCAGCTCTTCTGTTCTGGTTAATCATCTGGGTGATTTCATCACTCAGTTCACGATTAACCAGATCCTGCATTTTCCGGGTCCGTTCTTCTATGACTTTGTTAATGGGAATTATCCCCGCCTCTCTGTGCAGGTCTTCTTGCCGTCTTCTTTCATGCGATCATGAAGTACTTTCCAATTTCTCTTTTATATTATTGGTCCGCACACTCCACGGTAAACAACTCGTACATATGAAAAAATAATGTAATTCAATATGAGTTTTCAAATGATATTAATTTTTTACATTCAATTTACATTAATTTATTTCATAAAATTTACATTATTATAAAATCTTACATTGTTATTTAATTATGCACAAGTAATTAATAAAATAGTTTTATTCGTATTTCTTTGATAAAAATTGGTTTATAATTAGCGCGCTGAATTGATTCAAATAAAGGTTTTTTGTTTTAGTTCATTGTATATGAGTTATTTTTAATTGAAGCTATATTAATCATAGCATAAATAAAACAAAGCCATTATTTTAATTGTTTTTTATATGATTAAAGCTATTTAAAGGGATAAGTTACTATATTTAATAAGCTCACATGGTGATGTCTGGGAAACATCCCTTCAACAGTTACCAAATGCCGCAATATATCTCATTTTAGTGCTCAAACCAGAAATTCTCTTTCAAATCTTCAATTCAAGTTTTATTAAATTTGTTGTTCTTCTCCACTGGAAAATATAGTTATCAACTTATAAACAAGCTTTCGTTCGGTACATTGACTGTGGCTATAATCCTTTTCTTCCCTTACCCTCCCATCTGGCTCTCTTGTTTCTGGATAAAAAAATAGTGCGACCATTTATTGATTTCTATACCCCCACACTCGCAAAAAAATAGAGAAAAATTGAAAAAAAATCTCAATGTCCAATAACAAAACTAAGAGCAGCTTTTGAGTCCGCTCGACCATGAACAAAAAGCCTATAGGTCAAATTTAGATTTCTCATCGAGATATTTCCTAAGATTTTTTTTAAAGTTTGAGAATGACTTTGTTTATTAATTTAATTATTCAACTTTGAAAAAAAGTGAAACTTTTTGGAAATAAATGATTAGAGTTTTGGAATTTTTCAAAAGAAAAAGACTTACAAAGGGTAAAGTATAAAAAAAATGAGAAAATTGATTAAAATTAAGTTATGGATGTTCTTTTGTGATTTTCCAATATTCGAAGGTTTTATCGAAATTCTTTCCATTTTAATATTTAGTCCGAAGAAATAGTTACTACCCCCTAAAATCCAGTAAACCAAAGGTAAATTATCAGAGTAAATTAAGACCAGTACTTTCTTTTCAATAATTCAAAAGAATTGTGATAAAATGTTTTTTCAGGCCTTTAGGCTTAAAAGATCATGGATATGAAAGACAAAAAAACAAGAGTTAATTATTAGGAAATATGTACTGGAAACCTTTTAATTTTTTTAGACCAAAAGCAAGTTGCCAGAGCCGAATAGGCTGTAGGCCACAGAACGAAAGTTTGCCTGCGAAGCAAAACAAACAAACAAAACATCTATTTCGGGAAAGTACATAAAACTCTTACGTAGCATAAAGGTGGAGACATGATATACACATTTAATATCCAGGACGCAGAAAGCTTCAAGGAGTTGTGTAAGCGCGCCCCCTACAAAAAAAGTCAAGTTTACATTTTCCAATAATCTTTTAAAAGTTTGAACATTATTATCAATTACTACAGATTCTGGTAGTTGATTGCAAATCGGCACAACTCTACATGCAAAGGAATATTTTCTACAATTTATTCTAGCAAATTCAACATTTAGTTTACGAGTGTCCTTTTGTTGGTCTGCGGTTGAAACTAAACATGGAGTCGAAGTCTATTTCGACCAGCCTATGAATGATTTTATATAAATAGACTAGATCGGATTTTATTCTTCGTATTTCAAGTGATTCAATCTGGAGCAAATCGAGGCACCGGACATACGGCGTATCTCTCATATTTGATAGTTTTTTTTTAATTTTCGCTGTATTCTTTTGATACATTCAATATCCTGGATCTTTGAGGGGCTTCATATTTCTGTGTTGCTTTCCAATAATGCCCTTATGTAGGTTTTGAAAATAAAGAGTCGAAACCGCACATCCGAAGTTACGAAAGCTCTTTTGAACTGATATAATAGAAAGTATGAAATTCTCGCTATGTTTGAGCAGTGGCAGCTGACTGAAAGATCATTCGTCATGCAGACTCCCAGATCTCGACAAAATTCCACGTTACGTATGTAATTGTGTTGGATGAAATAGTTAAAGTTCCTATTTCTGGGGCCTATGTGGAGGTCTTCGGTTTTTCTCAAGTTAATCCGTAGCTGCCATGTTTCGAACCAGTCCCACATATTGATCATGTCGTCATAGAGTTCAAGGCAGTCCTGTATACTTAAACATTTTCTGTATAGTTTTGAATCGTCTGCATATAATGTGATTTGGGTCTGCTCACTGATAACGTCAGTTAGGTCGTTTATATAGATGATAAACATTAGTGGACCTAATAATGTTCCTTGTGGTATTCCGCACAACACATGCGATAGTTGTGATCTTTCATTATTTACTTTCACAGTCTGGATTCGATTCGATAGGCAGTTCTTCAGTAGATTAAGAGCTTGCCCTACGACTCCTATATGATTAAGTTTGGCCACTAGTTCTGAATGTACCACGGTATCAAATGCTTTTTCAAGATCTACGTACATGACATCAACTGGTTCCTTATTATCCCTCATTTTAGTCCAATCATCCCAACACTGCATCAAGTAAGTTGTTGTTGATCGTCTTTTTAAAAATCCGTGTTGCTTTTCAGACACGCCATTGTTCGTAAAAATATGAGATAGAAGTTGACTGTGTATAATTCGCTCAAACAATTTGCTCACTACGCTTGTTAAACATATGGGTCTGTACGAGCTTGGCATGCCGGCATCACTTTTAGACTTGTATATAGGGATAATTTCACCAGTTTTCCATTCATCTGGAATGGCTGCATTAGTCACACAAGCCTGAAACAGGATGGTTAGGGAAAGAATCAGGTGACAAGACAGTTCTTTGATGACTCTTGGGTGAATCATATCAGGGCCAGGTGAGCTATTCAAGTTCATTGATCTTATCGCCGCCACTACATCGTTTTCCTTGATAGTGAATGTATCCATCGTAGAATCAAGATTTAGGTCAGGCAGCTCAGGTATGGTGTTGTTATCTCTACTGAAGACAGAACTATATTGTTGAGAGAGGGCTACGGCCTTTCCCAAATCGTTTGTAATAAGCTCATCATTTACAACAATATTTTGAACACCACTTTTATGCTTCGTATCATTTTCTACAAATTTATAAAATTCTCGTAGCTTTGCTTGGCGATCACCGAATTTTTATTTCTCATAATTACTGCCGTCAGTAAAAACAGCTTTATAAACCTGTTTATAATAGTTTCTATATTCACGTAATCTTCTTTCCGTTTTGTTTCTTCTGTATGAGTTCCATTTGCGTTATTTAGTTCATGTCATTGCTTTGAGCCTACGATTGAACCAGGTAGCATTCTTTTTTCTTGATACACGAATTACAGGAATACATTCATTATACAGATTATATATGATGTTTCTAATGTTATCCTAAAGCGTATTACAGTCGTGCACATGTGGTATCAGCACTTGTCGTCATTGAATTGTTGCCATTTGAGCTCTCATCAATTCCCAGTCTAAATTTCTAAAATCGTGAATAAATTTCGGCTGGTCGGGAACATATGAAAAATTTGGTGGAGAGATTTTGCAGGTAATATAGCAGTGATCACAGTTGAGAAACAGTCATGAACTGTCGTGTGGCTAACCACATGTTCTCCCGCGCTAAAACACAAATTCAATATATTTTCTTCTTTAGTGGGATCAAACACATGTTGAATAAAATTTTTTTCAAGCACATATTGGACAAATCTATTTTCTGTTTCTGAATACGCCGTATAGGATCCCTAATCAATATTTGGGTAATTAAAATCTCCCAAAACACACTTGTTTTCGATATCTTGAGTGAGTCGTAAGGTTGTTGATATAATCTTCATTCGTATGGTTATCGTACCATTTGACCTATACGCCGAGATTAATCAGAATTTAATTGAATTATAACATATGTCCACTGCTAAAATTTCGCTATCAAATCTTGGACTAGTAACAATTATAGGTTTCAAGTTTGATTTCACTGCCATGAGAACCCCTCCATGGGGGTCTAAGCCATTACATCTATCTTTTCTAAATATAATATAATCTTTTAAACCAAGGATGGAACGTTCAACACCACTATGCAGCTAGTTTTTGACAATTGAAATTATTTCAGGTTTTATATCGTCTGTTAAAGCATTTAGTTCATGAAGTTTGTTTACGATACTTTGCGCATTCAAAAATAATACTTCTAAATTTGTAGGAGGCGCGTATGCCTAGTGAGGGTTCCTTGCTGGTTAGCTTTGGCGCCAATGCAAGCACTGGAACGCAAGGGATTATGCCTGATTTGAACGATTTGGCCGTTTCTAATTTGGACGTTTTCGTTATTTTCTCTCCTGCGTTTCAGTTCTTCTCTTAGTTTGAAACGGGTTTCTTGCTATCATCGGGTTAGGTCTGGTGCGATTATCACTGGTGGGCACGGTTTAATGGAGTCGTTATAATTTTTCAAGTTGCGTGCGGCAGATAAAATTCTGCGCTTCAGATCTTCAGACGAAAGTTTTACCACGAGGGGCCTAGGTTTCTATGCGTTCTCCTTTCCCGTTCGCTCAGCATTCAAAATAGCAGATTCAAGCTCTTCGCGGGGAATTGGGAGATTAGCAGTACAAATGTTCTTGAAAGTATTGATGTCTTCGGAGCCGGCTGCTGGAGTAAGTCCAAATATGCATAGGTTCAATTTTTTTCGCTCGATAAGCTGAGTTTCTATTACTGCTACCGTTACAACATCAGAATTTGTCAGTTGGTCAACATTTGAAGGTGGATTATTCGATAGGTTTTCGATACCGCGTGTATTTGACTCGACTTTCTTCTCCAGGCTTTTTATTTTACTTACAAGTTCTGGAAGTTTTGATCTGAAGTTATAGAACTCTGCCAGTGTATTTTCCAGATTAGCTTCATAACATGTGCTGCAGAATCATCGGGCTCCGTTTATTTTTTGGAGTAATTCAAAATTTTTGACTAAAATTCCGATACAGCTCAAGTGAAATTGCTTTTAAACACAGGGTGCATTTCAAAAACTTTTGATTTTGATCTATGTTTACTTCACACGCATCACATGCCATTGTATGGTTATTTGTTGAGGCAGGCCGCAGACTTTTATTGTACCACCACTATCAGGACGAGCACCGTAACGCACCTCCTTCCACCAGCACGGCAAGAAGTACCTCAGATTCTTCTTGTTGTGTCATAATGCTTTGGGTAATTAGTAATTCTACAGATGAAAAACTCCAACGTTTTTTTTAACAATTTTACTTTCATTCTATTTTATGGGGTTATCTGAACTGTTTTTTAATTTATTTCCAATGCATATAAGGGAAAAATGCTATGCCACGGCATGTCGCTAGAAAAAGCTTCTTATTGGTTCCTTTCTGTTAGTAAAAACAGCATACAAAACCTACCAACTTAGTAAACACAAAATAATCTAACACAAAATTAACCTAGCCTAAAAACAAACTAAAAACTGAATCAACCTAAACCCCCACCTAATGGCGGGGGGAAGATCAAAACAAGCTATCAAAAGCAAGATAGCTGCCAATCTACTTTTCGTTATAACATCATTATTAGACATTTCCGCTACTTAATTTATTACAGTGTAATCGTATACATATTTTTAAATATTTTTTAAAATTAAAAATATTTATAACAATGGGCCTTCGAGTGCGTTGTAATTGTTTATCAGAACTATCATTCTCTGCATTTAATTACTTAACTTGGCATGTAATTTTTAAAAAAATAATCTAGAAACTACCTCTACCCCACTTTCTGTCAGAAAGATGGTTATATAAATCAAATTCAAAATAGCATTACTCGCCACTAAATTACATAGCATAATACATAATTGATTTTCGTTTTCATTGCACTATTAGAATGTACACTACGCTAATCTCACGTAATTGATATGTATGATTTAAACCTTTTAAAATATGTACTGATATTTATAACCTTCTTCTATGACAAAGAGCCTGAAAACTTTCCTTTAACCTTATAGGCGATAACTTTTCGAATAAGCGTCCTAATCAAATGTACAGCAGGCAAAAAGTGTTACAATTTTAAAATTATTTCCTCTTTAATAGAAGAGCGAGTTAACTAGTACTAATGGAGGTTCGCCGGTATAAGCAAAATGACTTACCTACATTATACATTAAACCTTCTCTAGTGGGATATCCGAGTCAGCTATGTATGCCTTGTACATGAAGTAGGGTAAATAATTTATAGCCTTCAATGATAAACAACTCCGCAGGAGCTAGTTACAACCAATTGGCATCCACAAGCTGGACTAGTGCTTTAAAAACAATAAAGTCATGGGTTAGACATTTGTCTATTTTATTTCCTCTTTAACCTATCAGTACATCTCTGAACTCTTGCATGAGTTCGAGTTTAATTTAAATTATTGAAGAGGAGTGGGGTCAGAATATGCAACCTACAGGGCTTCTTTCATAGCCTACTTTTAGGAGCTTCTATTCCCCATTATCTAATGGCTAAAGTCTATATACTGTTATAATAGTAAAATAAATCATATCACCCTTCAAATAAATTCCTTTAAGGGAAAATGTACCAAACCAAAAGCGTGAAATTAAGCTTGCACAAGCGTTCCCTACAGCATCATTGATTCCATTCTTCTACGCAAACCTCTCTAAGAATTTGAATTCGTTCCTGCTTCACTTATGAAAGAATACATGTTGCTCAAATGAAAGCGTTTTAAAACTACTCTACTATGGGTAAGCTCTGTAAGCTCTTTGATAGTGGCGTGATTACCGAAGATGATTTATCACCATAGTTTTGGTACAACTCTAGGTTAGCCCGATAGGTTTCTTGGTTGGCTTGGCGGCTACCGGTTTGCTTCTGCTGAAAATGACTGGTATTCACGAGGCACTCTTTCCAAAAGGGTAGAAAGCTCACTTCTTGCTTGATTATATGCTCGGTAAAGGTTAATTATGGATTTGCTCAGAGTTAAGGAATCTTGGAGCTGGATTTAATATAATTTAGTCGGTGGGAACTTGGAAGGTCTTCAGATTTCTCTTCTTGATTTGACTATTCATCTCAAGACAACTTCCAACTGCCTCTTTACATAAACGGCCTGCACAGATGAGTTATTTTAATATTTACACGAAACAATTAAATCCGATACATTCAGCAGGACCTTCTAGTTAAATTAACTAATTTTACAAAGCTTTACATGAGTATAAGGTCTTACAATTGCTATTCAATAGTATACAAGTAATAAATAAGACATTTTTTCTTTAATATTTCTACGAAAGAGGAAGTTACTATTCAAGGACCTCAATAAACAAACGGAGTTCATATTAGCCCGCTTAATACATTCAATATGAATTCAAAATAATAATACATTTCCTTACTTTACTTAATTTAATTTATTTTACAATGATTTACAGATTTATTGAATCTTACAATTGCTGTATTATTATACATAAGCAATTGAATAAGATATAACAATTTTTCTTTAACATATTTTTTCGATAAGAGTGGACTTAATTTAAAGATTTAACATATCGAAAATAGAAGTGTTTTCGGGGGGAGATTAATTCTAGTAAATTGTTTTGACTTTGATTACATATATCTTAATCTTACAGTATCAAAACAAATCCATTATATTAATTGTTTTCTAATAAAGTTAAAGTCATACCTTGCAGAGCTCCCAAATGACACTATTTCTCTTATTTTTAGCGCTCTAGATATAAATGTCCTTTTTTATCGTTGATTAAACCCAATTTATCTTAAATATATAGAAGAAATGAGATTGTAAATATTAACTATAGAATTTTACATAGATTTTATATTTACTGAACCGAAATTATTATTTTTTAATCTTTCGTCTCTTTTTAAGATGGTTTAAGAGTTTTGTCAATTATCGGAAAGAAAAAATTGTTTAGTTACTTGTACAAATGGAAATTGATTAAGAAAAATAACAAACATTTAAAATAATCTAACTGAGTTGTTTATAATATTTTAACCTTAGGAGATATTTAGGTTTTACGTTGACGGAATTAATTCTTTTAATTTTAATTAAGTAATTCTAAGCCGATCATCTGACTACTTTCCGCGCTTACGTTCTGGTAAAGTTTTCTGGCTAAGGAGGCAAAGGAAAGTGAAAATTTGAAAACGTGATTTTTTTTTCACCTAAGCTCACATTTTAAAATACTTTTGAGGAATACTCTCTAAAAGTACAGAAGAAGCTATACTAGAAGAAATATATGCGCTCACAGGGTTGAGTGGATATTCTTCCTGTTCCTTGTGAGCGAGGTAACCTTCCAGAAGGGGGCTGCTTTTCCTCTTACTATTGACCTTTATTAACCATCTTTAACTTCTACTTATTTCTAACTAGCGATACATAACTTGGTCATCGGCAAAGTCTGAGAAGCAGTTGGTACTAGCGTATAGTGAACCCCTGCAGGAGACCCCGTTAAGGGGCCAGAAAATAGGGGTTGATTCCTGGCCACGAGCCCGAACACAACTGCAGACTACTGATAGGTCTAGGCTCAGCTAGGTAGGGTGACCAAGGAGAGGGAGATACTTGGAAGGTAGGCGAGGTAGAAGTAGGATATATAGAGGGCTTTCCCACCTATGGAGCAAGATAACCTTTCTCTTCCAAATGTAAACTACTAGGAGCCCCAGATTAATGGGGCACACTATTTAGAAAAATGGACCACGCCGAGGAACTTAAAAGACTGCCTCTCCGACTTGTTCTGAACGAAAAGAAAAAGATATCGCAGCAAGTAGTACAAACAATTTTCTCTGTCCTCTCGATCTTATTCATTAAATGTATAGAAAACACTAATGGATTTACCGCGGTATACCCCAAAGGAAAAGATGTAGTTCAGCTGCTTTCGATAGCAGAGAGCATATCACTGACAAAACTTGACCTTGAAGCCAAAACCCCGCCACAAATCACCGCAAACAGGAGCTTAGTCTGTAGAAAAGTGGAATCATGGGTCTTGGCTAATTCATGTGAAGAAATTAAGGAATAAATTATGGAGAAAATACATGGATTAAGATACAAGAGGTGATTAAATTTAAAGATCACACCCATGTATTAAAAGTAGTGTGCGAGACTACGGGGATGGCAACGAAAGCCCAAGAAAAGGGCTGTTAGGTTTCAGTATGCTGATTCCCCCAGCTAACATACAAAGGGACACATTTGTGGATGTACAAATGTACTTTAATAGTTACGCCATTGAAGACCATACTTCGGCCAACTACCCAAAGAAACGACAAATCATATCTTCTGAGTGCGCCACAGCAGGACATGCTTTTAGGAATGGCAACACCCCTACGAAGAAATGTGTCAACCGCGGAGGAAGCCACCAAATAATGGCAATACAATGTCCTAAAAGAAAAGAGGTAACTAAAAGAAAGGAGAGACAGTATCAAGAAAAGAAGTTATGGGAGGCAACACCTCTTCTGCAGCAGCATCAAAGACGCAGGGAAAAACAACGGCAACACTACTTAACATCTCAGGAGGCATGTTTTTCAAAAAAATATATATATATACGTCATCCACGCACATGTATAGAACGCACTCCAGCCTGGAATGCGTTGTTGAAAGCTAACGGACTGGAACCGATAATCGTTCCCCATTAAGTAAATTCGTCATCAATATTAAATATGCAGGCGACAGAGAAGGATGCTAAAGTGAACGCTTAGAAAGTAGAGAGCGTGACGGAATCTGAAGAGAAAAGAGACAGCGAAGAGGAAGTTCCGAATCAGCACAAGAGGAACCTAAGAGGGTAACGAGAAAAACCCAACAAAGGAAGAAATCCAAATCGGGAAGGAGTCCGAGCTAACCCAGGCGAAAGACCTCACCTAGCCCGGCTCCCACTACCATAAGTAAAAACACACAAACCAAATAGACCAGGAAACAATCAGAGATACAAAATGAAGAACCACTTATTTCTATGGACGGATAAAACGAAAAAGTGGCCCGGCATTCTTCTAAGAATCAATCACTCACTCACGATAGACATGACGGACCTAAACATATTACAGATAAACATTAGCGGATTGGAAAACAAAAGAAAAATGTACGTGAACATTTTTAGAAGGTTAAGCCAGACATTATCTTAATATCAGTTCACGGAAGCAACCTAGAAAATGATGAAATAAAAATATGGAACTATTACGTCATAGCCATAAGCCCCAAGGGGCAAGCGCACGACGGAACTGCTATAGCAATTAAGAATGGAAACGATTTCAAAACTCGTAAAGATCTGGACGAATCTTACATGGAAATTGAATTTAGAATGGAACTAACGAACATTATAATCGCAACAGGATATCAACTGCCTAGGATGGATCATTGTCCAATTAATAACTTCATCAATATCTTCTATAACAGAAACCAGGTACTATTCATGGGTTGTCTCAACGCTCACTCTCAAGTAAGCGGGTGCAGAACTAAGATCAGAATAGGAAGACACCTTGAAGCACTGCTTGCAAGAGAAATTTCCCAACGACGAGGCCCTGAGTACCCAACCTTTGTGACTGGGTCCACAGCCACAAAGCAGGATATCTGCCTCGGCAATAATCATCTCCCTTATAACTATTATATGAGGCCGTAAGATATATCATGTACAGAGCACACAACTCTTCTCTCCATTAACCAACGAACGATACAAATGCCAAGAAAGGTAAAAAAAAACTTCCACAGAGCAGACTGGGAAAGACACAAGAATGACCCATATTCATACGAACCAGAGCCATTACAAGAAGCAACATCAGAAGAGATTGATGCTGAATTAGAGACTATAAGGAGCTCTATGCAGGCAGAAGACGAAATATCTATCCCGCAAAACCGCTACACGACAATCAAAACATTCACATGGACACCCGAAATGGTATAGAAGCACAGACGCCTAAAGGAAATCTCAGAGGAAATAAGAAGAAATGGACCAACGAGGAAGGTACTCACCGAAATGAGAAAGATAAATATACAACTGAATACGGATTTATTAGAAGAACAAAAAAAACATTGGAATGAAACAATCAAGAAAATTGATAATGATACACCAGTACAGGAATTTTTGAAGAAGGTAAACCAAATGAAACGCAAAGCAGAAGCAAGGAAAATGGTAATAAAAGACAACCAAGGAAACAACATGGAAGACGAGGACATGATAAGACGGATATCCAAGGATCATTTGAAGAGGACATTTAACATAAGCGAATAAGACAACGAAGAATTCGACATCGAATTTGAACGCAACATCATTGAAGCAATCAACGAGGAAGCAGATAAAACACACCCTCACCCATCTGTAGATGCAAAGAGAGTCACATTCGACGGTCCTGACGCAAAAATCACCGTGCAAGAATTAAAACCAGAATTTCGCAATTCAAACAAAAGGCACCAGGAAGATCAGGACTCACTAAGAAGTACTACGAAGAAGCGCCCCAAAAAATACTAGAGGGAATTACATCTGTATTAAACGCACGCCTTAACGCCGGCTATTTCCCAAATGAACTAAAAGTGACAAAAATGATATTTGTCACCAAAACAGGAAAACCACCAACACGAATAGAGAATTATAGACCAATATCACTACTTGAATTCATCGGGAATGTGTTTGAGAAATAATAAAGCATCAGCTAAGTAACCACCTAGAGGAAAAAAATCTCCTGAACAAATTTCAATTTGGACTTAAAAAGAAAAGGAGCACGAAAATGGCCCTCCCGGTCATTACCGCAAAATAGCAGAGGCAAAAAAGAAAAAAGCTAGCATTAATATCGTCTGCAGTGACGTGTAAAACGCATTCGACAGAGTTGGGGTTAGGGAAATGCAATTCAAAATACTACAACTACGTATGAAAACAAAATGGAAAGACTAATCTACAACTACGTAACAGAACGACGAGCATTCATCGAGATAGGTAACTATCGATGAGAAGAATTCCAGATGGAGGCTAGCCTGTCGCAGGGAGGGTCCCGAGTCCTTCACTATACTCAGTGTATAACTCAGACATCACACCACCATTTACATATGGGGGCCTAAATATAAAATTCGCAGATGACGTTACACCAATCGTCGTCTGCCTATACAGGAACCCCGACATGCAGGCAAGATTAAGAGCAGAGGAAATAAGAAGGATAAATATATAAGAAAAACAATGAAAAATAAGTACAAACAGAAATAAATTTATAATTGTGCCAATCTACAGGAGTAAACTCAAAGACATACTTATCGAAGGAGAGAGACACGATTATACTAAATAAACCAAAGTACGAGGGTAGTGATTACCAGGACAGGATACTCCAAGCACGTTAAAGAGAGTTGAAAAAGGAATAAGTGGACTAGGTCTACTATACAGGCTCAAATCACTCAACCGGAGAAACAAGAAAAAGGTTACCAAGCAATCATCCAGTCAGCAATGGTATATCCAGTGATCCTTATGTACTCCATTTCAAATAGTAGTATTACTGAACTGAGGATAATTCAAAACAAGGAAGTTTCAATAATGACTAACAAAAAAGAGGAGACAGAAGAAGACAACGAGACTTACATGGAGAAATGAAGATGAAACCACTTAACAAGATAATAGAAGAAAGAGCCAAGAAACTGAATGATAAAACGCATCAGAAACTAAGAGAGGAAATAACGGATTTGATAACCCAAATATTTTGTTTTCACTGTGGTAGCCCATCTGGTGACTGCCTACTTGGGTATAAGTCGCCGTACACCACCTGGCCTACTACTATGCTATATTAGGAAACAAATAACAGATAACAAATAATATGTAACTAACAAATAACAACGCTAAAAAATAACGAGAAAAAGCAAGAGGACGAGAAGGAAGCATGCTCCGGCTGCGGTGATAGGCTCACCTCTCCTTGGCGCAGGAATATGTGACCTGCAAAAAGAAGCCCGAAAGGTCAAATAAAGGGGAGAAGGCCGGCCTCCTCTAAAATGTCATAGAGCCCATAAGTCAATGTGCACGAACCGATCTCGAGTACAAGGGATAAGCGGTAGCGACCACATTCGTCCTGGTACCGGGAAAGGTAACGTGCGTGAAAATCGTCCAGACTGGGACATTCAAAAAGAATGTGCCGAACAGTCAGTATTCAGAGCAGTATTCAGAGTAGGGCGCAAGTGAGCACTCCATCAAATGGCAGGGCGTCCTGCGACTGTATCCAATTCATAGACGACAGAAAGCAACCTGAAGCCTTCGCGGCACTGGGGGGTAAGTCCATGGGAACAGTCGCGGCTCAATGGCACGCAAGCATCTTTAAGTTCCCTTCGACCGTCTCCTATCTTTTTTGCCAAACAGCCCGGAGAGCTGCCCGTTTTCCTGCCATGTAGTCGGTGTGAGGAAGAGCGAAACGCTGGTCCAGGTGCCCAGTCCTCAGCAACTCTTGAGCACCCTCATCGGTGAGCTCATTACCCGCAATTTCTACATGTCCAAAAACCCAGCAGAAGATAATCTCGACATCCGCCTGGCTCCCCAAAACCGTGGCGTCACGGATATCGCGAACCAGGGGATGCGGAGATTCCAATGCCCCGAGAGCACTCAGAGCGCTTTGTGAGTCGCTATAAATCACAATCCTGTCTCCGAACCGGGCACGTCTCGAATCTCCTGTACCGATTGGTGTATTGCAACCAGCTTGGCCGTGAAGACAGACGCAGCGTCTAGCAGAGCCCCGTTGACTTCAAATAAAGGGGATATGGCGTGGAAGCCGATCCCCTCTTGGGAGATAACCCAAAGAGGTGAGGAGGAAGTACATCGCCTCTTCCCCACATATACAACGGGTATCGATCAAGAAGAGGAAGAAATTTTCACACTGTAACTTGGAATGTTAAGAGAGAATAAGTAGCAAAGTATTACTTTTTTCAGACTCGGAAAACTTATAAAGTAAAAACACCGAAAAACTGTTAGGAAAAAACCTTTACCAGTAGTAAAAAAAGAACAACAACAACAATAACAGTTTGAACGCTTCCTATCAAAACAAAACAACAATATAACAAATCACAAAACAAAGAAGGAGAAGCCTGAGACTCGGGTAACTACTAACCTAAGCTATCGAATTTCAAAACTTAAGACATCGCTAAACGAAAGAGAGAAGCATGACCTCCATACACCCTAGCATTCAATTGCCGACTCTACTACTTCTTTTTACTTCTCCCTACAATTTTCTTCTATCCTTTGCATCTAAAGGGCTAAACAACGCATACGTAGGACAGGTGCATTATAGAAAGAATTATAGTAAAATAATATATTACACACCTTGGTTCGGAGCTCACGTAAATCTGTAAGTCCACCGAACAACAAGGTCAACTTTCAAGTTTACTACGCTAGTTGAACCATTGCTATGTCTATCTTTTACTCTTCCTCTCACTCACTATCTCCTGGCCTCATTCTTGCTCATCCGGTAGCCCCGCGAGGTCTCCTCCCTCAGATCATCGCAGGATGACTGGAGTGGGGCGGGAGGTGGCTGGCAATCTTTCTCTGTCTGTCCTTCCACCACCTTTCCTTTAAATAACAAGATGTGCTGACCAAGAAGTCACGTGATCTCACTTATTCTGATTTATGACCTTCAAAACTTTCAATAAATCAAATATTACCTTAGGAAAACCTCGAAGTAATAGCATTCAAAAGATATGGTCAAAACAAAATAATTAATGGGCTAACCTTGAGAGGACTTTTACAATTATATCATTTGAAAGAGAATGTAAAACAACATAAGGGCTTAAAATAACGTTAGAATCGGCAGAATAGTTCCAATGTTATTACAAAAACAATAAAATGCAAAACTGGGACCGACTGACCGACGACATATTCAGATGTAGAGGCGCACGCGACTAAAAACAATCAGGAGGGCGAAGATTTTAGCCTCTGCTAAAACTGTGCACGCGCTCTCGTCATGTCTTTGAGCAATTTGGGATGTAGATTTTATGCGCTCGTTTTAGATTTGTTGTTACGTAAAACTAACTAGTTTCTTTGCGCTCTTGCTAAAATCTCACCAGTTTAAGGACCCCTCCCCCCAAATAAAAGGCTTGTCTTTTGAACAAAGTCCTTTCAGGCTTTCAAAAAGGAGAGATTATAATACCTTAAGGGAGTATTCTCAGAGTACTCATTCTGATTCCTTTCCATGAAAATTTTTTTCGGTTGAACGTGTGAACCCATTATAAGATTTTCTAAAACTTCAAAGTGCTCATTTCTGAGGTGTCTTCGAGTTTTTATTCCATCCTACGATGGAGCTTTTACATTACAGTACTTTAGCTGGCAATCCATTTACTTATTTCTTCTTTATACAAGTCCTAGCATTTTCCTGTTATCTTGCATGGACAAGTAGTGAAACCCCATTTTGTAATAACTTTATAAAAGCCCTCTGTACAAACCCTCAAAGAAGCGAATAATGGAAGAGAGGAAAAGTAACAATTATCTAAGGCAACGATTTACTATTATGGATATAAACCTTCCACAGCGCAGGTTTTCCTAGTCATTTTTAACACCTTTTTTCAAAGCATTTGTGCATTGCTCTCATTGATCTTTTTAGAAAGAGGAAGTAATATGTGATTCACGTAGTCAAACGATACTTAAATCCATTTATATGCATCCCATTGCAACGTAAAACTTCAATAAACTTCGGTGAAAAGTACGTGAAAGCAGGTTACCCCTATGGAGGACAATTGCTAATTGGCTACACCTTTTGAAGCCCTCATTGTAAACGTGATTCCATTTTGAAATTACCCAATTCTGGGACTTCTTTGCTCTCCACGCGGCTCCTAAATTGGGAAAATGATTTAACACAGTTATTTCATTACGACCATCAAGAACAGGTCATATTTAATTTAAAATTTAAGAATCTTGGATACATTTCAGTTTACTTTAGGAATGGAGGCACTGCTTCCCCCCCAAGCCCCCTGAACAAGTTCATATTTGCCTTCTGGTGTACCCGTGCTTCATTTACGAATGAATTGCGAAGTCACTGAAAAAGTAATCCCAACTATGACCCTCCTAAAAAACACATTGGATATGGATATTTGTCGGATGGAGCCCCATTTGAGTTGACATTCCGAATGTTGCCATGGAGGAACCGCGATACGGACCCCACATTAAACTGTTACTAGTCACTGATATAGGCACGAGACAATGCAAATGAGTGCCAAAAAAAGTGCATATCCCCCCCTCAACCCCCTAAAAAATCACATGCAGGTAATAATGAAAATTGTTCGCAGGAAAATGAAAAATTGTGATTCCACGCGTATTTGCCTATAACTTTCAATACATCATGGGTAACTTTTTGAGAATTCATTCAATCTTTTAGGGAGGAGTAACAAACCTTTTACTCCTTCATTTTTAGTTTATTATCTGATGTCCATTCTCTTCTTCTCACTGTTCTTCCGTTTTACTTTTTTCGAATATTTGGTTAGATCCATATAGGGAGGGAAAGATGTTGTTAGGCTTCCTTAAAATAAAAGAAATATTCAAGTCCAAAAATTGCTTATAAATTGCCCTTTGATTCACATGAAAACAAGAATCAACTTTCCCCTTCACTAATTTTAAAGGGGATAGATTCCTCTGAACTCGGTCCATATGCGAGGATATGGACCGGACTCCGAGGAATCCGGTCCTTTGTCAAATTTGTTTCTATACAGTACTGCTTCTACATGAAAATAGCCCTTTGGATAGACTTAAAAGGGGGAAAACAGGCGATTGTATAATGCATTCCTTTATGGCGGATAGCGATATTTTTCTGTTTCCTCCAGAAATATACGTAGGTCTCATCTTCAAATGGCTCCTTGCAGCGGGATCTACTTTAGGTGCAGTGGTTGGGCTGGTTCGGGAGAGGAGCGCGCCATCTTGTTCCTCAAACCTCTTATTATTCTCCTCTAGGCTACTTGGCTTATGCAGATAACACACCTTTTCACTTCCATTAACTTCACCATTTTTTATTAATCTCTTGAGAAATAATTTCGGACGGAGATACCCACGTTTGTTTCCGCTTCTTAATATTTCTTTTCCTTCTGCTGCTGATAATAATAATAAAACTTAACAGTGAGCAGATCTAGGTCGCTTTTATTCCCCCTGCGGTCTGAAGGGGCTCCTCTTCTACCGCTCACCTCTCGTTACCATACTTTCACACACTACAAGCAAGAGGCAGACATGACACTTGCGGACCCTATATTTGCGCCGGCAACTGACGCCCGTTCCTCCTTTCCACTGCGGACCTGACCTCTCGCAACCTGTTCCAGGCACTACAAGTTGGAGGCCGACATTGCGAGGATGACCTGGAAGATCGACTGGAACGAGATCGTCGACATCTCCCAAGGACCAACAAAGCTGTGCGGGAAACTTGGCTCAAGGGTGTCCCTCTGGAGTAATCAGGTATTCTATTATTATTATTTTTATTGTTAGGGAAAGGCTAACAAGAGCATCACCACCAGAACGTTTTCGAAACAATGTTCGAGAAAACGGCAGTGAAGTTGGGAGTGAAAATTTCATGATAGGGACGTGTCCCGATGTGCTAAAGCAAGGAATTATTTAGAGGATTGTCGAGATGTGCCTCTGTAGACTAGTTCGGCGCACAGAGTCGTACACAAGCATAGACAGACAGCTGACCAAAGGCTGCTTGAGATATGTTCTTGGGCGATTAATTTAGAGTGAGATTTACTGTTGACCAGGTTTTGACTAATGCCTTGCTAAGTTACAGTTCAAAGGATATATCAAGAACATTACCCAATATAATTTTAATACACGATTATATAATAAAGAGGGCAATTTATATACTCGTTTATAAAAAAGGGATAAACAAATTACTTAATAAAGGTAGTTAAATGAATTATGTGAAGATTAACGAGGTAATCTTGGGATAACAATACGAGATCGCTTTATTTTCAAGCGTGGGCGAATTGGAGGGGTGGAGGGAGTGGAAAACAACGGCACAGGTCTTCAAAAATATTCTTCGGGGAGTCTTGACGAGGAGGACTCGAAGATGGGGTTGGATTACTTGGTGATGAAGAATGAGATTTTCTCTGCTCCAGAAAGACGTAATCTCAACTCGAGACGGCAGAGAGTCTCAGTGTCGAATGAACGGGAATTTTGAAGGGGTGGTGAAGATGAGAGGGCCGCACAATTCTCCGGGAAGAAGGGGGCTCGATAGCTTTCCTCTAAACAGGAGCCAAAGCTTAAGGAAGGTAGATCTGCTGGCGAGATCTTCGACGGAGTACTACGACTCGACGAAGGCAGTCTGAAGGTAGTGAATGGCGGGCTTTCAATCTCCTCGAGAAATGGTGAGCTTCGGGTAATATAGCCGGGTGGCTCGTCCGATAGACACCTCAGGGCATGGCGCTCCCTAGAGGATTATTGGCGCCATTTTATGCAAACACATTTCATGATAACGAGTAGGTCCAGACGGTGAAACTTACCTCGTGATTTGTGGGTATGGTTAATGTGGCTGCGCACGGTGTTATTGCAGGGAAGGGGGGCGGGTGAGTGGCTTCCGAAAGCAAACACAGCTTTGACGGGTAATCCAGCTAAGGACTGATTCTTCCTCGAACTTTCTAAAATTTTCATGCTAGGCCTACGTGGTCTTGAAAGAATAGAGGCGTATTTCCGAGGGGGCTTGCCCTCATGGTGGTCCTTCGAGGGCATCCCCTCGAAAGGATCTAGGCGCTGGGAAGGCGGGTATTCTATTGAATTGGCTCTCGTTTTTTAATGAATGCAGAATTGATTCGGGGATTGGAAGTGATTGTGGGTGAACTCATCGTCAACGTTTTCTCTTTAGAGTACTCAGACTATACAGTACCGTTCGAACATATCACAACGCCTGTATTTTTCTAACAACAACTTATCTGTAATTTACTAAATTTGTTTACGATAACTTACAGGCATAAACTACGTCAGGGTAAAGGGTATGCAAAGGAAATGAATAAAGCTAATGATGTCAGCAGAAAGGAAGTTTACTAGAAGAATTGAAGGGTCCAAAATGATCTGAACGCTTAGATTTTTTGTTGAGAGACTCGACATGGTTTGGATAGCAACTAACTTACGTTCACTTTCGTGTACGTTACGTTATTCCTTTGCCATTTTGTCGTCCAAGTAACGTGGCTAAGATCTGATGGTAAAATTAAGACCTCAATATGGTCTTTTACTTGAAGCTATTGTAGAGACTCAAATGATCAAAAAGTCTAGTCCATAATATTCTATCAAACTATGGCAAAACAGGTTAATGTAAGGCTGGTAAATCAACCGGTAGGCAAGGATAGAGCGTATCACTACCCCAATTGTGAAGAAGGGTGGTTTCAAGATGGCTTCAGCCAGAGTGTGTCATATTGGCTGGATGAAGACATTTTTCACGGAAGTACACCGGCGGTCAAGACCTTGATCAGTCCAAAGAACAGGAAAGCTCGTCGTGTATTCGGCACTGAGAAGTTAAATGAGCGGATGACCAATGGAGCCAAGTCCATTATAGGGATGAATCTACACTCAATTTCTTCAGATCCGATGGCAGTAGGTTCTTTCGTCTCATGAGTTCGGTAGTTGGCAGTGCGCCCTTAGGTGGCGCAGTGAATGACAAATGCATAAGGAATTACCGCGACAACATGATTTGCCTCATCCGAGAGCCTTCGAAGCAAGACTTTCAATTTTCATGCAGGGTATGGCTTCCTTCAACAAGGCCAAGTGGGTAAATATCTTCCTGCACGATGAGCATATCACTGTTATGAACTGGACATGAATACCATTAAAAATGTTTGTAAGACGCTCAGGGAGAGGTCTGAAGCGAGGAATCCGAGAATAGTATAAGAACTCAGAGATTCAAGATGAATGGAGTAACATTACCCCGCGAGTGTCAACATTTGGTTCGTCCTGTAGCAGAGGATGTCAAGGCATCATTACGAATAAAGTCTTCCGCACTAAATACTAATTACTTATTTTACGTGTTTTCACCTATAATTTAATTGTGATATTGCAATAAAAATTTGTTTCCTCTATTGTTTGGATCATTTTGCACAATTCAAATTTTAGTAAATGGCTTATTATCTGCTGCCAACTTTTGTTTTATTCATCCGAATTTTCGTAACCTTTACTCATATGTAGTTTTTACCTGTAGGTTGCCATATACCAATTTGGAAAATTTTGGATTTTCTTTGGCAAATGTTAAGGAAGAATTTGTGATAGAAATGCAGGTGTTCTGTTCTTTTTGTACGTTTTCTTACTTCATGAATTTCTCATTTTTAATGACTTATCAAGTCTTCTTTCTTGATAAACATCCACCATTGATCCGGTGGGATAGTTATCAAAGCTCTATCATTGAACATTTGTGTGGTGAACCTTTCAAGTTCCTGCAACTTGAGAAGAATCTGCGCAGGAACATAGTTAGATAAGTGGAGATCAAGCCAAGTTTTTGCAGCTTCATCTTCTACAGATTGGTTCTGATCTTAAGATAATGAAGTTGCGTTAGAACAGGTGACTACTTTTTTTATCAATACAGTTACCTCTTTGGAAATTGGTCAAATCGCCAGGCATTTCTTGAACACTGAGTGGTAATATTTGAAGAAATGGGCCAAAAGTATAATTGCCTTAATGTTCCTGCTTAATGCTTCAAATACTTAATTATTAAAATTTGCAATATACAAGGAGTGAAGGTACTTGTCTTGATGTCTTAGACCGCTCATGTTAACAAGGAAAAAGAACGCTTGCATTGCAACCTGAAACCTCCTCTTGATTGCATTGTTGTGCATCTCAAATTCACGGTTGTTGAAAAATGAAAGCCACAGCTCCACAGCATCAAAGAAATGACATGGGTCGCGTTGTAGCTTTAAGAAAGAGATTTTATTAGTGCAGAAAGGGTTAAATGTGAAATTGGTTGTTTGCAGCTAGAAGCATGTAAAATTATTCATGATTTCATAGTAAAGTTTACAGGAAGCCAGTGACTGATAAATTAATGTTTAACTCGAATATCAATCTATTGGGTTGAGGAATAAGTTCTTGCGGTTTTATCAAATTTATTCATTACCATTAACAATTTTAGAAAAACTTCATTTTTGATTGATAACAATATGCAATTTAATCAATAATGTATTCTACGTTGTTATTCACGACTTATTCCCACCGTTCAACTAGTTTTTCGATGCCTCTGCAATAAAAATCTCTGGATTTTGACTCGAAGAATTCGTCTAACCAGATTCTTAATTCCACATCAGTATTGAACGAAACACCACGCAAGACTGGAGCCAAGTCTAGCGAATATCGAGGATACGGCAGGATTTTCCAATTAAGCGTTTAGATGGCGTCTTTTGTCATATTAGCAATGGGAGGACGAGCATTGTCGTGTTGCAGAAGGACTCTATAACGTCGATGAGATCGCTTTTCACGAATAGCTTCGGCGAGTCGATACATTTGTTGAACGTAGAGTTCTGCATTGACAACCACTTTTCATCGCCAGTGATGATGCGGTGGTGAAATCTGTCCTTATATCCACGAGTAGCCTTGTGACGAGCAAGCAATCCTGCGGCAATCGTGGAGCGTTGAAGTTTGTTGCTTTCGCTCAAAGCGTGCAGAACCCATGCACTGAGTTTTTGAACTTTTCCATGGAATAAAGGTGATTCACTACAGTTTTCTGATCACACGCCAATTGTACAGCCAATTGTCTAATCGATTGAAGAGGAATTTAATGAAGAAGCTCGTTCAATCGATCTTAATCCAACTTAATGGGGCGACCAGAACGTTTTTCGTCATTAAGATTAAAATGACCTTTTTTGAAACGTGAAAACCACCATTGATCTGTCCTTTCTGATAAAGCATTTTCTCCGTACACAGCACAAATATCGCGACGAGCTTTGGCTGCGTTTGCATTGTTCCCGTCTCGATTGAAAAAGAATAACAAGTGTCGAAAATGCGCCTTTCTTTCAACTTGACATTCCATTTTGAGGGTACAGAACAAAAATTAAATTAACACAACTTTTAAATAAACTGCAATGACTTATTACTCAACTTTAAGACGTAGCCTAAGCAAAAGCATAATAGTCTAAGTTGTTAAGAGACGTAGCCTAACCTTTGCAAATTTTGCTCTCATTATTTATTATTGTTTCTTAATATGTGCACAAATCACGTCAACAAAACTTAAATCAACACAACATTAAAAAAAACGCAAGAACTTATTCCTCAACCTAATATAATTCAAATTTAAACCTGCTCTCTTTGTCCAGAACACTGCCAAAAAATGTTGGATCTAAACGTAAGTGTTTGGTCTCCCTCAAGGTGCTCATATTGTCAATTATTTTTGCAATGTTTACTAGCATATTAGCCATATCTGCATCATCATGCGCCAGCTCCTCCGTTATCTCCAAGTAGAGTTGGTGTTTTTTCTGATACATCTCCAACAATCCAACTGAGAGTTCCACCTCGTGCCACTGCGGAAATTGAGGCATCAATCCACTCTTTTCTCAAAGCAGGTTCTGCAATAAAATTATAAAAAGTACCAGGCAATGTCTTCGCCACTCTCGCCACTGCAGGTGGAGCTTTCGCATCGCTACTAAGATTAAAATTTAAAATCTAAAAAAAGCAACCATGGTTAAATTTTTATAAATTTTCTGAACTTCGCTAATTATAATAATTTTAAAAAGGAACTCTAAACTAAATTTCCCCCCTTTCAAAATATCACGTTGCTAAAATATAGAGTTATAGAAGAAGAAGATATATAAAAATAAATTTTCTGAACTTCACTATTTGTAATTCTTTGGGTTTTAAAAAATTCACAAAATTTCGATACTTATATTTATTTCTGAACTTTACCATTTTGTTTTTTGATATTATAAAAGAATTATTAGAAGTAACTTTGAAAAAAACATAAGTCATAACCAAACTAAGATGATTTTTTTTCAAATACTCATAAATAATCCCCTTCTTAAATTTTAGAGTTAGTGATGATGATTAAAATGGAACTCTAAACTAAATTTCGCCCTTTTCAAAATATCACGTTGCTAAAATATACAATTATAGAAGATATATAAAAATAAATTTTCTGAACTTCACCGTTTGTAATTCTTTGGGGTTTAAAAAAATACAAAATTTTGATACTTATATTTATTTCTGAACTTCACCATTTTGTTTTTTGATATTATAAAAGAATTATTAGAAATATCTTTGATAAAAAAACATGTCAGATCCAAACTAAGATAAAATTATTATTCAAATACTCGAAAAAATCCTCTTCTTAAATTATAGATTTAGTGATGATGATGATGATGATGATGATGATGTATTTTAATATTTCACGTAACTGCAGCCATATTTATTTTCACGCAGTTTTAATCAATAAATAAATCAGTCCATATGAACTATTTTTGTCACTTTACATGAAGCCGATGGGTCTTTCTGAAGTATTTATGAACTTCAACAAACTTCTTCATCAGTGAAGGTGGTTGGCGTTTCATCTTTTTCCAGCCAGCTCATGTGAAGTGTTGAACAACTATAGGTCAAGATATGGATATTCAAATTGAATGATCTTTATTTTTACCATCACATTTTTATTGTCTGTGCAGACTGCAAAATCTTGCAAGATGAATGAAAATGGTTATTAACAGATGATTCAATTTGTGAAATTCATTTTTGTACAGTGTAATTAATCACAACCAGTCATTTCATAATTTAAAGCAACTCATAGGATTAGGGGACATTTTGTCATTGAAGTGTCAAAGAATTTAATCTACTTTAATTCTAAATATTGTGTTTTCTGCAATTCTCTGAAAAGATGCAATCTACTATTTCATTAGGTATTGAATGAATTCATGTGTGAATAAAGTATCACTTTAAATGTGTAACACTTAATGACAGTTATAGGTTAGTTGAATTACAAAAAAAAGAAGCCATTAGTCATAAAATCAGATATTAATATAATTGCAATCTAATTTAAAAAGGATAATAAAATACTTCTGATATAATATATATTTTAATACATATCTTTTCGTCACTTGGAGAGACTTTTTCGATGGAATTTTTTGAGCAGCTCGGCGCAGTATTCATGGTTTTCTTTCTAGAGCCTGGTATTTGTTGTACTCAACAGAAATGGTTTTGCGAAATTGCGTGTGCTATGTGCACTGATGATATCATTTCTTTATATTGATCCACCCATTCTACATCATTATGATAGTTAGGTTGTCCTTGCTTAACACTATCCCGATATTTTCATCAATTTCAGAATCTTTTTCAAGTTGGGAAGCTCTTATCCAGTGCGTAGCATTTGAACAAGCTTTTTAAATTCATCAAATTCAGTGACACCAAATATGAAAGGTGTCAAGTGAATATCAAATTTGCCCTTGTCATCTTCACTAGTTCAAATTACATAGCTGCTCATTAGTTTCTTCCTTTTTGACAGCTTTAAAATTGGTGTTGAGTCTGTTGAATGTGGTGTTGCTATACTGGCATTAGTTGAACTCGTTGTTGGGGTAGAGGATGGAGTTACAATGCTGCGTGAAAATAGTAAACTTGATGGTCGTAATGTATTATGTGCAACTTAGATATCCAGATGAGATGATCTGGTGCTCGTATCAAAAGTTTACATAAATCATAACCACTTTTGATTAGTCTCATACAACTACATTCATACTGCCAATCCTCACGTTTTCAATTACCAACCAATGACATTTTTTCCAAGAATATGATACTGGAATTTCTGAAAGAAATATCCTTCAAAATTACAAATGTAATAAAAATTGTGGTACAATCCAACCTTTAAATCCATACAATCAATGCAAATCATAAAGTTCTTTAGCCCTATTTAAAAAAACAGCTATGTGGTAAATGAAGTGAGATTAAATTACTAAAATCAACTAGACAAGATACCAGTCCACCACACACTGTGTCAGATAGATGAGTTCACCGACTTGCAACTGTTTGCAGCGCTGTTTCTTAGTAACTACTAAAAGGTAGAAGGAGACCTAAGACAATACGTGTCACTTGAGAAGTGCCAAGTACAGACTGGCGGATGGCGGTAGTCAAGTATGTCAGTAACTGCTCCGAGGAGCTAAGGAGAGGAACGATGAGGAGAAGAAACAAGAGGAATGATTGATTGAGTGAAAGAACTGAGGAGTGAAACGTGTCTCGAAGTTGAAGATGGATATATATAATATTCCAGGATCAATCGTAAATTTAATTATGAGGAAATAAATCAAAATGGGAGGAATCATGGAGAGAAAAAGATAGGCTGAGGAAGTGGAATTAAGGGATAATGCATAAATCATGATATACTCGTGAATCGAACTGTGTATTGGACATAAGATAACCATATGCTGCTGCTTCCTCGGTTTCAATTTAAACCACGACTTACATTATGGTTGACCTGTATACCTTTGTCGTAACTGAAAATATACTAATAATAACAATCATAATAATTTAACATTGTCAGAACACCATAATTGTCAATAGTTAATCATATGTAAACAAGCTATTCTAAAAAAGACGCCCACAAATATTCCTTTAAATATAGTCAATTCTATTTTGCTTTTTCAATAACCGCACAAAGTTAAAAGACCAAAAGACCCAATTCAACATCCCAAAACAAAACAATAAAAAAACCTGAAGATATCCCTCGAAAATCAATGAGTTTTTTGGGGAGGGGTATTCCTGTAACTAACGAACTCCAAATTACAAAGAGGTTTGTAAAGTGACGTGAAAGTGTGAGAAAGTAAAAGAGGAAGAACAAACCACTCGGGAAACTTCCCGAAAGTCAAACGCGTCCCTCTCGTAATTCGCATCCAGACACTCGCACCGCCTGACTCTAAAAGAGGGGCCCTCTGCAGACTGTTCCATCTGGTACCTGGTGAAGAGGCAGGCCTTCATGGCTCCAGTGCCTCGGCAGTCTCAAGCTAGTTTGAGATTACCTGAGCTTTATTCCATCTAAACATTTTAATTTTTCCCTTTTTTTACTACATTTCTTTGAAGCTGCTTTTCATCCATGTCAAAGGCCGACGGCTAATATCGTTGGATAGTCACCAACCAGCTTTTGTCCATTTATCCCTTGTAGGGGCATGGAGATGGGTGGCAAGTTACCCCTTCCGTCTTGGATCCAGTTAAGGTGGTCGTTATTTTTAACATTTCTATTTTCTTCCCATCTATCACGTCCCTAATGCCTGCACGAGGAACTTCGGAAATAAATCTTCCACACACTTTTAATTCTTTACATATTTCTCCTTCCAAACTTTTTGTGCGATACGGTCTCGTTGCTTTTTCCTTTCAAATTCGGGACAATAGATTGCTCTCTCGGATCCATCTGTCGGGAGGGAAGAAGAATTTAACGGTGAAAACGTGGGTCGGATTCAAAACAACTAAATTGAGTTCCAACCAAAGCCATTGGGTATTAAATTATCAAAACGAACTAATTTGTCCATCAAGTACATTCAAGGCAAAAATTTAAAAAATTACTAGGAAAGATTGCTAAAGATATTTTTGGCCTTTTTTGTAATATTTCAAAATAAAACAAAATAACAGAGTTCATATATCCATATAAATTTACCAAAGTTCCATATTAAAGTTCTTATGGAATCATATATCTGAACATATGATATTTAAATTTTATTAAAATCTTGAGCATTTCTTTTGAATTTATAATATGTACATTTTTAAGAGTTGTTCCATTTTTAAAAAAAAATTCAATAAAGTTTTCCTTTCTATATGTTGTTGGTTCTTGTAAAGATGAAGCATACCAAGGTTATTTTTGATCAACTTAATCAAGAATAACCTAGCGAATTCTAGATTAGATTGGGTTATGTTAGGCTAGGTAAAGTAAGATCAGGTTAGGGGGGAAAAGGTGGAATACCTCATCTTTACAAGATTGTTATTTCGTTTCAATTTGCCGGATAACTTGTGAGTCGTATGCAGGTCACAGCCGCCTTTTATTTGTGCAAGGTGCCGCCAATTCGTGATTTAAAAAACCTAAGGTGCCTCATCTTAAATTGATTCCAAGCTAATGCCTCTTCCTGAAATGAGGTAACTCGAGGTGCCTTAGCTTAAATTGATTACAAGCTAAGGCCGCTTCCTTAAAGGAGGTTACTCAAGGTGCCTTATCTTAAATTGATTCCAAGCTAAGGCCTCTTCCTGAAAGGAGGTTACTCGAGGTGCCTCATCTCACATTGATTCCAAGCTAAGGCCTCTTCCTGAAAGGAGGTTACTCGAGGTGCCTCATCTTAAATTGATTCCAAGCTAAGGCCTCTTCCTGAGAGGTTACTCGAGGTGCCTTATCTTAAATTGATTACAAGCTAATGCCTCTTCCTGAAAGGAGGTTACTCGAGGTGCCTTATCTTTATTTGATTCCAAGCTAAGGCCTCTTCCTGAAAGGAGGTTACTCGAGGTGCCTTATCTTAAATTAAATCCGAGCTGAGGCTTCTTCCTGAAAGAAGGTTACTCGAGGTGGCTCATCTTAAATTGATTCCAAGCTAAGGCCTCTTCCTGAAGTGAGGTGACTCGAGGGGCCTTATCTTAAATTGAGTACAAGCTAAGGCCTCTTCCTGAAAGGAGGTTACTCGAGGTGCCTTATCTTAAATTAAATCCAAGCTGAGGCTTCTTCCTGAAAAAAGGTTACTCGAGATGCCTCATCTTAAATTAATTCCAAGCTAAGGCCTCTTCCTGAAATGAGGTCACTCGAGGTGCCTTATCTTAAATTGATTACAAGCTAAGGCCACTTCCTGAAAGGAGGTTACTCAAGGTGCCTTATCTTAAATTGATTCCAAGCTAGGGCTTATTCCTAAAAGGAGGTTACTCGAGGTGCCTTATCTTAAATTGATTCCAAGCTAAGGCTTCTTCCTGAGAGGAGGTTATAAGCGGTGCCTTATCTTAAATTGATTACAAGCTAAGGCCGCTTCAAGAAAGGAGGTTACTCGAGGTGCCTTATCTTAAATTGATTCCAAGCTAAGGCCTCTTCAAGAAAGGAGGTTACTCGAGGTGCCTTATCTTTATTTGATTCCAAGCTAAGGCCTCTTCCAGAAAGGAGGTAAATCAAGGTGCCTTATCTTAAATTAATTCCAAGCTAAGGCCTCTTCCTGAAAGGAGGTTACTCGAGGTGCCTTATCTTAAATTGATTACAAGCTAAGGCCTCTTCCTGAAAGGAGGTTACTCACGATGCCTTATCTTGAATTGATTTCAAGCTAAGGCCTCTTCCTGAAAAGAGGTTAACGAGGTGCCTTATCTTAAATTGATTAATAGCTAAGGCTTCTTCCTGAAAGGAGGTTACTCGAGGTGCCTTATCTTAAATTGATTTCAAGCTAAGGAATCTTCCTGAAATTAGGGTTACTCAAGGTGCCTTATCTTAAATTGGTTCCAAGCTAAGGCCTCTTCCTGAAAGGAGGTTACTCGAGATGCCTATTCTTAAATTGATTCCAAGTTAAGGCCTCTTTCTGAAAAGAGGTTACTCGAGGTGCCTCATCTTAAATTGATTACAAGCTAAGGCCTCTTCCTGAAAGGGGGTTACTCGAGATTCCTCATCTTAAATTGATTCCAAGCTAAGGCCTCTTCCTGACAGGAGGTTACTCGAGGTGCTTATCTTAAATTGATTCCAAGCTAAGGCCTTTTCCTGAAAGGAGAATACTCGAGGTGCCTTATCTTAAATTGATTCAAGGCTAAGGCCTCTTCCTGAAATGAGGTTACTCGAATTGCCCTATCTTAAATTGATAACAAGCTAAGGCCTCTTCCTGAAAGGAGGTTACTCGAGGTGCCTTATCTTAAATTGATTCCAAGCTAAGGCCTCTTCCTGAAAGGAGGTTACTCGAGATGTCTCATCTTAAATTGATTCCAAGCTAAGGCCTCTTCCTGAAAGGAGGTTACTCGAGATGCCTCATCTTAAATTGATTCCAAGCTAAGGCCTCTTCCTGGAAGGAGGTTACTCGGGGTGCCTTATCTTAAATTGATTACAAGCTAAGGCCTCTTCCTGAAAGGAGGTTACTCACGATGCCTTATCTTGAATTGATTTCAAGCTAAGGCCTCTTCCTGAAAAGAGGTTAACGAGGTGCCTCATCTTAAATTGATTCCAAGCTAAGACCTCTTCCTGAAAGGAGGTTACTCGAGGTGCCTTATCTTAAATTGATTTCAAGCTAAGGAATCTTCCTGAAATTAGGGTTACTCAAGGTGCCTTATCTTAAATTGGTTCCAAGCTAAGGCCTCTTCCTGAAAGGAGGTTACTCGAGATGCCTATTCTTAAATTGATTCCAAGTTAAGGCCTCTTCCTGAAAAGAGGTTACTCGAGGTGCCTTATCTTAAATTGATTACAAGCTAAGGCCTCTTCCTGAAAGGGGGTTACTCGAGATTCCTCATCTTAAATTGATTCCAAGCTAAGGCCTCTTCCTGACAGGAGGTTACTCGAGGTGCTTATCTTAAATTGATTCCAAGCTAAGGCCTTTTCCTGAAAGGAGAATACTCGAGGTGCCTTATCTTAAATTGATTCAAGGCTAAGGCCTCTTCCTGAAATGGGGTTACTCGAATTGCCCTATCTTAAATTGATAACAAGCTAAGGCCTCTTCCTGAAAGGAGGTTACTCGAGGTGCCTTATCTTAAATTGATTCCAAGCTAAGGCCTCTTCCTGAAAGGAGGTTACTCGAGATGTCTCATCTTAAATTGATTCCAAGCTAAGGCCTCTTCCTGAAAGGAGGTTACTCGAGATGCCTCATCTTAAATTGATTCCAAGCTAAGGCCTCTTCCTGGAAGGAGGTTACTCGGGGTGTCTCATCTTAAATTGATTCCAAGTTAAGGCCTCTTCCTGAAATAAGGTTAATCAAGGTGCCTTATCTTAAATTGATTCCAAGCTAAGGATTCTTCCTGAAAGGAGTTTACTCGAGGTGCCTTATCTTAAATTGATTCCAAACTAAGGCCTCTTCCTGAAATGAGGTTACTCGAGGTGGCTTATCTTAAATTGATAACAAGCTAAGGCCGCTTCCTGAAATGAGGTTACTCGAGGTGCCTTATCTTAAATTGATTCCAAGCTAAGGCCTCTTTCTGAGAGGAGGTTATTCAAAGTGCCTTATATTAAATTGATTCCAAGCTAAGGCCTCTTCCTGAAAGGAGAGTACTTAAGGCGCCTTATCTTAAATTGATTCCAACTTAAGGCCTCTTTCTGAAAGGAGGTTACTCGAGATGCCTCATCTCACATTGATTCCAAGTTTAGGCCTCTTCCTGATCAAAGGTTACTCGAGGTGCCTCATCTTAAATTGATTAAAGCTAAGACCTGTTACTAAGAGGAGGTTAATCGAGATGCCTCATCTTAAGTTGATTCCAAGCTAAGGCCTCTTCCTGTAAGAAGGTTACTCGAGATGCCTCATCTCAAATTGATTTCAAACTAAGGCCTCCTCCTGAAATAAGGTTACTCGAGGTGTCTTATTTTAAATTGATTCAAAGCTAAGGATTCTGTCTGAAATAAGGTTGCTCGAGGTGCCTTATCTTTAATTGATTACAAGCTAAAGCCTCTTCCTGTAAGGAAGTTACTCGAGGTGCCTTATCTTTAATTGATTCTAAGCTAAGGACTCTTCCTGAAATGAGGTTACTCGAGGTGCCTTATCTTAAATTAATTCCAAGGTAAGGCCTTTTCCTGTAAGGAGGTTATTCGAAGTGCCTTATCTTAAATTGATTCCAAGCGAAGACCTCTTCCTGAAATTAGGTTACTCAAGATGCCTCATCTTAAATTGATTTCAAGCTAAGGCCACTTCCTGAAAGGAGGTTACTCGAGGTGCCTTATCTTAAATTGATTCCAAGGCTAAGGCTTCTGTCTGAAATGAGTTTATTCGAGGTGGCTTTTCTCAATTTGATTACAAGCTAAGGCCTCTTCCTGAAAGGAGGTTACTCGAGATGCCTCATCTTAAATAAATTCCAAACAAAGGCCTCTTCCTGAAATGAGGTTACTCAAGGTGCCTTATCTTAAATTGATCCCAAGCTAAGGCTTCTTCTTTAAAGGAGGTTACTCGAGATGTTTCATCCTAAATTGATTTTAAGCTAAGGCCTCTTCCTAAAATGAGGTTACTCGAGGTGCCTTATCTTAATTTGAATACAAGCTAAGGCCTCTTCCTAAAGGAGGTTACTCGAGGTGCCTTATCTTCAATTGATTCCAAGCAATACCCTCTTCCCTGAAAGAAGGTTCCTCGAGATGCCTCATCTTAAATTGATTCCAAGCTAAGGCCTCTTTCTGAAATGGGGTTACTCGAGGTGCCTTATCTTATATTGATTACAAGGTAAAGCCTCTTCCTTAAAGAAGGTATCTCGATGTGCCCTATCTTAAATTGATTCCAAACTAAGGCCTCTTCCTTAAATGAGGTTATTCGAGGTGCCTCATCTTAAATTTATTACAAACTAAGGCCTCTTCCTGAAAGGAGGTTACTCGAGGTGCTTTATCTTAAATTGATTTCAAGCTAAGGCCTCTTCCTAAGAGGAGGTTACTCGAGATGCCTCATCTTAAATAGATTCCAAGCTAAAGCCTCTTCCTGAAAGGAGGTTACTCGACATGCCTCATCTTAAATTGATTCCAAGCTAAGGCCTCTTCCTGAAAAGAGGTTACTGGAGATGTCTCATCTTGAATTAATTCCAAGCTACGGCCTCTTCCAGAAATGAGGTTACTAGAGTTGCCTTATCTTAAATTGATTACAAGCTAAAGAATCTTCCTGAAAGGAGGTTACTCGAAGTGCCTTAACTTGAATTGATTCCAAGCTAATGCCTCTTTCTGAAATAGGGTTACTCGAGGGGCCTCATCTCAAATTGATTCCAAGCTAACGCTTCTGTCTGAAGTGATGTTACTCAAGGTGCCTCATCTTAAAATGATTTCAAGCTAAGGCCTAATCCTGAAAGGAGTTTACTCGAGATACCTCATCTTAAATTGATTCCAAGCTAAGGCCTCTTCCTGAAAGGAGGTTACTAGAGATGCCTTATATTAAATTGATTCTAAGCTAAGGCTTCTTTCTATAAAGAGGTTACTCGAGGTTCCTTATCTTAAATTAATTTTAAGCTAAGACCTCTTCCTAAAATGAGGTTACTCGAGGTGCCTCATCTTATACTGATTCCAAGATAAGTCCTCTTGTTGAAAGGAGGTTACTCGAAATGCCTTATCTTAAATTGATTCCAAGCTAAGGCCTCTTCCTGAAATTAGGTTACTCTAGGTGCCTTTTCGTAAATAAATTATAAGCTAAGGCTTCTTCCTGAAAGAAGGTACTCGAAGTGCCTTAAAATAAATTGATTCCAAGCTAAGGCCTCTTCCTGAAATAAGGTTACTCGAGGTGCCTTATCTTGAATTGATTTGAAGCTAAGGCTTCTGTCTGAAATGAGGTTACTCAGGGTGCCTTATCTTAAATTTATTCCAAGCTAAGGCCTCTCCCCTAAATGAGGTTACTCGAGTTGCCTAATCTTCAATTTATTCCAAGCTAAGGCGTCTTCCTGAAAGAAGGTTACTCGAGATGCCTCATCTCAAATTGATTTCAAACTAAGGCCTCTTCCTGAAATAAGGTTACTCGAGGTGCTTTATCTTAAATTGCTTCCAAGCTAAGGCTTCTGTCTGAAATCAGGTTACTCGAGGTGCCTTATCTTAATTTGATTACAAGCTAAGGCCTCTTCCTGAAAGGAGGTTACTCGACGTGCCTTATCTAAAATTGATTCTAAGTTAAGGACTCTTCCTGAAATGAGGTTACTCGAGGTGCCTTATCCCAAATTGATTCCAAGCAAAGGCCTCTTCCTGAAAGGAGGTTACTCAAGCTGCCTTATATTAAATTGATTCCAAGCTAAGACCTCTTCCTGAAATTAGGTTACTCGAGATGCCTCATCTTAAATTGATTCCAAGCTAAGGGCCTCTTCCTGAAAGGAGGTTACCTGAGGTGACTTATCTTCAATTGATTCCAAACAAAGGCCTCTTCCCTGAAAGAAGGTTACTTGAGATGCCTCATCTTAAATTGATCAAGGCTAAGACCTCTTCCTGAATGGAGGTTACTCAAGATGCCTCATCTTTAAATTGATTCCAAGCTAAGGCCTCTTCCTGAAGGAGGTTACGCGAGGTGCCTTATCTTAAATTGATTTCAAGCTAAGGCCTCTTCCTAAAATTAGGTTACTCGAGATGCCTCATCTTAAATAGATTCCCAGCTAAGGCCTCTTCCTGAAATGAGGTTACTCGAGATGCCCTATCTTAAATTAATTACAAGCTAAGGCCTCTTCTTAAAAGGAGGTTACTCGAGATGCCTCATCTTGAATTGATTCCAAAGCTAAGGCCTCTTCCTGAAAGAAGGTTACTCGAGATGCCTCATCTCGAATTGATTTCAAGGTAAGGCCACTTCCTGAAAGGAGGTTACTCGAGGTGCCTTATCTTGAATTGATTCCAAGCTAAGGCCTCTTCCTTAAAGGAGGTTACTAGAGGTGCCTTATCTTAAATTGATCTCCAAGCTAAGGCCTCTTCCTGAAATGAGGTTACTCGAGGTGCCTTATCTTAATTTGATTACAAGCTAAGGCCTCTTCCTGAAAGGAGGTTACTCGAGGTGCCTTATCTTCAATTGACTCCAAGCAAATTCCTCTCCCCTAAAAGAAGGTTCCTCGAGGTGCCTTATCTTAAATTGATTCCAAGCTTAGGCCTTTTTCTAAAAGGAGGTTACTCGAGGTTGCCTTTCTTAAATTCATTACAAGCTAAGTCCTCTTGCTGAAATGAGATTACTCGAGGTGCCTGATCTTAATTTGATTACAAGCTAAGGCCTCTTCCTGAAAGGAGGTTTTCTCGAGGTGCCTTATCTTCAATTGATTCCAAGCCTAGGCCTCTTCCCTAAAAGAAGGTTACTCGAAGTGCCTCATCTTAAATTGATTTCAAGCTAAGGCTACTTCCTGAAAGGAGGTTACTAGAGGTGCCTCATCTTAAATTGATTCCAAGCTTAGGCCCCTTCCTGAAAGGAGGTTACTAGAGGTGCCTCATCTTAAATTGATTATAAGCTAAGTCTTCTTCCTGAAGGAGATTACTCGAAGTGCCTCAACTTAAATTGATTCCAAGCTATGGCCTCTTCCTGAAATAAGGTTACTCGAAGTGCCTTATCTTAAATTGATTCCAAGCTAACGCTTCTGTCTGATATGAGGTTACTCAAGGTGCCTTATCTCAAAATGATTTCAAGCTAAGGCCTTCTCCTGAAAGGAGGTTACTCGAGGTGCCTTATCCTAAATTGATTCCAAGCTAAGGCCTCTCCCTGGACCGAGGTTACTAGAGATGCCTTATCTTAAATTAAATCCAAGCTAAGGATTCTTTCTTTAAGGAGGTTACTCGAGGTGCCTTATCTTAAATTGATTACAAACTAAAACCTCTTCCTAAAATCAGGTTACTCAAGGTGCCTCATCTTAAATTGATTCCAAGCTAAGACCTCTTGTTGAAAGGAGGTTACTCGAGATGCCTCATCTTAAATTGATTCCAAGCTAAGGCTTCTTCCTGAAATAAGGTTACTCGAGGTGCCTTATCTTAAATTGATTTGAAGCTAAGGCTTCTGTCTGAAATGAGGTTACTCGAGGTGCCTTATCTTAAATATTCCAAGCTAAGGCCTCTCCCTGAAATGAGGTTACTCGAGTTGCCTAATCTTAAATTGATTTCAAGCTAAGGCTACTTCCTGAAAGGAGGTTTCTTGAAGTGCCTTATTTTAAATTGATTCCAATTAAGGCCTCTTCCTGAATTGAGGTTACTCGAGGGGCCTTATCTTAGATTGATTACAAGCTTAGGTCTCATCCAAAAAGAAGGTTACTCGAGGTGCCTTATCCTAAATTGATTCAAAGCTAAGGCCTCTTCCTGAAATGAGGTTACTCGAGGTGCCTTATCTTAAATTGATTTTAACTTAAGGCCTCTTCCTGAAAGGAGGTTTATCGAGGTGCCTTATCTCAAATTGATTCCAAGCTAAGGCCTCTTACTGAAACGAGGTTACTCGAGGTGCCTCATCTCAAATTGATTTAAGTCTAAGGCTTCTTCCTGAAAGGAAGTTCCTTGAGGTGCCTTATTACAAAATTGATTCCAATCTGAGGCCTCTTTCTGAATTAAGGTTACTCGAGGGGCCTTACCTTAGATTGATTACAAGCTTAGGCCTCATCCAGAAAGAAGGTTACTCGGGGGGGGCATTATCTTAAATTGATTGCAAGCTAAGGCCTCTTCCTGAAATGAGGTTACTCGAGGTGCCTTATCTTAAATTGATTACAAGCTAAGGCCTTTTCCTAAAATGAGGTTACTCGAGGTGCCTTATCCTTAATTGATTCTTAGCTAAGGCCTCTCCTTGAAATGAGCTTACTCTAGGTACCTTATCTTAAATTGATTCCAAGCTAAGGACTCTTCCTAAGAGGAGGTTACTCGAGATGTCTCATCTTAAATTTATTTTAATTTAATGCCTCTTCCTAAAATGAGGTTACTCGAGGTGCCCTATCTTGAATTGATTTGAAGCTAAGGCTTCTGTCTGAAATGAGGTTACTCGAGGTGCCTTATCTTAAATTTATTCCAAGCTAAGGCCTCTCCCTGTAATAAGGTTACTCGAGTTTCCTGATCTTAAATTGATTTTAAGCTAAGGCCTCTTCCTGAAAGAAGGTTAGTCGAGATGCATCATCTCAAATTGATTTCAAGCTAAGGCTTCTTCCTGAAATAAGGTTACTTGAGGTGTCTTATCTTAAATTGATTCCAAGCTAAGGCTTCTGTCTGAAATCAGGTTACTCGAGGTGCCTTATCTTAAATTGATTACAAGCTAAGGCCTCTTCCTAAAAGAAGGTTACTCGAGGTGTCTTATATTAAATTGATTCTAAGCTAAGGACTCTTCCTGAAATGAGGATACTCGAGGTGCCTTATCTTAAATTGATTCCAAGCTAAGGCCTCTTCCTGAAAGGAGGTTACCTGAGGTGCCTTACCTTAAAATGATTCCAAGCGAAGACCTCTTCCTGAAATTAGGTTACTCGAGATGCCTCATTTTAAATCTATTCCAAGCTAAGGCCTCTTTCTCTAATAAGGTAACTCGAGTTGCCTTATCTTAAATTGATTCCAAGCTAAGGCTTCTGTCTGAAATGAGGTTACTCGAGGTGGCCTTTCTTAAATTGATTACAAGCTAAGGCCTCTCCTTGAAATGAGGTTACTCGAGGTGCCTTATCTTAATTTGTTTCCATCTAAGGCCTCTTCCTGAAAGAAGGTTACCTGAGGTGCTTTATCTTTAATTGATTCCAAGCAAAGGCCTCTTCCCTGAAAGAAGGTTACTTGAGATGCCTCATCTTAAATTGATTCAAGGCTAAGACCTCTTCCTGAAAGGAGGTTACTCAAGATGCCTCATCTTAAATTGATTCCAAGCTAAGGCCTCTTCCTGAAAGGAGGTTCCTTGAGGTGCCTTATCTTAAATTGATTTTAAGCTAAAGCCTCTTCCTGAAATTAGGTTACTCAAGATGCCTTATCTTAAATTGATTCCAAGCTAAGGCCTCTTCCTGAAATAAGGTTACTTGAGATGCCTAATCTTAAATTGATTCCAAGTTAAGGCCTCTTCCTGAAAAGAGGTTACTCAAGGTGCCTAATCTTAAATTAATTACAAGCTAAGGCCTCTTCCTGAAAGGAGGTTACTTGAGATGCCTCATCTTAAATTGATTCCAAGCTAAGGCCTCTTCCTGAAAGGAGGTAACTCGAGATGCCTCATCCTAAATTGATTCCAAGCTATGCCCTATTTCTCAGAAGGAGGTTACTCGAGGTGCCTTATCTTAAATTGATTCCAAGCTAAGTTCTTTTCCTGAAAGGAGGTTACTCGAGCTGCCTTATCTTAAATTAATTCTAAGCTAAGGCCTTTTCCTGAAAGGAGGTTACTCGAGATGCCTCATCTTATATAGATTCCCAGCTAAGGCCTCTTCCTGAAATGAGGTTACTCGAGGTGCCCTATCTTAAATTGATAACAAGCTAAGGCCTCTTCCTGAGAAGAGGTTACTCGAGATGCCTCCTCTTAAATTGATTTCAAGGTAAGGCCACTTCCTGAAAGGAGGTTACTCAAGGTTCCTTATCTTAAATTGATTCCAAGCTAAGGCCTCTTCCTTAAAGGAGGTTACTCGAGGTGCCTCATCTTAAATTAATTTCAAGCTAAGGCCTCTTCCTGAAAGAAGGTTACTCGAGATGTGTCATTTTAAAATTGATTCAAGCTAAGGCCTCTTCGTGGAAGGAGGTTACTCGGGGTGCCTCATCTTAAATTGATTTCAAGCTAATGTCTCTTTATGAAATAAAGTAACTCAAGGTGCCTTATCTTAAATATATTCCAAGCTAAGGCCTCTTCCTGAAAGGAGTTTACTCGAGGTGCCTTATGTTAAATTGATTCTAAGATAAGGCCTCTTTCTGAAATGGGGTTACTCAAGGTGCCTTATCTTAAATTGATTACAAGGTAAGGCTTCTTCCTTGAAGGAGGTTACTCGAAGTGCCCTATCTTAAATTGATTTCAAACTAAGGCCTCTTCCTGAAATGAGGTTACTCGAGGTGCCTTATCTAAATTTGATTACAAGCTAAAGACTCTTCCTGAAAGGAGGTTATTCGAGGTGCTTTATTTCAAAATTGATTTGAAGCTAAGGCTTCTGTCTGAAATGAGGTTCCTCAAGGTGCCTTATCTGAAATTTATTCCAAGCTAAGGCCTCTCCCTGTAATGAGGTTACTCGAGTTTGCTAATCTTAAATTGATTTCAAGCTAAGGCCTCTTCCTGAAATGAGTTTACTCGAGGTGCCTAATCCTAAATTGATTTTAACTTAAGGCCTCTTCCTGAAAGGAGGTTTTTCGAGGTGCCTTATCTTAAATTGATTTTAAGCTAAGGCATCTGTCTGAAATCAGGTTACTCGAGGTGCCTTATCTTAAATTGATTACAAGCTAAGGCCCCTTCTTGAAAGGAGGTTACTCGAGGTGCCTTATCTTAAATTGATTCTAAGCTAAGGACTCTTCCTGAAATGAGGATACTCGAGGTGCCTTATCTTAAATTGATTCCAAGCTAAGGCCTCTTCCTGAAAGGAGGTTACCCGAGGTGCCTTATCTTAAATTGATTCCAAGCTAAGACCTCTTCCTGAAATTAGGTTACTCAAGATGCCTCATTTCAAATCTATTCCAAGTTAAGGCCTCTTTCTCTAATTAGTTTACCTCAAGGTGCCTTATCTTAAATTGATTTCAAGCTAAGGCTTCTTTCTGAAATGAGGTTACTCGAAGGTGGCCTTTGTTTAATTGATTACAAGCTAAGGCCTCTTCCTGAAAGGAGGTTACTCGAGGTGCCTTATCTTAATTTGATTACAAGCTAAGGCCTCTTCCTGAAAGAAGGTAACCTGAGGTGCCTTATCTTCAATTGATTCCAAGCAAAGGCCTCTTTCCCGAAAAAAGGTTACTCGAGATGCCTCATCCTAAATTGTTTCAAGGCTAAGACCTCTTCCTGAAAGGAGGTTACTCAAGATGCCTCATCTTAAATTGATTCCAAGCTAAGGCCTCTTTTTGAAAGGAGGTTCCTTGAGGTGCCTTATCTTAAATTGATTTTAAGCAAAGGTCTTTTCCTGATATTAGGTTTCCCAAGTTGCCCTATCTTAAATTGATTCCAAGCTAAGGCCTCTTCCTGAAATAAGGTTACTCGAGATGCCTAATCTTGAATTGATCCCAAGTTAAGGCCTCTTCCTGAAAAGAGGTAACTCGAGGTGCCTTATCTTGAATTGATTACAAGCTAAGGCCCTTTTCCTGAAAGGAGGTTACTCGAGATACCTCATCTTAAATTAATTCCAAGCTAAGGCCTCTTCCTGAAAGGAGGGTACTCGAGATGCCTCATCCTAAATTGATTCCAAGCTATGGCTCCTTCCTCAAAGGAGGTTACTCGAGGTGCCTTATCCTTAATTGATTCCAGGCTAAGTTCTTTTTCTGAAAGGAGGTTACTCGAGCTGCCTTATCTTAATTTGATTCCAAGCTAAGGCCTTTTCCTGAAAGGAGGTTACTCGAGATGCCTCATCTTAAATAGATTCCCAGCTAAGGCCTCTTCCTGAAATGAGGTTACTCGAGGTGCCCTATCTTAAATTATTAACAAGCTAAGGCCTCTTCCTGAAACGAGGTTAAACGAGATGCCTCATCTTAAATTAATTTCAAGCTAAAGCCTCTTTCTAATAAGAGGTTACTCGAGATGCCTCATCTTAAATTGATTTCAAGGTAAGGCCGCCTCCTGAAAGGAGGTTACTCCAGGTTCCTTATCTTAAATTGATTCCAAGCAAGGCCTCTTCCTTAAAGGAGGTTACTCAAGGTGCCTCATCTTAAATTAATTTTAATCTAAGGCCTCTTCCTGAAAGGAGGTTACTCGATATGTCTCATCTTAAATTGATTCCAAGCTAAGGCCTCTTCCTGGAAGGAGGTTACTCGGGGTGCCTCATCCTGAATTGATTTCAAGCTAATGTCTCTTTATGAAATAAAGTAACTCGAGGTGCCTTATCTTAAATTTATTCCAAGCTAAGGCCTCTTCCTAAAAGGAGTTTACTCGAGGTGCCTTATGTTAAATTGATTCCAAGCTAAGGCCTCTTTCTGAAATGGGGATAAAGGAGGTGCCTTATCTAAAAATTGATTACAAGGAAAGGCTTCTTCCTTAAAGGAGGTTACTCGAGGTGCCCTATCAAAATTGATCCTAAACTAAGGCCTCGTCCTAAATAAGGTTACTCGAGGTGCCTTATTTTAAATTGATTCCAATCTAAGGCTTCTTTCTAAATTGAGGTTACTCGAGGGGCCTTATCTTAGATTGATTACAAGCTTAGGCCTCATCCAGAAAGAAGGTTACTCGTGGTGCCTCATCTTAAATTGATTCCAAGCTAAGGCCTCTTTCTGAAATGAGGTTACTCGAGGTGCCTTATCTTTAATTTATTCCAAGCTAGGGCCTCTTCCTGGAAGGACGTTCCTTGAGGTGCCTTATCTTAAATTGATTCTAAGATAAGGCCTCTTCCTCAAATGAGGTTACTCTAGGTGCCAAATCTCAAATTGATTCCAAGCTAAGGCCTTTTCCTGAAATGGGGTTACTCGAGGTGCCTTATCTTAAATTGATTCCAAGCTAAGGCCTCTTCCTGGAATAAGGTTACTCGAGGTGCTTCATCTTAAATTTATTTCAAATTAAGGCCTCTTCCTGAAATGAGGTTACTCGAGGTGCCCTATCTTAATTTGATTCCAAGCTAAAGCCTCTTCCTGAAAGGAGGTTACTCGAGATGTTTCATCTTAAATTGATTCCAAGCTAAGGCCTCTTCCTGAAAGGAGGTTACTCGAGATGTCTCATCTTAAATTGATTCCAAGCTTAGGCCTCTTCCTGAAATTAGGTTACTAGAGGTGCCTTATCTTAAATTGATTACAAGCTAAGGCTTCTTCCTGAAAGGAGGTTACTCGAAGTGCCTCAACTTAAATTGATTCTAAGCTAAGGCCTCTTCCTGAAATAAGGTTACTCGAGGTGCCTTATCTTAAATTGATTTCAAGCGAACGCTTCTGTCTGAAATGAGGTTACTCGAGGTGCCTTATCTTAAAATGATTTCGAGCTAAGGCCTCCTCCTGAAAGGAATTTACTCGAGGTGCCTCATCCTAAATTGATTCTAAGCCTAGTCCTCTTCCTGAAACGAGTTTACTAGAGATGCCTCAACTTAAATTGATTCCAAGCTGAGGCTTCTTTCTATAAGGAGGTTACTTGAGGTGCCTTATCTTTAATTGATCACAAACTAAAACCTCTTCCTAAAATTAGGTTACTCGAGGTGCCTCATCTTAAATTGATTCCAAGCTAAGGCCTCTTCCTGAAATGAGGTTACTCGAGGCGCCTTATTTTAAATTTATTATAAGCTAAAGCCTCTTCCTGAAAGGAGGTTCCTTGAGGTGCCTTATTTTAAATTGATTGCAATATAAGGCCTCTTCCTGAAATAAGGTTACTCGAGGTGCCTCATCTTTAATTCATTTCAAGCTAGGGCCTCTTCCTGGAAGGAGGTTCCTTGAGGTGCCTTATCTTAAATTGATTCTAAGCTAAGGCCTCTTCCTCAAATGAGGTTACTCTAGGTGCCTTATCTTAAATTGATTTCAAGCAAAGGCCTTATCCTGAAATGAGGTTACTCGAGGTGTCTTATCTTTAATGATTCCAATCTAAGGCCTCTTCCTGAAATGAGGTTACTCCAGGTGCCTTATCTTAAATTGATTCCAACCTAAGGCCTCTTCCTGAAATGAGGTTACTCGAGGTGCTTCATCTTAAATTTATTTTGAAGTTAAGGCCTCTTCCTGAAATGAGGTTACTCGAGTTGCCTTATCTTAAATTGATTCCAAGCTAAAGCCTCTTTCTGAAAAGAGGTTCCTTGAGGTGCCTAATCTTAAATTGATTCCAAGATAAGGCCTCTTCCTGAAATGCGGTTCCTGGAGGTGCCTCATCTTAAATTGATTACAAGCTAAGGCCTTTTTCTGAAAGGAGTTTCCTTGAGGTGCCTTATCTTAAATGCATTACATGCTAAGGCCTCTTCCTGAAATGAGGTTACTCGAGGTGCCTCATCTTAAATTGATTTCAAGCTAAGGCCTCTTTCTGAAATGAGGTTCTTTGAGGTGCCTTATCTTAAATTGTTTTCAAGCTAAGGCCTCTTCCTGAAAGGAGGTTACTTGAGGTGCCTCATCTTAAAGTGATTCCAAGCTAAGGCCTCTCCCTGAAAGGAGGTTCCTTGAGGTGCCTAATCTTAAATTGATTCCAAGTTAAGGCCCCTTCCTGAAATGAAGTTACTCGAGTTGCTTCATCTTAAATTGATTCCAAGCTAAGGCCTCTGGTTGAAAGGAGGTTACTCGAGATGCCTCAACTTAAACTTATTGCAAGCTAAGGCCTCTTCCTGAAATGAGGTTACTCGAGTTGCCTTATCTTAATTTGAACCCTTAACTCCTCGTAACGTGGGATTTTCAGAAATCTTTAAAGCAGAAAGAAGCTTCATTAGGGAATATCACATTCCCCCCGTCTTTAATATTCCATTCTTTATATTTCCTACAAAAGTGAAGCCTATTTGTGTGGTTCATTTTGGAGAGATTAGGCCTCTTCGCAGCTCTTCTCGACTTGAGAAAAGGTGAAACATCAAGATACCCTTCATGTCTGATACCACTTCTCATCTAAGGGAAGTGGAGCACTTCTAAGGGAAGTGGAGAAAAGATCACTGCTATGAACTCGAAATGGTAAAAAATATGCTTCATCAGCACTTTTTTCCAACAATTCAGGACCTCTCGGACTGAGGCAAAATTGGGGAAGCCCCTCTCTCTGGATTACCCCTCTCTCTGGATTGCCCCTCTCTTTGGATTTTCCCTCTTTCTGGATTGATTTGAACTCTGATGGAACCTGGGAAAGTTCTAGGTGCGCTCTCGTCTCGCTCTCACTCAGCACTATTTTTCTTTTTATTAGAAATATTATTATTACTTAGTATTATTAGATTTGGTATTGTTATTAACAGTTTGATAATTATTTAGTATTATTTATATATTATTTGTTAATAGTATTTATTATGATATATTATTATCTATTATAATTATTTAATATGATTATTATTAATCCTAATTATTATTAGTAGTATGTTATTAACATTATTTATTATTATTTAATAATATTTATTATTATTATTTTGTATGATTTTATATTAATATTAGTATTTATTATGATATACTGTATTATTTATCATCATTATGATTAGTAATAATAATTACACTGTCTAAAATTTTTTTAACTTTTGTAGACTACAAAGATTAGAATAAAAAAATAAATTTAATGTAGTTTTATGTAGAGATTTAAAACATGGAAGTCATTTTTATCGAAATGACTCCAGTTTTTTGTAAGTTGCCAATTACTATTTTTGTCAAATTTTGAAGATTTTAACGATTTTCATTCTTTTATTTCTTATTTTCAGGTTATTTAACTAAAAAAGATGTTAAATAAAAGCAAAAATTTTAATTAAAATGCCCAGAAGACAGTGTAAAAAAATAGCCCAAATAAATTCTGCTACATATGTGGTTCAGTAACATTTTTAAAAAAATAAAAGATAGATTTCTTCTCTATTGAAAAAACTATATGATTTGTATTTTGGATGTAAAATTTGCGACCAAGATAAACCATGAGCACCACATATCGGTTGCACGTCTTGCTTTAATTCTTTATCAAAATGGTCTAAAGGAAAAATAAAAAGCCTTCAATTTGGTGTCCAATGGTATGGCAAGAGCTCCAAGATCATACCACTGACTGCTATTTCTGTTTGGTAGACATACAAAGTAAGTAATTGTTTATTGTCCACTGTACCTATATTTTGAAGTAGTATACTGTAATATTATCTTTTAAAAATATAAAATTAATTAAGTTAAGAACCACTTTATTGTAATCACACATATGTACATAACAATAAATTAAATTTCATGCATATAATTTCAATACTTTTAGGTAAAAGAACGAAATGCGCTTTAGCTGTGGTATATCCCAATCTTAGATCTGGTATTCGGCCTATACCTCACTCAAAAGACATTCCAGTACCTGAACCACCTCCAGAAATTGCTTTGGTAACTCTGACGAATCAGATATGGAAACATGTGAACCAGAGACTGAAATTTATGTTCCTGAAACTGTTGATACTACTCGAAAACCTTCCTCACAACTTGATCTAGGTGATCTTGTAAAAGATCTAAACTTAACAAAGCAACAGAGTGAATTACGGGCCTCGAGACTGAAAGAAAGAAATTTAGTAGCAGATGTTCGAAGTACTGAGTTTCGCATTCGATCAAACAATTTGCAAGACAAATTTTCACTTGACAACAATTTATGCTACTGTAATAATATTCCACGTCTCTTTGAAGAATTAGATATACATTATGAACCCAGTCAATGGAGACTTTTCATTGACGCTCATTTATATAGTAGTAAACCCGTGCTTCTGCATAATGGAAATAAAATACCATCGATACTAGTAGCCTACTCTGTTGTTTTAAAAGAAACTTATGAAAATTTAGATTTCATTTTAAAAAGCATTAAATATAGTGAACATAAAAGGGTAGCCATTTTAAATGGTTTGCAGTCAGGCTACACAAAATTCTTGTGTTCTTTGTGCCAGTGGGACAGTAGAGCTCGGGGAGAACATTACATACGATCAGAATGGCCTTTAAGAGAAGAGACAAAAGTAGGTTGTCATAATGTCATACGTAAACGATTGATTCCTAAGGAAAACATAATTTTGCCACCATTTCACATAAAATTAGGTTTAATGAAACAATTTGTAAAATCCTTAAAGCATGACCAGCCATCCTTCTTATATTTAAAAACAAAATTTACTAAGGTTAGTGATGCTATAATTAAAAAAGGAATCTTTGTTGAGTCTCAGATCCGACAACTTTGGTAGATCGCGAGTTCGAGGAAAAATTGAGCAACCCAGAATTTGAGGCCTGGCATAGTTTCAAAGGTGTATGTAATGGTCTCCTTGGAAGGCATAACTCAGAAAATTACCACATTCTTGTTCAGAATTTGATTACGTCTTATAATGAGTTGGGATGTAGTATGTGACTAAGGTGCATTTTCCGCATTCCCATCTGTCTTTCTTTCCAGAGAATCCAGCAGACGTCAGCGATGAGCGTGGTGAAAGATTCCCCCAAGATTTTGCTACTATAGAAAATCGTTATCAAGGAAAATGGAGTCCTGCAATGCTTGCTGACTTTGCTGGACCCTTCACAGACACAGACAAGATATTGTACATAAAAAGAAGCCTAAATATTCTAAAAATATATGATTATTGTATAGATTTCAGCAATTTTGAGAAAATCTTAAATCTTCATTATTTTTTTAAATATATTTTTACTAGGCAATGGCTTCGCCCCTGCCCCCTACTGTAGAGCTTGCGCTTCGCTACTAAGATTAAAATTTAAAATCTAAAAAAAAGAAGCCATGGTTAGATTTTTATGAATTTTCTGAACTTCGCAAATTATAATAAATTTAAAAAGAAACTCTAAACTTTTTCCCCCCTTTCAAAATATCACGTTGCTAAAATATAAAAAGATATATAAAAATAAATTTTCTGAACTTCACCATTTGTAATTCTTTGGGTTTTAAAAATTCACAAAATTTCGATACTTATATTTATTTCTGAACTTCGCCATTTTGTTTTTTGATATTATAAAAGAATTATTAGAAATAACTTTGAGAAAAAACATAAGTCATAACCAAACTAAGATGAAATTATTATTCAAATACTCAAAACAATCCCCTTCTTAAGTTATAGAGTTAGTGATGATGATGATGATGATAATACCACACTCTGAAATGTATTAAGAGGATTTATTAATTTCTTTTGATGAATAAGCTTTTTGTTTCCACTTATCTTTGTCCTTTTTTTTAAATAAAATAAAAATAATAACAAATATTGCATACCTCTTTATACTGAATAATCTAATATTAATAAAAAATTAAATGTGCAGATTACAAAAAAACTGAAGAAGTCATTTCATAAAAAATAAAGGTCATTATCGTAATCTACACAAAAAACTACAATAAAAAAACTACTTTCTCATTTCTGTAGCAAAATCATTGTTAAACAGTGTTATTATTAGTATCTTATAAATACTAGTTATTATTATTTAATTAATTGATATTATTTATTGTTATCAGTACGACTCTCCACTCAACGTTATTTCCCCGGTCCGTCTACGATGGTGCCTTGGTGGGCAGCAAGTTATACTCGGATCACCTAACACCAGGGTATGATAATAAATATGTGATCACCCACTCTACTCGTTAGTGGACCCGACTATCTCTACTTCTCTGTATTACATACCCTCCTACCTCTTCCCACACTTGCTCTCCTACCACAGAAGATCTGGCTGCCAGACGCACTTTCTTCCTCTTATAAGTCTTAGTTGAGTGCCAGCATATGTATAAGTCGAGATCCCTACCTGCTGCGAGGGCCAAATCCCCGATGCCTAGGGCAAGTATTAGGTAGAAGAGGTGGTAGACCGTCGACGCTGCCCACCTTCCTCCAGTATACGACCTATAAGGTGTCTACGCCAGCATAATCCAGGGCACTTTCGCCTAAATGGTGGGCCGTGTTGGCAAAGACCATCAGCGCTGGATGGAGAGCGGAGGGATTATGTGTAAATGATCATTTTCTGGAATCTGTGATCCTATGCATACTTTTCTCTTAACCTCCCCACTCATAAGGAGGTCATAGTATCTAGTTTCCATGAGGCCCCCTCTTTCTTTTCTAATTCAGATCATGAAAACAACTCAAAGCAATAGTGGGAAAGCGCATGGACATCGACTTTCATGCGCAGCCTCATCTTCCCTATTTGTTGGGGAGGAGGAAAAAAATCGAGACACCTCATCTACTGGTGGAGCGGCTCTCTTTTCCCTGTTGCCATGCGGCAAAGGGACTTCTTCTTTTTCATCTTTGAAGCCACTCTCGGGCAGCTCGACCCCTGAAAAGGTGGGGATCCCCCCTTGTGCTCAATGAAAACCCCTTCCAAACCTCCCCTAAGCTAACTGGTGTGGGAGGTTTCCCACTCACTCTCTTTTGTCGACCCGCCCATGAACGACTCGATATTTTAACAAATTGCAGTCTTCCATATTCTATCACAGGGAACTGCTAGGAGAATAGGCAGGCGACTTAAAATAGAGTGGTTACAGGAGGGCGGGGGGCAACTCGATAGAGTGGGCCGTAGCCCATGTAGGACTGCAACATGTATCTTGAGATACATGAGATAGGTGAATGTCTTGGTGATGGGGGCGGGACATGGAGGCCCCCCTGAGATGGACATGATAAGGGAGGAGGTGGCCCAGACCCAGATGGCACGATCTTCCTTGGAGTCGAACCCGGGCTTGATGCCGAACACCGAAGCTGAGTCCGCCCTGGGGCAAATTTCTCTTTAGAAGACTCGAGCCCCCACGACTCACTAGGAGAGGAGGAACCTCTTCAGCCGGCTTGTGCCCCTGTAACAATTAAAAGCTTCTCTATCTCGAAAACGTATATTGCTGAAGCCGTTCAGTCCAACCTAGCGGTCGCTTCCGTCGGTGGAGGGAAGCAGATTTATTCTCTAACCTACATTCGCAAAAAGAAAAGAAGAATACGAAGACGACTAAAAGTTCCTCTCCCTCCACGGAGGCTCCAGTGACGGACCGATCTGCTGCCGCTCCAGTAGGGAACCAGGCCAAGATCCGCAAATTCAGCACGGAGATACCCTTCGGCGTGGTTAGCAGACAAATATCAAAGTCACAAATTACTCTGTACGCTCTGCGGATCCGTGATTACTTCTGGGCGCCTCATTGAGAGACTACCTTGAGTATTCGAGCCCACAAGCTTCAAACACTTTCTGGTTATTCGCTCCACCAATGATAGCAGCATGTTAACGAAGGGTGGTAGGATCAATCAGAGGAGATCATTAGAAGCTTCATTTGTAGAGAGCTGAAGGTTTCCCGTTTCTTGGACGGAAGCCTTCTGGCGAATGCGTCAAATCCCTCTGAGGCGTCCATTATTAGTGCCCTTCGAAAACTTAATAGCACGCCATTGAGTATCACTCCACACTCTACGATAAACTTGTTTAGAGGAGTGGTCTACACGAGGGAACTCGTGGAATACTCCATAGATGACATTAACTTAGAGCTTGGCGAAAATGAAATGGAGCCTGTCAAAGTGGAATATGTGATCAGAAAACAGGAAGGGGCCTCGAAACCGACCCCTAAACTCTTCGTCATGTCCGCCCGTCACAGGCGCCCTGAGTATGTGCGTGAATGTTAGTATCGTTACTCTTGAAGGCTTCCGTGCCACTGCAGCGGAGGTGCTACTACTGGCACCGGTAGGCCATACGAATCGCATCTGTAATCGTGCAAATTAATTACGTGCCATAGCGCGGCGACTGTTCCAATGGACTTAATCCGTAATGCCGCGACAGCTTCAGGTTACTTTTTGTCATCTTCGAATTGGTCAAACTCGCGGGACGCAGCGCCATTTGATGAAGCGCTCGCCTGTGCCCTATTGCGACGAATGCGTTGTACCCCAGACTGTTCGGCACATTCTTGTTGAATGTCCCAGTCTAGGTGATCTTCGCGCACGCTACCTGTCTCGGTACCGGGACGAGCGGGATCGCTATCGCTTGTCCCATGTACTCTGGACGGGTTCGTTCACACAGACATGTGGACTAGGCGACTTTTTGGAGGAGGTTGGCCTCCTCCACTTTATTTGACTGTTGTTGTGTTTTTTTCTAGGTTACATGTTTCTACACCGGGGGGCAGGGGAGCCTTCCCCCGATGCCGGAGCGCGCTTACTTCCTGCCTTTTTAATTTTTCTTTTTGTTTTTATCGTTGTTATTTACATGTTTTTTTTATTATTTTTTAATTTAAACCTAGTAGTAGGCTGTTTTGTGTACAGCGAATTATGCCCAAGTAGGCAGTAGCCAGATCGTGCAAATTCAGGTTTACCAGAAGTCTGTGTAAGTTGCTCCACTCCAAGGCCATACACCATAAGGCCCTATTGTGTACGGCCTAGCATGCCACTTGTGGAATGCTGCACCGCGCTTTTTCGAAGGAATGCTGTGCCTATCTCCTGGAGGAGGAACTTCTGGTTATTCAAGCTAGTGAACATTTCTTATTTCTGCTTTCGGCTCTTTGCTTTAAATACCTCCTTTCTGCCAGTACAAGTGTAACTGGACCTAGAGAGAAGGTATACTGTTATTTCTGCGGACATTTCCCCGTCAGCCGACTTCGACGCGACGGAATTCCGCTGTACCGTGGTACGGTTACCGAAGCCCTTTTTTACAGCGCTGCTATTGAACAGTAGACAGTCCTCTAGGGAGACTAGTCAATCATAAGCAGGAGATAAGTTTTCTAAATGTGGATGAGTGGATTAGAACCACTTCATTTTCCTGTCTTGATCTATCTCCGTGGTCTCTGGAGGCGCAGCCTGAATTTTTGGTGGAAAGTGGACGATGGCCTCCATGGTAATGATCACTATCACAATCAAATATTATTTTCTGGACCGTCGCGGTCTGAAAGATCTCCCAGTGTTGCTTGGCGCGGACGCGGTGGTCCACATTCAAGGAAATAACTGATATATATTCCGAGTCGAGGAGATTAGTTCAGTGGATCAGACTGTTGATTCATATCTGGCAACCTCATTGCTGTGAGAATAAATACTCTTCATAGAACGTCTGGTGGTTTTGGACACCGACAGCTTCAGAGTGAGACTGCTATCAAACAGAAGCATTGTGCCTACTTGTGTTATAAGCACCGCCCGAATGAGTTCACTGTCAATGATTTTCGTCGAACTAGGGCTAGGTTCGGGTATATTTCGAAACACGCCTGCCGCTCTTCCTGGCGGGCCCATGTGTTTTTACTTAATGGGAAGACCCCTCTAGCAAAAGTGTGGAAGCGAATCAAAAGGATTAGGGTTAGGTTCTTTCAGGACCCCCTCCGTTTCTCCTGGAGAATTAGACCACAATCTTGGACCCTTCCTTCAGTGGTTGGCGGATACTTCTACGAGCGATTTCTCCGCATTCTTTATCCAGTATGATGCTCTGCCAGGATTCAATGCACCTCGTTGTGTCACTGAAAGGCGGCGACTGGTCTTTGCATCCAGAGTCGGATAACAATTCAACGATAGCGAGTTGCGTTCCGCTCTCGCTCCGTGAGCGGGCACTGCCTCTGTTCCTGATGACAATGTTCCCATGACATCGTTAGACACTTAGGTAAGCGAGGCATGGTCTTGCTTTTAGAATTGGTAAAGAGCATCTATAAATAGTTCATTAGCCCAGACCCCTGACAAAGGGCTACTCTACTCGCTTTTCGACAACTGAGGAGAGATCACTCGACCTGAGCCGGTTTCCGCTGAATCTCTAACTTCCCACGCGTGAGAATTGATTGAGAAATTGGTAAATTTTAGTTTAGACTTTTTCAGGGATTGTCAATTCCTTGTTCTTGTGGGGTGAGCTCACTCTGGTCCAAATGAGCAGAAAGAGTGCGTCCCGCAGGGAATTGTCCTCAGTGTCACACTCTTTGCCCTGAGCATCAATGGTATCACCTATGTAATGCCGGAAGATGTTTGCACTACGCTCTACGTTGACGGCCATTTTATCGCTTTTGGTGTGGCCCATATGATAAATCTGGAGTTTCAACTCCAACAGATATTCAACCGAATCTTTCGTTCTACCGAAGCGTGCACATTTTGGTATTCCTTGTCCAAGACTAAGGTTGTGCACTTCTCCTACCGTTTACGGCTCACCACGATCCAGACTTGTTTCTAAACCGGGTTTGCCTATAAGTGGGGGATTCACATCGTTTTCTGATAACATATCAGTTATATTCGCCATTCAAAAGGGGAGGATCCCTTTTGAATTAATTTATAACTTAAAAATTAAAACTATTCTTAAATTATTTTGTGCTCTCTCATAGTCACAGGCGCTTTAAGTACATAGGTGCTTCCAAAAGCTCGCCTGACTGGGTGTCAAGAACTCTGGCGTGAATATTGTTTTAGTCCTAAAGAAAGCGCGTACTCTGAAGGGTATATAAGGCCCTTCGGTAGGGACACCATGTGAAAAAATGAGGGAGAAGAGAGAGAGAAAGAGCGATTGTGCGTGATCAAGTCACGAGAAAGGGATTTCGAGCGATGGAGCCCTGCTTCCAGACCGTCGACAAACTTCCGGAGCGATAACGTGCCAGAACTCCGTCTCGTTTATGGTGTTACTACCCACACTGCCGCTTCCCGCCTTCGAGGTTGTGGGACCGAACCGATAACGCTTCACTCGGCAAACATTGGAACTTCCGGCGTAGTAGTACATGTTCTCCATCCCGAGAATAATCTTCGAAGTATTCTTAGAGCTTTTGGTTTGCGAACTATCTCTACGTTGCCTCAAAGTAAACAAGATCACGGAATAGAGAAGGTATTCACGCGGTATCATAAGAGGTCTTTGGAATCATTCATCCACGACGCACAATCCTCGAGCGATAATCCATGGCGCTATTCGGTCTCGCAGCAGAAATCCATATTTGGAACGACAGAGACTATTCCTGGAATATCGCGCTCTACTCCTCTTCCTCGAAGAATACCTTTCCCTGAGTACCCATACTCATTATCTTCTCCTGAAAATCGTAAGACTTACATTTGCTTTCATCTTCGAAGAGGCGTGACGCTCTCTGACGACGCGACTCAACTCGTGATCTCCTCCCGATCCCCCTCGGGTAATTATAGTAATAATTATTGAGCCTTGTGCAGCTAAGACTCACTTCGTAGTTGCCTCCATCTTTCACTCGGGTAATTAGTGTACTTATTGAGCCTAGTAGGATTAAGACGATTCATACTTCTCACTTCGATTTCATTCATTTAGTAAACTGTTAACTGAATTGCCTTTATATTATTCTGTGAATATCTATTGTTGTTTGTGCAGGATTAAAATATTATTTTTGTTACTCCTGTTTAAATCCTCCAACCACCAAAGCCTAATTAAATAGTAGCAATACCGGCCAACGAGTAATTCATACTCGCCATTTATAATCCCTACGCACTCGAAGACGAAATCTTTTCCTAATTTGGGCTGCCGTCTTCCCTCCCCTGCATCTTTGGGGGGAAGCCAAAAGGGTCAGGTTCGGACTACCTGAATTCTACGACAACGATATAGTTAGCCTCTAATGGGTCCTCCCAGTGTTAGTTTTTTGTAAGTCTTTTGTGTGTACTTAAGGTACTCAAACTTGACCTATTTTCCGTTAAAACATTATGGCCGAAATCTCCCGTCTAACGACACAAGACATACATAGAACCCAGCTGCTTAAAACTTATAACGGCCGTTCCAAGTGGAAATATTGTTAACATTTGTTTTTGTATAAATATGTCTGTTTAAAAATTGCACATGTATAGTATTAGGTACTGTCATAAAATTCTATAGTTTCTATAATGGTATTTTACCATCTTATTTCATCATGTTTCTTATACACTATAATATAAAGTTTTGTATAAAGTTAACATATCAAAGATTATGTAACAAAAAGGAGGCTTATTCGTAACCTTAGGGTTTCTTTACCCCGAGACATAGATATTCTTCGTTCCTGACGTTCAACACTTGGGGTGTTCATCGGTCTACTACCCTGCTTTACCCTCGATCCTTTGTTCGTCCAAAGCTTGACTACAGATGCGAATTTTTTTGCATTCGGAGCTGAGCGTGTATTGCGGAAGGAGGACTCGATCCACTACACCATTCTCCCCCTGGCAACCGGTGCTTTACGCGCGTTCCCCATCGAGAGCGTACTTGTTGATAGTGGGGTAATTCCACTCGCTCTGCGCCGTATACAAAGTATTACACGCCTGTACGTGAGAGCTCAGAGCCTCTATCACTCGCCAACGGCTCTCACTGCATCCGCAGCCTATCTCGACGGTATCTATTCCCCTGAGATACCCCAGTCATACCTTAAGCCCTTTGGATTTAGTGCTAGAAAACCTATTAGAGAGCTTGGTGCAAATCTGGGTCCAGTTGGCGCCTTTGGTTCTGCTCAGGATGCCACCCTGGAGGGTACCAACTTTGACTATTGGGTTCAGCCTTTTTGGAGCATATTTCATGTCACGCTGAAGCCTTACAATTATATTCTGATGACTCAAAGTCCCAAGAGGGGCTCAGTTTTCACGACATATCCCTTCTCTTTGAATTCCAGGGGGACTCAACCAGGCGTTGCTTCTCTCTTCCCGTACGATCTGGTTGCAATACACCTCTCAGCACGGGAGATAATGCGTCATGCCCACTTCGGAAACTACATTGTGATCTCTGGCTGCTCACAAAGCGCCTTGAGTGCTTCCGAGGCATTAGAATCTCCACACCACCTGCTCCGCTGTATCTGTGACGCTACGGGTGGATGTAGAGATTATCTTCTGCTGTGTTCCTGGAGATGTGTGAATTGGGGGAAATGAGCGCGCCGATGAGGGCGTCAAAGAGTCCGCGAAGATTGGGTGACCAGACCAGCGTGAGGCTCTTCCTTACACTGACTCCATCAAAGGAAAAAGGTCAACCGTCCGAGGTACTTGGCAAAGAAGATGAGAGATGGCCGAGGGGAGCTTAAAGTTGCATGTCATTGTACCGTGACTGTTTATATGGACCTATCCCTTATGCTGCGACAGATTCAGGTCCCTTTATGTCATCTTCGAGTTTGACACACTCGCGGGACGCAACGTCATTTGATGGAATTCTCGTCTGCACCTTATTGCAATGACTGTTCTGTCCCCTCAGATTGCTCTGCATATGCTTGTTGAATGTCCCAGTTTGGGTGATCTTCGCGCAAGTTACCTGGCCTCGGATTAAGAGAAGCGGGGTCGATACCGCTTGTTCGCTGTACACGGAACGGGTTGATGAAGACAGACTTGTGGACGATCTGACATTTTGAAGGAGGTTGGCCTCCTCTAATTTATATTAATCTCTTTGTTGTAGGTCGTATGTTCCTGCTCGGAGGCAATCAGGCGTTCCCCCGAAGCCGGAGCGTGTTTCGTTCTTCTTCTTGTGTTTTGGTTATTATTTATTCCTTTCGTGCTTGTTCCTCTGCCTTTGTTTTTGTATTATTTTTATCTGTGTTATTTGGTGTTTGCATGCTCTTTTTGTTTGTTAATCTAGCTTAGATTTAGGCTGTAGCTTGATTACGGCGACTTTTACTCTAGTAGGTAGTCGCCAGATGAGCTAAAAAAAAACAACCCAAAATTGCATGCCTCTTTGATGGTTCTCAGCGGCCTAGACGCGAGGGCCACCTCCTCGCACCTTCCCCCATATCTTAAATGTCAATGCGCATGTTTGCATTGTGCTTTTTCTTGACTGTACTCAAGCCTAGCAAGGACCCTACGTTTTCCAGTAGGTCTCTATTCCCGGACACAAGGCAAGGAAGACAGCTGTGATTGTTCAACAACTCCCGCAAACCTGATCCCTAGCCTTGTGGCCGCCCAGCTCTTCAGACAACCGCCTAGATTATTTTGAGTGTGGAGTCATTGAGAAGGATGGTAACAAGGATGCTCGCACCACTTTAGGATTTATAAGAGCCGCATTTGGCGTGGTAATGTCATACAATGACAAGACCTTCTTAACCAGGACATGGAACCAGTTCAGCTCTAGCCTCCAGAAGGTCGTGAGGGCAGATGGTGGACATTTTGAATGATGTCGCAACTTTGTATATTGTTCTATCTGTGTGTAAATTCTCCTGAAAACATATCGATTCGTTTGGTACACAACTTGTTTTATTTTCCTTTATAAAATTTGTATTGACTTATCTGAGATAGCATAAATATTTTTATACATATATATAGATAGATAGATAGATGGAGTGTCGGAAACTCACAAAGTAGCGCAGGATTGGGATAATAATTACAAACAAGTCCTACATGAAAAATAAAAAGCTAGTTCCAAGTACTCTTAACCTTTATTGAGTTCAGTTTCAAGGGATTTAGTAATATTAAATAGAATCAGAATCAGTACACACACACACACACACACACACATATATATATATATATATATATATATATATATATATATATATATATATATATATATATATATATGTATATATATATATATAAATATATATATATACATATATATATAAATATATATATATATATATATATATATATATATATATATATATATATATATATGTATATATATATGAAAATTAAGTGAAACTCCGCCTACGGAAGCCAAAGCTAAAGGTTAAAAACACAGAAAATTTATATATAAAATGATAACAAAATATCAAATAGAGGCATTAATATCAGCTACACTAAAATAAAACATATATAAACACTCCACTAACTTACCAAAGAGAGAAAGACAAAATGAGATGTAGACGTTCCTTAAAATCTCAATACTAAGATGCACAAATATAAATAGTTATTAAATAAGCACACAATAGTGAAGATAAAGAACTATGGGTTATAATGGCAAAACTTTATTTACAAAAAAGTTTTTTAGGTTAGGATCGAGTTTAAAGAAACCGGGGTAAATTTTTACAAGGTTTACTCACCATAGGTCGTGTGCTCTCACTTATTCTGATTTATGACCTTACCTCCTTCAAAACTTTTACAAATTCCTGGACTAACCATGGGAGGACTTTGTCAATTAAATCATTCAAAAGAGAATGTAAAACAACATAAGGGTTTCAAACTTCGTTAGAATCGGATGAATAGATATGATGTTATTGACAAACCAAAATAATTTCCAGGCTAACTATGGAAAGACCTTGGCAAGTATATAATTCGAAAGAAAATATTAAACAACATAAGGGTTTTAAATTTCGTTAGAATCGGCCAAATAGTTACAATGTAATTACCAAAACAATAAAAGCAAAACGGGCACCGACCAACGGACATAGTGAGATATAGAGTCGCACGAGAGTAAGAGCACGCAACTAAAAATAGGAGTATACAACAAGAATCAGGTTGCCTCCAATGCCAGGTTTGCTCTTAATTGGAAAGCAGTAGGTGTGAGAGCTTCAGCGCCCACCGAGGCGGAAATCTTTCGACTAAGGTCTCAAGTTGAGAAGGGCGGCAAAGAAGCCCCCATCTCACCACGAAGAACTTTACACATAAGCTCCACTTTGTAGGTAATAGAAAGAGTGGCCTGTTAAAGACCAAGGTAAAGTGATATTCTCTGATGAAGTTCCCTTTCGCTTGTTTGTAGCTTCTGGGTGATCCTTCGTTACGAGAAGAAAAGGGAAGCGCTCTCACGACTGCTGGATCGTGCCCACGTTGAAGAATCCGGATAACCTACACGTCTAGGGTTCTTCTCATCTAAAGGAACTGGAGCACTAGCAACTTTCCGCAAAAATAATGCTATAAAATCAAAATGATACCAAAATGTGCTTATTCAGCACCATTTTCCAACAATTTAGGACCAAGTTGTGGATGATAAATGCATTTTTCAACATGATGGCGCACTTTCTCACAAAGCAAAAGCAATAAGAAAGGTCTGGGTTGACAATAGCGTCCAACTTTCGGAGTCCTTGGCCACGAATTCACCAGATAAGAATCCAATAGAGAATTTTTCGGCGAAATCAAATTAGCAGTTGATAAACAGAACCCATCTAATTGTGATCAGTTGAGGCGTTTATTAACAAAAATGAAGCAATATCAGTCAATATATGATCACAAATTTGGATCAGGCATGCCAAACTGAATCGAAGCATTCCTGAAGAACTAGGGACATGAATGTTAATAATAACTGCGTGTATCATTTGACTGTATTTACTAATAAAATGGGTTTGGGGCATAAATTTGTGTATGATTTCACCTTAAAATTATGATGCAAATATAAAAAAATACAACTTTTGATTAGTTATATTAATTTTCTTATTTGAAAAATTTTAATATCAAACTTTTGGTCATATATATATATATATATATATATATATATATATATGTAAAATTGAATCACGAATATATATATATATATATATATATATATATATATATATATATATATATATATATATATATATATATATATATATATATATATATATATATATATATAATTTCACGGTGAAGGTAAGGAGGCTGAGGTACATGTGATTTATTTATGGAACAACGTTTCGGACGTATCACCCATCTTCAGGTTCTAAAATGATAAAATAATATAATACAGTTAAAGAATATTAAAAATATTAAAAAATAATCAGATTAAGACTATGTAGGTAAATCAAAAATTAAAAAATAACAAAACACAAAAGTAAATAATTACAGTATAATATTTACTTTTGTGTTTTTGCTTTCTTTTTCGTGTCACTAGTGGTTATATTAGATTGGAACCATGATTCTCTTGCCTTTTAAATCCCTGAGTTATCGGTAAGAAATATTATACTGTAATTATTTACTTTTGTGTTTTGTTTTTTTTCCGTGACAATAGTGGTTACATCAGATTGATAATTTGATTCTCTTGCCTTTTAAATCCCTGAGTTATTTTTTAATTTTGGATTTACCTAAATAGTCTTAACCTGATTATTTTTAATATTCTTTAACTGTTTAAGATTATTTTATGATTTTAGAGCCGGAAGATACGCCCGAAACGTTGTTCCATAAATAAATCACATTTACCTCAGCCTCTTATGTGTCCTTACCTTCACCGTGAAATTGAGGATTAGACTGGTCAGCAGCAACTCATATGACTATATATATATATATATATATATATATATATATATATATATATATATATATATATATGTGTGATAGAACGGTTTGAGGCCGCTTAATTTCAACCGGTATCACATGTTGTTTAGAAACACGATGCTACCCACGTGCCTCTTCGCCTTGAAGCCGGGCGCGTTATCGCGCCACCTGAGTCAATATTTAACCAAGGAAGTTCATCCCCCTCGCCGTTTCGCCCCATGCGCCGACCTCGCCAGATTGAGTTAGGCTTTTGGGCAGATAAGGTATTGTTCTCATGGCGCGGCTGTGCATTCCCTCGAAGCCCTTACTCCTTTTTCCCCTACGCCAAGGGGATGGCTCGACTATTTATATGGAAAACTTTACCACTAAGAGCAGATTCAGATTCAGATTTTCTTCGCGAGACATTACTACGATCCGGTCTCACCTTGTGCACCAAGGGCCCTCTACCTCGAGATCCACCATCATTGACCAGAAGAGGACAATATCCTTTGAGTGCAAAGGTTCGAGCCTTCAAGACGCAAAGCCACAAGGCTTTCCCTGCTGTTCAGAAAGAGAATAACGTTAGAACAGCCATTGTTCTTTGAACCCGTTGACAAGAGACGGTTCTCTTCCTTCCTTCTGTTGTTCAGAAAGAGAATAGCATTAGAACAGCCATTGTTCTTTGAACCCGTTGACAAGAAACGGTTCTCACCCTTCCCTCCTGTTGTTCAGAAAGAGAACAACGTTAGAACAGCCATTGTTCTTTGAACCCGTTGACAAGAAATGGTTCTCCCCCTCCCCCCCTGTTGTTCAGAAAGAGAACAACGTTAGAACGGCCATTGTTCTTTGAGCCCGTAGACAATAGACGGTTCTCACCCCCCTTGTTGTTCGGAAGAGAACAACGTAGAACAGCCATTGTTCTTCAAGCCCGTTCGTCAAGAACCAGTTCTCATTCCAAAGACGTCACGTCAGGATCATTTAATTCCATCCCCTTCGGCTGGAACTCGCCAGCGGACCGAAGATTCCTTCGCTTTGCCTTCCTCTGCACAACAACTAGTAATTACGTAAGCTGAACATTACCTTTGAGTAGTATTCAACCTTTTTGTCAACCCTATCCTGTGCTTTAAATATTTAGCAAACCCCCCTATCCCTTTAATTTTTATTTGTTTTAACTTTTTAAATCTCTTCCAAATCTTAATCCTCGGATTAGCCAAATTTCCCACGACCCTTTCCATTCTCTGTTTATGTCAATATTTTCCGTTTTGTGTGTTGTTGATAGTTTTATTAATAAAACTCTATTTTATTAATTATAGCCATATTATTATCCTTGAGCTCAGTTCCACTTCTTAAGCATATTGAAGATAAATAATATCGGTCAACCAGACACCACGCACTCTAAATATAATTGAATAGTTCCCTCAACGAATAGTCATATATGGTATATCGTCGAGAGTCCATTCTACGACATATATATATATATATATATATATATATATATATATATATATATATATATATATATATACTATTTAAATTTGGTGTCAGGTGTGGGGTTTAACGCTATATCTTTGCAAACACTGGTCTCAGTCGAGTAAAGCATAGTGTTATTCGTTATAAGAATAAAGTATAGTAGTTCCCTTTTGTTTTAAAGATTGCTATCCTCTTTTTTGAAACTTAAGAAGCTGGAGTAGCTCAAGGAACTGTTATAATAATTTGTTTGTGTTTTTTTGGGTGTGATTTTAGTCATTGGATATCTAGATCGAGAAACCAATTACGAATAGGTCAGTGCCCATATTTAGGTAGGATTATTCTCCAGAAGGCATAATTCTTATTGCAAGGAATTTTAGTTGGTTGACTATTGCGCCCCCAAGTGCAAATATGACTCAGTTCGAAATCTTCAAAGCGCAAGGAGAATCCTTGGGACTTTCCAGAAGAGAATTAATTGAGTACGTTCAAGAAGAGCAAAAAACAGAAAGAGAAAGAGAAATCCAACGAGAAGAAAGAGAAATCCAACGAGAAGAAAGAGGAAAAGAGGAACGGAAAAGACAAGCTAAGCTTCATCATCAGATTGAAATGGCTCGGATAGAAGCCGAAATACCATCAGCCAGTTCTCGTTCAGAAGCCTTGCCCAATCTTCCACTTAAGCTCCCCAATTTCAGGGATGGAGAGGATTTCGGAGCATTTTTAGCCCACTTCGAAAAGATCCTCGAGATTAATAACATGGATCTGGAGGCTGAAGGTGTAGCGAGATTACTTCCCTTGTTAAATTGTAAATTCGCGCGAAATTTTCATATCTTTACCATCTGAATGTACAATTAACTACAGTACCTTAAAAGCTGAGTTATTGGCCGCTTATAATATGACTCCCGATTTCTACCGACAAGAATCTCGAGGAGGTCGTATTAAACCCGGACAGACGTTCCGTCAATTCGGATACATTCTTCAGAGGAATTTTAAATTCTGGTTAGAATCCTCAAAGGTTGATCCTAACTACGAGTCCTTAACAGACTTCGTGTTGCGGGATCAATTTTTGGCGTCTCTCCCGAAGGAGAGCCGCGCGTTCGTCAAGGATCGTCGGTGCCAGACCTTCAAAGAGTGTACCGAAGAAGCGGATGTCTATGCCTCAAACCATAGTTTATACCCCAAGGAGAATCGAACTTCTCACCAACCCTCCCACCAGGAAAGAAGGAAGGATTCGCGCCCCTTTCCAGGAAAGCTGACGAAGTTTCCGGGACTCGTAAAACCCCAAAACTTCTTTCCCCAAAACCAACAACGGGACACCAAACCTCCCGTTAAGATTTCTCCTCCATCACTCTTCCCGAAGCGACCAATCATATGCTTCACCTGTGGTGTAGAAAACCACATGAGATGGAATTGCCCCCAAAATTCTAGGCTTAAAAGCGGACCAGCCCACCAAGTTTACCAGATTAATGCCACCCCGGCTCCCCCGGTGGTGCAGACCCAAGCAGCAACTTCTCCCACTGCGTCAGGCCACCAGGTAAATTTTATTTTTGACAAAAGTTCACCGGAAACTTTGAAATTTGAGGAGGGCAGCGTGAACGGTTGCCGAGTATCGACTCTTGTCAGGGACACAGGGTGTACGTGTTTCATCGTGTCCGACGAGCTTCTCTCCCCAGTGGACCCTAACCACAAAATATTTGCGGTGGTACATGACTACCTTGGGCGGGCGAACCAATTCCCCGTCGTTAGATGTTACCTGCAGTGTCAATATTATGATGGCTGGGCTGAAGTCATTTCAGCACCCATACAGTTCTGTTCCGTACTTATAGGACAGAGCCCCCAAGTAAGTTCCGACCCTGTGTCTCAGGCCGCCCTTCCTCGAGGCCAAGCTAAGAAAGAAGCCCAGGAGTCCGTCCCCCTCAGAACCCCGATACCGTCCGAATTCTCGGAGACCCTTAACCAGGACTTTAGGACGGCACAAAAGGAGTGTGGAGTTCTAACACCCTTATGGAATAAGGCCCAAGACAAGGACACGGAGACTGTCCGTGGACCCAAAGAAAAAAAGTACCCCTAACGCGCCCATGGAGATACGTTCGTAGCACTGGACGAAACATCGGCGCTTGAAGAGGATTACCCTGCGGAGTCCCTTAATGTAATACAGACAGTGTGCATTCAACCCGATGCCGATTACCCTCTTCCTTCCCTACCAGGTGAGTCTTTTGAACCCTCTGACCTGGATATCGACGCGCAGCTGACACCACATCAAAAGAGTCAGCTACAAGAACTATTATGTCAGTTCGACGACGTTATTTCAGAGAAGCCTGGATTCGCTACTAGTTTCGAGCATGAAATTAAATTAACAACCTTAGAACCCGTCCGTTCAAAACCCTATCCCATGCCGATTCATTTACGCCAAGCTTTTAACGCCGAAGTTGATAATTTAATTAGTTTAGACATAATATAACCGTCCACCTCTAGTTATTGTTCCCCAATCATCATGGTCAAGAAACCTGATGGCTCTTATCAGATGTGCATCGACTTCCGGAAGTTAAATTCGGTTACTGTTTCCGACGCCGAGCCATCCCGTTGGTAGACCAAAACCTCCACCTTTTTGAAAACGCAAAGTTCATCTCAGAACTCTATTTGTGCAAGGCATATTATCAAATCCCCCTCCGGCCCGATGTAAAAGCATATACCACCTTTGCAACGGAGAAAGGCCTTATGCAATTTAAGCGCCTTCCTTTTGGCCTCGTCACTGCTTGGAGCAACTATAACCGTCTCATGAGAAGGTTGTTAGATGGACTTCCGAATGTATCCTTTTACTTCGATAACGTTTACATCGCTACTCGTGAATGGATTCACCATTTAACGACCCTATTAGCTCTTTTCGAGCGACTGCGCAAAAATGGCCTCACCATTGGCCCCGGCAAATGCCATTTTTCCCACGAAACCATAAGATACTTGGGTTTCAAAATAGGACAAAGCCAATTAGGTCCCCAAGAGGACAAGATTAAGGCAATCACCGACATGCCCCTCCCGAATACTAAGAAGCAATTAAGACCGTTCCTAGGATCAGCTTCTTACTATGGGTGATTTGTCCCAAATTTCACTGCAATTTCGGCGCCCCTCAGCTCCCTTTTAAAAAAGAATTCCCCCGATCGTCTACGTTGGAATTATGTCGCTGTTTCCCATTTTAATCAACTCAAGAGTAAGCTCATTTCTGCCCCCATTTTAAAGTTGCCCAACCCGGAAAAATCCTTTGGGATTAAGACCGACGTGAGCAACGAGGGCATTGGAAGTGTACTCCTTCAATATGAGGATGACGGAACGAGTCATCCAGTTGCATATGCTAGTCGCCAATTATTACCACGCGAAAAGAGATATGCCACTATAGAGAAGGAAGCTCTATCAATTATCTGGGTTATAGACAAATTCAAAATGTACTTGATAGGAAAGGAATTTCAGATAGGAACTGACCACCGCCCGTTGGCCTATATTCGGAATGTACGACACTCCAACGGCTGAATTATGCGCTGGAGTTTACTCTTGCAAGAGTATCAATTTAAGATAAATTATATAAAAGGTTGCGATAACCAGGTCGCTGACGCACTCAGTAGGAATGCGTTACCAAATAGTGTAGATTAATTGTATTCGTAGGATTAGGATCTCCATGTAAGTATATACCGTCTTGTACGACTTAAATTAGATTCTCTTGTAATAGAATTAGTTAATGTATATGTCTGAATTTTGTAACGCTCAATGACTATTTTTTTTCTCGTATGTATATATATTTGTACCCATTAAATTACGTATAAATTATTTTGTCCCATATGTACTAATTTTATATCATTTCATTGCTCCATGCCCCTTTTATGATTAAATTTGAATTAAATGTTAGTTTCCTCCATAATCAAAAGATCAAAATAATCCTATGTATTGAGGTAATACTAGTTAGGTGCATGAAGGCACAGGCGGTACAAGAAAACGAGTTCCCCACAACGGAGCTCTATCGTTGTCCCTTCTCTCTTTTTTTCGAAGTGACAACCTTCCCCGGAATGGAGGGGTGTGATAGAACGGTTTGAGGCCGCTTAATTTCAACCGTTATCACATGTTGTTTAGAAACACGATGCTACCCACGTGCATCTTCGCCTTGAAGCCGGACGCGTTATCGCGCCACCTGAGTCAATATTTAACCAAGGAGGTTCATCCCCCCCGTTTCGCCCCATGCGCCGACCTCGCCAGATTGAGTTAGGCTTTTGGGCAGATAAGGTATTGTTCTCATGGCGCGGCTGTGCATTCCCTCGAAGCCCCCACTTCTTTGTCCCCTACGCCAAGGGGATGGCTCGACTATTTATATGGAAAACTTTACCACTAAGAGCAGATTCAGATTCAGATTTTCTTCGCGAGACATCACTACGATCCGGTTTCACCTTGTGCACCAAGGGCCCTCTACCTCGAGATCCACCATCATTGACCAGAAGAGGACAATATCCCTTGAGTGCCAAGGTTCGAGCCTTCAAGACGCCAAGTCCGCAAGGCTTTCCCTGTTGTTCAGAAAGAGAATAACGTTAGAACAGCCATTGTTCCTTGAAACCGTTGACAAGAGACGGTTCTCTCCCTTCCTCCTGTTGTTCAGAAAGAGAATAACATTAGAACAGCCATTGTTCTTTGAACCCGTTGACAAGAAATGGTTCTCTTCCTTCCTTCTGTTGTTCAGAAAGAGAATAACATTAGAACAGCCATTGTTCTTTGAACCCGTTGACAAGAAACGGTTCTCACCCTTCCCCCCTGTTGTTCAGAAAGAGAACAACGTTAGAACAGCCATTGTTCTTTGAACCCGTTGACAAGAAACGGTTCTCACCCTCCCCCCCTGTTGTTCAGAAAGAGAACAACATTAGAACAGCCATTGTTCTTTGAGCCCGTAGACAATAGACGGTTCTCACCCCCCCCCTGTTGTTCGGAAGAGAACAACGTAGAACAGCCATTGTTCTTCAAGCCCGTTCGTCAAGAACCAGTTCTCATTCCCAAGACGTCACGTCAGGATCATTTAATTCCATCCCCTTCGGCTGGAACTCGCCAGCGGACCGAAGATTCCTTCGCGTCGCCTTCCTCTGCACAACAACTGGTAATTACGTAAGCTGAACATTACCTTTGAATAGTATTTAACCTTTTTGTCAACCCTATCCTGTGCTTTAAATGGTTTAGCGAACCACCCCATCCCTTTAATTTTTATTTGTTTTACCTTTTTAAAACTCTTCCAAATTTTAATCCTCGGATTAGCCAGATTTCCCACGACCCTTTCCATTCTCTGTTTATGTCAATATTTTCCGTTTTGTGTGTTGTTGATAGTTTTGTTAATAAAACTCTATTTTATTAATGATAGCCATATTATTATCCTTGAGCTCAGTTCCACTTCTTAAGCATATTGAAGATAAATAATATCGGTCAACCAGACACCACGCACTTTAAATATAATTGAATAGTTCCCTCAACGAATAGTCATATATGGTATATCGTCGAGAGTCCATTCTACGACAATATATATATATATATATATATATATATATATATATATATATATATATATATATATATATATATATATATATATATATATATATATATATATATATATATATATATATATATATATATATATATATATATATATATATATATATATATATATATATACATATTAGGGTGACCCTTATTTGATGGTAATTTTGATTTTTTGATATTGTTCATTTGCTCCAAAAACAATGTATACAGCTTTTTTTTTAATATTAATATTTAGGGGTAGCTCGAGTTGGAAGTTTCTTATTTTTTGTAAGAGGATTGACATCTTTTTTGTGGCGTCAAAGGTGATTTAGAAAACTGTTTGACACTAATAATTTAAGAGCCAACTTATTTGATATAATAAACATAGTTGTAAACATATTTCATTTCTTAGCGCTGATTCTAGGTCCCCTCTTATCGAGTATTATCCTCTCGAGGGGGAAAAGTCTCATGGGCGCCCATCTCACTCATATTAGCCTAGTTTGAAGTCACTGGATTTGCTGGTGTCAGAGTAATTCCTTCGGTGGTTCTCCACTACTTGGAAGAGGAAATGCCTCTACTCTTCGTCCTTTGTGAGGGCCAGGTTGAAGTCCTGCATCAGGGCGCTGCCCCGCTCAGCGAAGTTGTTATTATTATATTAGGTGATTTATCACCGTAGACCTAGCGAAGTCGTTCACAGTGTGCAGTTCCTTGACGTAGGAGGCAGCGAGAGAGTATCCCTGATTGTCGGGCCACTCCGTTAGGTCAAGTGCCTGGAAACTTGCATCTAACCCAAGGATCTCAAAAGAAGGATGGCGCGGCAGACGTCACAAAAGTTGCAACAGTTTTCTCTGAAAGTGCAGTAGATGTTAGCTCGACCGTTGCTTGTCGAGGAGCATCGTCAGGGCCCTCTTCCTCCTGAAAAGCATTCAAAATCTTCCTCTTCATCTCAATGGTCAGGTGATCATTAAAAAACGCAAGAGCAACCAGGCTCTCACTCAGGTACCAAGATGGCACCAAAAGAGTGTAGCTGTCGCCTTGGTCACTGCCTTGTCGGGGTAGGACACCACCATCTTAAGCAGTTCGAGGTCTTGTGCCGGGGCTGCAGCTGGAGATTTCGCACGGAACCAAGACACAATGTACTTCGATATGCTGAAAGTGACGAATCGTTGAACTCCATATTTTTCCCTTGCAGTGAGGTGGAATTGCTTTGAATCTCGGAACAGGTAGATCTTGAAGGCATAGATGATTTTTGCTATCTAGCGGGCACGGTGGAGGGCACCAGGACGCAATATTCTTATCCCATGCTTCGGCTGTCCACCCAAGACGATTATAGACAGCTCTAGTAGCTTCCTGTAGTCATCACGTAGCGTGTGTTCTTCCAGTAGTCGGTTAAACTCAATCATGAGGTCATCGCAATGCTTAAGCAGGTCTAGCGGTATGTCTTTCTCTGTGAACGACTGAGGCAGAGATTTGTCTAAGTTCTTTCCACTTGGTCTAAAATCGCTTGAAGAGAGCAATATCACGCCCAGAAGAAGGGCCGGTGCATGATGTAAATGCCTTCTCACACACCAGTTCCAAGATGTGGTGACGACAAGCGTGGTGAAGAACTCTTCGGTTGAGCCGTTGCTTAATTATGACACATGCTCCTTACGAAATCCCTGTGTTCGAAGCTGTGGTGTCAAAGAATAGGTCAGAAATGCGATCCGTTACTCCCAAGTCTTCGATAGCAATCATCACGCCATCGTACATTGCTTGACCAGTGCCATTGGGAGGATTAGGACTCCCAATAGCTTTGCAATGCCATGTCTTAAAACCACCACCTGCCGCTGTATGCACTATTTTGCTATCCCAGTGCACAATCAGCGGCACCAAAGGCCTAAGGGAGTTTTTAATTTCCTTGGTTGCTTCTGCCCGAAATTTCATCCGGTCTCGCGGTTTAACACCAGATTTTGAGGATCATGACCAAGGCTTTTTGCAGCTGCTGCAAGTATATGAACTCCTGCACGATCGGATATCTTGGCCCTATCCATCGCGGCTGAGAGTTGTGGATTCATGATTTTCTTCGAGCTCCCGGTGCGCTTTATTTGCGGTGTGATGACTGTAGATAGCCATGCAACACAGCCGTCAGTATTTCTTTCTGCACCACGACACTGAAAAGGGGAATGAGTGGAACTGGAACTGCTGGAACTTGATGTAAAGCTGGATGCAAGTTCAGTGGTTTCTTCCAGTGTACGCTTTTCAGCTTGAGAACGCTTCATACGCTTTTCTTCCTTCTCTTCATCCCTCTGTTGTTGTTCTTCTCGATGTGCAAGAGACATGTCCAGTGTTGTTGATATTGTGTCCTCAGCATCTTCAAGTGGGATGTCAAAGAGGCGATCAAGGGACAGAAGGAAATCATTATCGTTCTTCTGTTGTTTTTCTATTTGCCTTTTTTTGCTCTTCTTTAGACTTTTCCAGTTATTATGTAGTCGTATAACTTTCTTTCTTGCTCCTTGCACTTTCTGCATTAGAATACATGCGCGATCCCGGAAGGTACTCCGTTTCCACCGCTGCTTCCTTTGTCGTCATCTTCTGGTTAAGATCGAGGTAGAGATAGTATTGAAGCACCTATTTGCTTAATGGTAGCATGACCCTAATGAATGTAGGCTCGACTGAATCAAGTAGGTGGACACTTGTCATAGCTCTGGTTACAGACGCCATGTTACCTGTAGCAAATATAAAAAGAAAAGAAAATGGCCCTTATTGTCTAGGCTGCACTGTACAACTGCGTGTAGTAGAGAGGGAAACAACTTAGTGCATCCGCTTCTCACAGCATCACCCAAGCAACTAGACACCACGGCATAGTGAAAGCCGTAGTGGGTCAGTGCTGGACATTCGCCATATTCTGCAAGATATTTATGACACTAATGAAACCTTGTTAATGCTGCGCATTATTTTAATTTTATTTATTTAGTTTTTGTGCATAAATTGGTATTTCTATTGTGTTGATTAGTTTTATACTTAAGGTCCCAGCCAAACTTTAATGTATGAACTATAATAATAAACCAAGGGTCATAGTAACATAATTGTAAAAAATGTCAAACTTTAAGTTCATTGAGCATCCTCTAAATATAAATATTGTTCAAAAATATTTTACACACTTTGTTTTTTGAGCAAATGGAACATTCTGACTGCCCGTCTCAGTTGAAATTCAAAAGTCGCCAAATGGGTGTTGCAGTATAGCTCTATATATCCTACATACATCTATTATATTTGATTTAGAGTGCATGGGTGTTTCCTTTTTAAATGGTTTGGGTAGGCCAAGGTTCGGTTACAAGGTCAAATCCTCGTAAGGAAGGGCTAGTCCAAAAGATGCTACTTTAAAACTTAGTATTGGCTGAGAGTTCCAAATCTCACTTAGATACAGGCTATTGTTATACGGCTATGATGAGCTCGAGGGTCAGAAAGCAAAGGAGTACGCAAAAATAGACTTTAATAAATATTAATAATTAAAGTTGATATGATACAATAATACACATTTAATTAAGAAACATAGATAAACAAATAATAATGGTGAACGGTAGATGGCAATTATAAATTTGGGGACGCTAAAATATTCGTTACGATACCTTGTACACAAATGGAGGGGTTGGGGAAGACGTTGGTCGTTTCCGGCCAAGCGGTGAGATGATGGTTGGGTCACTTCGACGGGGTCCAAGGAGATGACATGGGGTGGGGGGAGCAGAGTCTTCGAGAAGGGAGATTGTGAATTTTTCCGGGGTAAATTCCTTTGAAGAAAACGGAGGGTGAGTTTCTTCGAGACTTCAGCGGTTTGTTTGGTCGGAGATGCGTAATCAAGGGGGTATTACCCTAAGATGAATCTTCACTGAAGACTTTTGGGTTAAGACTTGGTTCTTGTTTGGAGATGGGGTCGATGAGCGGAGTCGGACGGGTATTCTTACGGGGAGAAGAGTTCTTAACTAACTCTAGGGGGTGGATATTTGTTTTATCCAAGAAGGGATGCTTGGTTTTGTCCCACAACGTTTCCTTGCCTTCGGCGTATGACAAACCCGAATCGAGGAGGAGTAAAAAGGTCTGCACTCGTGAGCGTCTCTCGCACCAATCTGCTCATTCCACGTTACGCGGGTAGATATGGACACCAGAAGTGAGCGAGCTTACCCCATAGAAGAGGGGGAGGGACTATCTCACATCGTTTGAGTCATGGCGACGCGGCCCGTATGGCGATTGTCTCAACCACTCTCAGCGTGGCTGAAAGGGGGTGGGGGAGACTTCTCGTCTTGTTCAAATACTCGCCTTGATTAGGGCTATATTCCATGAACCCACTGCTATACTTTCTCATGCTTTTGAGCTTCGAAAGTTGTTTGTAAGCTACACGAGGCCCATCACGTGAAGGCAATGCTTAAAAGCGACGTTATTTCTCCCCTTACGTGCTTGTTCCCACACAAAGGGTCACCCTAATATATATATAACTTTTTTTTAACTCAGCGATATTAATTGTTAATAGACCACTTTACAGTGCCCGCGTAAAGTAAGCAATCACCCTCTAAATTTATATTCTTAAAAAAAAACATGTTTAATATTGACTAACCTAATATTAGTATTTTGTCATCTTTCTTATGGATTCGATGACTTGTAGTAGACGCTTCGGCAGGGATTTGATCAAGTTTTGACAAACTTCTACTGATATTTCCTTGCACCATACATTTATGATGGCCTCTTTTCATTTTTCGACGGAGCCAGTGTCTTGGCCTTCAACCTTTGTTTTTATTATTAGCCATAAATTTTCTATGAGATTGAGATCTGGGCTATTACCAAGCAAATCTAAAATATAAAATTTATTGTCAGTAAGCCATTTTGTCGCAATTTAAACCTTGAGACAAGGTGCCCCATCATGCATGAATGTTCTGTTTCATGAATTATCATTACAACTGGAAATTTCTCCGGTAACATTGCTAAATACCGTGCGCCATTCATAGTTGTGTTTTTAGGAAGGAAATATATACTTCTTCTTCTTTGGAAACTGAAACAACTCCAAATCATCACACTTGGAGGGTGTTTCACTGTCTTTTGGGTGTATTTAGGGTCCATTCCATTTGAGCAAATGGGCCGACGAACTTTTTTATGACACCCTCTGAATGTTAAAAATGTTGAGTCATCGTTGAATAAAACATTTTTTCCACTCCTCAACAGTCTAATGAATCTATTTGTTACAAAATGCAACCCGTTTGTTACGCATTTTTTCATTAATGAATGGTTTATTTGCAGCATGGCGAGATGGTAATCCGAGTTCTTTTTGTAGCCGCTCCTGGATAGTTAGTTCAGAAACATCAGATAATAAATTATTCATATTAAATTTTAGTTCTTTCGCAGTTATTGTTGGATTATTTAGTAATTAAAGTTTCATAGGGATGTCTTTTTTGCAAATTTGCTTTACTCGGTCTGACAGATCGTTTTTTAGGTACTGGTGTAGATAGGCCAACATTGTTTTTAGCACGCAAAACCCATAAGTTAACAGTACTTTGGGCTATGTTTAATTCATTACCTATCTATCTCTGAGACTTCCTACATTTATGAAGAGCAACAATAGCACCTAGAAAATCACTCAAGTTGTTGCTTAGCAGAAATTAGAAATGAAGTTTATTTAGAACACTTTCGGGAAAAAAATCACAAAATAATAATAAAAAACATGAAATCGGACAAATTTGGCCCACACAAACACGCAACGAAAGCTACCACAATATTAACTTAAGGTTGCATCGGAAAGCTGTCATATCAGAGCGTCATATAAAAGCTACCAGATATCGCTAAAACCTAGAAAAAATAGAAAGTGAATTATGCGTCTGTGAATATCATTGAAAATAATAAAAATCTTGAGGGTGATCGGATACTATTCGCGGGCATTGTATAGGCGCATAATATTTATTACCGAGCCAAATTTTGGTATAAGGCTTTCCATCGAATCTTCATTTGTATATAAATAGCCCCGAATCAGAATAATGTCAAACAGAGAATGATTAGTACCTTTGTTATGATTTGGTGTTATTAATGTGTAGATGTGTCTTATCTCAATATGGGACTTCATACCGAAATTAGTCTCTGGAATAATAACCACTACCATAGTTTCATTAAAATGAAAGCCAAACCTGCGGTACTCGTCCTTACGGGTGGAGATTGTGCTTCTCAGGCGGACCCTTAGTATGTGGCCTCCGCCTTATCTGGCTCTGTCAACGGGCTTTTTGTCTATAAAAATTTAAAAGGCTTCCAATACTTATCCATAACATTATATTTTTATATTCTATTTTCAAACCGCTTGAATTTTAGTTTGTAATTCTCCTAAGTATCCTTGAAGATCTTATCCAATTTCTTTCTAAGATTTTGGTCAGGAGGAGGGAGGAAATGACTCGCATGGTAAGCCCAACCTCCCCCGATAAGTCCTCGAAGGCGATAGCGCCATCAGCGCCCTGAGTTCTGCCTCCGGGAAACGTAAGGTCATTCTCGCGACGATCATCTCTTCCAAGTTGGCTTCCGCATCTCCTCCGAGTTAGGCCTGGAGGGCATATTCCTTTATTGCAATTGCGGCGGACTCTGGGACAACTGGGAGGAGCTGCGGAGGCTCCCCTCCTCCCGTTCCCTGTTAGATATCCTTTTGCAGGAGACACGGCTGATCGCGTGCCTTTTGCCCACCCTCCGGGGTATAAGGGTTTGGCGAGCCCACTACGACAGGATGGGGGCCGGGCAGGAGGATACGCGATTTACACCCAGCATGATATCTGCGTTCTTCTTTTTGCTTTAGATACCACCTTTAAGGTAGTATCTTTGCAGCTGTACCTGGATAAGAGGGATACTGTTATTTCTGCGTACCTTCCACCGTAAGCTGAGTTCGACGCGTCGTGGCACGGTTGCCGAGACCCTTTATCTTGCTCGGAGATCTCAACGGTAGTAACCTCCACTCTGGTGACTACTCGATTAATCCCAAGGGTGCCCTAAATGTAGATGGTTCTACGCATCACCGTCGGAGAACCGCTTCTTTTTTCTGCCTTGATCTTTCTTTGTGCTCTCCGGATGTACAGCCTGATTTTGGGTGGATGACCTTCATTTGAGTGATCACTTTATTATTCAAATATCATTTTCTGGGCCTTTTATACCTGATAGCCCACCCAGGTGGTGCTTGGCGCGGACGCGGTGGCCCGCATTTCAGAAAATGACCGATTTTTCTGTTTCAGTCGAGAAATTAAGGTCGGTAGATGAGGCCATTGAGTTCTTCTCCAGCAACCTCATCGCTACGTGCCTAAATACTATTCCTAAAACTTCTGGCCGTTTTGCATACCGACCCTTGCCGTGATAGTCAGCTGAATGTGAGGCGGCCGTCAAACAGACGAGTTATGCCTACATGCGCTATAAGCCCAAACAACTCAACTGTCTGTGAATTTCGCTGGGCTAGGGCTAGGCTCCAGTATTTTTCGAAGCACACCCGTCCCTCTTCTTGGCTACGTTTGGAAACGAGTCAAAAGATTGGGGCAAGTTCTTGCAGGACCCCCTTCCGTTTGCCAGGAGAATAGGACCGCAATCTTGGACTCCGCGTCCGTAATGACTTCCCTTGCGACCGCTTTCTCCGCATTCTATAGCCGAGATGCTGCTCCACCAGCACTCAATGCAGGTCATGTTGCAGGAGGCCGTCTACTGGACTTTACCTACGGAGGCGAAGTAAGTTGCGTTTCGCTCTCACTTCGTGCGCGGACATCACCCCTGGTCCAGACGATGTCCCGTACGAAATAATTTGTTCAACAGGATCTTGGTAGAGGGTATCCTCCCAGATTCCTAGCGAATTGTTACTGTGCTCACTTTTCGAAAACCGGGGAGAGATCGCTTTGCCCCGGCTGGTTTCGACGATCCATCTAACCTCTTGCGTGTGTAAGTTGATGGAGAAATTGGTAAATGTTACAATAGTGTTTTTTTTCTGGCAGCCGAAAGCATCTTTCTTCTGCACATAAGGCTTCTGCAAGTTCCACTCCACGTAGGATGGTCTACTACGACTGGAAAATTCCGTCTAGACAGCATTACAACACGGTGTTTTAAGATATGAAGAAGTTCTATGATACCGCATGGGAATAGAGTATCATGGAGACTCTCCACAGGATTGGGCGAGAGGAAGCAACCCAATATTTATATATGAATATGTGTGAAATCATCGATTCCGCCTATGGGTAGGGGTAGTCCTCTCCGGCCCAATGGAGCAGGAAGAGGGTGTCTGGCAGGGAAGTGTCCTCAGTGTCACACTTTGCCCTGAGAATTAATGTCATCACCTCGGTGCTGCAGAAAGGTATTCTTGCTACGCTCTACTTGGACTACCTTTCGATCTCTTTTGGCCAGGCCTAGATAATAACTCTGCAGCATCGACTCCAACAAGAATTGAACCAAGTCTCTTGCTATGCCGAAGCGCACATGCTTCGGATTTCCTTGACCAAGACTAAGGTTAGGCACTTCTGCCGCCATTCATGGCTCCACCCTGATCCAGACTGGTTTCTAAGTAGGGTGCGGCTGTAAGTGGTCTACTCGCAGCGTTTTCTTGGTCTTATATTTTACCAACGCCTCACCTGTGAGTCTCAAATTCGCAGGCTTAGTATCTCTTGTACCCTCGTCATGGATATTCTTCGTTCCGTGACGTTCAGTACCTGGGGCACTGATAGGGCTACTACCTTACTTTTTTATCGATCCTTTGTTCGCTCGTAGAATAGGCTCTCGACAATATACCATATATAACTATTCGTTGAGGGAATTATTAAAATATTTCGAGTGAGTGGTAATCTGATTGACCGAGGTTATTTATCTTCAAAATGCTTAAGAAGTGGAACTGAGTTCAAGGATAATAATATGGCTATCATTAATAAAATAGAGTTTTATTAATTAAACTATCAACAACACACAAAAAGAAAATGTTTACATAAACGGAGAATGGAAAGGGTCGTGAAAATATCTGACTAATCCGAGGATTAAGATTTGGAGAGATTTAAAAAGGTAAATAAATAAAAATTAAAGGGGGGGGGATAGTTTGCTAAACCATTTAAAGCACAGGGTAGCGTTGACAAAAGGTTAAATGATTAAAGGTAATGCTCAGCTTACATAATTACAAAGTTGTTGTGCAGACGAAGACGATGCGAAGGAATCTTCGGTCCACTGGCGATTTCCAGTAGAAGGGTTCTTCGGGGGGTTGTCCTTAGCGAAGGGGAAGGACTGTCTTCGAAGAGGAAGGGCGAAGTGGGGCTTGAAGGTACGAGCGATCTTTGTGACATTAAATTGGGGATGTTCTAGATGAACAATGGAGGTTATTGTTGAAACCAAGCGTTCTCTTGAAGAACGTTAAAAAGGGGGGAATTAAATTATCCTGGCGTGATGTCTTGGGAATGAGAACCGTTTCTTGACGAACGGGCTTGAAGAGCAATGGCTGTTCTAACGTTGTTCTCTTTCTGAACAACAGGGGGATTTAGAACCGTCTCTTGTCAACAGGCTCAAAGAACAATGGCTGTTCTAACGTTGTTCTCTTTCTCAACAACAGTGGGGCCTTGTTGACTTGGCGTCTGGAAGGCACGAATCTTGGCACTCAAGGGATATTGTCCTCTTCTGAACAATACGGGATTTCTCGAGGTAGAGAGTTCCTATGGTGCTCAAGGAAGACCGGATCGGCGTGATGCCTCGCGAAGATAATCTGGATCTGATCTGCTTCAATCGGGAAAGCTATGATATAAATAGTCGAAGCCATCCCCTTGGCGTAGGGGACAATTGAGTGGGAGGCTTCGGGGGAATGCCCCGCTCGTGCCTGGAAAAATACCTTATTTGCCCATAAGCCTAACTAAATCTGGCGAGATCGACGTATGGAGGCAAAACGGGTGAATGAACCTCCTTGATTAAATATTGGCTAAGGTGGGCGATAACGTGCTCTGCTTCCTCTCGCAGATGCACGTGGGTAGCAATGTGTTTCTAAACAAGTGATAGCGGCTGAATTTAAGCGGCCTCACACCGTTCTATCACACGCAGGCTTAGTATCTCTTGTACCCTCGTCATGGATATTCTTCGTTTCGTGAAGTTCAGTACCTGGAGCACTGAGAGGGCTACTACCTTATTTTTTTATCGATCCTTTGTTCGCTCGCAGTGCGACTACGAATGCGAGTTTTATGCATCCACAGCCGACCGTGTATCGCGGAAGGTGAACTCGATCCACCACACCGGCCTTCGCCTGGCGACTGGTGCCTTCCGCACTTGCCCAATCGAAAGCCTACTTTTCGATTATAGGGAGGTGCCACTCACTCTCCGTCGTATACAGTGCATTATTCGCCTCTCGGTATGAGCCCGGCACCTACATTATTCACCAACAGCTCTGACTGAATCTGCAGCTGATCTCAACGGTGCCTATGCCACCGAAGCTTCTATAGCGATAAGAGTACTGCGTTTGGCATTTTTGGAGCAAACTTCCTGTCATTCTGGAACAGTGGCAGTGTATATGGTTTGTTCCAAGTCTAAAGCGGTGGTCGATTTCCACGCCGTATCACATGTTTGAAGTCAGCGGGGCTCTGCCAAGCGCTTCGTCTCTCTTCACTTCCGAGCTGGTTGAATATGTACACTGCTGGGTACGTGACATTGGAATATCTACATCCCTTGGTCTGCGATCTCTTTGATGCCATGGTTTTGGCGAGCCGGGAAAATGTCTAGATTATCTTCTGTTGGGTTCCTCGACATATAGGAATTGCGGGAAATGAGCGCACCGATAAGGCTGCTAAAGAGTCTTCAAGGACTGGGCGACCAGACCAGCGTTTCGCTCTTCCTCACATTAATACATGGCAGGAATACGGGCAGCTCTCCAGGATGCTTGGCTAAAAAGATGGGAGACGGTCAAAGGAACTTTTTTTTAAGAGCTCACCTGGCGACTGCCTACTTGAGTATTAGTCACCGTAAACCACACGGCATAATACTAGGTTATATAAGAAAACAAATAACATAACAAATAATATGTAACTAACAAATAACAACTATAAAAAATAATGAGAAAAAGCAATAGGACAAGAAGGAAGCATGCTCCGGCGTCGGGTGTAGGTCCGCCTCCCCTCGACGCAGGAATATGCGACCTACAAAAAGAAACACGAAATAGGTCAAACAAAGGGGAGAAGGCGAAGGGAACTTAAAGTTGCGTGCAATTGTGCCACAACTTTTCCCCTCCACCTATCCCCAAATGCAGCGACGGCTTCAGGTTCCTTTCTGTCGTCTCCGAATAGAACACACTCGTGGGACGCACCGCCATTTGATGGAGCACTCACCTGCACCTTACTGTTAAGATTGCGTTCTTCTCCAGACTGTTTGGCACTTCTTTATTGAATGACCCAGTCTGGGTGGTGTTCGTGCAAGTTACCTGTCCTGGTACCGGAACGAGCGAGGTCGATACCGTTTTTTACTTGTACTCGGGACGAGTTCGTGCACACTACTTGTGGACTATTCCACTTTTTGTAGGAGGCTGGCCTCCTCCAATTTATTTGACTGTTTGTTCTGTGTCGCATGTTCCTAAGCCAGGAAGAGGAGGGCCTACATCCAACGCTGGAGCGTTCTTCCTTCTTGTTACATATATTTTTCGTTTTCTTTTCTTGTTTTTTTAAGCCTTACCATTTTATCGTTGTTATTTATTTAATTACATACTCGTAGTTAGTTGTTTTGATAATGTAGCCTAGTAGTAGGCTGTGATATTAGTACGGACGGCGACTCCTGCCCTACTAGGCTGTCGACAGATGGGCTCCTAAAATTAAAAAAATGACATTCTTTCTCTAATGCGGTGGCCATGCATGGATGCAATATTCCAGGTGCGGTGTATCATGTAAACTATATAGCTTAAGAGTAATTTCCACATTTCTATTGATAAAACCTAATACGCTAATTGCCATTTTCCTTCCTTCTAAATATTGCTTGGAGTGCCTTTATGACCGTTTTATTATTACTAATAAATTTCTCTCATCTTTAGCAGAATCCAACCACAAACATTCCATTTAATAGCTAAATTCCCTATTATGGTTTCTTATGTGAACAACTTTACATTTTTGGAGTTTGAATGTCATCTGGCACTTGTATTCCTATGCAAGTCTATTTAAATCACTTCCTTCGAATTGTGAAATTTCAATGTTTCCCCCACATTGGCTGCTAATTTCATATCGTCATCAAATATTGACATTTTGCTTTTAACACCTACCTCTAGGTCGTTAATCTAAACCAGTAATAATAAAGGGCTTGAAACAAACCCCTGAAGCAACCCACTAGTAACCTCCATCAATTGCAATTGTTATCCATTTAGTACTACCCTTTGCTTTCTTTTACTTAGCCACTCTGCCACTCAAATTAAAACACCCCACGAAACTCTATACATCATTAATTTATACAAACATCAGAAATAATGATATGAACAACCGTGTAACAAAAAGAATACAAAGAGAAACACAGGAGGAAGCAGAAGAAACAAGAACTAATTTACTTGATAGAGCAGCACGATTACTATAAAATGAAAATGAAGAAAAAGAAAATGGCACAAAGGCTTATACGGAAGACTACGTATCAAGATATCATTACATTTAACAGATTGTAATGGAATTGTGCTTCAAAATTAATATAGAGTTTCTCTCTAATAGAGATTTCCAGACCAGGTAGTCTTTCTACACTACTTGCACCCAATGATAAATTTAACTATCCGAGTCCAAACATTGACCCGATAAGCTACACCTTATTTTTTTTCCTTTGGTGAGACAGGTTGGAAACCAAATATGACTCAATAACAGAGTCAATAAGTGGATACAAAATATATTTATATTAAAACGCACAATTTCACTAAAATCATAAATAAAAATATAAAATTGGTGCAATTGTTATGCTCTTTCTCAATCTTGATCTAAGGAGAGGATTCCTCAATGTATAAGATTATTGATAATGTCTATAAATGTCCTTTATATTCACGGAAGAATATTAAATCCTGTAAGAAAGGAGATTTAACCTTCATACAAATATTAAATTTAACACCAAGGGAAACCAACCTTTCTTACACTCTTAGCAGGCAGCAATTTCTCTTTATTCTTGCGTTTGTGATGACCATAAATAAATCACCGGGATAATGGTTCAAAAATGGTATATATCTACCTATCCCAGTGTTTGTTCATGGACAACTTAATGTATCTGTTAGGAGAACTGAAATAAGAATAAAGAGTATCAAAGAAATTTGGGTGAATATATCATTTTCCATTAAAAAAATGTTATTTAGAAACTTTTAGATTGATATATTGACTGCCTAGACACACTTCACGAACGCACCGAGACTGAATTCCAATTCAGGCTTGCAAGTTGCCTGCTGAATGCGATCGGTTATTGAACTTCTCTTTTGTATTCCGTTCAAAACTTTCTAACTCTTCCCTCGAACTCCTCGGTTGAACTCTATCGAACTCATTTTGAATGCTGTCACTCGGAGGAATAGCCCCTCATGTGCATTACGCTTTCACATGTATGCTTTCCCAACACACTGGGATCCGGAAGACCCATGACTGTTGAACGGATGAGGTTCATTTAGTTTCAATCTTGTAAAGTGAATCTGAGCCCCCCTCATAAAGGTCAAAGTTCGACGGCCCGAGGAGGACAAATGCCCCCCTTCCCCAACTAGAATTTGACGTTTACTAAAAAAAAAAATTTATTTGCTACCCTTCATTGCGCGCTGCCTCCCATACCACTACACCCTATCATAACGTCTTTGTGATGCCTCTCTTAGCACTACGTTTTGTTATACCGTCTTTGTTAGCATTACACTGTTGTACCCTCCTTATATGACGAGGTTTTGTTGTGTCGGCCCTCTCCCCACTACGCTTTGTTGTAGTGCATTATTTGATAACACTGCTATTTGTAATTCGTTTTATCAGCACTACCCTTTGTTGTGGATTTTTTGTCACCTAAGTTTTAGTGTTTGGTAGCACTACCTTTTTTAAGATCCACACCTTCCAGGTCTCCGTTTGCCCATTTATGTCGTCTTGGGGTCCTGGCCCCTGTAAGAGGAGAAGTCGAAAGTAAATTAAGGAGAGTTGCGTAACAGTTAATCCTTAGCGTTCTAGGTTGTTTAGTCATGGCATGTACCTCCATCGATTTTTAACCTCCCCTAACTTTACCGCTTTCACCATCACTTCAGAAAACGTTCTGACGGATATTACCTCTTTGTTTTTTCCTTGCTTTATGACAAAGTGTTTTGACCTCATCGTCATCGTCAGGTTAACTGGGTCTACAAGACCATCGTTATTCATTGATGAAGGACAAAAATAATTTGATTTAAAAAATAGGCAAGATTTGAAGAGCACGCAACTCTCAACAAATCTGCGAACGCCTCAACGATGGACGCATATCTCGTGCATGATTTAAAACTACGAAAAAAAATAGCAAAAAATAAGGTCTGCTGACCAAAAAGTCGCGTGCCCTCACTTGTTTTGATTTATGTCTTGACGACTTTGAAAACTTTCAATAATTCCTGGAGTAAGCTTTGGAAGACCTTGGAAATTATATGATTTGAAAGAGAATGTAAACTCCTTAAGGGTTTCAAATTTCGTTAGAATCGGCCGAATAGTTAACCTTGGGTGACTTTGGCAATTATATTATTTGAAAGGGAATGTAAAACAATATAAGGGTTTCAAATTTCGTTAGAATCGGCCGAATAGTTATGATGTTATTGAAAAAAAAAACTAATTTCCTGGCTAACCTTGGGTGACTTTGGCTATTATATCATTTGAAAGGGAATGTAAAACAATATAAGGGTTTCAAATTTCGTTAGAATCGGCCGAATAGTTATGATGTTATTGCTAAAAAAAAACTAATTTCCTGGCTAACCTTGGGTGACCTGGCAATTATATCATTTGAAAGTGAATGTAAAACAATATAAGGTTTTGAGATTTCGTTAGAATTGGACGAATAGTTATGATGTTATTGCCAAAAAAACTAATTCCCGGGCTAACCTTAGGAGGACCTTAGCAATTATATCATTTGAAAGAGAATGTAAAACAACAATGGTTTTAAATTTGGTTAGAATTAGGTTGAATTGTTACAGTTATTAAAAAAAAAGCGAAACGTGGACTGAACAACCGACATATTGAAATGTAGAGTCGCGCGCGACTAAAAAGTCACAACTTTCTAAAAGATTATTAAAAGGCAGAAGTAAATTATATTAAAATGTATATATTTTTAATTAAGATGGCGGGCCTTAACTTTTTGTCACACCTCATTAATGGAATTGGAAACGGCAAAAAATGGTTACACCCTAATTGCATACTCTAGAATAGTATAGCATAGCACATTTTAGGATAGTATAACATAGCATATTATTCCATAGTGGAGCTTATAATATTATAGCATAGTATAACATGGAATAGTATATAATAGCATAACATAGTATAGTATAGTATCTCCTAGCATAGTATAGCCTAGTGTAGCGTATCCTAATATAGCCTAATATTGTCTAGAATAGTATAACATTTTATAGCATAGCCTAGTATAGTCTCGAATAGTAACCTGGCCAAACCTAGCTTACCGTAGGATAGCCTACCATAGTATTACCTCAACTAGCATAATAAAGCCTAGCATAGTATAGACTAGCCTAGATAGCCTAACATAGTAAATTCTGCCTAGCCTAGCCTAGCCTAGCCTAGCCTAGCATAGTACATCATAGCATAGTATAACAGTAGATTATGTAGTAGCAGAGTGTCGTAGAATGAATCTGACATACGAGTATACTCGTAGGTCACTTCGACCCAATCGGCGTGGTCGCTCAAGGTCAACGCGTGACCTTGATTCTACTCTGGTGACGACAGAGATGAAGGATAGAAGTGTAGGGGAGGGAGGATGAGTGCGAGGGATTTTAAATTCCAAAGATTGAGGGCAGTCGGCCTATATTAACTAATAAAGGCGGCGGCTATGTGGCTTATGAAAAAGTAGATACAAAATAAACTTTAATGTATAAACAGTTGTACACAATAAATAGATTAAATGAAATAATGGCAATATATACTCTATGTATACCATGAACGAACGTATCAGAGCTACTCACAGCGGACTCTACTTGAGGGGAGGGTCAAGAGGCGATACGAGCCATTATGAATACAAGGATGACTGGCGGAATAGCCAAAGATGATTCGTCTCAGCCTGGCTTGGCTTCGAGGATTTATGAGATGAAACGGGGGATCGGATGGTTATTCAAGGGGCTTTAACCACGGGGAGTTTAACCTCTAGTAGTAATACTAACTGGGGGAAAGTATTCGTGCCAAATAAAATGTACCCTAACCAAGGATGAGCCAATTGACTGGGGGCTCAGATCCTTCGGTATAATTTTAGCCTTCGGTTCGTCGAGAAAAAGGAGTGCGATCGAGAATGACGTGTTTCGTTGTAAGAGGTAAGCAGATACTGTCGATACCCAATTGGGATCAACAATATATATGGAACAGCCAGATCGGTTACTGCCTCCGCCAAGAGGGGGTGTGTGGGGCAATCTCGCCACGAACCAAGACGGCGCTTGAGAGATGGGAAGTACTCCCGCAGAGGTTTCTTGATAACACCCTGGGAGACGACAAAAGCGCGCGTTTAAGATTCCAATCCCTCGCTTATCGCGGAAAGCAGTTCGATATTCTGACTGTTCTCACGGCCCTCGCTCACGTGGACTGACCTCGAGCCTGACCTTGTGGTTTCGACAGGCCCCAAGGAGCCTCTATTCTCAACACAGAGCCTACCATAGTATGGCCTAGCCTAGCCTAGCTTAGTATAACCAAGTCTAGCCTTATGATTCCTTATAATAGTAGAACTTACTATACCATACTCTAGCGTAGCTAGCATAGTATAGCCTAGCCTTACATAGTATAGTTTAGCCTGGCATAATATAACTTAGCCTAGACTAATCTAGCCTAGCAGAGAATGAATAGTATGGCCTATCTTAGCATAGAAACCATAGTAAAGCCTATCCTAACAAAAACTAGCCTATAAAAGCCAAGTACAGCCTAGCCTATTATATTTTATCCTAGCCTAGCATAGTTGGCATATTCTAGCCTAGACTAGCATAGCCCATAGACTAGACTAGTAGATATTAGCCTAGGGTTGCATAGTATGCATAACATTGCCTATCATAGCCTAGCTTACCATAGCAAAGCCTCGCTTATTCTAGCCTGATATAACGAAGACTAGCCTAGTGTATCATAGCTTAGTATATCATAGCCTAACCTAGCATGTCATAGAGTAGCCTAGCCTAGTATAGCATTTCATTCCCTGCCTAGCCTAGTATAGCATTTCATTCCCTGCCTAGCCTAGTATAGCTTAGCTTATCCTATCTTAGCATTACCTAGCTTAGCATTAATTATCCTAGATATTTATAGCCTATACTATACTATTATACCCTAGTCAAGCATAGTTTGTTATTGGCCGCAGAAAAAAATGCAGTGGGGGGAGTGGTGCAAAGTATGGAGATGTGTCGCGTCGTGAGCATTGGCTGTGTTCATGGCCGTCCGCAGGGGGGCAAGGATGGGCATTTGCCTCCTAGAATTTAGGGAAAATAAAATAAATTGCATCGAAAATACAAAATGAATAAACTACCATGGACATTGTTCAACTGTTTATTCAATTTTCCACTATTCAAGTATTATTTTTACTACTATGTGAACAGGAAATGGTGTCGTCGGAGATCTCTTCCAAACTTGTCAATGACCCTGTTCATTATCTCTGTGTTCTGGCTGTTCACTTTTTCATGATGAACACTGAGCACATATGCCGGACAAACGTTGATCGGTCATTGTTGACGTTAACCAGGTCTTCACCATGCGCATTGTGCTAAAAGACCTCTCCAGTGTACATGTTTTTGCAGGCAGATTCAGTGCGATGAGGATGGCCTTGCGCATAGCAGGGAATAGAGTGGTCTCCTTCAACAGCTCAATCATACCCAGAGAGAGAGTTGTCATCCAGTGTGCACTTATGTTTCTGCACTTCATACCACGCTAGCTAGTGCTTATTCAACAAGGTTCTCAATTTCGTATATTTCTTTGATGGATGAAACGATGTTCTTAAATTTACCTCTTTCTATTTTCTTTATTTCTCTTGGATGTAATGCAAAAATATGAAAATATGATGTGTTACTATCACCAAAGCGACTTTCTAGAGACTGAATCAAGGAATCCTTGTACGAGATATATATGATGCGGCGATAGTACTCCTCAATGGAGCCTCCTACGTTCGGCCGGTTGATCTGGCGTGCGCATCGTCGAAACATAGTCAATAATATAGCAAGTTCTCTTGACAATATTTTCCCCTCAGGGGTTACGTCTTCTGAAAACCCACGATCCGCTTCATACCGGTGATCTCGGAAAGCCTTCATTAACAAGTCAATGTGATCTCGGACTCCCATTATGTCTATCTCGACTGTTTGTAGCTTTGGGGTTGAAATCGCCGAGTATTTCGCTATAACCTTGAGACAGGTGAGGAACACTGTGTACCTTCTGCACTCCTCAACTAATGTGCCGTCTGACAGGTACTCTGTGACTCATGTTGGCTTACCTCCAGTTGCTCCAGTGTTGCATAGATATCACAAAAGTTCTCTGAAAAGACGCGGATGCTTTTGTACTTTGCGCTCCATCTAGTCTTGCACAACAAAGGTAGAGTTGGAACCAGCCTTCTGCGCTTAGGACTGTCATGGAAAAGATTGATGATATATTTCACAGTTTAAGTTGTATTCCGAATATCTGCGACAGAATTCAGATCATGAACCACCAAATTAAGTCGATGTGAAGAGCAGTGCACGAAAATGGCTTTGGGATAAGTGTTCCTTACACGTGCTTGTACACCATTGTCTTTTTCTGCCATGGCTGAGAATACATCTTAGTTTTGACTATGAGGCTTGCATATGCAGCTCAACAAATCCTACGCCAATGCACAGTTGTACTGTGTCTGATATGTCAGCACTTTCATTAGCAATGATCAAGAATCCATTTGATTTATTTGCAGCCTTCACAATATCACTTATTCGGAGAGAAGTATCAGCTCGTTCTGTATACGAACTGATGTGTACTTTGCATTTTTACTCGCACTCTCCATGTGATCCTTCAAGACCGTGTCCCCTGTTTCTATCATGAATCGCGGTAGGTCACAAAGGTTTGCCGATGTAATTTCCTTTCCCTTCAAAGCAATGTCATGACTGCAGCAGGACAGAATACTAGATAGGATAGGGAACAGTTTTTCACGGTTTTAAGTGACTGCTTGGTTGACTGCTCGGTTCATCTGGCTTACGATGGTCAACTCTGGGTTTTTTAAGGTGATGAGGAAATTGTTGGCATCTTGTAGTGCGCTTTTGTGCCAGGATGAAAGCATATGCTTCCTCGCGTGGTTATTGAAGTCTTTGTATTTGACAAAAGGAGTCACAACGAAAGCACCATTAAACCTCGGTGTACAGGTTGAAGGAACAGCACACAGTATTTTCACAGAGCACCTTTCAAGTGACTTGAGTAAGACAACCATGGAGAATATTGGTTTATCCACGGGTGACGGAAACAACGGGAGCCCTGTGAATCTTTCTACTAGTTGTATTCTGTTGGCGAGGGGACATATGTGTTCATCAGGAGATCATATCTTCTATCATTGGTCAAATGTACTTCGATGTTGACGTATACTCCGATATCCAGAGGATGAGGCAGGTCATTGGCCACTGTAGCAAGTGGTATTTGGGGTGGCATCTGATTGGTTGTTGTAAGTAACTGCTCATCATATCCTCCTCTACGCTGCTCTGCTGGTTCAGAATTCATCTCTTTGCACCCCTTCCCTGCGGACGCCCATGATGCTATCCTATCATAGCATATTATAGCCTAAATTAGCATATTATAGCCTAAATCTGCATAATATATGTTACCCTTGTACATTATATCTTAGCATAGTATAGCATAGCCAATTCTAGGTTTGCCTATCAGAGTATAGCATATTATAGCCTAGTATACTCTAGCAGAGTATCGGTCGAAAAATTAGGATGTTATTTCCAAACAAAAATAATTCCCACGATAACCTTGATAGGACTTTGACAATTATATCATTTGAAAGAGAAAGTAAAACAACATAATTGTTTTAAATTTCGTTAGAATTGGTCGAATAGTTACAATGCTCTTACAAAAACAATAGAAAAAAGCAAAACAGGGACCGACCGACATAGTGAGATGTAGAGTCGATCGCGACTTGACTCACACGCGACTAAAAATTACCAGATTACGACCTAAGATCTCGTCGTTTTCTATAGGAATAAAGGTTGTTTAAAGTTTATTTGTATGGGATAGTAAAATAGAGGCTAATAATAATAAACTTTAATGCTGGTCAAAATATAAGTGTTATGTTGTGCCCAATTCATAAGTATGTAATCCAAGTTTGTGTGAAAGATCATTTAAAGGGTGCAAGAAAATGATTGCCCCATTTTTACAGGAATGTAATTAAACGGAAGAGTAAAATCAAATAAAACAATATTTTTAATCTAAAGACATTTGTTTTAATAACGGGTGTTGCTACTATTTCGCCAATGATACCGCTGGCTATACTGGCGAGCCCGGTGCCCCCCTAAGTCGCCAGCAGCTCTCACTCCATCCGCACCTGATCTCGACTATGCCTATGCGAGAGACGCCAGTCATATCCTAAGACCTTTGTCTTTAGGGGTAGGAAAATCCTTCCAGAGCTAGGTATAACTCTAAGGCCGGTGGCACCCTTGGTTCTGCCCAGGGTGCCACGCTGGATGGTACCACCTATAACTATTTGTTGAAACGCCTCTGCTTCCACAGTTTCTATAGCGCCGTGAGTATTGCGTTCATCCTTTTTGGAGCACACTTCCTGTCATGCTGGAATCGTGCCAGTGTATACTGATGGCTCCAAGTCCCAAAGGAGGGTCAATTTCCAGGCCGTATCCCATCTGTTTGAAATCAGCGGGTCTCTGCCAGGCGCTGCGTCCGTCTTCACGGCCGGGCTAGTTGCAATACACCACTGGCTACGTGAGATACCTCGACGTACCTGGTTCGGAGACCAAATTATGATATATAGCCACTCACAAAGAGCCCTTAGTGCTCTCGGAGCATTAGAATCTCCGCATTCCCTGATTCGCCATATCCGTTACGCCACGGTTTTGGCGACCGGTCGGATGTCGAGATTATCTTCTGCTGGGTTCTTGGATATGTAGAAATTGCGGGGAATGAGCACGCCGATGAGGGCGCAAAGTGTCCGGCAAAGAATATGAATACGGTCGAGGAGAACCTAAAGTTGCGTGCCATTTCACCGCGAGTGTAGTTATGGACCTACCCCCTTTAATGACGCGACGGCTTCAGGTTGTTTCTGTCGTCTCCGAATTGGACGCACTCGCAAGACGCACCGCCATTGAAAGGAGCCCCCTGAACCTTATTGTGATGATTACGTTGTCCCCCAGGCTGATCGGCGTACTGTAGGTAGAATGTCTCAATCTGGGTGATATTGACACACGATACCTATCCCTCGTCCCTTGTACTCGAGAGTGGTCTCTTTCCCCTTTATTTGACTCTTTGTTGTAGGTGCATATTCCTGCACCGTTGGTAGGCGGGCCTACCCCCGACGCGGGAGCACACTTCCTTCGTGTTTCCTTTTTACTTATCTTGGTTTTTGGTTTTAATTTGTTGTTAATCTTTAGCTTGTACCTTCTTTGATTTTTTTATCTTTATTATTTGCATGCTGCTAATTTTTATTTTAATTTAGCCTAGTATTAAGATGTAGCGTGAGTACAGAGAAGTTTGCCCTTGTAAGTACTCGCCAGCTGAGCTCATAAAATTAAAAAAATACTATTTACATTCTTCTTCTTTTACCTAAAATCAAATCAATGATGCAAGGAATATTTTCACAATTTCAGACACTTTTTATATTGTCCTTCTGGTGAGACGATGGATGGTTTCTGTCGAGGAATAGGTCACCTTGTAGAGGTATCCTCTTAGAATAATATTATTTCCCCACCTTCTAAGATATTACTTCGGGAGAGAAAGCGAGCCTTTACTCCACCGCTCAGTTTGCACACCAGATAACGAAGGTTCGAGAAGGTTTCTCTCTCTCTCCCTGTTGTGGAGAACTCCGGGTATATATCAACCCTCTCCAGGATTACAGATAGATTTGGTTAGACGATTTTCCCGAAAAGAGTTCAATTCAACGAGCTCTCTCCCGAGAAGTGTTAGTTACGGTCACAAGCCACGGAAGAGCTAGACATCACACCCGTATCTTCGGGTTAGAGAGAAGAGTCTCGTGAGAAAACGTTAGCCTTTATCAACCGCCTTCGGATCAAGGATTGGAGAAGCCGTCTTCCCAAGTTCTTCTGTTGACCTCTTGAGGACAAGAGGCCCGTTAGCTCACTCAAGCCAAATGTGGTAAAGTCATCTCTTCCTCCCTTTCGAAGTTCTTTTGGTGACCTCTTGAGGACAAGAAGGCCGTTAGCTCGCTCAAGCCGAGTGTCAAGAAATCATCTCCGCTCCCCCTTTGAAGTTCGTTCGGTGACCTATTGAGGACAAGAGGCCCGCATCTCGCAAAACACAAGTTCGAAAAAGTAGCCCCACCCGCTGCAGGATTGTGGCAACCACTCGTGAGTAATCAAGGTCACCAAGACGTCCCCAAGTTTGCCCCACCTTACCCCCGAGGCTCAAATGAACTAAATCACTCACTACCCTAAATCTCCTATTATAATCATTCAATAACCCTGGTTATCTAACTAGTATTCGGAACCTAATTCCGTCTTATTCCTGTACCCATATATAGCCATATTTATTGTTGTGCCTTTTATTTAGTGTGTATTAAAAATCTATATTTGTCGTTGTGTTTAGTATATTCCTTGGTCACGCAGCTGCCTCTCTCTTTATTCGAATCGCACTCTTAGAACAATAACAGTTGTCGCCTTGCTTAGCCTACCTTAGAGCCTGTGTGCGCATATTCCTGCACACTTGCCTATACTTCGACAGAACTCCATAGACAATAAGTCTATATATATATATATATATATATATATATATATATTGGTTGGGAGGAAAGAGATAAAAGCCACGAAAATATGTATATATACAGTTATATATACATATATCCTATGATGTACGTACGCGTCCTTCGCTACGTACAAGTACGTTCACTTCGTAAGAGTAATCCATTGATTATGAGGTATAAGAGTGTTATTTACTACAGGGGACGATAGAGTTTAATAAGTTTACCAAGTGACAGTTCAAGGGTATATTTAAAGAATGAAAACCAAAATCTAATTTTAATATGTCACTAGTTAACATATATATACCTGCAGGAAATATAGGTAATGTAAATAAGGAAAGTTCTGACAGAATATAGATTAATTGGCAATCGGGTAACGTTAATTCCTCCTTAATCAGCTTTCAAATGAGATACTATAAATCAGTTATACAGACGGAATATTTATATTTCGGAAAGTGGCTCGATTAACGGAGATACAAGCAAGGGTCGTTTTACCATAATGGGGTCACCTCGAGGAAGGAGAATTATTTAGCGAGTCAGCGCGGGTAAATGGAGACGGATAATGGACGAATATCCTGATGGTGACGAGGATGAAGGAGGAGAGGGGGCAGAGGACGAGATCACGATCCTCCTTAAAGACGGACGATGGCACCTCTGCTCCAGTGAAGTGCAACCTCTAAAAATCGAGAATCTGACGCGGTTTGGAGCCAAGTCTCACACGGGAAACTGGAGATTTTAGAGGGGGGGGGGTCCAGATGAGACGAGAGGAATCCCGGCTAAGCCTTCTTGAACGTAAACGATTCGAGGCTTGCTCTGAATAGAGGAAGGCTTCACAAAAGAGATAGGCACCACTGGTGAGATCCAACCTCGATGGTATAAGAGAATAGCAGGGACTCTGGGAGCGAGACACACGATCCGAACCGTAGGCGACGGGTTCTCAAACTCAATCTGAGTAGTCCACGAGAAAACTCGTGGACTACACCATATATGGCAACACCTTAGAGCTGGCCGACCATCGAGTCGCCAGATCGGATCCTAGAATAACAATAATAAAAATGGCTGACCATGAAGCAGTCAAGGTTGAACGTGTGATAAGAAAACAGAGAGGGACTTCGGGACCCACCCCTACACTCTTCTTCACGTTGGATTATGCAAGCTCCCTGAATCGAAGCGTCCTGGTTGATATTGCTTCCGCGGATATGCTACTACTGGCACGGTTTAGGTCATATGAAATTACTTCTGGAGACGTGCAAAGTCGTGGATACCCGAACTCTGTGTAGGTTGCTCAAAAGCCGCACACAATAAGTCAAAATCGTATGTGGCCAAGTGTGCCAATTGCGGAGAGACGCACCTCGCTTCTCCGAGGCAATGTGGGGTATATAACCTTAAGAAGGAAATCTTGGCCGTTCAGAACCAGGATCGTCCCTCTTTTCGCGAGGCTAAGGACTTGGTCGTGACACGCCCAGCTCTGCCTGGGACGTCTTATTGCTTAATATTAACAAAAACACCCTCTGCTCCTGGCTACTCCAGACCTACTAGCACGGTCGTTTCCGCGCTAATACAAAATTCGGAACACTTTTGCAGGTTCTACCCACCCCGGGCGCTCCCCTGGTAGAGCTGGCGGCATAAAAGGTTCACACCCAGCCCCAGCTAAACCCAGGACTCTCCCTCTATCCCCAAGCGTGATCATTTCCCGTAAGGCGAAACGGTCACGCGCCTCCACTAAGTCGTTAGACTCACAGGAGACAACATCCTTGAGGTTGGTCGTGAGGACATCTTCCGGGATGCTAAAGCTGCCCCCACCCCCACATCGAAAGGAGGACATTACTAAAGTAGCTTCAGGCCTTCGCCCACATCCAGTGGTAGGCTGTGAGAGCCGAAGACGGTGTTCCTCCAAAAGAGTGACCCCCACCACCGAGGCCGCTTCGCATCCGAAGCCGCACGCCCTGCCTAAGGTTTCGAGGCGGACGGAGGAAAAGACTCGCATGGCGAGCCGAACCTCTCCCGATAAGTCCCCGGAGGCGACAACGCCTTTAGCGTATTATCAGGCTAATAGCGCCGCGAGATCTGCCTCCTCGAAGCATGCACACATTCCCGTGAGGGTCTTCTCTTCAAAGAGGGCCCCCGCATCTCCTCCTTTTAAATTGTCACGGGCTCCGTTCCAACTAGGAGTACCTGGTGAGGCTTGTCTCGTCCCGTTCCCATTTAACTATCTTTTTGCAGGCGACTATGCTGGGCGCGTGCCCCATACCCACCATCCCTGGGTATAGTATAAGGGTTTTGCGACCCAACCACTACGCGATGGGGGCCAGATAGAAGGATGCGCGATTTACACCCAGCATGATATCTCCGTTCTTCTCTTTTCATTATATACCTCTTTTCAGGCACTAGCTGTACATTGCATCTGAATATGAGGTATACTGTTATTTCCGCATAGATTTCACCGTCAGCCGACTTCGACGTGAGGGAGTTCCACTGCGTCGTGGCTCGGTTGCCGAGAACCTCTCTCTTGCTCAGAGATCTGAACGGTTGATACCCACTTTAGGAAGACTACACGATTAATCTTAAAGGTCAAGTCGTGCCGACCAGATCGACAAGAAGGAGATGGGTGTCCTACATGTGGATGAGCTTACGCATCACTGCTTGATAACAGCTTTATTTTCCTGCCTTGATCTATATTTTTGTTCCCCCAAGGCTATGCCAGATTTTGGGTGGTAAATGATCGATGACGTCTATGGTAGTGATAATTTTCCCATTCAAATACCATTTTCTGGGCCGTTGCCGCCCGAGAGCCCGCACCAGTGGTGCTTCGCTCGGGCGTGCTGTTCTGCATTTCTGTCTCAGTCACAAAGTTTAGGTCGGTAGATAAGGCCGTTGAGTTCTTCTCCGGCAACCTCATCGCCGTGAGCCTAACTACTATTCCTAGAAGGTCTGCCCGATTTGCCCGCCAACCGCTCACGTAGTAGTCAACCTAGAGTGAGATGGCCCTCAAACAGAAGCGTTATGCCTACATGCGCTATAAGCGCCGCTTCAACGATTTGACTGTCTGTGAATTTCGTTGAGTTAGGGCTAGGTTCCCGTATATTTCGAATCACGCACGACTATCTTCCTGGCAGGCATACGTGTCTTCACTTAACGGGAAGACCCCTCTAGCAGAGGTGTGGAAGTTAGCCAAGAGGATTCGAGGCAAGTTCTCACACGACCCCCCTCCCGTTCTCCAGGAAAATCGGGCCGCAATCTCGGACTCCGCGTCCGTATTAGATTCCATTGCCACCGTCTTCTCCGCATTATCGATCCGATATGCTGCCTCGCCAGCATTCAATGTGTATCGTGATCTCGCAAAAGGCCGCCGACTGGACTTTATCACCATAGGGGGAGAACGCTTAAACTACAGGTTTATTCTTAATGAGTTACGTTCCGCTCTTGCTTCGTGCCGGGCACTTCCCCTGGTACAGACGATGTCACGTACGCCATGCTTCGACACCTGTTTAAGCGGGGCATGGCCTATTTGTTAAATTTGTTCAACAGGATCTGGGTATAAGGTTTCCTCCCAGATTCCTATCGAATCGCTACTATGCTCGCCTTTCGCAAACCAAGAAGAGATTACTCTACCCAAGCCAGTTTCCCCCAGTTTTTCTAACCGCCTGCGTGTGCAAGTTGATGGAGAAATTAGCCAATATTAGATTAGCCTTTTTAAGGACAGTGGAGGCCATCTGTCTTCTACACAGTGCGGCTTCCGCAAGTTGCACTCAACGTCGGATCGTGGAGACTCTTTACACGTTGGAGGCAAGGGAATGTCTCCCAATCTTTATATCTAAATTTAGGCCAGATCGTCGATTCCGCGTACAGCGAGCGGGAGCCCTCTCCTGCGCAATAGAATAAGAATTCGGTGTCCCGTAGGGAAGTGTCCTCAGTGTCACACACTTTGCCCCGAACTTTAATGGCATCACCTCGCTGCTGCAGGAAGATATTCTCGCTACGCTCTACGTGAACGACCATCATAAAAACCTCCTACTCTCCTCTAACCTTAACTAACCCCTTTTAAAACGTTCTTCGAACCCTCCTTCAATATTAAACCCTTTGTGCCCTCTCATAACATTTTCAGACCCCTTTTTAAACGCTCTTTGATCCCTTTCCTACAATTCTCTGAGCCCTGCCTAAACACGCTTTTAGCCCCCCTTTATCGTTTTATTACCCATTCCTAAACACCTCAAGCACTCCCTTAATATTCTGTGATCCCTTCTTAAACACGTTGCGCCCTCTCTTAACATTAGCTGACCCCTTTTTTAAACAATTCCAGCCTTCCCTTAACATTCGCTTACCCCTTCTTTAATGCTCTTCGTGCCCTCCCTTAGAATTCTCTGAGCCCTTCTTAAACACTTCAAGCCATCCCTTAACATTTTCTGACCCCTTCTCTAACACTTTGAGCCATCCTTTAATATTATATGATCCCTTCTTAAACACTTCCAGCCCTCCCTTAACATTCGCTGGCCCCTTCTTATACGCTCTTCGAGCCCTCCCTTAACATTCTCTGAGCCATTCTTAAACGCTCTTTGAATCCTATATTATCATTCTCTGAGCCATTTTTAAACGCTGTTCGCGCCCTTCGTTAACATTTTTTGAGCCCTTTTTAAACACTACGAACCCTCCTTAAGATACTGAAGCCTTTCTTAAACACTTCGAGCCCTCCGTTAACATTATCTGAGCCTTTCTCTAACACTTCGAGCCCTCCCTTATAATACTCTAAAACATTCTTAAATGCTCCTTGAGTTTTCTAGAGTTCTATCCTTTCTTTCCCATCTTCCTACGTCTTCCTTCACATTTACCTGTATGGCTAGGTGGATGGCGCTAACAAGCGTCAATTAGCTGTCATACTCCTCTACCATTAAAAATATATAACCAACAACCACTGACTGTAAAAATTCTCAATGTTCCACCTTTGTCTCAAGTTTTTTTCTAGGATTCTTTCTCTATTCTTTATTTTATCATTGAAGATTTTATACACTCCAGTTGTGTTTTGAATTGGTTATGTTATCACTCGTTGTTGTCACTTTGGAGTGACGCTGGACCTGAAATAAAAAGAGTCCATACACTACACCTACACCTTCTCGCATCACACATAAACCTCAAGTTCCATACACCCACGCGATTCAAAATTGAAGCGGATGAAGCGAATTAACTCGACGCGGTCCATTTCCACCATTACTCCCCGAGCGGAGAAAAGAAATCGAAAGGGCCGCTTTCCAGATCAGCGCCTCCTATTCGTGCTAGTCGCAATGAAAGAATTGCGTCGGGAGAACATAAGGCTATTCGATACAGCCTTTAACTTGGAATGAGGGAAAGTAAAATATGTGAAAAAAGTAATATATGGCAGAGAAACGAACATATAGGTTCAAACTTTCAAACCTATAGTAATTTCCCAGCATTAATGCAGATAGACTGGATTTAAACAAATATTTTTGAGCGAATATTATTTGCTTTTCCACACAACTTATCTTTATTTTCCAACCACTGTGAGTAAAAGAGGCATCAGTGAATTCCATCCCTTTTCATATCGGTTGCCAGATTTGAATTAGGAGGAGTTTCATATTACGCGAATTTGAGAGGGAGATGGAAAAAGATGGCCGGGGAGAGAGAGGGATTTTAGCATATTTTAGCTTCTATTTCCTTCTCATTCTTGATCAAAAAGCAAAGGCGCAGAAAGTGAATACGGCGATCCGTCTCCATCATGCCCTCTCATCCCCTAACACCAATAGATTAGGCTCGATATTTCCGATCGCGAGGGCGTCTGGAATTGTTAGATTGGGTGCGCTACCATAGCACTACTTTTACGCTTTGTTGAAGGGGGCAGAGATGGAAAATGGTGCCTTGATTTTAATTATTTCGCTTCATTTCAAACAAAGATGACTTCTCTCAGAGCCCGTCTTTATTTCAAAGACCATTTTCTTTTGTATATAATCAAGTGGACGCCGAAGACCGAGCATTCAGCTATTTTTGTGGCAACACGTTCGTGTATTATTGTGATCGAGGAAAATATCCTGCTGAATAATAAAATGAATTCTTTTGTCAGCCTTGCGATAAGCATAGATAGATTGCGTGAATGACGGTGATATAAAGCATATTTGTTTATTTATAGATCACACTTGGTCAGATGTATGAGCGTGGGTATATATAGAATATTATTCAGAATATTATTTTTAAAATTCGAAGCAATTGAAAATATTGTTTGTTAAGGATATCACATTAGTTATTTATCTGCTCACTCGGCCTCTTATCCTTTACTCCTTACCTTTCCTTAGTAAAAGTCCTTTGTTGGATTTATCAAGTCACAACTTGTTTAGAAAATATTATCCCCACATGCAATTCCCTCCATTTTAAAAATATAAGATATCAAGGAGAGAAAAGAGCTCCTCCCTTCCTTTTCCGTTCACAAACAATACGAGTGTTTACGAAATTCGGTCAAAGTTTATCATCGAGGCCGAAAAACAAGCAATATATTTTGACGACGAAAAAATGACGTCTTGGATAATGACGAAGGGATTGAGTCAGAAATTGTTGACGTCATTAGCATCCCTTCAAGGTCTCCGTTTCCCCTCCCCCCATTTTTTTAAAGGGAGTATTTGGAGTAAGGATAAAATTTTATCTTGGGGAAATGAGGGTGGGTTAGAACATTTGTGATGGGAGGGATCGGGGATTAGTGGAGTAGAATTCTTACCGTGGAGGAAATGGAGAAGATGAGGGAGCGGACTTGTTCAGCCTCACCTAAAAGGAATAAACCAAGCTTCACTTAGAGAAGAAGACGTAAAATGAGTGGAAAATAAAGTAGGAGAAGCAACAGGAATAAGAAGAAAACAGAAGCGATAGTAAAAATAGATCTAAAAATTAGGCTAAAGAGGTAAACTTTCCCTTAAATTTTAAACCACAAAAACCCATAGGCAGAAGGATAGAAGGGAAAAAGAGCATTGAAAAAGAAAAAGAATAAAAAAATCACATTAAAAGTGGGTAATAAGCAATTTTCAACCCCCCTTCTCGGGTGCTTGCTTATACGATCGCCTAAACTATACCTGCGAACCTTTGAGGCGATCAGCCGCTCCATTTGTGCGAGCTGAGGCCGAGAGGGCACGCAACCTTCCATTCAGATGGCAGGTGAACAACCCTCGCAAAAGTACTGCTTTCTACCGAAGCAACACCCGTATATTTTGGAGAGTTGCGTGCACTTTCTTTCATGTTCATATATGTAAACTTCTCATTATGGTACTTGGTCTATGTTTTATACGTTTAAATTCACCTAATCTCACCACCATGGAACTATACTTTGTAAAGCTCCTTGGCCATGAGGCCTTCACTGGACATTGTGTTATGTTGCGCAGCGCTGAATTCCATCTCTCTACTTCCAGAGTAATTTGTCCGGGGACTCCGTGCTGGAAAGTGCCCAGATCTTCATCAGGACGGGGTTCTACAAGGTAATTATGGCCATTTTTTGCCATGTTTTTTTCTTTACCTGGAATCACTTAGCAAATTTTTCGTTATATCTTCTTGAATCGAATGCCACTCTAGATTGTTTACCCGGGTATATATGGGTACGTCAAAAGAGTGATATAGGTATTTTAGATGTAGGTAATTCTGCAGATGAACAACTCAAACTTTTAAAAAATTACTTTAATGTATTTTTATATGCCTATCTTAATTTCCTGTTGCTATTCATTCGGCGCGTAAAGCCTTACTTATCCAGTTACTAGTACTTGAATGTAGTATTTTCCAATAAATAAAGCTATTATTTGACACTGCTATGACGTCCTAACTCTCTGGTAAGAATTTTCTATGCAGTGATTCAAGATTATATTATCAATGATGATGATAATTTAACTACGATATCTAAGGCTAGAGGTAGTAGGTTATTTAAACTACTTTAGTTTTAAGTGTTTTTAAAATTTATTCCAACTAGCTACATTTCCTATTATTCGTATCGTCAAATTACTCTGGCAGCACCTTTATAGCCTTATCATTAGATGCAATTCAACCTTACTTCCTCAACGTTCACAAATAGGTTTTTGGAGGATTAGGAAGTGTATTTAACAAAAACCAAATGCAAATTCGAAACGACCATAATATTCATGCTAGAATGCAAATATATTTATTTCACAACCATCACAAAGAACATCGTCAGCAGAATAGGCTCATTTTCTTATTCCTTTCCGGTAGAAAAAACAGCACACCAAAAACTAACCAGTTACTAAAAACAAACTAAAGCAAACCAGAAAAAAAAGAACTAACCTAACTAACCCCCAACTATCCCAAGCATTCTTTTGTTGGTTCAAACAAGCTATCAATGCCAAGATGGGTGGCAAATCTATTTTTCGTCATAAAACCATAATTAGAAATTTACGCACCTTGATTAATAAAAGAGAAATATAGTGTATATTTCGATATACACTATATAGCAATTGCGTATTTGAAAAAAATAGAGATATTTATAACTAAACACCTTTGATCTCGTCAGAATTGTTCATCTGTACAATTGCCACCCTCTAAAATCAGAAAGTTACAGAGTAAATAATTAACTGGATCCAATAATTTTAAGATCTTCTCGTTGGGATAACCTGTGATAAAAATATTTTTGACTGCTAAAGTTCCCTCTTTCATATTCCCACTTTCGTACGTGTGCCCTTCTTTAGTCTGTCTACTACTCTTTGTTTCTCTATTTTGCACGTGTGGGTATCCCTTCTCTGTCTGAAGACATGAGTTGAGAATTTGGGATTTTTGTTGTTAAAATATGATAGTTGATTGGTCAACGCGCCAGCTTTTTCTCGTTCTCAGTGACACTGGAAGATCCATAACTGGATTACGCTTTCTTCTCCTACTTGAAAGTGGGGGTGTAAGCTAATTTTAAAAGCGTCGAATTAGGAGGGATGTTCTCTAAAGCTTTTTCCTGCAATTTTGGTTGAGTTGGGGTTGAGGGAGATTCCTGTTAGAGAGTTCCAAATTCTCAAAGATATACTGTCAAGAAAAGCAACCATTGTAAGGTCAAATGTGTTTTAGCGAGCAAAATCTTTAAAGCATAAAGAAAGAAACCGTGGCTTTCTTTTCTTCCGCAATCTCATCTCACTTTTTCCTATTAGTTTCTCTCATCTTAAGTATAATAATTCTTTGTGAAATAGCGCGAAGATTATTTAACCTTCTTATGGGAATAAGGAACTTCATAGCTTAATTATTTTGTAGTGGGGTAACCCTGTACTGTTAAATAATTCACGTTGCAGGAAACGTCTAATCCCTTTGCATCTACTGTAAAATTAATTCAATTCTTTTCAGACTGCATCGTGTAAATTCTTTTGAAATTCATTCTTATTAACAAACTTTAACACATTATTTTCATATATCTAATTCAGCTTTCATCCTTTTCTACAATTAATCACCAACTAACGGCGAATTTGTGCCTCAAGTCGTCTTATAACATCTCTTGGAAGGCATTAAAATATTCCCAAACCATCAATCCGAGTTTCTTTATTAACCAGTAAAAATTAATTTACAACTGGGGAGTTCGATGCTAACAAACTAAGGAGGGAATGTACGCATGATAATGGATGCAAAATTTTGGCTTTATCGTAATTTTATTGCGGATGTTGTGATTTACGTAATTATTTTTTTATATCCTTCAGTGTTTGATTGCTCATAAGATGCAATGTTAATGGGCACATATTTCCCTTTGCCGGAAAGCTATTGATGATAATGGTATTACACCGATAAAAGGGAGTCTATCTTTAGTGATCAGGTTCAAAAGGTTTAATAAAGTTGCGCACACCCCTCCCTCTGACCCAATTCGTCTTTGTCCCGGCTTTGTAATGCTCATATATTTTTATTTCCGTAAATCACTCATTATTTGAAAATCTTATAGAAAACTTCTTTGCGAAAATCCCCTAGTTGTGGGTCTTAAGTGTTTTCTTCTGTTATTTTAATAACTACTTGCTTATTTTTTACGTGATAAAAGCCAAAATGTTCTCTTCTCAAAAATACCAACGTGCATAGCGACATGTACCGGTTCTGATTGGATAGTAAAATATTCGTTGTCGCATCCGAAGACTTTTCTCCTATATTTACTCGACTATATTTATGCAATCTAATTTTGTACAATTATTTAGTATCTATTAATTAAGTTTACACCATGCAACTCCTATCCACAATAGAAACGAGTGTTAACTACATATAAAAATAGACATATGTGGTTATACACTGCAGCAGGCTTGCGTGTAAGAACAGCCTCATCTACCGCTATGTAAGTTACTGTATGCAAAAGACCAATCTTACAACCTTGGATAGAACTGCGGATGCTTCAATTAGCCATTTTGAGCTTCACCTTTGCCAACGCAGTTATAATAGAGCATTTTGAGGATAAAACTTAAATCCGGGCAATATTTACAAATCACTATAAAAAGACAAACATTTCCCAATGTTTATAGCTGCAAATATTTAGTAATCTCTGAAGGATTTTTTTTGTTTAAAGATCATCTGGCGATTGCCCTTAAGGGCCTAGTCTATATTAATAAATATAGATAAAATAGCTAAATAACTCAACAAAAAACATTAATCCACACAAATCCCAAACAAAAACCAATTGAAACAAATGATTGAAAAGCATGATCAGTCAACAGAGGAAGGCCAGTTCCCACTGGGGCTATCATGAACTCAACACCATAAAAACTCCGTACAATGGGAAATTCACTCCTCCTGCAAAAATTCTATCAGTCCAAAAATGGGAGTGCACGACCCCTTCCAGAGTACACGGGTCAAATGTTAGCGGGAATAGTTGCGGCACAATGGCAAGCAACTTTAGATTTCCGTCAGCAGTCTCCTATTTCTTTGCCATGCACCCTGAAGGGCAAACTTGATTCCTGCCATGTAGTTAGATTGAAGGAAGAGTTAAACGGTAGTTTGCTCTCAAATAGTTGCAGACTATTTAACACCAACACCGTCGGTCTCATTTGCAGTAATCCATACATGTCCAGAAATCCATCGAAAGAAAATCTCGAAATCCTCTCCACAAGGAGAACCTCTGACATCGGCAATGCTACAAACGAGTTCAGGTCGAGATTACAATACTTTGAAGGAACTCTCTGTGATCTAGGTTTCATAATATATCACAAACCGATCTCCGAACTTGGCACAGCTTATTCCCTCGTATCTATTGGGTGTATTGCAACCAGCTTTGGAAACGAAAGGAAAAACACCGACCAGCTTCCTCTCACATAGCCATCCTGGATCGGGACTAGGAGGAGGAGGAGGCAATGCCCCTTCCTGCCTGAGTTACAGTTTGAGGTTGTAGGGTTTTAACCTGCCTCACTCCCACCCTCACTTTCGCCGCACAACCTCTCTATCTCTCTCTCTTTTCACGGTCTGTCAATTTTGCACCCAAACCGATGTAGAACCCCCATACTGATAGGTTGCCTAGCTACTGGGTCGGAGGAGTGGCCTCTAATAGCGACAGCTGGCTTTGCCGCCCTCCGTATACATCTCTCGTTGATCAGGCTATTTCGCGGGGTGATTAGCGTCTAAATAGTAGGGTCACCATGTCGAGTTCTAAAAACTATTGTTCAAATTCTCCTTCTACCCCCACTTTAAAATCGTCGAAGCCGGCATCAGGCAGCTTCACAGCAGATAAGGCCCCTCCTAACTTCTTTTATTAGAGAGGAGGCTTACTACTCTCCTAGGCCTACAGGTACAGGGAGTCCCTATCTCTCCATTCTCTAAAGGTGCTCTTGGGCGACCCTCTCTTTTAATTTCACATAGGACTGACAAGAAAGCACGCAGGCGGCACAGAATTCACCGCTCTCGGTGGGAGCGGCTCCATAAGGCCAATCACTTGTGGGAGCTAGGGATTATAAGGTCTGTCAATCCGTGCCCCTTAAGTCCTGCATCAATGTGCGTGAATTACAGGGGGTCAGGGTACCTGCCCCCTTGTCTTTCTTGATGGATGCCGGTTTGCCGCCACTAGATGAGACGTTAAGTAACTTAAATAAGAACCGTGATGTCGTGGCGGGGGATGGCCACGTAGAGCCCCCACTCATTGAGATAGACATGGTCCCTGAAGTGACCCAGCCCCAGATGGAATGATCTCCTATGGGGTCGAATCCAGGTTCGGTGCAAAGCAGATAACCCTAGTCGGCCTCTGTGCAAACTTCCCTTCAAACAGCTCGGGCCCCAAGGACTCACAAGGAGAGGAGGGATCTCTTCCATAGGCTGATTCCCATTTGGCAGCAAAGACTTTCTATATTTTAGAGAAGGACAATGCTGAGGCCGTTCGATCTGGCATGAGGCCTCCTTTCGGCGGTGGAGATAAGCGGGTTCATTAGAAAAAAAATAAGAAGATTAAGAGGACTAAGAGTCCCTATCACTCCGCACGAGCTCTAAGGGCGGACAAGTATGCTGCTGTTTCGGTAAGCGATTAGGCCAAGGTCATTACGTCCGGCCCAGATTCAACCCGGGTTGCACGGTCAAAGACGAAGAAATAAGTCACAAGAGCGCCAAACTGAGCCTCGATTACTTCGGGGTCCTTTATTTAGACACTACCTGGCATTTTCGAGCTCGCTGGTTTGTAACGCTTTTTAGTGAATGCTCCACTGATAACAGCATATTAGCCTAGGGCAACATGATCAATCTAAGGAGAGCACTAGCAAGTGAGCATAGTAGAGAGCAGAAGGTTTTCATTTTCTCGGATGGGAGCCTTCTGGCGAATGCGTCAAATTCCTCCGAGGCGCCCATTATTGCTGCCCTTCGGACAATCTAGGGCACGCCAGTGAAGTTGACCCTTTGTTCCTGGCCCCTTCAGGCCTAAAAGCATGGTAATTTCCACGCCCATTCGGAACCTTTCTGCAGGCTCTACTCAACCCTAACACTGCCTTCACAGCTAGCAGCACAAAGAATTCACACCCAGCTCCGGCTAAAACCAGGGCTCTCCGCCTTTCTTAAGTCTGATCGTTTTTCGTGAGGCAAAACGGCCACGTATCTCCACCGAATCGTTAGACTAACAGGCAGCAACATCCAGGAAGTTAGTCATCAGACCATCTTCCAGAGTTCCTAAAGCTGCCCCCCGAAAAGGGGGAAGCACTAAAGAAGCTTCGGCTCCTACATCCATACCCAGTGGTAGGGTGGGTTGGTCAAAGACGGCGGATCCTCCAAAAGAGGGATCCCCGCTTCCGAAGCTGCTGCTCATACCTAAAGTTTAGAGGCATCGGGAGGAAAAGACTTGCATGGCGAGCTCGAGCTCATCCGAAAAGTCTTCGAAGGCTCCAGAGGATTGAACGCATTGTCCGGACAACAGCGTTCATAGTTTTTCCTTCAGAAGCGTACCGCCATTCCCGTGACGAACTTACTTCTCTTCGAAGAGTCTCTGCACCACGTCTGAGCGAGGCCTGGAGGGTATATTCCTACAATGGAATGCCGCTGACTTCGGGCCAACTAGGGTGAGTTTCAGAGGCTCTTCTCCTCCAGTTATCCCATAGCTATCTTTTGCAGGAGACAAAGTTGTGCGCGTGCCCCATGCCAATCCTCCAGGGGTATAAGGGTTTAACGATCCCACAAACACGGGATGGTGACCTGGCATGAGGATATGCCTTTTACACCCGGCATGATGTCTCTATTCTTATTTTTGCTTTAGGTAATGCCTTTCAGGCAGTAGCTTTGCAGCTGCACCTGTATGAGAGGTATACTGTTATTTCCGCATACATTTCACCGTCAACTGACTTCGACGCGAGAGCCTTCCACCGCATCATGGCCCGGTTGCTGAAGCCTTTTCTCCGGCTCGGAGATCTGAACGGTAGACGCCCTCTCTTGAGAGACTACTCGATCAATCTCAAGGGTCAAGTCTTTGCCGCCATAAATGACGAGCTCAAGATAGATATCCTGAATGAGGAGTTTATGCATCACTGCCCGAGAACCTCTTCATTTTCCTGCCTTGATCTATCTTTGTGCTCTCTCGATTCAAATATCAATTTCTGGGCTGCTGCCGCCTGATAACTCACCGGGTGTCTTAGCGCGGGCGTGGTGGTCCGCATTTCAGGAAATGACATTTCTCGGGCTAAGTAAAGGAGTTTAGGTTGTTAGATGTGGCAGTAGAGTTCTTCTCAGGCATCCTCATCTGCATAGGCCTGACTACTATTCTTAGATTATCTGGCCGATTTGTACGCCGAACACTTACGTGGTAGTCTTGCGAGTGAGAGGTGGCCCTCAAACAAGCGTTATACTTACTTGCACTATAAGGGCCGTCTCAATGATTTCACTGTCGGTGAATATCGTAAAGAGGGCACTGGGTTTTACTATGTTTCAAAAAACGCGCATCACTCTTCCTGATGCACATACGTGTCGTCATTTAACTGGTAAGAACCCTCTAGCAGATGTTTGGAAGCGAGTCAATAAGACTGAGCAAGTACACGTAGGACCCACCTCCCGTTCTCCAGGAGAATAGGACTGCAATCTCGGAACCCACATCCTTGTGGAGTCCTTCGATTTTCTGGCCGGGATGCTGGTCCGCCAGCATTCAATGCGCGTCGTGATGTCGGGGAAGGCTGCCAACTGGAATTAACTTCCAGAGGCGAAGAACATTTCAACAACAGGTTTACATTCATTGATTTGCCTTACGCTCTCGCTTTGTGCCTAGACCCCCCCCCCCACACACACACCATGGTCCAGACGATGTCCTCTCTGCCATGCTTTGAGACCCGGGAGAGCTAGGCATGGTCTACCTGATTGATTTGTTCCAAATGATCTGGGCAGAAGGTATCCTCCCACGCCCCTGACAAATTACTACTGTGCTCGCAAACAGGAGAGATATCACTCTACTCCGGCCGGTTTCCGCACAATCTCTATGACCACCTATGTGTGCAAGTTGATGGACAAATTGTTAAATGTTAGATTAGCCTTTTTCTCGACAGCTGAGGTCATCTATCTTCTGCACAGTCTGGCTTTCGGAAGTTCCACTCCACGTCAGCTGCTCTGTTCCGACTAGAAAATGCCAACTGCGAGACCTTCCTTCGTAGGCAGCACTACGTCACGGTATTTTCGTTCTGGAGAATGCCTATGGTACCGTATGGTGGAGACTCTTCCCACGCTGGGGGTGTGGGGACACCTCCCAATCTTTATATCTGAATCTTTGCGAGATCGTCTATTCCCCATACGGTTGGGGGGAGTCATCTCCGGCCCACTGGAGCAGGAACAGGGTGTCCTGCAGGGAAGTCTCTTTAGTGTCACACTCTTTGCCCTGAGCATCAACCTCTATCACCTTGGTGTGGCCGGCAAGATGTTCTTGCTACCTTCTTTGCAAACGAATTTTCGACCTCTTTTGGTCCGGCCTAGATGCCTAATCTGGAGCGTCAAATCACATAGAAACTAAACTGCATCACACGCAATGCTGAAACGCAAGAATTGGGTTTTCTTTCACCAAGACTTAGGTGGTGCACTTTTGTCGCCATCCATAGCTTCATTCCGTAATGGTTAAAAAATATGTCTCACATGGGTGTAATATAGTCGCAGCTTTTCTTAGGTTTGTTTTGGACCGTACCTCACCCGGGAATATTCACAGCATTTTGGTCTCATGTACGCCTACCACGTAATTCTTCGTTTCATGAAGTGATTTTAATAGAACTACTTATTTAATTTTCTACCACTTCTATATTTCATCTTCTATAGCACCGGTAATTTGTGTTCGAACGTCTTGGAGCACACGCTTTGTCAGACTGTGACCGTGCGAGTGTACACGGTTGGCTATAAATTCGATGAAGGGTTCGACTTTCACACATCCACCCCCCTTGTTTCAATCAAGCGCAGCTCTACCAGGCGTTACCTCATTATTGGCGACCGAGCTAGTTAAAATACGCATCTAAGTTTGAGAATTTTGCACCTTGCCATATTTTGATCCAGTATTGCGATTTCTCGCGCTGTAATTGTAAATAATTTGAACTAAGAAGTAAAAATGAACGAGTGCATCTGCGCCATAAATTTGGTAAGGAGAAATGTTAAAGTTTTTGTTGTTTTTTATCAAGGAGAAATCTCTTCTGACGACCGACAACTAGGCAATGACCGCATAAAAAAAACATAGCCTATCTCCAGGCAAATTTAGCAAAAAAGGAAACAAAAAGTAACGAAAAACAAACTAACAACAACACACAAGAGGAAAACAAGGTCTGCTGACCAAAAAGTCGCATGTTCTTACTTATTCTGATTTATGACCTTACGCGCTAAATTCACCTCCTTTCCCAAGTAAAGTTCCTCCCCAAAGCCTGGTAGAGGCGATCGAACTCAACACATGAAAAACTTTGTTTCTTTGTAGGGTTTTGCTCTTTGATATTTTTTTTCTCCTGGCTGTTCTCATGCCCCCTTCTCCACTAGAATATGGGTAAAACCACCTTGGATTACTCTTTCAACCCTAAGAAACAAAAACATCCAACCATATTGGCTCTTTCACGATCGTCTTAACCCGTCTCAATTACCCACGTAGTCTCCTCTTCGGGATATTCGATCTATCGACAATTCTTACATTTTTAAGCAACCTAACTTCAACACTTTTTTTGCAACTTATTTAAGAAGTTCACGCAAATTACCTCGTTGATTTGCACTTTTATCATATTTAAAAAGTCTTCTCTATCTCTCTTTTGAAAACTTGACCTTGATTCTGTCTTTTTATGCCCTTGATTACCCCTTCCCCTCCAGATAAAAAGGGGCCAAGATTTACTTGCCTAATATTTACATCGAACTGATTCCTTCTTTGCGGGGATAAGCGTAAACTTACATATTTGCTCACTCGCTAGCGTGATCAAGGTGAGTTTGGAGAGGGGGAGAGGCTTACATGGGTCTGGGTTGAGCGCGATTAATAGGGGATAAATTGGTTTGGGGTTCTTTTACGGATGCTAAAATGGGTTCCTTTTAATTGGGGTGCATACAGTGTGGTCCTTTTACATGGGGGGAGGCGGAAGGCTTTTACACGGGGTGAGGTGGGGTCCTTTTACATGAGATGAAGTGTAGTATTTTTACACAGGGTTAGGTGGGGTCCTTTTACATGGGATGAAGTGTAGTTTTTTTACACGGAGTGAGGTGGATTCCTTTAAAATGGGTTTGTGTGGCCCTTTTACATAGGGTTAGACTCTTTGTACATGGGGCAAGATGAGTCAAGTTTACAGGAGGTGAGATGGAGTCCCTTTATAAGAAATGAGATGGGTTCCTTTTACGTTACATGAGTTGGGGTCCTTTAATAGGGGGCGTAGTAGTCTTTTTTATGTAAGTAAGGGGGGTCTTATTACAGGTAGTATAATGGGGCAATGGGGTCATTTAGAGGAAAAGCTTACAAACCTCGCATAATTAACGACCAAAACCGCAATAAGTAGTAACTAAGATAACTAAGACCCCTCCCCCTGCCCCCCAAATAAATAAGATTGGAATTTGACAGATAACTTCTCTCGCATTCTTACGAGCCCAGCTTTTGCGGTTAACGAATATTTTATTACAGTTTTTCTTTCCTCTTTTGCATCATTTCCGCTCTTCTTTATCTCTAGCTTTCCATTTTGGATCATACCAATTCCTTCGTCGTTTGTAAAATGCAAGAGGCTCTCAAGTCTATCAAGGGCAACGATACTGCAGCTGACATTTATAGGATAGTGGCCCATCTAGGTCCTTCCTCCGGGTCGATCTGCGCCTATATTTCTTTAATCTAAACCAAAATTTTGAATACCAAAGAGTCGCAATTTCTGGAACAAATTGACGCACAATTCGATTTGTATTATATTTGTTTTTAAAAGGTGTTAATATGTTTTTTTGAGGAGTGGAATAGTGCATATGTTATGTATGAATGTGAGAGGTCGAGAATAGTACGATAGAGTTATGATTTGCGACACTAAACTTGTGAGTAGTTTTAGTTTATGGTATGCAAGGATCAAATAAAGTGAAAAGTGGTTTTGGAATGCATTGCGACGAGTTTTCGTTGGAATTGGGAATGAGAATCGTTTGATAGTTGCAGGACCCAAAGATCTCTTGAGGAGCTCAGTTAGGAAATGTTGTTTCTTCTTCCTCCATATTCTTCCTACCTTGTTTCCTCTGATTATCAGTTGTTTAGGGGATTATTGAACCATTTGGATGGGCTTAGATTGGCGTGAAGAGGTTGAAAACGAATGAGATTCATATTTTGAGCTATAAGTATATGTATATGACTACATATATGATTGTTATCTGCTAAGATAACAATTATCTCCCTCAAAAATGGAGATAATGTAGAAGTAAAATAACCCAGTGAGGAAAGGATGTGTGGTTGTGCTTAAATGTAAAAGACAAGAGTACGTGTGGAAATTTGGATGAAGCTAATTATAACAAGTTAATACAAAGGGAATATACGGGTTTGCTAGAACTCGAAAGATGTGAGTAGATATATGAAACGTGTAGTTAATGAGAAGCCCACAACCGACCTCGGCAGCCTTATATTTTCAGATTAATGCCGCAAATCACGCAAAAAGAGTGATTTTTGAGAAAGAAAATATTCAGAAAAAAGGGTGAGTCAGGATTCGGACAGCAACGGCAAATATTTCCGATGGACAAAGTGAAAAACGAGAGAATACAAGAGAAAAATAGCTGTGTAATCTTTTAGGGTGAGAATGGCATGGTACTTGTTACCTAGTTAATATTAGATTATAATAGATTGATTGTAATAAATTGTAAAATATAAGTATGGAAGAGGAAGCAAATGTGAATAAGATTGTCTTTGATTGTACAACTCGAGGGCTATATTAGTGTATGTAAACAATAGACGTGATAATGGAGCTCTGTATCTTTGTATGTAAGCAATAAGCCTAAAAGTCGAGGGTTCTATCTGTGTATATCAACAATAGGCTAAAACTCGAGGGTGTATCTGTGTAATCAACAATAGGCTGAAAATCTAGGGTGTATCTGTGTATGTAAACAAGAGACGCGAAAATAGAGGTCTGTATCTTTGTAGGTAAGCAATAAGCCTAAAGGTCGAGAGTTCTATCCGTTTATATCAACAATAGGACGAAAATTGAGGGCTGTATCTGTGTATGTAAACAATAAGCCTAAAAGTCGAGGGTTCTATTTGTGTATATCAACAATAGGCTGAAAATTGAGGGCTGTATCTGTGTATGTAAACATTAAATGCGAAAATAGAGGTCCGTATCTGTGTATGTAAGCATAGGCCTGAAAATCGAGGGCGTATCTGGGTATATCAACAATAGGCCAAAAGTCGAGGGCTGTATCTGTGTATGTAAACAATAGGCCTGTACCGGTGAGTGTGCGATGTAGAGGAAGATCTGAAAAATGGGAAAACAGCCGAAACTCTGAGCTATCGCGCACCTTGACGGCCCCAACCCAGTCGGGTGCTGGGCTGTATTGTATTTGAAGGTTGGGGAGGTTCTGGAAAGTACTGTGGTCTTAGTCTCGAGTACCTAATTAATTTACTCTTTAGAATATTCCTTTTTAGTACCCTTCTCCCGTTTTTATTCCCCTATTTTTACCATGTCTATATTTGGGTTTTAAAATATCTACTCTTTTCTTCCATATTTTTTTAGAATTTTCGCAGATGGAGGATACATCTGTGTACTGAAAGATTAAATTACGATGAAAATAAATGAAGGAATTTGCGATCGACTCATATTATTTTAACAGTTTTTCAGTGGTATCTGATAAATAATATTCTGTTATATATATATATATATATATATATATATATATATATATATATATATATATATATATATATATATATATATATATATAGAAAGAGAAAATGCAAGTTCTGCGCGTGATAACAACCACTACAGGGCTTTAGCCATATTTATTTTCTGCCTTACAAAACAATTTTAAAGACAGAAAGAAAGGTGCAGAACCTTGCATTGCAGACTATATACTCGTAACAATACAGTACAAGAAGAGAAATTGGACGCGAATGAGTAACGAGACAAGAAACAGGAGACAGGTGTTTTTTAGAGGTAAGAGAAAGAGACATTAAAAGAAGACTAGAATCGAAGAGAGCAGAGGGCGGCACAATGAAGGCAATCCTTTACCGAGAAGACACAGATAACGCCAAGGGAAAAAATATGAAATTCCTGTTTCTGGTCTCGTTGCTCATTCGCGTCCAACAATTTCTCTTCTTGTACTATATATATATATACATATATATATATTTATATATATATATATATATTTATATATATATATATATATATATATATATATATATGAATTTTCTTAAAATATAAAATTTAACTGAAATGAAGCCCATGTAAGCTTGTGACATTGGCTCATGATTTTTCATGTTGACTCGGAAAGAATCAATTTGATCCATTATTTCAGGTTTATATCGTTGATAATACTTATTAATGGAACTTCTCTTTTTCTTATATTCGGATTCTAAAAATACCATGCTTGTGGTAGTGGTACACTTATCTCTTTATGCTTTTGCTGGATAATGACGTCGGTAAGATTCCTTTTTACAATGTGATGACGTCATTTTTCGTTGTTTGGTAATGACATCCCATTTGTTCTTCTTTCAGGGAATGCGAGTCGCCATCCAACGATTTAAGAACTCCAAGTTGGACCTCAATCGTCCTCTTCTCCTCGAACTTAAGCAGGTAAGAAAGCGAGATTGCGAGTCAGGATGCGATGTAAAGGCAATTTGTCTTATTTTCGTTAATTGCCTTTTTTCCTTAGCAAATAGAGAAATCTCTTTTCTCTGAGATGTTTATGCTAATTGCGCTGTTTCCCCTCTAATGGCTATGTTTGGTAGATTGTTTTTCATGGAGATTTTAAATCCATTTGTGCGTGTTGGGGCCGGGAGGGCATGGAATCCTGATGTCAGTTGTAGTATAGTCACTCACACCTCATCTGACACCCCCTTGGGGGGGCCCTTACTCTTGATATCACGCAGTTAGTCACACCTTGATGGGATTTTGTCTAGAGTGTGCCGCGGTGTCATATGGCTCAATGAAAACAGGAAGAAGTAAAGTGCTGGGAAGATGGCATGGCCTTCGATTCATCTCAAGACTGTATGATTTTCAAGCTCGTTTTGGGCACACGTACATTATTTATCTATCTATCTATGGATTATTATTCCGTTTGGTCTTATCTTTCTGCCGTAGATTATTCAAGACTAAACTATTAGAACTTTGTTAAATCTTTCAATCAATCTACCTCAACTTTCCCCCAAAGAATAGGAAGATAATATTTTGTTAAATATTGGAAATATAACAAAACTGTATAGAGAGAAGCAAATTAAAAACGAAAAATAAATAAAACTAAAAAATCATTTACCAATTTAATACCAAGAAAAAAAAGTTGAAAGGTAACAAAGGTATGAAAAAATAATACCAGTCGCTGAAGTTAAAACGCCAAACTTTCTTAGGGTGGAGTTAAACCTGAGTTTAAGAGTGTAGTGGTTGCACCTTTGTTCGTTGAGTCGGAGGATAAATCTATAGCGAGTCTTCCAAAACCAAGCTCTATCATAATGAGCTAGATCGACTCTACAAGCAATTAATTATGCTAAGAAAACCGCCGAAAAAGCTGGCAATCTCGGATTATTTGTAGCTCTCCAGAAAGTGGGTTATTGTTTCAAAATGGCTGCAGGAAAGGCATCTTTATGACGGTAGAGGAAGTATTCTCTTTCTGGTTGTCTATAAAAAATAATATAAAGAACCAAAAACGATTTGAAATTATCGGCCAGAGTCACAGAACACAATTCCCGTCGTGTTCAATCTCCAATAACTGGAAAACCTTTGTTGGTATCACTCCTAAGAGTAATTAATCTGTCAAGTAATCTACCTCCCATACCACGTCCAATTAAACTAAGACTTACGTGTGATTACTTATTTTACACCATGAGATCCTTCGTCTTGTTTGTAGTACCAATTTGTTTTTTATGAAGTTTATTAATCTATGTGCACCTTTGCCGTATGCCTTGTAGTTATTTACCTACGTTTTTTTCTTGGTGAGAAAATCCAATCTGCATCACCTTTAACTAGCATTCCCTATTTAACCAATATTAGATCATTATCTTTACTGCAGAATAATTATAAGTTGTTTACTTCATTATAATTATTATAACTAAATCACTCCATTTTACTCACCTTAGAAACTGTAATATTCAGATTGAATATACAATACGGGGCATGGCCATGTGATTTCCTGCCCGACATGCTGACGTTGCGCCCCCCACCCTCGCCCTAACTTATCCTTTCTTTCTTCCACTAACATCTACCTTGTGCCTTTTGGTACAAACTGTTCGTATCTCTCTCACCGCACTGCCAGGACGATCTCTTATATCCTATCACCCTCCTAAGGGCGAGTCGGTTAGTCTTACGTCTTAAAAAAGGTAGATCAAAGTATGTACAGTAAGGGTATAGTAGACAGGGTTGTTTAGGAAAGTAGTGAAGAAGAATGAGTAAGAAAAGGAATGAGACTTCCACTTGCTCGGTTACCAGGTTGAGGCTTGCACGCTTCTGTAGTTCTTCGTTAGATCCCGTTTTTATCTAGTTGTTTGTTGCAGATTTTCCTGACATATGGTTTATGTAGTAACTCTGCAATCCCATCTGAGGGTGAATATTGGATGCGATTCCTCCCTCGAATCGTGTTTACCGCTCCTAAAATTTCCGCGGTTATTGGTTTTGGAATTTTGTGTGATTTCGATCGCTCTTTTCTCATCTTGCTTAGTATACGATCCAGTTTGTATCACAGCTTCCAAGCTCTTCTGTGTAGGGACACGTTTGTGGTTGGAAGTCCTATTTCGTTATGAAGGTCTCTTAGTTTTTACCTCTAGGTCTGGTATTGGTAATAATATAGACTGCTAAATTTTGTACTCTTTGGAGTTCTATGGCATTTATTTTCAGGAGTTTGTGCATTGGGATAGCTGGGTAGAGAAACGTGGCTTTGCAGATGGCGTTGTATGTTTTATTTTCGTTTTATGTTTTCAGGTTTCTAAGCTGCAATAGCTTGGATAGATGCGCCTTTGCCAGATAAATTATCTCCGTAACGTGTTTACCATAGCCATTTCGGCATATTTTTAGCCCAAGTACCTTTCCATCGTCTACGTAACGGTGTCTTCTTTCTTATAACTCCACTTTCCTATTGGAATAAGGGGAAAATTTTCCGAATTGGTGCGAACTTTCCATTTTAGCTGGAAATCACAAATATTTTCAATTCCGGCTGCCATGGTTAGGGTATGCCTATATGTGCTGTTCACGACTATCGTAATATCGCCAGCAAACTGAATATATGCTGTAGTATCTCGGACAGGCCTCGATAAGTCCATCGTGTATGTGCTATAAAGTTTCGGGCTTATACAGCCCCCCTAAGAGACACCCTGAGTTATCTCAAAATCCGGGCCGTCGCAGCCTTCTACTGAAATAATGCCGACCTGTCTGTCACGTAGTCGCATAGGCATTTGGTCAGGGCAGAGGGTAACCCCAATCTTTTAATATTATATTTTAGGCCGATCCTCCAAACTTTATCAAGAGCTTTTTGGACATCTTTGAGTATGATATCCGTATAATTCTTCTCGAGTTTGGCTTTGGCAATTGCTTCGACTTGAATGATCAGGGCCGTATCGGTACTTCTGCTCTTTCTGAAACCGTGCTGGTGACTTTGAATTAGTATTCTCTCTTCTAGGTACTTAACTATTCAGTTGTTTAGGGCTTTTTCCAGTAGTTTCACCACTGTCTCTAGCAGTGTGATTGGTCTGAATTTACTTGGGTTATTTGGTGGCTTGCCGGGTTTCGGTAGAAAAATAATCTCAGTATTCTCTCTTCTAGGTACTTAACTAGTCAGTTGTTTAGGGCTTTTTCCAATAGTTTCACCACTGTCTCTAGCAGTGTGATTGGTCTGAATTTTCTTGGGTTATTTGGTGGCTTGCCGGGTTTCGGTAGAAAAATAATCTTTTTATTTTTAGGTCATCTGGGAAATAACCTGCGCTTAAGGAGGCGTTGAATACTGCTGCTATATGGGCCACAAAGGAGTCTGGCGCTCGTATTAGGTTTACTCTTGTTATCCCTGATGCCCCGGGTGCCCTCTGCATGGTATCCATGGGTGTTCTTTTTATTTCCTGTAGGGTGATCGGTTCGACCCCCTACTCTATTAGAAGTGTTGGCGAAGCAGCTATGATGGGTACTATTTTTGGTGGTTTTGTTTCAATTCTTATACCACTCTTGCTTCGTGATCACCATCGAAATTTTCGTTTTTCTCTGGAAATACATCAAAAACAACCCTCCAATGTTCACTAAATGCTTTTTCAATTTTATGGGCCTCTTTTTCTGCCCTCCCTTCCTTTTGGAATTTAATTCTAGTCTTCAGCTTTCCTTTTCCTCTAGTGATATTAATTTTGTCCATAGTTTAGTAGGATCTAATTTGTTGTCTAGGGCTTCTACGAACCGGTCCCACCTTTCATTTCTTTTCAATACTGTTGTCTCTATCAGTTAGTCTTTCATGCGTCTCATTCTTGTTCTGTCTCCCCTCTAGCGTTTGATAGATTCTCTTATATTGTTATATTCCCTCTCGAGCATTTCTATTTGGGCTGACCTAAAGGGGTGCGCTAAAGTTATATGTGTTATAGTAGGGACATGTCTTCAGTTTGCCCTGACAAGCACCTCCATGAGTTCTTCAATCTCTCGATCTATTACCTTTAGGGAAGCCTCAGTTAGGTCTCTCTGCCTGTGTCTGGTGAAGTCTTTGATGTAGCCGGTCCAATTGGCGTGCTTGTATGACTTAACTTAGATAGGATCTATAGATAGAGCAATGACCACCATTTCGTTGTCACGAAATGGTGTACTTAAATTAAAGATTAGGGTTACCAAAACTATATCTGGCTTCGTGGCTCTGGCTGGGCCCATGTAAATTGGGTATTCTAGCCCTAGACGTTCTCCTATTCACCTCTCTAGTAGTAAGTCAAAGTTTTTTCCGGCTCTGTTCCGAGTGTAGCCATAAGCTCTACTCCGGGCATTTAAGTCCCCCATAAAAACTGCTTTGTCTTTGTGCCCAAATATTCCTGTGAAGTTGTGGAGGGGCAAAAGATCTCTCCTTAGGGATTGGCATCAAGTCGCCACTATTAGATTGCATGGTGTTGTTCTAACGCTAATTTTAGGGTAAGTTTCGTCTAAATCCTTGAGTTTTTGAAGCTTAGGTGGTTTCGAATTGACGTCATTAGTGGCTTTCGTGATTAGAGTGTAATTAAACAGTTTAATCTTGTTTATCTCGTGTTCCATGTTAACCTCATTTAGCAGAATAATCCCCTGGTCTTCTTTTAAGTAGGCGTTGATTAGAGAGAATTTCTTTTCGTTCCATCCGGCGACATTGTGGCTTATTATTTTTAATTTTCTTATGTTGGCCATTATTTAGGTTTTCTCTCTTTATGGCTTCCTCTTCTTTAGGCTTTGTACGCTTCCCTCTCAATGGGCGATTTTGCTCTTCCACATCTTCATTTCTTAAATTCCTCCTTCTTTTCTGTAAAGCATAGATCCTGTGGGATTTCCAAGTTGCTGGCTGTAATTATCTTGAATACCTCGCGATCTGTGTACGGGCCTTCGTACTCGTACTTGTAGAAGCCTTTTCTGATACATAGTTCGTTGTTGTTCTCGGGGAAAGGTCTTTCCTCAGTGTCGTAAATCCACAGGTTCAAACTTTTGGTGCCCATCTTTGCTTTCTTTTCTTAACTCTGGAGTGCGATTTGTATTCGTTTCTTCCCGGGCTTACAATTCTGTGCTAGTATCCACACTGTTGTTGTTGTCTGTGGTAACCTCTATATACATCCCCTCTTCTTGCCTCTTCTGAGTGTTCTTCCTTAGTATTGTGTCTTTAATCGTTGCCTGGTTGATCTCATGGGTTCTCTCTTGATTAGGAGTCTTTTTTTGTTCCTGAGTCTTGTCGGTTTTTGCTTGTTTGTATTGGACGCTTAGTATGTCCGCGGAGGGGGTTCATGGAACCACATCTGTTTTAAGCCGTTGTTTTTGAGCATTAGATTTAGATCGCGTGGGTACCAGCTCGGATTTTTTATGTTCAAAACATTCGCCCTGCTTGATTTTGCTGGTTATATTTTTTCGTCTGTGACCTTGGCGACCTTGGCGAACGTAAGGTTCTGCTTTTCTTCCTCTGATCTAGCCTTCTCTTTTTTTCTCTTTTGCTCGTTTCATCGCACACACTATTGCCATGGTGTGATGGCCTCCATTGCAATTAAGGCATCTTTTTGTCTGTAAGTTGCATTCCCGCCACTTATGGCTTTTACCACTGCACTCGGAACACCATTTGCTCGCTTTCAGCGGACAGTCCACTGTGCTGTGCTTCTCCAGCGCAAAGCAATTGAAGCAAGTTTATGCGCTGATAAAGTGATCTGTCTTTATTTGCTCAGGGGTTATGTTTAAATTGAACGCCAGAATGCCTGTTTCCTTTGCCTTCTTGGCCATATTCGTCTGGCAAGATATTACTTTAAATACGTGCGAATACTCTGTATTATTTGCACGGTTGGTGAATTTTATAACTTTTTTGATCTTTACCCCGGATTGTGCCCTCTCTAATTCTTATTTAATTTCATACGCCATATGGTCCCGATCCAGGGGTCTATATGGTAGCAGTAAACCGGCATCTGGGCCTCTATCTATGGGGATACTCTAGCCTCTAATCCAATCTTAGTTAACTCATCCGAAGATCTTTTCAAGAGTGGTTTGTCCACGTCCCGTTCGTTTTGACAAATCGCGATGTACGAAGTTGTAAAATCTAGTAGCTTAACTAGTACCACACCAAGCTTGCCGTAGATAAGTTAGAATACGTTGGTTGTGTCAGTTTTTTCGCTCCCTTCCGGACGTGCAAATGGACCCATTTTGCAAGAATGCTAACTGATTATCTTTTTTGTTTTCTTCATCGGTTAAAAGTGAGAAAGAAAAAAGAGGAGGTGTGAGGTTGAATGCAGATATAGATTGCTGTTGTAACCGGTTATTTACCTGACTTATTCAGCTGGCGAGTCAGTTTGCCCTACCTGCATACCTATTGCCTAGCCATATCAGTTTTTGCTCCTACCTATCTTGTGTCCGCCGCTCACACGAATCTAACTCGTCTTGGGCTAAGCTTCGGCCTGCGCCGAGTTAGCCGCCCGATTTAGATATCACTCCCACATAAGATGGTACCTAAGGAAACTTAGAGCGTCCCTACCCCACTCACCCTAAAATAAAGTGGATAGGAAGAGTTAGTCTTTGTAGAGAGTCCAGTATATGTCACGTCAGACAGTTGCTGTCTCTTCGGTATCTTATTTGTTCAGTAAAGAACGATGAAAAAGACAATGTAGCTTGCTTTGGAAAATCTACTATCTTTCGAGTCGGTTCGGAAAGCTCAAAGTCTCCATAGATACCCCACAAGCAGAAGCTTTATCTGAACGTTGCGGCTAACTCGGTTCAGGCCGATGCCTAGCAAGGGATGGGTTACCGACTCGCCAACTGAATAAGCTAGGTAGATAACTGGATAAAACAGCACCTTTTGTTTTCCTTCAATTTCTCTTTAGTCTTTTTTTCCCTCTCTAATATTTTCCAATGAAGAAGACTGGGAAGAAAGAGAACGAATAGAAAACCCATGTACTCAACTAGATAGGTCCTTTTGCGCATCTGACAGGGCACACAAAAGTCCGACGAAACGAACGTCTCTAAGATTATTTACGGCAAACTCGGAGTGGTGCTAACCAGACTGCTTGACTACTTTAATTTATATATCGCTATTTGCCATAATGAAAAAGTGTGCATAAACCTCTCTCAAAAAGAGCCATGGAAGAACTAGAGGCTATCGGATTGGAGAAAAAAGTACTCCAACAAATAGAGGCAAAAAAAGCGATTTATTGCCGCCAAATGGTTCCATGGATCGGTGACAGTAAGGCCGACGAAATAAAAGAAATCGAAAGGTCTCAAAGTTGGGCAAAAATAAAAGTTATTAAGTGCACGAACCAGATCAACAACACCGAATACTTCCACTTCTTTAAAGTGATATTTCGGGAAACTAGAATAGCGAAAAAGACAAGGAGACCGGCTTACTAGCATTTGACTTAAAAATCACCTCGGAACAATTAAAGAGCGATGAACTCGCTTACTGTTTTGCAATGCTTCAACTGTTTCGCCTTGGAAAAACATGTCAAAAAAAATGCCAACTAAAAGACATAAAATAGGGTTCTGAATGTAACAATAAATCGTACACATGGGGAGAATGCAATTTACGATCTAAAAAATGCTTAAATTGCAACGGGAGTCACTGTACATACCATGGTGATGGCATGCTCGTTGAATCGAGAAATTATCGAAGACAAAAGGAAAGAATAAAACAGATTCGAAGAGCAAAAACAAAATCTCACCATTGCTAAAACGAATGCATCAAACTTCTATCCATAGTGAAGCCTCGATCGAACAAACGATCAATATATATATATATATATATATATATATATATATATATATATATATATATATATATATATATATGATGTGGATGTGTGTTTCAGCTAAATTTGACAGTGGGAATAGAAGAAAAAAACGCAATATATTGGCCAAAAATAAATGTATTTATTTTTTTAAATATCAACAAGATTATGGCTGCGAGTTTTCTAAAAGTAACCCTCTTCAGCTTTTGCCATGGTTTGAAGTCGTCTTCGGAACCTGGTGCATGCTTTGCTCACTCTGTGCCTGGAAACATCTTTTAACACCTCCTTGATCTTGGTCACCAGCTCGTCATTGAGATTGCAGACACAGGGGGCGGTGTCCTTCTAAACCGTGCCCCACACATAATAATCCATAGGATTAAAATTGAGGGATCTTGAAGGCCAGCAGGTCGGGCTAGTGAAGTTACAGAAATTCTCCGACAACCACTCCTTACTCTCTCCTAAGATATAACCTTCCAGCAGGAACTCTCTCCAACCAGGGTTTTGACCAAAATCTCTAGCAGCTACTTAACTCGTCTAAATTGTGCCAAAGACCCTTCTAAGGCATATGAGGCTGCATGGCGTCACCCTCATTGGAGACACTCACAGACCATTACAGTTTGTGGTAACTTGGTCTTCATGGATTATAGGCAAGCCACTTGTTGATCTAGGTGTTATAATACTGGTCCTAGCATAATTTCTTCTCATCTTAGAAGAACCAGATCGTTCCCTGCTTAACTGTCTGCTTCAATTGGTTTAGGAGTTTCTTTGCCTCCGTCAAGGGGCTATCTTTGCCCTTGGGTGTCAGAGAATTAGCCCCTTGCGCCTCTTGTACAATTGGTAGCAAAGGTCTACATATAGGGCCAGCTTCATGCCGATGACTCCAAGACCTATCTCTCTCGTGTAAGCACGGGTTCTTTTGTTCTGGTCTTCCATCACCTTTTCTTACACTTGTTGGATGAATTCAGGTGTGCGGAAGAAGTCAGAACACCTGCTGTGTTCCTTTCTGCTGGTCAGGGCTTCGTAGTCTCCGGTGCAGCTGTACAGGTCACGCTTACCAGCCTTTACCAGCACACAGAATATTGAGCAGAAGTTATAATGTCTGCATTTTGATAGCCAGCACGAATACTCATGATAGAGGTAAGTAACATTTTCAGATATTCAGATGGCTTCAGTCCTCCAAGTCGGCTAACCTTTAACTCTGTATGCTATCCGACTCCGTTGACTACTCAACGATCCGTCAAGTCGTTCCTAAAAAAAAAAAAAAGAGATTAAAATTCGTTAAAATTAAAAATATTAGCCCGAACACACAGTGTATATATATATATATATATATATATATATATATATATATATATATATATATATATATATATATAGTAGTGAAAAAGTTTTGTTACAGTCGTTACGACGCTCCCAACAAAGGACACAATAATAGTTTTAATGCAGTTAGACACGTTTTTTCTTATTGTTTTAACATATAAATGTGTGATTAAATTGAAATATTTATCAATTTGACCCCTTCTCGGGGGTGGGCACCCGCTCCAGGCGAGCCCTTAAGGCCACGCACACGTTGCGGACTAATTTCTTCCTCATGTAGGCCTACACGCGGTAGACGGAGGCTTTCATCCTGTCCACACTGCTCTCATGAACCTTGCAGGCCTTGTCCAAGACATACGCACACACGTTGTATTCGATGGGATTGAGGTTGGTTGACTGCAGCGGCCAAAGGTGCTTCTACCATAAGTTCATGTTCGACCCCAACCACTCTTGCACGGAATTGGCCGTTTGGGCAGCAGCACCGTCCTGCAGATAAACTTAGTTCCCCTTCTTCGTGATATTTTACATCCTGGCCAGAACTTTGGTGGCCAAGATGTCCCTATAATCAGCCTCAGGGAGCCAGTGATAGTTCGTGAACTACACCGGCTGCATCTTGTCACCATTCGAAGCCATGACACTGAGCATCATCTCGGAGGCCGAATGCTGCTTAGTCGTGTACACGTAGCGGAACTCGGAGGTGTCCTGCCCGAAGCTTATCACGTGTTCGTTCTGTTGTTGATGACCGGATCGACCGAGAATTTTTTTAGCAAAATAAATTTGAATTCGATTGTCATGACCTTTCAAGTCGTTGAGAAGGCGACGGGATCGATCCCCACGTTGTTCTCGCATACGGTCGGTAAGCAGAGGCTTTTCCACGCACATCAAGTTCTCGCCGCCCTCTTCCTTGACGGCTCCGGGCATCGTCGACACCGAGATGTTTTTCTTCTTCTTTGGAGCCCTTTCGAAGGCCATTCGCACAGCTAAACTGTTGATGATTTGAATTCTGCTTGAACGAGGTCGATCTTTGTGGTCTTCCCCGTTCTTGAGCCTCTTCGCGACTTCTGTGAGGGGTCATCCGGCTGACGTTGAGCCGCTTGGCGATGTTGGACTTGTTGTGCCAGCGCGCAAGACAAGAGAGCACAGATCTCAATTCTTTTCACTTCCATCTTGACTCACTTGCACACAATAGGAAAGACGTTTTAATGACATGTGCTGGAAAAGTAGAGCTCATTGCTCTACTTTTCCAGCACATGTCATTAAAACGTCGTTGAGATCTGGCTTGTTTGACAGAACTTTTCTATCATACACCAAAACTTCTCAAAAGATAAAAAAATCGAGTCTAACAGAACTTTAGCAAAACAGGGTGCGTAAGGTATTTGAGGACAGATTTATACTTACACAAAAAAAATGACTCTTAGAAACAGATAATAATGTCTTTTTACTGAAAAGGTTGTGAGGATAAGAATAAACATATTGTTGTGTAATTTTATTCAATAAAGTCTCCTTCAGCTTTGATAACGGCTTCTATGCGATGTCTGAATCGCCTAGATGCTAGGTTCAAGTGTTTTTTGTTCATATTGGACATTACTCTGACTATGGAGGTAGGTTTTTAGGGATTCTTTACTGTTGAGGGTGCTCATTGACCTTTTTCTCAACTACGCTACATACATTGTAGTGCAATGGATTAAGATCTGCGGAAGTAGGAGACCAAATGTTAGGGGTTATGTGATCATGAAAATTTTCCGCCATCCATTCCTGAGGTGCTTGATCCTTGTTTGATGGTGCTGAGTCTTCTGGAAACCCATAAGGTCTTCCGTTGCATACATTGTCGATCCATGGCTTAGCCATCTTTGGCCTCTAATTTCTTTCAGACTCTGTAGACGAAGGATCTAGCGACTTTTGAAAATCGTGCTAGTTCTAAATTGCTATGTTCAGCCTTTATAGCCACGATAACAGTGTGCCTCTTCATTTCTTGTGTGAGCATCGGGTCTGCCATTGATAATTCTGAAATATAGAAAATATAAAGTAAAATAATATGCTGCTATTATAAAAAACATGTCCTCAAATACCTTACGCACCATATATATATATATAGAAGAAGGAGCAAATGCAAGTTCTGCGGGTGATAACAACCACCACAGGGCTTTCGCCATATCTATTTTCTGCCTTTCAAAACAAATTTGAAGACAGAAAGAAAGATGGAGAAACCTTTGCATTGCAGACTATATAACAATAGAGTACAAGAAAGAAAAATTGGACGCGAATGAACAATGAAACAAGAAACAGGAGTTTTTTAGAGGTAAGAGAAAGGGACATTAGAAGAAGACTAGAATCAAAGAGAGCAGAGGGCGGCACAATGAAGGCAATCCTTTACCGAGGAGACAGAGATAACGCCAGGGGAAAAAAGTTTTAAATTCCTGGCGTTATCTCTGTCTTCTCAGTAAAGGATTGCCTTCATTGTGCCGCCCTCTGCTCTCTTTGATTCTAGTCTTCTTCTAATGTCCCTTTCTCTTACCTCTAAAAAACTCCTGTTTCTTGTCTCATTGCTCATTCGCGTCCAATTTCTCTTTCTTGTACTATATATATATATATATATATATATACGTAGGTGAGTCAAAAAGTTCTCAGACAAATGGCATAAAATTTTTATTTGTAATAATACTGTAATCATTTTTCTACATAAGCTCCATTAACATCTATACACTTTCTTAATCTATGAATCCAACGGTAAAGACCATCTTTGTAGAATTCACGGGGTTGTCTCTGGCACCAAGTAATGACCTGCTTTTTTGCTTCATCTAATGATTGAAACCGGGTTCCTTTTAGGTGTCCCTTTAAATTTGGTTAGGTTAGGTTAGGTTAGGTTAGGTTAGGTTAGGTTAGGTTAGGTTAGGTTAGGTTAGGTTACCTAACCTAACCAAATTTAAAGGGACACCTAAAAGGAACCCGGTTTCCATCATTAGATGAAGCAAAAAAGCAGGTCATTACTTGGTGCCAGAGACAACCCCGTGAATTCTACAAAGATGGTCTTTACCGTTGGATTCATAGATTAAGAAAGTGTATAGATGTTAATGGAGCTTATGTAGAAAAATGATTACAGTATTATTACAAATAAAAATTTTATGCCATTTATCTGAGAACTTTTTGACTCCCCCTCGTATATATATATATATATATATATATATATATATATATATATATATATATATATATATATATATATTGTGTGTGTGTGACCGGTAAGATTTCAATTTGTTAATAATTAAAATGAATTTTTTTTTGTGCACTTAGCTGTTAATAAATTCCCCCATCCCCCTAAGCTCACAATTTATCAATCCTTGCTTAAATAATTAACTATTTATGATTTATCACTATAAAATGTAAATATGTATATACATGTATATTCATATATAATTGTATTTTCCAGTCCTAATTAATCTCAATGTTAAGTGTTTTGCTATTTAAAGCTAATATTTGTTCAATTTATCAAACCAGAAATTGAGCTTGTCTTTGCTCAAAACGTAGCCAGAAGAAATAAAGAATGAATACTGTCATTCTCTTTGCCATTATATTCTTACTCTGGATATATATGTATATATATATATATATATATATATATATATATATATATATATATATATATATATATATATATATATATACATATATATATATATATATATATATATATATATATATATATATATATATATATATATATATATATATATATATATATATATATATATATGTATATATGCGGTTAGGTAAGGTTAGTAATAGGAATTCCTTAATCCGCTATAGAAGTCGCCAGAAATTCCTCAACCCTTTTGAGGAACGTTACATATACGACTCTGGTTTCTTTCCATTTGTCTAAAAAGAGAAATTTCAAGAAACCTTTTGTAAAAGCTAACGTTTAACATTAACAGAAAAACGGAGGAATGTGAATTTATTCATGAATCTTCGCCCTTTCTATTTTTTTGGATAAAAGAACAATAACGTTCTAGTCAATGCAGTTAGGTAAGGGTAGTAACAAAAATTCCTCAATCAGTTTATACGGAAGGCTACTTGAAATTTCTCTTTTAAGAGAAAGGGAAATTTTCCTAGTCATATATGTTACGCTCTTGAAGAGGATTGAGGAACTCCAGGAAACTTCTCAAGCGGATAAAGCAATTTTTATTACTACCCTTACCTAACCGCATTGACTAGAACGTTATTGTTCATTTATCAATATATATATATATATATATATATTTATATATATATATATATATATATATATATATATATATATATATAATCTATACCACACAACACAAAGTGGTCAACAACAATCTATCGGAAACAATCCAAAGTTCAAGTAGAATATAAATTAAAATACTATTCTAATAAATTTTAGTGGTGCAGACCAAAATTCCCTTTTATTGCTACTAGGCCTGGTGTTATACATTAAAATTAATTGTTTTAAAAGCATTGCTCTCATATAAATTCATCCAGAGTTCGGGTGTCAACATTTTTTCCCACTGTTGTAATGTATACAAACCTATACTTTCTTCTTAAGAAACTAAAATTACCTCTAAATATTGTTTCTCATATATAAGCTCACCGGACAACAAATTAGTCACCTAGGGAGAAAAAAAATAATTTAACATCTGAAGCGTGTAGGAACTTCAGTAGGCCAAGAGGCGTAGCTTAGTTTACGTTGAAACGTTAGTTAGGCTTTATTTGTGTTGCGGATGGCGTGAAGATCTGTAGATAGCAAATCAGCTCTACTTAAAATAGGCCAGAAAAGCGACGTCATAGAATGTCAAAAAAGTGTGATTGCATTTGGCCGCGCCAAAGGTCATCATGTGAAGGAGGTGGCGGAATTTGGCAGTGTTTTAACGAGTACAGTCATCCGGATTTACAAGCAATGGCATAACTCCCAAAATGCGAAAAACTCTCGCTACAATTGCGGCCGGAGGAAGGTATTGACAGACTGAGACCTTCATAGAATCTTCAGACTTGTAATTGCAAATCGATTTGCTTCCAGGCAGGAATTGCTACAAAACGTGAATTCTGGTCCTTCACCACCCATTTCAGAAAGAACATTACACAGGGAATTCCATGGCATGAACATATGGAGCAAAGGGGCGTGCAAGAGGCCCTTACTATGGTTACAAGTGACTAATTTTATGTCCGGTGAGGTTATATACCAATTTTCTCTATACTATATAAAGTATAGCAATCGGAGTTTTTTCCATATCAAGAAGAGCAAACACAGAATTTTCCACGTAAAGAAGAGCGAATGAGGTAATCATAGTTTTAGAAAAGGATAAAAAAGTAGTTAATGCAATTGGGGCTTAATTAATGCAAATTGAATCCAAAGCAAAACGTTGATATAATACAATTTTATTCCAAAAAGAAATTTAAATACATTACAACCACAAAGATTCATTTCCCTATTTATTTCTTTTCTACCACATGAAATATTGCAAGTAAACCGAACCAAACCAGCGGTTGTTAACAGCGAACATTAGGTTAGGTTAATCAACCCAACTTAAAATGAGCTCTCTTGTGCACTGTTTGTCTTTTAATTGCGCCTATCTAGCGACTGCTACCATAGGTGCCATATGCACTCGAATGCACGCACACAATTTTTGTGGCAGAAGGAGAAAGAATGGCTTTTGTTATAGAGAAGATCAAAGGTCCAAAATTCGTAAATGTGGAGTGACGCTTAAGTTGAATGGTGGAAATGAACAGTTTAAGGTAACCTTCCAAAATGATTTAGGTTGAGAAGTGTTGTTAGGAACAGGTTATGGCAACCATCCAACATGTTGATGATGGGAAAGCGTGTAGATGAAAATCCTGATTGTTGAATGTTGCCGTTTCGGGGTAGAAAGTGGGCATGTTTGAGTACTTCCGCATTCGTCCATCGTGTATGGCTGTTATGGAAGAGCGTCGATGCGTCACCGTATCTAAAAGGAAACATCCCAAATAATATAATTGAAAAGAAACAAAAATTATTTCAAGAAAACAAAATGTTTATGGGCGAGAAAATTGGTTGTGTAAAGTGTTTTTAATAGTCTTAGTGGTAGGAACAGTAGTAGTTATTATAATAGTTGTTTTTGTTTTGATGCTACTAGCGTAGTGGTAGTTGTAGTAGCTGGAGCAGTTGTTGACGTCGTCATGGATGTTTTTATTGCTCCTATTGCGGTAGTAGTAGTTGTTTATTTTGTTGTAGTTTTAGTTGTTTTTGTAGTTGGTATTATTGTAGCATTGGTTGTTGAGGTAGTTATCGTTTTAATTATTATAGTTGTACTAGTTTGGTTGTATTAGTTTTTTGTACTAATAGTTAATTAGGGCGACTTCTGCCCTTGGTGGCAGTTGCCATATGGGTGCCATTTAAAAAGATGTACTAGTTGTTGTCATTGTTGTGGTAGTTGTTTCGAGGTCAATAGTTCTCTTGTTTGTTAATCAAACCTCACCCCAAAGGTAGGCTCAAGTGCAGTATGGGGGTCGCCCTTAGGGTAACTGACATCGAAATCTAGTGTGCCCTACCGGGCCAAACCCCCGGCCGTGGATAAGCCCTAATTGTGGAGGTTGGGCAGGTTTAGAAGAGCTTTGCCTCTTCCCTCTATGAGGAACATATGTGGGGTGCTCTTTACTTTATTGGGCTGCGCCTTCCCTATTTTCTGCCCCCCTAACTTCACCAGTTTCTTTACAAACCTCTTTGTCACTAGCAATGCGAAGATGCTCTCGTTGGTTTTCACCTTAACAAACATTTCCTTAATATCGAAATCTCCGATCATTCCAAGCATCAATTCCGCTCGTCTCACCTCCCCTTCCTTGATCGGATTGGGCGCGCCTCCATCAACTACCCGAGTTACCACCCTGTAAACATAGCCTCTACCTGTTTTATTACCACTAAATCATCCATTCTTCTAAAGACCTCGCCCTTAAACATCATTTGTGTGCAGACTGACCCCCTTTTTGTGGTCACATTGACACTCTGTGGACGTTAGGATCTTTATTTCTCTCATTAACAGGACTTTTGTTCTCGATGGCATACACGTCATTATGGGGCGTTGCCTAGCAACGCAAAATTTGCAATCATTTTAACCCTCCTTGACACTCGTGTTTATAGTCTGCTGTTGGCGAAGGGGAAGTTCTATATTTGCGCCCCCCCTCCCTCCCCAGTTTGTTGTTTAATACAGAAATCTGTAGATTTAAAAAAAAATGAAAGTTTCTTTATAAAAAGACAGAAATCTGGCATTAACTACCCTGTTTTGTTGTGACTTAGGGTATAAAAAGCAGGTCACAACCATGTGTCGAGGCTTGAAAATCTCTTCCCTGATGCCTATGACTCAAAGCAAGGCTCCTTCTGGCAATTAACTCGAAACAAATAGGTTTAACTTCATGTTTCTACTCGGTTTATTTGCCGGAAGAGGATGACGGTGTTCGCAGTTTTGATAATATGTGTTTTAAGGGACGAACTTGTTCCTCGAAACAGCTTGAATCCACTTACCTAGACCAAGGATTATGTGTCGAGGACAATCGGTATTTTGACAGGATTTTTCCCGTGTTCTCCTATTCAGTGCTCTTCTTACGTCTCCATCTTCACTAATATACACATGCAATCTTCTGAAGTGGGTTACACTAATTACACTACCTTTAGTTATCAATTTTATTTGTTTTTGCTTAGTTATTTTTTCTTTATTCTGTATTGCTCTCAATCCTCGTTGTCTTAATTTACTCCTCGCTGGATTACTTTAATTACAAAGTCACCACGAGAATACTCGTACAAAGAACACTACGCACTCGAATGTTTAAATTTGAGTCACCATTGCCAGTGGTCGCGCGCGCGGGCGAAACCGAGATAATTAACAACAAATTAGCTACAGCCGAAATTTAATCAATCACTTCGTTATCGCTCGATTAAAATTTCGTGCTTGTATCACTCTAATCTCAGTGCATTCAAGAGGAACATTTGATTTGTATGCAACTCATGTCTATCATCTAAGACTTACACACCCTTGACCAAAAGTATATCATATTATTCATTAATATGTATGATATATAAATATATATTGTTAGTATGTTTGAATATCTTTTGAATATGTGTGTTTGAATTACTTAGTATTTTACCAAATTATCTGTAATTAATGTTTTTTAAAATCAGAATTTAACCAATATTTCTTGTTTTTAGCTTACATTTATAACTATTGTGTATTCAATATCGTTATAGGACTAAAGCTAAGTAACTTACGGAAATACATAGAGCACAAATCCAATTTCTTAATGGCCAATTGTCATCACAAGTAGAAATTGCTAAAAAAATAAAATGCTCAAACCACTATGAAACGATATAGAGAACAAGAGTTTTGTATTAAAGAAAGAAAATGGCAGCAAACGTCTAACAACACCGAAAGGAAACAAATCTATAATTCGAGCGTGACTAGAAAATCGCATATAAAACATTTGAATTTGATAGGGAGTTGAATGAGGTTTCAAGTTAAACAAGCTCTTTTGACCAAAAAGTCGCGTGCTCTCACTTATTCTGATTTATGCCCTTACAACCTTCAAATCTTTCAATATTGCCCAGACTAACTTGGGAGGACACTAGCGATTCTATCATTCGAAAGAGAATGTAAAACAACATATGTGTTTCAAATTTCGTTAGAACCTAGCCTAAAATAGAATAGCCTGGCTATGCCGGGCCTAACCTAGCCTAGCTTAGTATAATTTAGCTAGCCTTGTATAACCTAGCATGGTTTAGCTTAGTATAGCCTAGCCTTGTATAACCTAGCATAGTTTAGCTTAGTATAGCCTAGCCTATTGTATCCTAGTCTAACCTAGCATATTATAGTATAGTCTAGTTTAGCCTAGCCTAGTATAGCCTTGCTTAGCTTAGCATTGCCTGTAGCCTAGCTTAATATAGCCTAGCCTAACCAGGTATGGCTTATCATTGCATGCCAGAGCCTTGCCTAGCGTTGCCTAGAGTAGCCTAGCTAGAATAGGATACTATAGCTTAGCCAATATATCCTTGCATACGATAGTCTAGCCTAGCATACTGTAGCCTAGCTTGTTATAGCCTATCCTAACATAACCACACTTAACATAATAGAGCCAAGCGTATCATATTATAGCCTAGCCTAGTATAACCTTGAATAGCTTAGCCTATTATAGTCTTGGTTAGCTAGCCTATCGTAGCCTAACATAGTATTACCTAGAATAGCAGAGCATAGCCCTCCCTAGCCTATTGTACTTTATTTAGCCTATACTAGCATAACATAGTATAGCCTTGTCTATCCTAGTATAGCTTAGCATAGCTTAGCCTAGCTTAACCTAGCCTAGCATAGTATAACCTAGCGTAGCATTAACTATCCTAGCTAAGTATAACCTATACTATCCTATTATACACGAGGCAAGCATAGCTTATTATTGTCTAGCCTAACATACCATATGCTATCTTAGCATAGCATTTTATAGCCTAAATGAGTTTAGTATATCTTACCCTTGTACATTATACCTTAGCATAGTATAGCCTATTTAGTATAGCCTAGTCTAGTTTATCAGAGTGTCGGCCAAATAGTTATGATGTTATTGCTAAAACAAAATAATTCCCGAGCTAACCTTGGGAGGACTTTGGAAATTATATCATTCAAAGGGGAATGTAATACAACATAAGGTTTTCAAATTTCGTTATAATCGGCTGAATAGTTATGATATTATTACAAAACCAAAGAAAAAAGCAAAACGGACCGACCGGCCGACATAGTGAGGTAGCGACGGCTAGACTCGACGCGCCTAAAAATATCACTCATAACAGTTAGACGAAGACTTAAAGATGAAGGGCTAAAAGGACACAAGGCAAAAAAGAGCAAGGGATATCCGAGGTCAACAGACAAATTGTTTTTAGTGGTTTAAGATTACAGAAATTGGTCACATGAACTAGGATCTAAAATTATCTGGTCAGATGAAAGTAATTACGAGGTATGTAAGAATCTATTTGCACCACCTTGCCAAACGTTTTCGGAAGTTAGATTAATAAGGGTCGTGAAGTCTTTAGTTGCATATTAATATGAATATAACAGTCAAGTAGGGAGGAATAAATAGGAGCAATATGTTATATAAACACCAAACAATCAAAATACATAATTTGATAAAGTACATAACATCATCAATATATAACATATAAACAGATGGAGCAACACCAAACAAGAAACTCAGTATCGTGTGAAGAGTCCCTTGGTAGTGATGAGAGGATTTACTGTTCGAGGTATGCATCATCTCCAACAGGGTGCAACACCTGAGGGGTGTGATGCTGGCTCACTCCTCGGTAATGACTACCTTCAGTTGCTGGCTGATTACGTTTTATGGCCTCTTTCAGGTCTTGCAAGAGATTTATATCCGGAGACTGAGGTGGCCAGTCCATTACGTGATATTGTTGGCTCAGAGCTACTAAATGGTGGACGCAGCAGACTTGTGACGTGGGACATTGTCTCGCTACAAAATCACATTCCTGTCTTTGTTGGAGAGGTCTCGGGCCAAGGGGAGAATTCAATCTCTTAGAACAGCTAGGTACTTCTCTGATTTCATGATATCATCACACACGTTAAAAAGACCCACCAATAAACTTGACATTCAGCCACATACAATTACAGAGCGGCCGCCATGCTTTACTCTTGGTAGTATGCACTTTCGATTCCACTGCCTCCATCGACTCATGAGAACTCGAACGTTATATGGGGTCGAGAGCGAAAGGAACGTTGACTCGTCGGACCATAAGACACGTCCCCACTAACGCAAAGTATAGTTGTGGCGAAAGATGTACAAAAGCCAGTCGACGTCACTTCTGCTGAAAGTGGATTAGCGGCTTCTAGCTGGCTTCACATGACTTCAAGCCTTGTGGAAGCAGTCTGCACCAGGCTGTTCTGACGAATGCATTAACCTAGCCGCCCTCTTGTTCATTTATGTTGCAGATGGACTTCGGTTTTCATACGATACGAAAAGCTCATGCGACGCAAATATCTGCCGACATGTTGCGTACTGACTCTGAGTCCTCTAAAACGAGATTGGTCTTGGATGTTCCCATTTTTTCGGACACTCTTCAAAACTTCTGCACACCAGAATGAGATCCGCTGACTCTACGGAAGATTTATCGGCAGCTGAGACCGTTCTCGTGCATGGCGCGTATCACATTTCTTTCCTCCACTGTAGAGTTACGTATTTTTGCCATTATCATATCATTATCAGATCCTCTCGACGAGATATATGATGTTATATAAATACATTTTGACTGTAATATACCGATTCCTGATACCTATATTTCGTACATTTTAATAGTATCGTGATTTTAGATATTTTAATAAAAACTATAAGGAAGCTTGTACTTTTATGATGTATTGATCACATGCAGGCAAACCTAAACGAACATAGTCATAGACCTACCCAAGGCTAAGAAAAAATTCCAGCTTTCCGAAATATTTTGGCCGCTCCTATATTGTTCTTTTATGCGTAACTCCATTAATTTATTCTGCAATTTTGTTCCAATTCTGCAGATTTTCAGCACTTAGGAGGCTATCTTTGTGTGATAAAAAATTGGAGATACATTTCGCCTTGCTTGTGTGGTACTAACTCCGAACAAGTGATATAGTTCTATCACTATATGGGGATGCATATCTTCATCAGGCCAAATGAGATGTTTTTATGACCGGGAAAAATGAACTCCACAACATATGCCACCATGTTGTCACAAGCTTTAAAGCCATCTATCTATCTATAAATTGCATCCCACACCACCAAAAAATGAAATATCTCAATAGGACAATGCACTATGCCATATATCCAAACATACCAAGAATTAGTTTGGAGAAATGGGGATCGTGTTTACCGAATGCCCACCACAGACCCTAAACTTAAATCTAATAGAACGCGTGAGGAGTCTTTGGAAAAGCAATAGGAATTTCGACGCGTACAAATGAAACGGAACTGTATCGAAAAATTAGAAGCTTAGCGGAGTGGGGGAAAGATACCGTCGGAAATTTGTGAAATTTTTATGAAATCCCTGCCACGAAAAATTATGACTGTAATTAAAGCAAAAGAGGGTCCATTTATGTATTAAAATAATTAAAAATATATATATATATATATATATATATATATATATATATATATATATATATATATATATATAATAAAAAACTCACAAAGTGGCACGTGAGGAAAGTAATAATATGAAAATTAACCCACAGGAAAATGAAAAGATGAATCCAAGCACTTTCGAACTATATTTGCAAGTTCATTTTCAAGGAATAGCATGAAAATGGAGAAGACAACCTTGTATAGGGTACAAAGATACGAAGGGAACGCCCGTCACATAGTACAAACCAATGGAAAAACACAAAAACAAGACAGAGAAATACCAATAAAAAGATAATTAGGCAATTAATAACGGGCATATGCGTCCCAAAAACGATATACACATAACAACGCCGTGTATATGAATGGAAATGGTGGTTGCAAAAACAAACACATTTTAGAGGATTATCATTAGAACGAAAATATTTAGGGCGAAGAGTGGTGGGGGAGGCAATGCGAATGATTGTATACTAATAAAGAGTGACAACAGGCTACATTATGAAGTTATTTCATTTAGTACAAGTTTTTTTAAAACGGGGTCGGGTTTAAATAAGCCAGGGGAGATATTTATAATAGGCAAGAGGCCAATTAATGAACACTCGACAATATTTCTTTTTGTGAAATCAGCGGAATGATAAAGGAATTTTGCAGAGTTCCAGTCAATGGGATGGTTATTTTCGGATAAATGTAAAAATGAAGCGCTGTTTAGTTCACCTCTTCTAATACTACACTTATGTTGGTAAATTCTAGTAGATAAAGATTTACCAGTTTGGCCGAAGTAAGGTAAATTGCAAATAGAGCATTCTATAGAATATACTCCACCTTTTTTCCTTGTATTATTGGGCACTAACATTTTATATAAAGTGGATTCATATCTAAAATTTACAGAGATATTAAGTTGCTTAAAAATACAGGTAGGACCAAAAAATGGTTCAAAGTATGGCTAGATAAGATAATTTTTATAACTGCAAACCGGTGGGTTATCAGTTCTATAAAAAGTTCTCTTAGCAAAGTTTAATAAGTGTGCAAAAATTGACGAGGGTAACAAAGTTTTTCACCTAATTCAAAGATATTGGAAAATTCCTTATCCAAAAAATACGGACTAACGAGGCGTAATGCACGCAGAAAGATAGAAGTGAATACAGATCTTTTAATTTTAGCACTGTGATAAGAATAAAAGTGAATATATGAACTGGAGTTGGACGGTTTGCGATAAACAGAGAATTTAAAACCTGACGGCTTCCTATGTATTAAAAGGTCAAGCAAAGGAAGAGTCACTCTTTATTAGTGTAATATCATTCGCATTGCCTCCCCCACCACGTGTCTCTGCTAGGATCGTGGATTAACTCTTAGCCCTAAATGTTTTCGTTCTAATGATGATCCTTTAAAATGTTGTATTTTTTCCCCCACCATTTCCATTCATATACACGGCGTTGTTGTGTGTGTATCATTTTTGGGACGCATATGTCTGTTATTAGTTGCCTAATGATCTTTTTATTGATATTTCTCTGTCTTGTTATTGTGTTTTTCCATTGGTTTGTACTATGTGATGGGCGTTCCCATCGTATCTTTGTACCCTATACAAGGTTGTCTTCTCCATTTTCATGCTATTCCTTGAAAATGAACTTGCAAATATAGTTCGAAAGTGCTTGGATTCATCTTTTCATTTTCCTGTTGGTTGATTTTCATATATATATATATATATATATATATATATATATATATATATATATATATATATATATATATATATATATATATATATCATCATCATCACTAACTCTTTAATTTTAGAAGGGGATTTATTTGAGTATTTGAATAATGGTTTCATCTTAGTTTGGTTATGACTTATGTTTTTTATCAAAGTTATTTCTAATAATTCTTTTATAATATCAAAAAACAAAATGGTGAAGTTCAGAAATAAATATAAGTATCGAAGTTTTGTGAAATTTTATAACCCAAAGAATTACAAATGGTGAAGTTCAGAAAATTGATTTTTATATATCTTCTTCTTCTTCTATAACTCTATATTTTAACAACGTAATATTTTGAAAGGGGGGAAATTTAGTTAAGAGTTTCTTTTTAATATTATTATAATTGCCGAAGTTTCAGGAAATTTATAAAAATTTAACCATGGCTACTTTTTTTAGATTTTAAATTTTAAGCTTAATAGCGACGCGAAAGCTCTTCCCGTAAGGGGGGAGTGGCGAAGCCATTGCCTGATATATATATATATATATATATATATATATATATATATATATATATATATATATATATATATATATATATATATATATATATATATATATATATAAATTCATTGGGCATTCGAGGAATTGTATCGGAACAATGTGGCCAAATAATTAAAGGGCTGAAGCGTGAGTGCCATGCACTATTTATTTCAGTGCCACCTTACATTGCCATTGACCCACAATCACGTAATCGATATAGCCACGCTTATTATTATTACATTCAGGCGCATTTGTGTACTTTGGAGCTCTCGCTACCCTAGTGGATTTGTCGTTGGATTTCTAGCGTCGAGGTGCGCGAATTGATCCTAGCGAGCGCGAACAGAAAACTTTCAACCAGATTGTGAGCTGCCCGCCCATTGGCAGATACGCTGAAACCTAGCCCCCACCCTGAGGGGCAAGTAGTTCAACGTGCACCATCACGCACAATGCTTATCACAGCACCGTTCTCACTTCCTTCTCGTCTTTACATCACAGCACATTCACTCTCTCTCCCTCGTTCCGGATCCCTGCCGATGGAGTACTTTTATTAGTCCACTCATATCCATATCCCTCTAAACCGGAACCATGAATGGTTCTATGGTCGCTGGTTGGTATCAACACAATACTACTCGACATCAAGACCCGCTCCCCAACTAGCACAGTCACCCAGGTTCCTTCGGGCTTGCCAGCGATGGTCATTCTGATCTTTATGTTTATTTTATTATCCGGTCGGGAGATCTGGTCCATGATGCAAGAGATGGATGGCATAACTCACTTTACTCTGCATTCTTCGGCATTAAAGAGTCATGGACTTCTTTAAGTTCATTCTTTATATTATTGAATATTTTTCTAATGCCATCTTTTATTTCATTGCATTCACCCACACAATCATAGAACCAACTGCAAACCACAATAATACTGCATGCAATTTCCTTTTGTATTTACTGTCTCTTCCTGACCTAAATGAGCATCATTTTTTGATATTAATGCATCTGACACAAGTTTTCCATTGCATTACCAACGTTGCCACTCACCTTAATATTGAATTAGAGCCAATACCTATTTATTTAAACCGTCCCTCCACGCCATAACGCGGAGTGCCAACCAAATTATTATTGCTTTAAGTGACAAGTTGGTAATCTGTGACATTGAGTCTCATTAATTTAACCTCGAGTGCCACGTTATATGATATTACAATCCGTTTATTGCATTTAGTGCCAACTTTGTGTTCGTTTTCTCTGACCCTCACTCACCTGGCCTCCAATTTCTCTTCTCGGTGTTGGCCAGTAATGACCTAGCCTCCGACTCCAATCACTTGAATACCTTTTACAGTGCCAATTTCTATTCTTTGGCACGGTAGAATGTTGACTTAAATACGAATGAAATGCTTTATGATTTTGTACTTGGTGCCAACTTTGTCTTCCTAGACACTGTTCCAAGCTGACCTACCCCCCCAATGTACCATTCACCATAATATAGCATTATTACGAACTTATGGTTTATGGTACTGAACATACATGACCGAACTCCTTTATTATGCTATAAGTTATTGTATTTAGAGCTAAATTATATTCTTTAGCAGTAGTCATTAAGACCCAATGCCATGATCTATGATGGTCAAGTTTGAGACTGGCACTGATACTTATTGCCCTATTTATTCTCCCCCTTGACCCCGCCAGATGAAGGACCTCCAAAGTGAGCACCTGGTCCGGTTTGTGGGCGCATGTCTCGAGGAACCTTGCTATGGCATCTTCACGGAGTACTGTCCTCGAGGATCACTTCAGGACGTTCTAGAGGACGAGCACATCACCCTTGATTCTATGTTCCGCGTTTCCTTGATGCATGACATTGTCAAGGTAATGTCTTATATATTTTTTTTTTGGGGGGGGGGCAGGAGGGGTAATTATAAGGTAAAGGGCGCTCACTTGCTGGAGTATAATCACTCTCACAGGAGAAATAATGAAATATTAAGAAAAAGATCAAAATTTAACAACCAACGCATATCTATTTATTTAATATTTATGTGTTTCTGTATTATTCTTTTCCTTTTAAATCATTAGGAGGGGATTTTAGTGGACATCTCTCCACTCGAAATCAGTTTTTCTTTTTCCTCTGGGTCATTTCAAAGGGCTTACGGTTCCCATTCATAAAGTTTTCGGAAATGTTATTTTTAAATGGAATTTACATCGACGCAGAGGGACTTTCTTTAGTTAGGTAATGGGAGCAGGAGAGTTGGATGGCCTCTTGACCCTAGTGCGCTATGGCATTTACTCAACCTAAGCCCCAAAATAGGTAACTAATATAGACTGTTACGTCTGGCACCTGGAAAAGCGGCACGCCGTTCCGTCCCCCCTGGGCACGGGGATACCAACGGTAGCAAGGAAAACAAACCACGACATAGTTCACAAGACCTTTTGCTCTCCCGTCACCGTCACTCGTAAGGAAGGCGAAGACGGATGAGATAACTCACACGTATGATCACTGCCATAAGAAACTGCTGCTCTCCTTCGGGTCCTACTTCTGCACCTCTTTAGCTTCTCACCTGTCGTTTACTCGTCTTCTTATCTAGTAATATAGAAGTGACTAGTTAGCTCATTCTGCGTGGGAAGAACGGCTTTGAAACCTCTATAAGCAACACCATTTAACCCCTACAGCTGCAAGAGACCAGGTTTGAGGGCGCCTGGGCGTTGGAGCTCGATTAATTACTACTTGTTGTTTGCGAGGCCTGTTAAATGCCTTAGTGTGCTGTCAATGACTGATCTTCAGATCCTGGCTGTTCTGCCTGTTAAGAGATTCCACTCTGTTACTCTTGTCTCCCTGGCTCAAAGATTGGGAGTTGTGGCTTTAGGGAAAAGACCTACCGCTGGGTATTTTTCAGTGAGTGAAAGTGTGGCATATTAGCAAAAACTATTATTTAACGCATTCAGAATTGAAACCCACGAAATGTCCGAAACTTCTTGATGGAATAGGCACAATCGGATGAACCCGATGCATAGCATACAAACCCTCTATACCGGTAGTCGCCAATCGGTGCTCCGCCAAAAGGTTTTGATGGTTCGCAGAAAAATTGGTACATTATTTTCAATTTTTATATTTTGTTAACCCTCTTCAGGCAACCCTGATACAAATTGCACAGAAGACAGAGAGCCAGACAGCAGAGAAAGAGAGAGAGCTCTCAGTTGTTGCTAAGCAGTCCTTGAGGGTGCGTGCGTGACATTAAACAGTCAGTTGTGTGTGTATGTTAATTCGGCTTATAAATCACTTAATACGTTAACTGCTACCCGATTTTTTTTTATTTTAATTATGGTAAACATGAAGATCGGTGGCGCGCCTGAAAAAGTGTATAACCTTAGAACATTATTCTATAAACAATTATGATTTAAACTCAGGATCATCGTAGGGGGGTCATCCCTCAGTGTTTAAACCCCCCACGAGCATTGCCCTTGAATTTACTCCAAAAAGGTGAAACATATTGGAACACGGATGAAATAGTTTACGTCCCATCGTTCGCGCCGCCGATCGTAATGTTTACCTTAATTATTGCCTCTGTAATTTCTAAGAAAGTTATCGAGCAAAACATCTTTATTTGATGATAAATTTCATTTTAATTACAAAAATGGTTTGCTTTCTTAAATTCAGGACAAAGACGCGCATGCGCATATGGCTGCTTCCTATTATTTTGGGAGGGTAATTCTAGTGTTTTGCTATAGTTTTTGTGTTGATTTATTCGAGTCTAACCATCGTTTCCCTCGGAAATTACTTGATTGGCTATTATTCCCTATCAGAATTTCGAGGGTGAACAGCAACCAAACAAGCATTTTTGGTTACCTAACATAACTAACTTAACATATTTGTAAATGGGGCTTATCTCTCACAATTACGCCATCTAGCGACAGCTGGTGACGAGTTCAGTGAATAGCCTATTTGTGAGAGGTAGGCGCCATTTAAAAATAAAGGGAATATGTTTATATATTTTATTCGTTATCGAAGCTTTTTTTTTAATACCCACAGGGGATCTTATTCTGGATAGTTTAATGAATCTTTTGGTGTATAATTTATAAGTAAGGCTTATCAAACGCGATGCGCAACTGTTGTTCCAAGTTACCAATTCTTCCTTTTGGGGTTTTCAGATTCAAATGCAATAGGTAATAGACCCATAATGAGTGAGAAAAAGCGAGCGAATATTTTGCATTTCTTTAGTAAAACCAAAGATAATATAACTAATGATAATAGTAATACTTCACTTAACCGTGAGCTGATCAATGAATCAGAGCCTCCACAGTCCTCGTCAGGCACCATTAGAAAGAACATTTTAACTGGAGGCAAAAACAAAAAACTCAAAGTATCAAGGAAATATAATTCGAACTACTTGAAATTTGGATTTATTCAACAACCTGGTAGTGAGCTGAATCCTCAGCCGCTTTGTATTATGTGTTCTGAGTTTATCCAATGATGCCATGAAACCTTCGAAACTCGGAAAACACTTGCAATCAAAACACCCAAATTTGGCTAATAAACCACTTGAATATTTTCAAAAAATGCGTGAAAATATGCATAAGCAAGTAAGTGCTTTAAAAAAAATCACTGTTGAAGATAAGTCCATAATAATAATAATAAATAATAATAAGTCTTTTGTAATGCGCTCTTCAAGGCCTGAGGCCTTCCCAGAGCGCACGTTGTGCTGAGATGAGAAAGGAAATTCAATTGAAATTCAAGAGGGGGGAGAAGGCAATACTGAAAAGATGCGTTTTCAGGAGACGCTTAAATGTGGTAAGAGAGGGAGAAGATCTGATTTCAGCAGGAAGAGCATTCCACAACTTAGGGGAGCAGATTGAGAAGGAGCAGGCTCCCATTGAGAAGAGAGATGAACGGGGAATATTCAAAAGAGGTGCATGTGATGACCGAAGGGCCCGAGGGACATGGCGTGGCGAGAGGGCAGGAGAGAGGTAACACGGGGCCTTGTTGTTTAGGGCCTTAAATGTGAAGGCTTCTTATCTGATAGCACTTCAAATCACGAAAAATAAAAAGCCGTATACGATTGGAAAATAACACAGGCCTGCGTTTGAAATTTTTTTTTATGTTCCCCAGGATTTCTTTGTGGTTTCTTAATGAATCCAACCTCCTGAGCTCAAAAATAAATGTATATTTGTTCAATCAGGTCAGATTTTCTCAGTACAGCATACACCATTTTCATTGAGATTACCTCATTTTTTCTGATTTAAAAAATTAAAAAAAAACTTTCTCTATCTAATAATGCATTATTACTGTTATATCATATAAACAGGAATACACGTATGTAAACTATAATTCTTTTAATAAACAAAAAATAAAAGAATGCAACATAATAAAGAAAATAATTATAATTTCGAAGAACAGACGCCCTTGACGATTTTCGTTTGTGCCTGTCATCTGGTGCATCACGCTTCAAACACCAACAGTAGTCAGCAAGCATGTTTCCGTTTCATTTACACTGGTACCTGGATTCCATTGTTTTTATGTCCACGTGGAATCTTTGCCCCTGTTCTTTACTGTAATCCCCGCAGTTGTCGGGAAAATAATCCAGATGGGACTGTAAAAAGTGTATCTTTATAGACATTCGAGCTCCCAAATGTTTGAGACTTGTTAAGAGCTGATTGACCAGGGCAACATATTCTTCTAGGCTTCTTTTATTGCCTAGAAAATTGTCAACTGGAGCTTTGAAAGCTTTCCAGGCATCTTTTTCTATGTCCTTCATTGATGCATCAAATTGCTGATCAAGTTCCTGATTTGAAGTCCATCAAAAATTCCCCCATGGAGCTTAGCGTCACTGATTTGTGGAAACTTTTGAAGAAGAAATTTAAAAGCTTGGCCTACTTTATTAAGGGTTTTGACATAATTTTTCATTATGCCAAGCTTTATATGCAGTGGAGGGAGGAGTATTTTTTGAGGAGGCACAAAAGGTTCAGCTATCACATTGTTTGATCTAATTCTAAATGCTTCTCGTGGAGGCCAAACCTTCTTCTCCTAGTGCATACTATCTGCACGACTGTCCCATAAACATAGGAAACAGGGATGCTTCGTGTAGCCTGTTTGCGTCCCAAGCGTAAGAGACACTACCTGAAAAAAATTTAGCAAGGTATGTAAATTTACTGTAATATTTCTAAAAACAAATTCAAAGTAATATTTCTTAAAACGATAAGAATATGAATATGTACTGAAAAATCCTGTATGCCGATGCATTAAATCCTCGTATTGGAACTAATTGGATATATGTACATCTTATTTTGAGTTTATTGAGTTGTGTTGTATACCTTCTCAATTAGGATAAGTTCCCCATTAACCCAATAGGATGCATTAACCTATAGGGACACACTTCAACAAAAAATATAACTCAAAAATGATTCATGATTTCCAGATTTGCATTCTTGTAAAATGTAAGTTGAATAAAAAGTGTATACAAGTATTAACAATTAAAAATGAAAATGTCGATATCAAAAAGCTTAGAAATGCCAAGTGTAAAATGATCTTACCTTTAAGTCACCACATATCCTCCACTTATAGCTAGAGTAATTTATTGCATCCAGCAATTTTTTCATATTTTCATAACTTTCAGTAAGTTGGATTGAATGGCCTATAGGAACGGAAGCTATCTTGTTCCTAATATTCAGTAACACAGCTTTTAAACTTCTACTAGAGAAATCTATGAACAGTCTCCATTCTAATGGGTTGTAGGGAATTCCAAGGGCCTCAACAAGTCCTTTAATATTGGCGCAGTATACTAAAGAGCTGGAAGAATGCTGTAAAAAATAGCTTCGAAACTCTTGTTCTCTATTTCTGTACCCCCCCTAAATGTTGTTTTTTAAGTGAGAAGATTACTTTCACGAAGTCGAGAGCCAAGAAGTTGTGTATTCACCTTTGAAACCCCCAGATCCCTGGTCAGGTCATTTAACTGAAATTGAGTGAATGGTCTTGCGACCATATCATGTGTGGAAACCTGATAAGACTCAGATGTGTCATAATCTTGGTCAACTTCCATATTAATCTCTTCATGTACCTCTATATGTTCAGTGGGAGAAGGTATAGGAATTCCTGGGCCATGGGGCAGGGGTTTGATGGCAGAAGGAACATCCGGATATGCCACACTATGTTTATTCTTCTTATTTATACCTGTGGAAAATATAATTGCATATTACATAAAGGAATTGATTTGGAGTTGCAGATAGTACATAAATGTTTAGTAAAGGATATGTTAATGCTGAAGTGAACTATGTTAGTTTTTAATTTCATGCTAAGTCTTTGCATAATAATGACATTTTCAGGAGCCAGTATAATACAAAAAGCTTAAATACTTGATACAATGCTCACCTTTTAGATTTGTCATGTAAAAATAGCAGTCCGTAGTGTGGTCCTTGCCATCTCTCCACACCATGGGAACACCAAAAGAGAGGGACTTCTGTTCGCCCTGACTCCAGCGTCTTAAACTTATGTAGCATCCCTTGCAGCAGATATTTGGTGCAAAGCTTTTATCTTGATCTCCTAGCCTTACTGCAAAATATGCATGATACAAAGATAGATTTAATTACAGGAGAGATTGTACATTGCTGCTCGGAAAAAGTCATTTTGCCGCAAACAGCAAAATCTGTCGGAGCTATTCTTACATTGTCTGTTCATTTTCAACTCAACCACTATTATTATTATTATTATTATTATTATTATTATTATTATTATTATTATTATTATTATTATGCTAAGCAATTTATAACCTGCAAAAATATAAACTTAATAAAATGTACACAAAATTTACTGCGAATACAGTAGTGCAAAACTATTGAAATTGTGATGTAATATAAGACATGTATAAACTATAAAATTATTATCACCCCCTGTATCGCAAAAACTGGAGGTGATAGAGAAAAACGGATGTCAGATTCGGATTTAGCAGGTCAATTTTATTAAGAAACACTATAGAAAACCTAAGGTACATTTTTGACGCAGACCAGTGTAATTGATCAAGCCTTGCATGTTATGAGGCTGTGAAGAGGTTTTGTAAAAGCAGAGGCTGTACAAAAACTGAAAGTAATTCCTATGTTTGCTAACACTGCCAAGCGCAGAATTGAAGACATGGCTGAAGATATTGAAAATCAAGTTATAAAAATGGTAAATATTTCACCATTTTATTCAATTCAACTTGAGGAATCAACGGACGTAAGTAACAAGGCACTTCTACTTTGTTTTGTGAGGGTTGAGTGTGAAGGAGAGTTACAGGAAGAACTACTTTGTTCACTCAACTTGCCGGGTAGAATAACTAGCTCTTAGATTTTTGAAGCAATTGATAGTTATTTCCTGGAACACGGAATTGAATGGAAAAAATGTATTGAGATATGTACAGATGGTGCCGCAAAAATACTGGACATCATTAAGGAATTGTTGCTAAGATGAAAAATATTGGTCACCCAGTCATTTTGTCTACACACTGCATTATACATCGTAAGCAACTTGTGGCGAAAAAAATGTCCCCGGAACTACACGAAGTATTATCAGATGTTATTAAAATTATAAATGAAATTCGACACAAAGCGCTCAATTCTCGAATTTTTTAAGCACTTTTTGAAGAAATGGGTTCCCAGTATACTCACCTTCTTCACGCTGAGGTGAGATGGCTTTCGAGGGGCAAAATACTAACCCGACTGTTCGTCCTGCGCGAAGAAATCAAATAATATTTCCAGCATCAAAATAATCCGAAATTTCAAGAACTCTTTTCCGACGATTAGTGGGTAGCCAAGCTTGCATACCTGGCAGATATTTTGTCTCTGTTAAATGAACTAAATATATCCTTGCAAGGACAACTTAAGGAAGTTTTCACACTACAAGGTAAAATAGATGCTTATCAAAAGAAAATATCACTGTGGAAAACGCAGTTGGCTGAAGAAGATCTGCAAATGTTTTCAAATTTCGATGAATATATGAGAGAGAAGGATGTCAACCGGCAAGTGGTACCTATTGTTCAACAGCACTTACAGTTACTGACAGAATTTTGGGGTTGTTGTTATTACCCTAAGGAAGAAGATCCCAGGCATGACAATATGTGGATAATAGATGCATTTGCAACAAAGATTTAAGATAGCAATTTAAGCATGAATGAAAAAGAAAGCCTCACCGATCCATCATGCGACGACAGTCTCAAAGCTAAATTCAAGTCATCCTTATCAAAACTTCATTTTTGGCTCTCTCTCTAAAAGGTGAATACCCATCACTGACTGAAAAAGCAATGAAAATCTTGATTCAATTTTCAACAACATATTTGTGCGAAAAGATATTTCCATCTGTCACAGCAATTAAGACTCAGTACCGGTCTGGGCTTGAAATAAAAACGGCTCCCCGTCTTGCACTAACGTCATTAGAGTCAAAAATCCATAAACTTATTTCAAACAAGCAGGAACAAATATCACATATAAATGTGTAATACTTAAATAAACTTCAATTATTCTGTAATAATTAAACTATAACTTTGTTATATTTAATAGGTGCATTTCATATTAATAAAATAAAAGTTCTCTGATTATTATTTTATAAATGTATTTACCTTTTTTAAAAAATTCATATTAGTGGTCCGCTAGATTTAAAATTATAAATTTAGTGGTCCGTGAAGTCCGAAAGGTTGGCGACCGTTTGATCACAAGTTTCAGAAAATTAGTGCGCGTCTGCAAGTGAACAAAATTTTAGGAGCTAAATAAGGGATTGAAACTTCGCCCCACCTGGGTGTTGGGGAGGAGGAGGAGGGTTATAAAATACTTCCCTTGGAGGAAGAAGGTTATAAAATACTTCCCTTGGAGGAGGATTTCTCCCTCAACTATCTCCAGACGGGAAAGGGGGCGTTCCTTTTATTATCTTGTTAGTCACTGACAAACGCTTCCTTTTCCAAAATAGCCACACCCCCATTTGCTTGCTCTGAGGTTTCTCGAAACTTCCTTAGATGGAGGGGGTGTTCCCCCTCTCCCATCACTCTCGATTAAGGGGTTTCCCATTCATCATTTACCTTCAGGGAGCCATCACTCAAAGGCCTCCACATTAACATACAAGCCGCCCCAGCTATGCGTTCTAAGCGGCTGCTCCAAAATAATGAGTGGCGCAACCACACCTCTTATAGGATACATGGTGCCCCTTCCCCACAATAACCTAAGTGGAGTGTTTGAGGGCGACTACCCATCTGGTCCTGGTCCCAACTATTCATCACGGGCTTCAAATGGTTTAACATTTCCGATGATCAGATGGGGGCATGCTGTCCAAAGGACAATGTTCAATCAGGCCAGGCATTAACTAATCTTAGGGCTTGGGATACAAAGTTCACCCGTTTGACGGACAGGAGCTTTCTGGTGAATGCAGCGGACCCTGGTTAGTCAGCCATTGTGAGGGTTATTCGGTCGCTCTATTGATTCACATATACAAGCAATACCGCATCTAACAATAACATCGAAAAAGGAGTTGCCTATTCGAGGGAACTCGTTGCCTAATCCTTAGAAGATATCACAGAAGAGGTGGCCGCCCTAGGAGCGCTAGATGTCGAACTTATGATAAGGAATGAGAGATACACGTAATGGTCTACCTCGATACACTATCCTTTCCATTCAATTTTAAGATCCAAGAGACTTCCTGATTTGGTGCGTGTCTGTTGATATAGCTACCGAGTGAAGGCATTCGTTTCACTGCCGTGGAGGTGTTACTATTGCCACCGTCTCAGCCATACGAATTGAACTTGCAGACCTTATAAGTGAGGTCGAACCGAAATGTGTGATAATTGCTTCAAGTTCTTACATGATAAAGCTCTATTATGTACGGCACCCGTTTGAGAAGAATATTCGGGCTGTTCAACTCGCGGAACGATTATTTTTCGAGAGGCTTAGGAATTGTTCCTGCTGCGTCTTGTGCGACCTGGGAATACTACGTCTCTTCGGATGAAAAATGTACCTTCGGCTCCGTCTTTCCATGCCGTACGAGGATGGTAGAAAAAAAATGCCAATTAGAGACTGTCGAAGTATACCTGTATAAACTAGCTCGGCGCTCATAGTCTTACACAAGACAGGCAGACAGCTGGCCACAGGGCGCTTGAGTTATGTCTGGGCGATAAATAAAGAGTGCGAATTACGGTTAACCGGGTTTGCCAAGTTGCAGTTCAAAGGATATATAAAGACAATACCCAAATATATAATTTTAATATATATGAAAAAGGGGGCAATATATATATATATATATATATATATATATATATATATATATATATATATATATATATATATATATATATATATATATATAACGCGTCGTTCCAGACGATCAAACTCGCCCCGCAATATGGGGGTAGGGTTATATGGCCGCGCACGGCGTTATCTCAGGTAAGTGGAAGGGGGACGATCGGCGTCTGAAAACAAACAGCTGGGATGGGTAATTAAGCGAGTGACAGATTTTTCTTCGACTTTCTAAAATTCTCACGCATATCACGTTGTCTTGAAAGAATAAAGCGAATCGTTAAGAAGCTTCCTCTCACGGTAGTCTTTCAAAGGCATTTCCTCACAGAGGCCCTTTTGCAGGTTCTACCTCCCTCGAGTGCCACCCTAGTTGAGCTGGCAAAAATGCGGGATGGCACCAAGGCCAGGCTAAAATCAACCCCCTCCCACACACGACCTATTCGAAAAAAGTGAAACATTCCCAGTAGTAAAATACCCGGTAGGGGATCGTGAGACCATCCAGGGCCTTCCGAATTCTGCCGCACGAAAGGAGGGCAGACCATAGAGCTCGGCTCCTTCGCACTTTTCCAAGACTAAACGAGGCGATTTTCAAAGTCCAACCATCTAAAGGACGAACTACGTCCAACCCCACATGTTTTGAAGCAAGTTATAAGGAAGGCTGATACGACGATCTAAACTTTGTTTACAATAATTCGAAGGAAACAGAGCTCTATATGAGCAAAATTCTCTCGTAATTATGCGTTCAAAAAGGCTACGTCCATTCTAGTAAGGGTTTTCACTTCGAGAATGACTCCGTGTCTCCTTTGGGGTAGGCTAGAAGGGCATTTTCATTTAATAGAATTACCGTGACTACTTGGAAACTGGAAGGAGCTTCGGAAACTCGATTTCTTCCACTTATTTTTAGCTATTTGAATTAAGGAGACCATGTTGAACGCATGTCCACTGCCCACCATCTCTTTGGATAAGAGTTTTGCAACCTCACCAGCAAGAGATATGGGCCGAGGAGGTGGATGCGCAATTTTCCACCAACATGATATCTACTTTCTCCTTCTGGCTTTAAATATATCCTTTCAGGCAGCTTCATCGCAGCTACACCTGGATAGGAGATATACTCTTCTTTCAGTATATATTACACCATCAGCTGACTTCGATGTGGAGGACTTTTGCCGTGTCATGAAACCGTTTCTGAAGACATTTCTCCTCCTCGGAGATTTGAACGATATTCACCTCCCTGAGGGGTCAATCACTTGAGCCAGCTTCTTGCTGACGTGATCAAAAGGTACATATCTGTATCATAAATATGGTTGATTGTACGAAGCATTATCCGAAGACCGCTTCATTTTCTGGTACTGATATCACTTTTCCATAAAAATATAATTTTTCGGACTGAAGCCGCGTAAGAAAGCTATCTTGATGGTGCTTGGGGCAGGCAAAGTGGCCTGTATTTAGGAAAATGACTGATTTTTCGATTCCACTTGAGCAATTTAGGTCGGTTAATAGATCTTTTTGAGTTCTTCTCCGGTACCCTCATCGCCATGAGACTGACTACGATTCCTCGAACGCTTGCCCGTTTTGTATGCCGTCCGCTTCTTCGGCAATACATACAAGCGCTGCCCCAACGATTTTATCTCGTGTGAATTCCGTCGACGAGGACTAGGTTCTAGATGCACGCCGCTCTCTTTGGTGCGTATACATTATTTTATTATAGTTCAAATTTCTCTTTCACCGTTATTTGGATCCATATAGGCTTGGTGTTTTAGAGTTTAAGAAATATATTTTGTTTTAGATTAGTTGCTTTAGGGTAATTTATTAGGAAATCTGCTTTGTTGGAGTTGTTTTCTAGGACATTTTGTAGTCTAAGATTAGGTATTAGGTGTACTGTTCTTTCTATGTTGAATTCTAGGTATGTGATTAGTAGGTGCCCTAATGTTATTTTAATGTCACATAGATTTCATTCTAGTGGGGGTGGAGGTAAAGAGTAGTTCGAAAATCTATAACAGTGGTTATACGTTGTTTCCTAGTCGTAAGGGGGCCCAGAACTACTACTTCTCTTTTGTTTTTCTTGAGGGGGATTGACATTGTTTAGTGTTTTGTTTTAATTCTAGGAGGTTAGCGTGTCCGTTTCTTGTCTGAGATGAATGCTGGTCGAGTCGAATTTGCTTTTGGATGTATTTGTTTTTGTATTTGGAGAAGGTTATTTTCGTTGTTTTATAGCGGATTGTGTGGTTTGTTTAGCAGCCTTGTCTGTTTCCTCATTCCGATAATCACGACGTGACTGGGACACTAGCATAAACGAATTTGATGGAGAAGTTTCCCTATTTTTACAAGGGTTGCTGTGGCAATAGGGTGTTCGATTCTTTTAAGCTTAAGTAGCGCAAATGCGCTGGAGGGGTCTGACTATATTGGGAAATTGGCCAATGGGACTGAACTGATGCCTTTATTGTTCAAGAGTATGGATGTTATTTCTGCTGAGAGTATTGCTGAGATTGAAGTTAGGTGATAACAGATTGTGTGTTGGGGCAAGATAGCTGCAAAGGATGTTCATCGTTAAATTTTGAGCTATCTGTATATATTTGGAGTCATTGTGTGCCTTTCTATGGTTAAGAAGGCCTGTATATTAGATTATTGGTTAAGGATACATCTTTATTGAGGTATGGCTGAGAAAGAAAATTTCTTGATCTGTTATTATCCAAGATGGCATGGAGGGATATTTTTATAGCAGGATATCTGTTTGTCCCCTTAGCGTCCCCATAGAATTAGGTTTATTTTCATTCTTTCGTCTTCACCATCAATGGTATCACCCGATGCTACCCAAAGATGTTCTTGCTACACTTTACGTAGAACGACCTTTTGATCTCTTACTTGTGCCCAGATGCCTACGCTAGAGCGCCTACTCAACAAAGTCTGAACCTCATCTCTTCATGCTGAAGCGCACTGGTTTCGGTTTTCATTGACAAAGAATAAGGCGGTGCAGTTCTCTCGGCACGCATGGCTTCACCCTGATCCGGAAATTTTCTTAAATGTTGCTCCCATTGATGTAGTAGATTAGCATCATTTACTTATCTTGTAACCATTCTACAGGTATGTTTTTCATAACCTTCAGCATTTAGGGTACTGATAGGAATACAGTCTTACTGTTTATTTATACGATCAACGGTCAAAGCTACACTACGGAGGCGAGTATACTCATTGGCAGCCGAGCGTGAATCGCCGAAGAAGGTCCCGATCCAACACACTGATCTTCGTTTAGCGGCCGGTGCCTCCACACATCCCATATAGTCCCCTTAACATAAGAAGACTCTTCAAACGGCTAATCAATACCCTGCTAGGGATATCCCGTTGCTTTATGGCTTACACAGTGCACTATGCGTTTGTGCGCGAGCCCGGTTTTTTCTCAATCGTCAATGGCTCTTAGTGCATCAGTGGCCGAACTTGACGATGCCTATGACAGACTGGGGTGCCAATCAGACCCTAAACGACATTGTGGTTCAACCCGCCAGTCTCAAATCCTTGAGAAGGACTCATGTCCACTGAACTGTAGTGAGATTAAATTTATTTTATGAGGTGTACCTCCTACATAGTATTTAGCCATTTAAATGATTAAATACAATTAAGGAATTCTTACTATTGCTCTTGCCTAACCGCATTGACTTGAACATTATTATTCAATTTTCAAAAAAATAGATGTTGGGAAGAGCCGCAGAAACATTTGCATTTTTGTTTTTTGTTAAAGTAAACGCTATATCTTACAAAAGGCTTCTTGAAATTTCTCTTTCTAAACAAATGGATGGTTGGGTGGTCTTCTGCGTTGTGCTCTTGAATAGGGTGGATGATCTATAGGAAACTTTTCCTGTGGATTAAGGATTTCTTATTATTATCCTTACCTAACCGTATTAACTTTAAATTTATTGTTTAATTTTCAATATATATATATATATATATATATCGAAAATTATTTGCAATAGCGCAATCATAATTATGCGGTTAAGAAGGCAATTATTTGTTTAACTAGTTCTTAATCGAAGCCCTAGTTAGCCCAAAACTTGCCTTCTTAACCGCAGAATTATGATTGCGCAATTAGAAATAATTTTCGATTTTACAAGGCTGGGCAAGAGTAGATAAAACCAATTTTCCATTCTCTTCGACACGCAAGGATGACAATTAAAAAAGGCCGATCAAAAGACAGTTTTTTGGGCTGTATTATAAAAGATTATTTTATGCGTTATCTTCTTGTGTATATGAGAAGAGCTCCTTCCAAGGGCTTCGATGAATAGCTAGCCAAAACTTGCCTTCTTAGCATAATTATTATTGCGCTATTGCAAATAATTCTCGATTTCACAAGGCGGGGCTAGATTGGATAAAACAAATTTTCCTTTCTCTTCAAAGGGTAGGCATGACAATTAAAATAGCCCATCGAAAGACAGTTTTTTGAGTGTCTTAGAAAATCTTATTTTATGCCTTATCTTCTCGTGTATGTGAGAATAGCTCCTTTCGAGGGCTGTGATAAAGAGTTAGTTAGGCAAAAAATTGCCTTCTTAACCGCATATATATATATATATATATATATATATATATATATATATATATATATATATATATATATATATATATATATATATATATAAAGAACAAAAAGAATATGGCAGGTCACATCTTTAATCTTTATCTTTCGGGTTATTCTAAAACCATGTTCGGGAGCTATAAACAAATTAGTAATCTAAAATTATAATCTATACTACGGCACAAGTTCAATATTGTAATGCTACAAAATTGAGAAATAACACAAACGGCGATAAATTACTAAAAGGAACGTTATGTAAATGCAAAAAAACTAACAAAAAAACTAGTGGGGAAAGTAGAGCAGAAATTATATTAATCAAACAAAAACGAAATAATCGTAACAGTACAAAAATTAAAAATTGAAATGGGGGAAAATAGAGTTGGAAACATAAACAATATATTAAAACTAAATAAAGAAACTAAACATTACCTTATATGGACGGATCACAATGACAAGTGAAAACTGGAAGGAAATTTAAGATTAAATTCTGGTTGGTTGGTTGGTTGGTTGGTTGGTTGGTTGGTTGTTAGGTTATAAACAACGGAAAAGATGACGTGTCATTATTTGAATCCTGGGGTATGGCCACTTGGAGGCCCTTCCTGAGGTGAAGATGGTCACGGAGTTGACCCCGCAAAGATGGCATGCTTTTCTAATTAGGCGAACCTTGGCCCGGTTCCCTACTCCCATAACCGGACTGGTGCCCTTTGGAGGCTCCACAGATGGCAGTATTGTTGGCCAAGAGCAACATGCCCATTAGAAGAGAGCATTAGCTAGCATGACTGGTAGGAGAAAGAATATAACCCGTTTCTCGCACCGGAGCCGAAGATTTGGCTAACAAATAAGCGGTTAGAGTCAAAAGTGTGATGGGAAAAGGGAAGACCCACCTCTATACTCTTCGTCACGTTCGATCTTCAGAAGTTCCCTGAGTCGGAACATTCCTGTTGGTGTCGTTACTGTGTGAAAACAATCGTGCTACTACCGCGGGGGTGCTACTACTGCCACCGTTTTGACCATAGGAATTGCTCTTTTAGTCGTATAAAGTCGAATTTACGTGGAGTCAGTGTTAGTTGCTTCAAAGCCATAAATGATAAGCCCTCATCGTGTATGGCCAAGTTTGTCAATTCCAGAGATCCGCACTCTGCTTCCTCTAATCAATGTAGCGCGTATCTCCTCGGGAAGAAAATCCTGGTCTTTCTTGCTCTGGAGTCGAAAGAGTTAGTACTGGCGCACCCAGCCCTCGCTGAGACGTCTTATTTTTGATTTTTAAAAGATACCATCTGCTCCTGGACCCCCAGGCATACAAGCATGATCATTTCCGCGTCCATTCATAACCCTTCTCCGGGTTATACCCCATTCTCCCCGGACGCTCTCCAAGTAGATCTGTTGGGACAAATGGTTAACACTGAGCCTCAGATAAAACCTGGGCTCTCATTCTCCCCAACATGACGAGTTTTCGTAGGTTTAAACGGCTGCGCGCGTCCACCGAGTCGTTACATTCACAGTAGGCAAAATCGCAGATGGTGGTCGTGAGGCCGTCTTCCGAAGTTCCTAAATTTCTTCCTAGAAAAAGGTGTTTTGCCTCCACGAAGTGTACGGCCATTCCCGGGAGAGTCTTCTCTGTGTATAAAGGCCCCGTATCGCTTCCATGCTAGGCCTATAGGACATATTCCTTCAATGGAACTTCTGTAGACTACAAGATAACTAGGGGAAACATCCGAGCCTAGTTTCCTCCCATTCTTCGTTAGCTTGTTTTTTTTAGGAGACCATACTAGGCGCGTACCTCCTGTTCATTCCCCCAAGGGATTTGGGTATTTGGCACTGCATTAGCAAAAGATGGGGGCCTGGCAGGAGGATTATCAATTAAGACCTGATATGATGTTTTCGTTCTTCTATTTGCTATAAATACCTCCTTTCAGCTAATCGCAGTGAATCTTCACCTAGATGTAATTTCTGAGTACATTCCACCATCAGAAGTCTTCGATGCAGGGGAATTCTGCCAGGGCGTGGCACGGTTGCCAAGGCTTTTTTCACCTGCTCGAGGATTAAAATGCAAGGCACCCCTTCTGGGGGACTGCACACGATTAATACCAGGTGTCAAGTCCTTACCTACCTGCTCGAAGAGCTGGAAATAGGTGTCCTAATTTTAGAATATTTACATATCATTGTCCAAGAACCGTTCCATTTTCGTGCCTCGACATCCGCATCCCCATACGTGTATTCACTAAATAGGAAGAACCCGCTTGCAGAGGTGTGTAATAAAGTCAAAGGAATTTGAAGAAGGTTCTAGCAGGACCCTCCGCCTGTTCTCCAGGAGATCGGGACCACAATCTCATACACCACGTCCATCACGGAGTCTTTCGCGACCATTTACTCCACATTCTCTATCTGGGATGCCACCCCACATCATTCATTGCATGTTCTAATGTCGCTGAGGGCCGCCAACTGGACTTTACCTCCAGAGGCGAAGAACCTTTCAATGACAGGTTTACGTTGTGTGAGTTGCGTTCCGCCCTCGCTTCCATTACACCTTGTTTTAACATCTAGATGAGCAAGGCAGGGCATTTATGTAAGATTTGTTCAACAGGATCTGGTTAGAGGGTATCTCCCAGGCATCTCTGGTAAATGGTAACTTTGCTCTCTTTTCCTAAAACGCGGAGAGATCATTTTACTCGTACTTCGGCCGCCTTATGCCCAAAATCTCTAACTTCCTGCGTGTGTAATTTTATGGAGATATTGGTAAATATTATACATCTTTTTCCAGGATAGGTCAGACCACCTGTCTTCCACACCGTACAGTTTCGTCAAGTTCCATTTCACGCCTGATGCTCCGCTCCGGCCGTAAAATTATATTTTTGAGGCCTTCCGGGATATTTCGATCTGGAGAAAGCCTAAGATACCGCATGCTTATTTGGAGACCCTCCACACAATGGGGGCTATGAGAGTCCTACAATTTTTATCTCCTAATTTCTGCGAGATAGGTGATTCTATTGATGCCATCCCCGGCCGAAATGTGTAGGAAAAGAGTGTAGCGCATATACATGTCTTCGGTGTCACACTCTTTGCCTTTAGCATCAAAGGAAAGATGTGCTCAAGATGTGCTCAATACGCTTTACGTCATTTGAAGCGACTCAGATGACAACTTTGGAGCGTCGACACCAACAGGCATTGAATCGCAACTCTTGCTATGCTCTAGCGCACAGGTTTTAGTTTTCCGTTGCAATACTAAATAGCTCCACCTCGACCCGGACTTATTCTTAAACCGTGTTCCCTTGGAAGTGGTGTATTCCTACCGCATCATTGGTCTGGTTTCCGCCTGACCCCTAAACTGGGAGGCTCATATTCGCAGCCTTAAAGTCTCTTTTACCCGTGCCATGGACATTCTTCATTGCCGGACGTTCAGTCTAGGGTTTTAATTAGTCTTCTTCTTTATTTTTCCACCGATTCTTTGTTCGAGCTAATCTCGACTAGGGATGCAAGTTTTACGTATCCACAGCCGAGTGTGTTTTTCGGAGGGTTTTCTCGATCCACCACACTGGTCTCCATTTGGCGAGCGCTGGCTTTCACAGTGCCTTATTAATGGTCTACTTGTAGATGCAGGGGACATGTTGCGCGCTCTGCGCAGTACACGGTGCATTATGCGTTTGTTCGCGCGGTCCCGACGTCTAACTCACTCGACAATAATTCTTAATGCATCTGCGGCAGACTTAGAGGCTGCTTATGCCACTGAGAGAGGCCAGTCATACGGTAATCTTTTGGAATTTAGGGGTAGTAAACTCATTAGAGAGCTTGGTGTAGATTCTGGGCCAAGATGCTTCTAGTTCTCCCCTAGATGCTTTCTTGGTGGGTTTCACTTTTTATTATTATCTCCACGCCTCTACTCCCAAAGCTTCCACAGCACCTCAGTATTGCGTTTGTCCTGTTTTTTGGAGCACACTTCGTGTCACGCTGGATCAGCGACTCTGTAGACGGATGGCTCCATCTTCAAAGAGGTTGGTCGGCTTCCATACTGTATTACCTCTGCTTGGAGTCAGCAGGGCTCTACCGTGCGCTGATCCTATCTTCTCGTCCAAGCTGGGTACATTACACATCTCAATTCGGAGATAACGCGGCGTGCCCTCTTTGGAGACCGGATTATAATATTTAACGACTTACAAAGCACTTTCAGTACTATCAGGGTATTGGAATATCAACACCTCCTGGTTCACGGTATCTTTCCGTGACGCGATGTTTGCCGAAAGCCGGGCGAATGTCGAGATTATCTTCTGCTCGATTCGTGGATATCCTGAGAATTGCAGGAGATGAGTGCTTGAATTTGCGTGCCATTGTTTGGGACTGTTCCAAATGACCTAAACCCCAATACTGCCACGCTTTTAGTTCGGTTTTAGTCTCAAGATCCTAATTTAGGAAGAGGATGGCCATCCTCTGACACAGGAGCGTGCTTCCTTCTTTTCCTTGCCTTTGTTCTGTTTTTTATTTTTTCGTTTTTTTTTTGCTCTTTGATTTTGATTTTCTTTGTTTGGGTTGGTTTTACTCAACTTTAAAGTAGCCTAGTACTAGCCAGAAATTTTATTGGGGTGCGTATGCCCTTGATGGAGGTCACTAGATGGGCGCAGTAAAAAAAAGTAAAAGTTTAAATAGGGTAACAAAAATACATGCCTCGCTCACCCCTCTGTCTAAGCATTGTGTTCATGATATAACCTGAAAGGGGGATCTATCCATGTTCAGTTCGATGGCGGGACGCAGCAGAGCTTATTGCAAACATCTCATTGAAGAGTTTCTCGCGTGTTGTGTTTGTGTCCTTAGTCTGTTTTGAGCGAGCACAATGCGTTTTTTTCTGGAGGAAAGGAGGTTGTCCTGTGAAATATTGTCCTGAATCCTTTTGACAGTATTTTATGCTTCGGTGAGAGAAGCCTTTCTATTTTATGAATATACATATGCTGGCCAAGAATGGCAGCGAGTGTGTTTCAAAATATACCAGACTCTTGCCCTCTCTCGACGAAATTTAGCCGGGATGAATTGCTCAGGTTGCACTTTTATCGCAAATATTCATATTGCTTATATCTGAGGGCATTATGACACATTTACGAACACCAAGGAAGTGGACGGCTTGCAAGACGGCCAGACATTCGATAAATCGCGGGAGCCCTATATGATAAGGGTGCTGGAGAACTTAACATCCTCATCAACTGACTTAAACTCCTCAACTTAGAAGTTTAGGTCGTCCGCCATTTCTTCAAGCATAAACGATATGGTTTCACAAGCGGCAGCGGTGGGAAAAATATATTTGAATGGGAACGTGATCTCTATTTTGAAAGGCATCAACCAACACCCACTCAAAATCAGGGAGAAATCTCACGAAGGAAAATACCCTGTACCTAGTTAGAAGTGGGGACTATCGCTAACGTGAAGAACACTGCGAGAATAGTTGTATTCAGCTTGGAAACTATTTTTTTAGGACCCGTAAAGAACTGAAGTTTGTGCAACCTTTGAAGGTTTACTGGAGCGTACTTGCCTCGAAGTACGAGCTGAAGTATGAGCCTTTCTCACCTACGGCCTCGCAATCTTTGGCTGACAAGCAACTTTGGGGTAGGGTGTCTCATGTTTTTTGAGAGCCAAAGCTCCCTTTTTGCTATCCACCTTTCGAGGGACACACTTTTAAAGCGCCAAAGCTAACTTCACATCACCATAACGAATATTTACCTCCTGTAAAAATAACGAGTCCAGGGAAGCGCACGGCCCAATCGCTTTTTACGAAGGGTTCGTGTGAGAGGGGGGGGGCCTTGATTTTAGCAGGGACAGGGTTCGATCCCTGGCACGCTGGGTAGTTATAATCCACAAAAGAGTTCTTAATTGGCGCAGTGGCTACCCTGCTCGTAGACATGGAGAGACAGGAATAGAGATGCTTTTTAACTAGAGAGAAGACGTAGCAAGTGCAAGATTGCATAGACTACGGCAGGACGAAATTCTTGATCTGGCTGGCTGAAATAGATTCGGTCCACAGCTTTGACGGACAGGCTATCATTCGCAAACTTTTGTCATTTGATGATGTCACCTCCTGAACCTTACTGCGAAGACCGCTTACTCTCCAGACTGTCCGACACATACTTGTTGAATGCCCTAGTCTGGAGCATCTCTGCGCATGTTGACTTATAGCTACCGTTTTTCCCTTTTATTCAGACCGAATTCATGCACTTTGGAGGTGAAATATTTGATGTTTTGGAGGAGGCTTTCCTCCCCTATTTTATTTAGTAGATTAGGAATTAGGACGTGATCGGGCCAAGGAGAGAACCACTCTCCTTCTAGCACCTGAGTATGCTTTTTAGTTCCTTTTGTATATTTTTGCGTTGGTATAAGTTTTGTTTTTTGTTTTAATGAACAGCCTATCTTTAGGCTAACATATGATTTCGGGGTTTGTGCCTTTGTTGGAAGGCACTAGAAAAAAACACACCTAGAATAGCGGATAAATTTGCAAAACTTTGAAGCAGTTAGCATAGATTTTGAGTTAACCGGATGTTGCACGTCTGCTTGTTCGAATATATGGCCTGATAGCACCTTCGCCTTAACGGTATTAATGATTTAATACGCTAGCGATACCAGCTAGCTTGCCCTCCAGTTAGGGAACATGCTACAATTTAACGTGACGGAGTGTGTAGAGATGGGTCTCGAGTCCAGTCTCTTTTTTATCGTTGCACGCTCAACCATGTCCGATTAATTATCGAAGAGCTCTTTTCATAGGTCTTCATTAGGAAAAGTCAATGGGTTCTCTCCCGCAGACTACTCCTTTTACGTAGGAAAGGAGGGATCAGCCGCATTTAACAGAAGGGTTCAGTCTGCGAAACAAGGCAGCCTTAGTTCTCTGCCAAGAATCATAGCTAATGCCTTGCGGTGATGGATCAAGTACCAAATGGACAACTTGCATTTATCGGTAGAAAAAATGAGTAGAAAAAATTTCAAGCCAGCGAGGGTCGAAGAGGCCGAACAAAACCTCAGTGTGGATACCTGAAATCACTGAGGCTCTGGTCACCCTCCTCCTAGTCTCCTTGGCGATTTGGTTCTTACTTCTCCCCTAGCCCAGTACGTCCTGAGCCCAGATATGCCATCTCTTACCCTGCTATCCGCTGCACCGCCAGGTGAATCGTTCTTCTGTGGATTTCTCGCCGGAGGAAGAAGAACAGTCCTTTAATAATTTTATTCTTTTTTTTCTATGTAGAGGGGGTCAGTGTGTGCGCCTTTTATATACCTAAGGCCAAATAGGCCACCCTCGGCTAGGTCCTTCACCAAATTTTAAAATGTCCAGCGCCAGTTGCTCTCCACTCTCTCTTCTCTGATTTTCGCAACTTTTGGGGACTCCGACTCTAAGTGAGTTAAAGGGTTGTTTTGCGCCCAGCAAATGGCCACTCCACGAAGCTCACATCTCGCAATTAAGCAGGTAGAGGGGGAGGCATAACAGAGTGGAATCCCATACTAATTCGTACTAGGAATTTACAAGAAGGCCAATATCTTAGATGGGATCCAAGACTTTTAGTTGGCCAGCAAGCAAACAAGGCAGCCCACCGAAACAGCCGAAGGTAGGTGATCAACCCGTTACACTCAGGGAAGCGGTTATAAGCGGTTTTACGGGGATTCTATCTCACAGGACGCTTTTATCAATTCAAGGAACATGATTGGCAGCTATATTTTAATCAGGTAGTTTAAATAAGGCCGTCGAGTTTTTTTCCAGCTCCTTTAGTGCCGAGGGCCTGGCTTCTAATCCTCAAACGTCCTGATGTTTTCCACGACATCTGATACTTTCGTAGTGGGCCAAATTTGATACGACCGTCAAAGAGAAGCAAAGCTCTATACGTGCCGTCAGTACAATTTTACCTTGTATGAATTTCATTAGTCTAGGAAAGATTGTGTTATCCGTGAGGCTTTCTTTCTAGATTTGCAATTCGCTACAGTGTTACTGAATTTAAGGGAGGCTTATGGTACCGTATGGCGATGTGATATCATGGAGACCCTTCATACTATAAGATCGAGGGATAGCTTTCTTATTTTTCTGAATTCTTGTGAGATCTTGGATTTCCCGTACGGATGAGGGGATTCTTCTCTGATCCTATAAGCGAAGAGGAGAATGTCCAGCAGAATAGTCTGTCATTTTCTTTGCCGCAACTATGAAGGGACAAAATGTCGGAGTTCACATGGAATGCCTCTGTCAAGCTCCACGTAGACACCTCACTTTTTCTGGTGCAACTTAGATTCTCACACTCAACAGGCTCTGAACCTTGCCTCATTTTTGCTGAAACGCACATTTCGGGGGGGGGGGAGAGCGACGTGTTGCACTTCAGCTACCTTCGTGTTCATCACCTCAACTTGTACCTATTCATGGATAAGTCACACATATACGTGGTTTCTCACCATTTCATTGGCCTTGTATTTGACCATTTCTTCTGGGAGGTGAATATTCACAGCCATAAGGTCCCTTCTACGCTCGCCGTTCTGTAGCGTACATCAAATGGGCTGCTGATAGGAGCAGTCTATTTCTTTTTACCTTTCCTAAGTTCGCTCAAAGCTTGACAACTAGTTCGAGATTTATTCCTCAGCAACCGAGTCCATTGCAGTTGGCGATTAAATCCACCATAAAGGTCTCTGTTTGGTAACCTGTGTTTTTCGCTTATCGTTATAGAGAGCATCCTTGTGCGGGAGTTGCTACGCTTTCTTTGCATGCCATCGGTAGATAGAACGAGTACGTTGATTAGGGAACCATGCCTCCCTTAGGAATTTTGAGCATACTTTATTTTGTTTATATATTGTTGCTTATAATTTGGGCGGGAGGGGGGTTATATTTTAGCGAACGTGTTCTTAAGACTGCTGTTAGAAATGATCGTAAGTTTAAATAATCTTTTGATAAAAAATTCTAAAATTATTCGGGTATTTAAAAATATTGACTATGGGACAATGTTCAGTCTGAGTCACAAACAAGACCTGGAAATATGGGTGGAAACTGGATTTTTCACGCTTTCGAAAAAATCGTGTGTGCAACTTCCTGCGAAGATGTGAAAAGTTGCATCACTGAAGAATGTAAAATCAGACATGAAAGTATATTAGCAAGAGTATAGTTGTTTTTTTTTAGCTAAAATTAAGCATTATCTTTGCAGATCAATTCATACATATATTCTCCTCCTCAGCATATCAGTATATTTACCGCTTCTTCGTAGGCACAGAGACGAGTGGGCAGAGCTTTCATCTTTACTATGCTTTTTCTCAAGCTGTATTTTTGGTCTTTGTCTAAATTGTACCTCGTTGGTATGGATAACCTTGGCAAGTGAGGTGGTCTTTTTCCTATTGTCTCTCTTACTATTGTACAAGAACCAACCACAAACTTCTTTCTGTAGTAATTACTAGGTCGTGATTTCCGACCATTAATTAGCACCTGCGAGACAAATCAGCCAAACGTAAAATATTTTGTTGAGAAGATCACGTATCACCATGGTAACACTCTTGAATTATTGGATCTAAAGGTAAGTGTAGATGCGAGAGAAATAATTAATTTTGTTGTGATTGGAATAAGTCTTTGTTAATTTGTTTATGACACACGACAGAAAGAGAAAAACAGAGTGAGAGAGTGAAAGAGAGTGAGAGATAAATTGAGCGAGACAGTGAAAGATTGATCTAGATTGGGAGAGAGATTGAGAGAAAGAGATTGAAAGAGAGAGAAAGAGATTGAGAAAGATTAAGATAGTGAGAGATTGAGTGAGTAAGGTAGGGAGGGATAGAGAGAGAGTGAGGAACGTAGGGAGGGAAAATAAGAGATAGCGAGGAATGTAAGACGGGAGAGTGAGAGAGTTAGGAATGTATGGAGAGGAGGAAGGAGTGTGAGGATAGTAGGGAGGGAGATAGAGGAAGGTAGGGAGGGAGAGAAAGATAGGGAGGGAGGGAGGGAGAGAAGAAAGGGAACGTACAGTGAGAGGAAGATGAAGGTAAGAGTGGGATGGAAGGAGTAAGAATGAGGCAGGGAGGATTTAAGAGGAAAAGTAAATTTGTTATTTTAATGCCCTTATCCTGCAATAGCTACAAAGGCATCAACCGACGAAATTACATTTTACTCTTTGTCTCTTAGCCTAAAAATAAGCTCAATATTTAAAAAGTAATCACAACCACAACCACAGAAAACAAAATTGCAAGAAACCAAAAAAAAGGAACGAGAAACAAAACATGACAAGCTACTGTAGGGAACCCGCTCCTCCCGAAGCACGATCATACACCAAACAAGGTTTGACGACCAAACGTTGCGTGCGCTCACTTATTCTGATTTATGATCTTACGATTTTCACAACTTTCAATAATTCCCGGGCTAACCTTGGGAGGACTTTGGTAATTATATCATTCGAAAGAGAGTGTAAAACAACATAAGAGTTTCAAATTTCGTTCGAATTTCCCCCTAACACTGGTAGTCAACAGACAGCTATGCACGATCCCGTCTAGAGTACAGAGGCGTGAGCCATCCTGCTACTACCGGTACCTGGACGACTAACGTGCGCGAAGATCCCACAGACTGGGACACTCAACGAGAATGTGCCGATCAGTCCGGGGGACCACGAAGGGATCACATTAAGGTGATATGGGGAGTCTGCCCATTTCGATGACACTAGAAAGTGACCTGAAACCGTGGGGGCATTAGTAGGTAGATCCAAGGGAAGAGTCGCGGCGCAATGGAGTGCAAAGTTATGTTCCATCGGCGAGAGAGGTAGGGAGGCGGAATGAGGGAGTTCGGGAGAGATTGGTAAAGAGACAGTAAGCGAATATTGAATATGAAGAAATAATCAGAAAAACACTAGGAACTTAACCTTTAATTGCCAGCTGAGGTCTCATTATAATCCTTAACGAAGGTGTTTTTTTTTAATTATCGAAGGTTGTGTCTATATTTCTCGCAATTAGTGTTCCATAAAGCGGGAGAAATTCCTTGTGGCTCGTGTAAATCGACGCAAATTATAAATCATGCAAATAACTCTCAAAAGCGCTTTGGCTGACGAATTTAATTCGAGATTCCGCCCCTGATTACTGTTTACCATTTGCTATCAATATTTCAATCACTCACGCACAGACATACACACACACCACACACACATAATATATATATATATATATATATATATATATATATATATATATATATATATATATATATATATATATATAGTCATATGAGTTGCTGCTGACCAGTCTAATCTTCAATTTCACGGTGAAGGTAAGGACACATAGGAGGCTGAGGTACATGTGATTTATTTATGGAACTACGTTTCGGGCGTATCACCCATCTTCAGGTTCTAAAACATAAATTAATCTAATACAGTTAAAGAATATTAAAAAAAAAATAATTAGGTTATGACTATGTAGGTAAATTAGAAAATAACTCAGGAATTTAAAAGTCAAGAGAATCAAATTATCAATCTAATATAACACTATTGAAACGAAAAAAAACCCACAAAAAACAAAAGTAAATTATTACAGTATAATATTGCTTACTGATAATTCAGGAATTTAAAAGGCAAGAGAATCAAATTATTAATCTAATGTAATCACTATTGACACGAAAAAAAGAAGCAAAAACACAAAAGTAAAAAATTAGAGTATAATATTGCTTAACGATGAAGTTCAGGAGAAATCACAAAGTCAGGAAATTATAAAGGATGTGGCTTAAAGAAGGATAGGAATTTGATTGGTTGGTTGTTAAATAAGAGAAGGTTGGTTGGGTGTTGACTGAAGTAATTAGAATTAAAAAATAAGAAGAGGAACAGCGGTATTATCTATGTTGAGTGTAAGAGATTTTGTACGTATTAGTAGGTATTCCAAAATTCTTAGACTATATTCATTGCTATTATGACCAATTATTTTGAACTTATCTATGGAACATTCTGTCTTGCATTGTATACTATGATTTCTAATTACAGAAGCTTCCTTCTTAGACAATATTTTTCCAGTGCGATGACATATTCCAATGTGAGAACAAAACCTCTCTTTCAATGAGCGAACCGTACTACCAATATAGGTTCCTTGCAAACAACAAGGACAAGTAAAAGCATAAACAACACGGCTGCTCATTTCTAGAGGAAGTAACTTCCTATGGAAAGTGGGTTAACAAAAGTGATTTTGAAGTTGGTATGAAAGAAATATTTTTTGTGTAATTTGTTGCATTTTCTAGTGAATAATTTATTGTAAGGTCCAATTTCTGGTACTACGAAAAAAATTTCATTTTTGGGAACATTATATGAGATAAAGGATGGAGAGTAAATTTTGGTAAGAAAATTATTGATTAGTTTGTCAACCAAAGGTGGGGGGTAACAATTATTTTTAAAATAAGACTTTAGAGTCTGGAATTCATTGTGCATCAGGGAATAATTGGAGGAGAGATGGTAACCTCTATATATTAGAGATTTAATTGCACTGAGTTTGTGTGACAAGTCCCAATGGCTGAAAAAATTGATTCCTAGGCCACTAAAGGTAGGCTTTCTGTATATTGAGGTAGTTAGTTTGTCGGTTTTTTCTATAATGACGTCTAGAAAAGGAAGTTGATAGTTACTCTCTAATTCAATGGTATATTTAATGTTAGGATGATAAGGGTTTATAAAATTAAAAAAATGGTGGGCATGTTCTATATTATCAAAAATAGCAAAGGAGTCGTCAAAATACCTACGATAAAATATGGGTTTGAAATCTAAAGGGCAATGTTTCATAAAGTTATTTTCAAGATGAATCATGAAAATATTAGCTGCTATTGGAGCAAGTGGTGAGCCCATTCCTACTCCATCTATCTGTTGGTAAACCTTGTTATTAAATAAAAAATAATTCTCATTAAAAATCATTTCTAAAATAGTCTTGAACTTTTTACGAGAGAAATTGTGAAAGGTGCCTGTTTTGTTAAAAACTAGATTTAAAATAATATCAATTGTTTCATTAACAGGAACATTTGTAAATTGTGAGGATACATCGTAACTGACTAGGACTTTTGAGGGTGCAAAATTGTGTGACAATAATTCATTAACAAAAGAATAGCTGTTTTTTATGGTGTATTGACCTATGGCTAATTATACGGTTAGGCTTATTATACGGCCTCCCTAAGCTACACAAAGCTGGTGTTCCTCTCCGACCAATTCTGGCTTCCTATTCTCTTGCAGCTTTTAACCTTTCTAAATATGTTGCTAAATTGTCCTCTGGTTCGTCATATCAGTGACGCCACGGTTTTGGCGAGCCGTAGATATCGAGATTATCTTCTGTTTGGTTCCTGGACATGTAGGAATTGTGGGGAATGAACACGCCGATAAGGGCGCCAATGAGTCTGCGAGATCTGGGCAACCAGACCGGCGTTTCGCTCTTCCTCACACTAACTACATAGCGTGAATACGAGCTACCCTTAGGGCGGCTTGGCAAAGAATATGGGAAATGGTCGAGTTGAACTTAAAGTTACGTACCATTGTGTCGCTATTGTTCCCATTGACCTACCCCCAGTGCAGTGACGGCTTCAGGTTGCTTTCTGTGGTCTCCGAATTGGACACACTCGCGGGAAGCACCGCCATTTGATGGAGCGCTCGCGTGCGCCTTACTGCGACGACAGCGTTGTCCTTCAGACTGTTCGGCACATTCTTTTTGAATGTCCCAGTCTGGACGATCTTCGCGCATTTTACTTGTCTCGGTACCAGGGCGAGCGGGGAGCTACCGCTTGTTCCTTGTACCTGGGACTGGTTCGTTCACACCGACTTGTGTTCTATACGCTCTTGGGAGGAGGCTGCCCTCCTATACTTTATTTGGCCTTTTTTGGGCATTTCGTGTTGTAACTCGCATGTTCTTGTGCCGGGGGGAGGCGGGCCTACCTACTTTCCTTTTTTTTAGCCTTTGTCCTTTTTTGGGTGATGTGTTATCTAGATATTGTTATTTGTTTTTTTAATTTAGCCTGTCGTAGAATTAGGCAGTTATCGCTTATTTCTCGATTCCTTCGTTTGTTCGGGGAAGGACTACGACACCCCAAAATAATAATTGGAATTGAATTTCGTTGAGTGCGCGGGGTTTTTGATATTCGAATACCTTAAATATGGTTGACCGGGATTAGTATTATTAAATTAAGCTTTGGTGGTTGAAAGATTTAAACAAGAATTGCAAAAATAATCTTTAATTACACAACAAAACATATAATACAAATAATTACCATTTTTAGTTATTAATTAATTCAGCGATGGGAAAATTAGCAATAATTACTCATGCCACAAGAGCTCAATACTCCGATTACTAACCCGATAGAGTTTAGGGAGAAACTACAATGGAATCCTAGCCTTAGGGGTACACTGATTCACTTTAGTTAGCAGAGATGACTGGGGAGGCAACTACGTGACGAGTCTTAGTCGGAGGGCGTCGCACCGCCTCAACGAGGAAAGAAAAGGTGTAAATATCATACTATTTTGGTAGAGGGGGACTCCTGTGAGGCTAAGACTGTGCGCTTCTTCTGGACGGGCTCTTCGATCCTGACGCCGTGGTTCTAAATAAGATCCTAGCTGCGGGCCGGTATGACACTGTGTTCTATCGTTAGAAGATATGCGCTGTCAGTGGATGATTCCACAGACGTCTTAAAAAAGGCCGCCGAATACCTTCTGTATTTTTCCGGGCTCGGCTCACTCGGGAGCAACGTAGAAACAGCTCACCACCACAACCTAGGGTCTTTTCCAAAGGGGGGGGGGGGGCACGTCTTCGAGACTCTTCTTTGGGTTGGATTCTGACGGAATACTTTCACGTTTAATTTTGTGACGGGGAATATATAGGCGTTCGCCGGAACGCCTATATTTGCTAACGGAAGCAATTAAGCCCTGCCTCACCGTTTATAGCTCGGTAGCAGGGTTTCGATGGTCTCACTCAACCGAATTGTGATTTAGAGCAACGCACAGAGCCCCTTGAATGCTGTCGAGCAATTGGAATCTCCGCACTCACTGGTTCGCAGTATACGTGAAACCATGGTTGCCACCATCCTATATGATGTTGAGATTATCATTTGAGGATTGCTGAAAATAAAGGTGCTGAGGGCTCCAAACAGTCTGTAAGGACTGGCCAACCATAGTAGCGTTTTGCTCTACCCCACTCTAACTAAATGGCGGGTATCAGGTGAGCGAATCAGACCGTAAGGCAAAGAAGATGGATACGGCTGACTGGAACATAAAGATGCGTGGCCATTTCACAGTGATTCTTCGCATGGAAATATAACCAATATTTCGAAGGTTTCAGGTTGTTTACTGTCACCTCCGAATCGGACACTCTTACGCATGTAGCAACATCTGATGAGGATATCCACTAAATATTAGCTCAGCAACTGCTTGGTCATAAAGACTATCCCGCACATTCTTGTCAATTGTCCAATTCCGAAGGTGTTTTGCGCACATTATATCTCTCGGTACTGGGAGGAGCGAGGTGGGTATCACTTGTCCATTGTACTTGGGATCGCTTCGTGCATTCCTTCTTATTGATTTCTTGGGGTTAAGGCGCAGATAAGCCTCCTCTGGGGTGTCTATATTTTGGAGGATTTAATTTGGAGGGGTGCATTTTCAGGCCATGGAGGGATTGGACATCCCTTCAACACATGATCATGCTTTTTTCATTATTTTCCTTTGTTGCTTTACTCTTATTTGATGTTTGTTCTTTCTCCTTTTTTGTTCTGTTACTTTTAGTTGTTTTAAAATATTTAGCCCTTTCGTAAGCTCAGTTTTCTTATTCTTTTTTTTAAATGTTTAATTTCTTCGGTTATGCCCTTGCAGGCAGCGCCACTATAGAACCCTAAATTTAAAGATACTAAATATGGTAGCCTGTATCCATTTTGACATGATGTTGGCCATGAAGGTTAAAATAAATAGCCTGAGAATTCAATATTCCCAATGCACCCCTGTGGAACATCAATAGTTTTGAGTTCTCACTACCATAGTCGGTATGGCGTAGCATTTCTGACGTTGGGGCGGGTAGGGGCGAGTTGATCCTAGCTAGTATGGTCAAAAATCTTTGAACGGTGTCATGAGCTATTGGCCTATAGATTAGATAAGCTGAGACTCATTTCCGTGGGGTAATTCGCTCCACACGCATCATCATGCATATAGCCATCGCAACACCACTATAGTTTCCTTTCCCGACCTCAAAGAACAAAAAACACTCTCCCTTCTCTGTTCAGGAACCATTCGGATACACAAACAGTTGCCCATATAGCATATGAACGCACCCATATTCACATACTCCTGAAGCGGAACGGGAGCCTCTCCATCTTTAGGAGTCACGAAGGCTTCCAACATCGCTGGTTGGTGTCACAATCCGACCTGGACTCTTTTCCTCCTAACGAGGCCCCGCCTCCGGTTCTATCGAGTTTGCCATTGTTTTCCATAATGATTCATTATCCATTCAGTGGAGAAATCTCGTTGGCGATGAGAAGGACCATGTCGCCACATACCTACCTACATACACCAATCAAATTGACACTGACTACAGTGCTTGAATATGTGCATCTATTCTTGAAGATGCACCAGGAGAGAGAATTTCCTGAATTGGGCATTTTATTTTTCTACGTTTTCTATGTGGCAATCGAGGTATTAAAAAATGGGCAGAGAAACAGATGCAATTGGAGATAAAAGGGAAGAATAAAAAAAAGAAAAAGTGATGAGGGGTTTGATTGGGTAGGAGCTATATGTGTATTGTTGAGGTTAGACAAATTTGAAATTATTCAGCGTGAAATGGCAGAATATTTAATAAATGACATAATTGCATGAATATATATTATTTGGATACTAAAAAAACGAATAGATTTATAAATTATAATTGAAAACATTACTTAAAATTGTCAAAGATTGATTGGTTTTGAGTGGCGCAACTACTAGGTTATTGCCACCAACTAAACCTTTTTAGGTGATTTGTGGATTTATTATGGATGGAGAATGAGTGATGGATGGATACCAGATGGTTGAAGATCTAAAATGGGTTAAAATTTAAAATTATGATTCAATAATTGATTTAAAAAAAAAATTATAAATTTAAAGCAATGAATATTTGCAGATTCAGTACAAAGCTATGAATGCCTGAGGGGGAATGAATGGATAATGATTAATGGATGGTTGAATGAATGTATGAGAGATGGTGAGGGTGAGTGGGTGTATGAGACTGAATAGATGAATTATGAGTACTGAATGTAAGATATTTAATTGGAAAAAAATTGGTTAAAAAGTTATTTTAGGATATTTACAGAATAATGTTTTGATGGATGAATGAGGAGGATGGGAATAAAAGGGTGAAAGATGACCAGTGAATGGATGAAATATAAAATATATGGAATATATATTAAATGTTATTTTAAAATATTAACATTGTTATTAAGTAAAATATATATTGGGAATAAAGTATTTTAAAAATTTATTATATATGTTCGAGGAGGCCAGCCCCCTTCAAAAATATAATCAATTTGAGTACAACGACAATTGACCGCAACAACGATTGAGAGCAATGAAAATTAAGCGCAAATACAACTGAGTACAAGGAAAATTGAGCGCAACGACATTTGAGAGCAACGACATTTGAGAGCAACGATGATTGAGAGAAACGGCAAATGAACGCAACGACGATTGAGCGCAATGACAATTGAGCGAAATGACATTTGAAGGCAATGAAAATTGAGCGCAACGATAATTGAGAGCAACGACGATCGAAAGCAACGGTGATTGAGAGCAACGGCGATTAAGCGCAACGACAATTGAGAGCAACGACGATGGATTGAAAGGACAATTGAAGGCAACGACAATTGAGCATAACAACGAATGAGAGCAACGACGATTGAGAGCAACAAAAATTGAGCGCAAAAACAATTGAGTATAGCCACAATTGAGCGCACGACGATTAGGAGCAACAAAAATTTAGCACAAATACAATTGAGTAAACGACAATTGAGCACAACGATATTTGAAAGCAACGATGATTGAAAACAACGCCGATGGAGCGTAACGCCGTTGAAGCGTAAGGACAATTGAGAAAAACGACGATTGAGTACAACGACAATTGAGCTCAACGACGATTGAGTACAACGACAATTGAGAAAAACGACGATTGAGTACAACAACAATTGAGCGTTAACGACAATTGAGCTCAACGACCATTGAGTGCTACGACAATTGAGAAAAACGACGATTGAGTACAACGACTATTGAGCACAACGACAATTTGAGAGCAACGACCTTCGAGAACAACAAAAGTTAAGCGTAACGACAGTTGAGAGCAGCATCGATTGAGCGTCCCAACAATTGAGTAGAACAACAGCGGAGCGCAACGACAAAAGAGCGCAACCACTATTGAGCGCAACGACAAATGAGGGCAACGACAATTGAGCGCAACTACAATTAAGGGCAACGACAAGTGAGCGCAACGACGCGTTAGTGTTACAAGAATTGAGCGCAACTACAATTGAGTACAACGACGATTGAGAAAAACGACGACTGAGAGAACCGACGATTGAGCTCACCGACGATTGATATCAACGACGATTGAATGCAACGGCGAATAAGCGTAACGACAAATGAGCGCAACTACAAATGATCGCAGTGAGAATAGATGGTGCTGTATTTGCAGTGTCAATTTAATTGGTGTATGTTTGTAGTTGGGTGGTGCCATTCGTCCCAGTCATCGTAGACGAGATCCCTCCCCCACCAGATAATGAAATGTTCCTAACGGCTGAACAATTGAGCACAAACAACCATTGAGCAAAACGACCTTTGAGCGCAACGACAATGGAATACAATGACAATTGAGGGCAACGAACAATTGGGAGCAACGGCATTTGAGCGCAATGACATTTCTTTATAAGCTTTGTTCACTTTAAATGATTTTAATTATCCATAACCCTGTATTTTAAGAACGAGATTTTTTGAAGGTGTTTCAATAAGATTTTTTCTTTTAGTTCGGTTGTCACATAAGTAGATTTAAATTTGTTATCAAAGTTATTTCTAATAATTCCTTTATAAGAAGAAGAACTACAGAACTACAGAACTACAGAATCTAGGACCAGCAAAGACCCTAAGGTCCGCTCGAGGCTAGTCCGCTACACTAAATCAAAAACTACGATACACCCTTATCTACGAGTGTATCTCTAACATGCTATTTTTTTTTTTTTTTTTTAATACTATCTACTGTACACACTTATCTACATGTGTACATTATCGTGCAATTTTAACTAATCAAACTAGGGGTCGGGGGAGATAGAAAGTTTTTCTTCTCATCTTCCGCAGCCACTCGACTGCTAGTGGTGAAAAGCTAATTTAGGGATAGAGACTACTTATAGGATAGGCGGAAAAGAAATGGGACATCTAAGCTACACATGCAGAGAATCGCCGGCATCATTTTTAGTCATCATAATTTCATATCCTTAAACCTCCGCTCCAAACTCTCTCTCTCTGCAAGGACGTCCAAATTCACAGTGCTCAACTACGTTATATTTAAACTATTCAAATGCACGTCGAGACGATTTTTGAACATATTAACCGAAGTGCTATCTACTACGTGGGTGGGCAGCCGATTCCAATTTTGAGTAACTTTAAATGTAAAATAGTTTTGGGCTATACTAGTGTTAAAACGCTTGTTCACTAATTTTAACCCGTGCTGACGAGTATTTCCCCTATGATCCAGTTCGAACAGATTGCGAAAGTCCACGTTTGAGAAACCCTTTAGTATTTTAAATACTTCTATTAGCTGGCCACGTAATCTTCTGCTTTCTAGCGATGGCAAATCTAAAGCCCTGAGCCTTTCCTCGTATGATCTATTCCTCAGCTCTGGAATTAATTTCGTAGCCCTACGCTGCACTCTTTCTAATTGCGCAATATCTTTCATTAAATATGGAGCCCAAAATTGAACAGCGTATTCGAGAAGTGGCCGCACAAGGGATTTATATAAAGGTAAAATTACATCCTTAGATTTGAAGATGAAATTGCGCGCGATATAACCCAAAACGCGATTTGCTTTTTTACACGCATCCGCGCATTGCTTCGAGAATTTAAAATCGTCTGAGACTAATACTCCCAAGTCTTTTTCTAATTTAACCGCGTCGAGGACTTGGCCTTTCATGGTATAATCTACTCTTAAATTATGGCAACCCAAGTGCATTACCTTGCATTTGCTTAAATTAAATTCCATTTGCCACTTGTCCGCCCAATTGGCAATCGAGTTTAGGTCCCCCTGCAATTTATCGACATCCGATCTTACATAGGCACGATTACCCAGCTTCGTGTCGTCCGCAAATTTCGAAACCCGACTAAGTATGCCTTTATCTAAATCGTTAATATAAATTAAAAACAATAAAGGGCCTAAAACAGAGCCCTGCGGTACCCCACTACTAACGCTGGCCCAATCTGAACATTCCCCATTTATTACTACCCGCTGCGAGCGATCTTTCAGCCAATTTCTAATCCAGTTTAAAATCTTACCAGTCACCCCAATCGCTTTAACTTTCATTAATAACCTTTGGTGGGGGACGGTGTCGAACGCCTTTTTAAAGTCTAAATATATTACGTCTACAGCTTTGCTTTCATCGTACACGCAAATCATTTTGTGGAAGAATTCGAGCAAGTTAGTCAAGCACGATCTCGCACGCCTAAATCCATGCTGGGTATCGTTAATCAGCTTATTTGCCTCGAGGTGGCTCACTATTCTATCTTTAATTACAGATTCTAAAAGCTTCCCAACTACCGAAGTTAGACTAATAGGCCGAAAATTCGTTGCTTCAAATCTATTCCCCTTCTTAAATATAGGTGTAACGTTTGCTCGCTTGAAATCGAACGGAACTACGCCATCCTCTAATGAGCGATTGAAAATTTCACGCAATGGCTTAACGAGTTCATTTTGAAGCTCCTTTAAATGAATTGGATATACCCCATCGGGGCCCGGAGATTTCGACTTTTTCATTAGCTTAATAAATTTAAGAATTTCCTCGTCCTTTATACTTACATCGGATATGCATTTATCAGCACTACGAACTTCCCCAATTAACGATTCCAATTCGGAAGAATCTTCCACAGTAAACACGCTCGTAAAATGCTCATTTAAAATTTTAGACATTTCTGTCGGAAGTTCAGTCAAACGACCATCCTTATCTTTGATCGGCCCTATCGATCCTTTTACGGGTTTCCTATTATTTACGTACCCATAAAACCGTTTCGGTTCATTCTTTGAATCCTTAGCGAGGTTTATTTCATACTTCCTCTTCGCATCTCTGACCGCACGTTTAACTTCCCTACGAGAATCTATGTAATTTTGCCGACTTATAACTGACCCATTGTTTTTATGAATTTTAAATTTTCTATTTCGGTCCCGGATTAAGCGTAGTATTAACGGACTAAGCCACGGAGCTCTCACCGACTTCCCGCTCTTACGCACATACTTAACCAAATCAGAATTCACACGAAGCAGCGTACATCGAAGTTCTGCGTACATCTCTCCTACCGACCTGTTCTCGAATCGTATTCCCCAGTCTATATCCTTAATCCTTTCGCGAAAAATATCGAAATCACAGCTACCAAAACGAGGGATGAGCTGCGAGCTCATTCTAACTTCTACGCAGGTGTTTAGATCGAATCTAATCGCATTATGGTCGCTGGAAGCTAAATGTTCACCCACACGTACGTTTTCTAACAATGACTCATCGGTTGCCATGATTAAATCAAGAATATTGCTATCACGAGTAGGCTCTTCCACTTTTTGTACGAGAAAATTCTCCAACATAAAGTTTAATAGCCTCTCACCCGGTTTATCAGAAGTAAGGTTGCTAAAGTTAACATTAGGTAAATTAAAATCGCCGCAGACTAATGTGGTCCCTTTTCTAATCCAAGACGTAAGCGTATCGAAGAGTGCAGCATCTTCTCTTTCCAATTGGCAAGGCGGACGATATAGCACGACTAAGTTAATTTTATTTATAGCATCTAAACTTAGCTGGACTAATAAAGCATCACTTCGCATATCATCCTTAGACGAGTCCATCGTTATGGCGTTTAGATCCTCTTTTATATACATTAATACGCCCCCTCCTCTACCGGTTTGTCTATTTCTGTAATGAATTTTGTACCCCGCTATATCGAACTCGCAAACACTGATCCCCGTATGAGTGTCTAACCATGTTTCACTTAGGAATACGAGGTCGAAATTACCCTCTAGAATAACGGCTTTTATTTCGGCAATTTTATTTTTTAAGCTACGAACATTCGCATATATGCATCTCAGTTTGCGCTTTACGTTAACTCTTCTATAACACTCAGATCCGTTCCGTTTCCCTGCACCCCGTCGATAGTGCCCTCTTCACGCGTGGGCCGGCCCGGCGCATCGGCATCACGTGGCCGCGCAACTCTCCTACCTAAAATGCTACGTACGGACTCGTCTAAGATCCTACCCAGCCGACTATTACCCACATCGCTTAGGTGAATTCCGTCCTTTTGGAAAAGTGACGGATGGTCCTGGAATGAATCCCATAAGTTAAAAAAGCTAACACCAGTTTCTCGACACAACCGCTTAAGACATTCGTTAGTATAGATCGCTCTAGATTGGAGGCGCAACGTGGATTTAAGTCGGGGGAGAACACCAATAATTCCCACGTTGTTTGCTTTGGATTTCGCCGTATCTATCATGGTTCTGGCACGATAAACTATATCTTCCGGGGTGCTGTCATACCTATGGACGTCGTTGCCCCCTACCATCGTGATGATCGTTCGTTCACCACGCGTATCTTCCAATTTCTCGATCTCGGCGGCCACGTTGTTAATGCGGCCACCGGGATAGCAAAAGCGCTTACGCTTAGAAGGGTTACGCGCAGCAAACTCCTGATCCTGCCTTCTAATTAAGGAGTCCCCCATTAAAACGGTTTCCTCTTCCCCCTCGAAAGGAGTTAGCAACGCGAAAGGGTTCGAACAGGGTAAAACGAAGTTCTGATCCCTCGTTGGTCTAGCCCCATTTCTAACACTTCGAAATTGCGATTCCTGAGGCCTAAACGAGTTTAAAATTCGTTGTTGCTCGTCAACAACTACCTGATGATTCGAATTTGCAGGCCGCCTATCTCTATTACTATTTTCCCTCCCGCGCATGTCGTGAATAGCAGAATCTAGTTTGGAATTTAAGTCATCGACTTTACGGTTAGTCGAGATCACATCCCTTGCAACGGTATTTAATTCAAGTTTGATCTCGCTGATCACACTTGACAACTTGCGTTCAAACGCTTCGTTCAATATACAAAAGCGACATATTCTAATTTGCTCAAGGTTCGAGGGAACGTAAATTTCCTTATTAAATGAAGCAGCGCACCTTGAGCATTCGATCTTAATAACGGGCATTGTCGGTTTTTTTTGTTTTTTTTAATTCGCACTAATTTAGAAAACAAGCTGCACAAGCTAATAATATACTGTATACGGTTATTGAAAAATCGAACTTTATAATACGGCGACTAATATTGAATAGGCGATATATATAAAAGTATTCAGTAGCAGAGGCACGATAAATTCTGAGCACAGTGAAATTAGCGGGAGCACAGAGCGAGCACGTCTTTTCAGTAGAGAGTCGGTGGGACGAAGAAGATGAAGATGATGATGGAGATGAAGATTAAGATGAAGAAGAAGATGATGAAGATGAAGAAGAAGTTAGTGAAGAAGAATATGAAGAAGATAAAGAAGATGAAGAATAAGATGAAGAAGAAGATGATGAAAAAGAAGATGAAGATGAAGAAGAAGATGAAGAAGAAGATAAAGATTAAGATGAAAAAGAAGAAGAAGAAGAAGAAGAAGAAGAAGGGGATTAAAAAAGGCGGTTAACATTAGCAAATAAGGCCGTAGGCCACACCCGGCAGGTGTACCTGTGTAACCAAGCTCTTCCTGTTAAGGAAGAGAACAGCGGCTTTTCCTCCTTATGTAAAAGGAAAAAAAACTAGCATGATAATTATTGATACGGTTAAATTATGTTGCGCTTAATTGTTTCTGTGTTTAATTGGCTTTGCCCTCAATTGAAGAACTTTTTAAAAAATTCGCTAATATCTTTGAAATAAGCATTTTAGTATCCAACTGACTTCCTCATCAGCGCCTTTTTTTCCTCGATGTCATGGTAACTGTAACTGGTCTGAACTTTGATAATTTCCTTATCTGAATTTGGTGTCGAATAATGAATTTTGCGCATACGCAACGACCTTCACAATGAGTGATGGTTGGAAATGTGTCTTGTTATTTTTCAGAATTTTAGCAGCACACGAAATATGTGACATAAAAATAATGGAAAATTTTGGCCTTAATATTTACATGCTAAATTTGCACTTGACAGGCAGAACGTGACGAGACCCAGATGTTCACTAAATGGATATTTTTAATATATCATAGAAGTTTGTATCGAGGATAGATAAGAGAGCTCCATTTCAATCATCCTCCACCTGTGTTACCTGATAACCAGGTGACTGGTTAGTTTCAGTTTGTCTTTTACAGCCAAGGACCAAGCCTGGTTGAAATCTAGTGTTTATGAAAGACCAAGTCCGCAAAAGGGAAATATTTAGGACAAGAATTTTAGGATGTCCTCGTCCAAGGTAATTAAGCCTATTTCACTCTTTTAAGTACTCAAAAAATATTGAGTGATAGTTGCAGAGGTGGGGCACATGGAGCCCCCCCACCCTCTGAGATGGACATGATCCTTGAGGTGACTCAGCCCCACAAAGTAGGATCTTCTGTAGAGTGAACGCGGTCTCAGTGCCAAGCACAGAACCCGTATCCGCCCCTATGCAAGTTCCTCCTCAGACAGCTTGGGTTCCCGAGGCCTCACAAAGAGAGGAGGAATCTCCTCCCCTGTCTGGTGCTCCTGTGACTGGCAGAACCTTCTCTATTTCGGAGAAGGATGTTGCCAAGGCTGGCCCATCTGGCCTAGGAGATCCTACCGGGGGAGGAGAGAAGCGGGTTCATTCTCCGCCCTCCTCTCCAAATAAAAAAGAACAGGTGCCCATTATTAGTGCCCATCGGACACTGGATGGCACGCCTGTGAGTGTGAAGCCACACTCTACCATAAGCTTCGTGAAAGGAGCTGTTTATGCGAGGGGACTCGTGGACTACTCAATAGATGACATCACTTTAGAGCTGGCTTACCATGGAACGGTCAAGGTCGAACATGTGATGAGAAAACAGAGAGGGGCCTCGAGACCCACCCCTACACTCTTCGTCACATTGGAGTGTGACAAGCTTCCTAAATCCGTGCGTGCCACTTGGTATCCCTACCGTGTGAAAGCATTCGGGACACTGCCGCGGAGGTGCTATTACTACCACCGCTTCGGCCATACGATTTGCACATGCAGAGGTACAACTTCGGGGTTACCCGAAGTTTGTGTAAGTTGCTCCAAGACCGCACACGATAAGCTCAAATCGTGTGTGGCCAAAAGTGTCAATTGCGGAAAGCCGCACCACTCTTCTTCGAAGCAATGTGGTGCGTATCTTCTTGAGAAGGAAATACTGGTTGTTTAGCCCCAGGATCGTCTCTGATTTTTCAAGGCTAAGGACTTGGTTCTGACGCGCCTGGCTCTTCCTAGGACGTCTTATGCCTTATTTAAAGAAAGATACCCTCGGCTTTTGGCCCCTCCAGGCCTACAAGCATGGTCGCTTCCGCGCCCATTCGAAACCCCTCTGCGGGTTCTTCTCAACCCAGGCGCTCGCCTGGTAGAGCCGGTTGCAAAAAGAGTTCACACCCAGCCCCGGCTAGAACCAGGGATCCCCATCCTTCCTCCAGTGTGACCGTTTCCCGTAAGGCGAAACGGCCGCGCGACACGATCCATGAGCTGGAAATAAGTGTCCTAAATGTGTATGAGTTTACGCATCACTGCCCGAGAACTGCTTCATTTTCCTGCCCCGATCTATCTTTGTGCTCTCTGGAAGCAAAGCCTTATTTGGGGTGTGAAGGGGTCAATGACTTCAATTTCGCATTCAAATATCAATTTCCGGGCCGCTGCCGCCCAAGGGCCCGCCCAGGTATTGCTTTAAGCGGGCGCGGTGGTCCGCATTTCAGGAAGTGACTGATTTTTTCTATCTCGGTGGAGGAGTTTAGGTCGGTAAATGAGGCCATTGAGTTCTTCTTCGGCAACCTCATCACCGTGGGCCTAACTACTATTCCTAGGACTCCTTGCCGTTTTTTTACGCCGAACACTCCCGTGGTGATCGAATTTCGTCAAGCTAGGGCTAGGTTCCAGTATATTTCGAAGCACACCCGCCGCTCTTCTTGGCTTGCATACGTGTCTTCACTTGACGGAAAGACCCCTCTAGCATAAATGTGGAAGCGAGTTAAAAGGATTATGGGAAAGTTCTCGCAGGACCGCCCTCCTGTTCTCCAGGAGAATGGGAGCGAAATCTCTGACCCTGCGTCTGTGGCGGAATCCTTTACGACCGCTTTCTCCGCATTCAATGTGCGTCGTGCTGTCGCGAGAGGCGGTTGACTGGACTTTACCCCCAGATGCAGAGAACCCTTTAACGATATGGTTGCTCTGAGTGAGTTGGGTTCTGCTCTTGCCTTGTGCGCAGACAGCGCTACTGGTCCAGACCATATTGCGTACGCCATGCTCCTACACCTAGGTGAGCGAGGTATGGCCTTTCTTTTATATTTGTTAAACAGGCTCTGGGTAGAGGGTATACTCCAGGATTCTTGGTAAATTGCTGCTGTGCTCGCTTTTCGCAAACTAGGGGGAGATGACTCTACACCGGCCGGTTTCCGCCCAATCTCTTTATCCTCTAGCGTGTGCAATTTGATCAAGTAAATGGTATATGTTATATTAGCCTTTTATCTGGATAGCGGCGGCCATCTGTCCTCTGCACAGTGCGGCTTCCGCAAGTTCCACTCCACGTCGGATGCTCTGTTCCGACTGGAAAATGCCGTTTGCGAGGCGTTGCTTAAGAGACAGCAATACGTCACAGTGTTTTTCGATCTGGAGAATGCTCATGATACCACATGGTGACACGGTATCGTGGAAACTCTCCACACGATGGAGCGAGGGGACGCCTCACAATCTTTTTATTTGAATTTTTGCGAGATCGTCGATTCCCCGTAAAGGTGTGAGGCGCCCTCTCCGGCAAAATGGAGCAAGAAGAGAGGCTCCCGCAGGAAGTTTCCTCAGTGTAATACTCTTTTCCCTGAGGATTAATGGCATCACCTTGGTGCTGACGGAAGATGTTTTCGCTACGCTCTACCTGGAAGACCTTTCAATCTTTTTGGTGCGGTCTGATGCCAAATCTAGAGCATCGACTCCAACAGGCATTGAACTGCGTCTCTTTCTGTTACTAAATGGGGTTCGTCTGAAAGTGGTGGACTCGCTGGATTCAGTTAGTCATGTATTTGACCTCGCCTCATCTGGGATGATCATATTCACAGCTCTAGGGTATCTTATGCCCGAGCCATAGATATTCTTTGTTTCGTGACATTCAATGCCTGGAGACCTGATAGGGCTACTTCCTTACTTTTTATAGATTCTTTGTTCGTTCGAAGCTCTATTACGGATGCGAGTTTTATGGATCCTCAGTCGAGAGTGTTTTACAGAAAGTGGACTCGATCCACCACATCGGCCTTCGCCTGGCGACCACTGCCTTCCGCACGTTCCCCATTGACAGCCTTCTTGTCAATGCTGATCATATGCCACTTGCTCTGCACCGTGCACAGTTCATTATTCTCCTGTATGCGCGAGCCCGGCTCCTCCTTCAGTCGACAACAACTCTCACTGCATCGGCATCTGATGTCGACGCTGCCTATTCCGCCTAGAGGCCCCAGTTATATCATAATCCCTTTGAGTATAAGCCTAGGAAACTCTTTCAGGAGATCGGTATAACTTTTGGGCTGGTGGTACCCCTGGCTCCGCCCAGGACACCACCCTCGAGAGTACCACCTTTAACTATTTGTCGCCACACCTCTGTTCCCAGAGCTTCTACTGCGCCGAGGTTAATGCGTTAGGCCTTTTTGGAGCACATTTCCTGTCACGCTGGAACCGTGCCAGTATATACGGATGGATCCAATCCCAAGAAGGGATCGGTTTCCACGCTGTATCCCCTGTTTGAGGTCACCCGGCTCTTCCAGGCACTGCCTCTGTTTTACCTGCCGAATTGGTTGCAATACACTGCTCGGTAGAGGAGATAACACGACGTACCTAGTTCTGACATCGGATTGTGATTTATAGCGTCTCACAAAGCGCCCTGAGTGCTCTCAGGGCATTGGAATCTCTGCATCTCCTGGTTCGCGATATTCGTGACGCCACGGTTTTGGCCAGCCGGTCGGATGTCGAGATTATCTTCTGCTGGGTCCCTGGACATGTAGGAATTGCGGGGAATGAGGGCGCCAATAAAAGCTCCAAAGACTGCTATGGAGATGAGCGGGGACGTAACCGCTTGTCCCTTGTACTTGGGACTGGTTCGTGTTTACAGACTTGCGGACTATACACTCTTTGGAGGAAGCTGGCCTCCTCCATTTTATTTGACTCTTTGTTGTAGGTCGCATGCTCCTACGGTGTGGGAAAGCGGGCCTTCCCTGGCGCCGGAGCACGCTTCCTCCTTGTTGTTTAATTTTATTTTGTTCTTTCATTTTATTTGTTGTTGTTGTTGTTTTTTATCTTGTGTCTCGCCGTTGTTTCTTTTTTATCTTTTTTATTCTTTATTTACTTTACTTTTATTATAGCCTTGTAGTATTAGGCCACTTTTACCCTAGTAGCTGGTTCCCAGATGGGCTCTTACAATTAAAAAAAGAAATAAAAGCAAAGTAAGCTATTAACAAGAGCCTATTGTGGGTTGATATTTCCTGGGCAGAAAGCTAAGGGTATTTCTTGACTTGATTTAAACCACTCTTTGCAGTGCTCTTACCGGGACACACTTCATCTTAGGTTGTTGTGGATCTCAAAAAAGTACCCTTTGGAACAATTCCGGCCGCTTTCGACCACACTAGGTCTTTTACCAATTGAATAATAAGGTATAACTTCATCATCCCTAGGGAAGAGTGTTTTGGACTCTGAACTTAGAAAGCAAAGCTCAAGTATTTCTGGTCTGCTTCGAGGGTCACATCTGAACATAAAGTTAAGAGTTAAGGGGAAATTTAACTCTAAAAATATGCTGTACAGATTTCCAGTAGAAAGTCCAAACCGACACCAGATTACACGAGAAGAGGCAGTGGTTCGAACCTTGAACCCTAAGATCGAGAATTGCAGGAACATATTTTTTTAATTGAAGGTGCGATTATACCATCGCCTAATTAAGAGAAAATTATTTCCTGAAGTGTGCTAGTGGCACGGTCAGAGTGTGCCAATGAACAGCAGTGTCCGTGTCCCACTGAGTTATGATTTTCCTGATAGTTTTAATTAGGCCATTGGGAAAGTTGCGTCACCGCTGATGGATGTAGATGCTGGAGCTCAGAGTAGGGTCGGAGCTTATATCTGCAGGTGATAGGTGTGATTAATACTGTAAATTTACCATGCGGTAAAATTGTGTTCTGGTTCTCGATGATTTTCGCCTTGGAGACCACGTGCGAATGTATCTCGCCATGAAGAACGTCACTTCCTGTCCGAACATTCAAGAATTTTCTACTCCTGAGCGCATTAGGGAAATATTCCCCAATCCTGTGACTCGTTCCAAGCCTCCCCCCCCCCCTAGTGACGAAACGAGGAAGAGCCGCTGTCTTTTGCACCTCGCTGCTAAATTATGAATCAACCTAGCCTCCGGATTAAGATATCTAGAGCTTATGAGTCCTTTCTCCAAACTTCTCCTTCCTCCTCAGAATCGGGCATATAAATCCTCAGATTATTCTGTAGTTCGAGGAGTCCATCACGTACCTCAAGGCCGTCCTCATCGTCTCAAGTCTTAAGTCCCGTGAGCGTTCGTCAGACATCAAGACTTTCTCCGCCGTGAATCTACCCTAATCAATTCGCAGTTTCTCTGAGCGGCAAGCCTTTGAATTTGCGCAACAGTCTCCTTTCGTTTAATCAAACTGAAGAAAATCTCCATCCATTACATTTGAGGAAAAGAAATTTCCTCTTCCAGTGGAATTACGAGTAATCCTACATTACCCGTCGAACGTCATCTTTGAAGTTTAGCTATCTTCATCGGAAGGTTGGTTCGGATCGTGCCCCACCTACCTCATTCGAACCCTGCCCCACTTGCCTCATCGGCTCGTGCCCCACTTGTCTCATCGGATCGTTCCCCAGTCTCCTCATCGCGAGAATAACCTTCCTCGAAGTCACCGACCCGTAAGACTGAAACCCCCTCCATTATTAGTATTTTCAAGTTCCCGCTTTTGATCTGAGCCTAGTAACATTAGTCAATTAATTCCATCTAAGAATCCCTACTCATAATAGTTACACAATTCCCTTTTGCCTATTATTATTCTTATTTTAATCTTTGTAAATAAAATTATATTTTTTGTTGTTTCATCTTTAACTAACCTTGAACGATACTCTCGGCCTATTCATGTAAATCTCGCCAACCATTTATGCACTCTGTCTGATTATTAAGGATTTGAAACCCAACGCCTCAAGTGTGACCTCCTAGTCGGTCGTTAATCCCTGTGAACAGTCCTTCAACGGTTCGCGTTGCAGTAGGTGAATAAGTCACCCCTCCACGTAATATAGGAGTAGTGTATGCTTTAGAATGGTTGTACCACTACATATTTTATATATATATATATATATATATATATATATATATATATTGCCTCTATATTATAAAAACTGGTGACAAGAGTGTGAGCGGGTATATTGCATAGTAAATCAGTTTAGTTGATTTACATCCCCTTTGAGTTTTAGTAGTTTCCTCTCATTACTGAAGTTTCTCTATTTTTCTATTTTGGCCGAAGTACGTTCAAGTTAGTTCTAGATCAGTGGCACTTTTGTATATTAATTATTTAAAATTTAGATTATTAAATAGGATCCGTTCTTTGTGCTTGTGTATTACATTTACTGGAATATTTTCAGTTAGTCCCCAGCCAGATTAGAAAGATTAACCCGTGCTAACAGTGTTCTTTTAGTAGGATAATTTTTCAATATTTATTTTTAGAAAAAGTTAGGCTTCACGTATATTACCGAGTAATTTTATTGCGTCAATAGCCCCGTTGGCGTGTTACGTTCTCCCTAGTAAGCCAACAAGATGTCTTCTTCACTTGACCGTTTCAAGACTCAAGGAGAGTCGTTGGGCCTGTCGGACCGATAATTATTAACTTATATTCAGGAAAAAGAGAGAAATGAAAGATAAGAGAGAAGAAAAAAAGAACTAAGAGAAGAACGAGAGGTGGAAGAGCGTGAGAGGTTAAGGCATCATGAACTGGAATTCACTAATTGGAGTCAATGTCAGTTGACTCCCGGACCGAAACTCCACAGTCCACGTCAGTAAAATTACCCGTCTTTAAAGAAGAAGATTTTGGATCATATTTTACGCATTTCGAGAAGATTTTCGAAATCAACAATTGGGACATCGACGTAGATGATGTCGCCAAATTGCTCCCCTTTCTAAACTCACAGTTGAGAGACCTACTCTACCCTCAGGTCTGAACTCTTAGCTGGCGTAAATATGACCCCAGACTTCTATTGTACCTGTTTCCGTCACGAAAAGATCCGCCCCGGCCAGACCTTCCGCCATTTGGGGTACACCATCCAGAAACACCTTTAGTTTTGATTAGATGCGTGTCAAATCCCCCAAGAGTACGAGTCTCTTCTGGACCTCGTCCTAATATATCAATTTTTATCTTCCGCGACCCACGTACTCCGTGCCTTCGTTAAGGACAGGCGCTGTTCTACGTTAAAGGAATGCCTAGAAGAGGCTGATGTTTATGCAAGTAGCCAAAACTTGTATCCCAAGGTTAATCTGAATCCTTCCCCGTCTTTTCCCAAGTTTAAGATTAATAACTCCAGGTCCCCTGCAAGAAATACCCCTAAATTCCTTAATGTTCAAGAGCCCTCGAAACCCAGGAACCTCCCTTTCTCGAAACCAAGAGACATTAAGCCCATAATTACCACTTCCTCAGCGTCGTTATTCCCCAGAAAGCAGATAATCTGTTTCACGTGTAGAATAGAAGGTCATGTACGCACGAACTGTCCTCAAAATTTCCAATTTAGAAGCGTGTCCTCCCATCAGGTACACCAAGTTAGTGCCTCCTTTTACCGTAGATTCATCCATAACTTCGCATCTATTTCCGCCCTCTTAAGTGCCATCCTTCAGAAGAGATCCCCAGATCCCCCTTCATGGAATCTCGAAGTTACTGCCAGGTTCCAGCAGTTCAAGGACAAGCTAACGTCCGCCCCAATTTTGAGGCTCCCTAATCCCTCTAAACCCTTGGATTCAGGACGGATGCGAGTGACGAAGGAATTTGGATGCGTACTGCTCCAATACTCCGACGAAGGTGAAACCTACCTTGTGGCTTACGCGAGCGAACGCTACTGCCCCTTGAACGTAATCAGTCGGTAATAGAACGGGAAGCTTTGGCTATAGTATGGAATATTACCAAATTTAGCATATATTTAATAGGGATAGAGTTTATTGTCGAGACTGAGCATCGCCCTTTTTCTTAGCTCCGAAATACTAAGATAAAAAACGGCCCTATAATTGGATGGCTTATGATACTCCAACATTATCAGTTTAAAGTTTGGTACATACATGATACAGAAAATTGTATAGCTGATAATCTTAGCCGGAATCCATCAGCCGACAATGCTGGCGAATCCACTAAATTATAGGTCACCTATAAACCCGTAAGCTAATCATGTATATATTATTTTTGTTTTTTTTAACTCGGTACATATATATATATATATATATATATATATATATATATATATATATATATATGGTCCCTGTAGATACTTATTTCAATATAGGGTTTTTTTTTTGTGTGTGTTATTGTTACACCTCCCTTTTAAACAAAGTTCTAATTTTGTTCCTTAATTTATAAGTAATTTTTTGGAGCAACCCATTTACATAGTTTTTGCTCAGATCAATATCATAGCCTTTTTGTACGCCTGTCGAATACAGGTCAGGTCCCCTCTTTTTTTTATCAGGCTGTCGTGGGTTAGCCGAGATTCTATATATATATTTATTTGTTTAATAATGGTTAATATATCAAATAAAATTTGACTTGAGGCGTAGGTTCATGCTTCGGTAATCGCTTGAGGATCGTTCTCTAAGAGTGCTATACTTTATTTTATTCTAGGGAATGAATAAAAGAGGAGTTCTTTCTGGAATTTACCAACTATTGCCAATTCAACTCGTTCAAGGATAATTTAAAAACTTGAACCAAAATATACTTTTACTGAACATTAATCAAAGAAAACAAAATTACTATATACACATATAATATAAAGATAAAAGAATGGGTTTTACTGTCCAGCACTCGAGGCTCGATTCTAGGTATATTTTACGGGCGAACAATTTACTCGAATACACTTTGACATTAACCATTCACAAAATAAACTACTTTAAAGCGCGAGGACATAAAAACAGGATTATTTACTTATATAAGGTAATGGAGATGACGCCAAAGAATCCCTTCGAAGTAACTTCGTTTAAATTGATCTCGAGACGCGTAGCGCGAGTAGTTTGTTGGTTGCTCACAAGATGGCGTTACTCCGACATAAAGGTGGACGAGTGACGTCACACGGAAATTCAAATGAGTGAATGAAGGTTAATAAAAACCCGGATGATTCTTCTGGTTTTGGCGTCATGGTGACCTTGACCTCATTTTCTTCCGGACGAGAGGAAATCGTTGTCTTCTTTTTTTCTATCTCGTTGGGGTTTTTCCGACTCAGATAGAGTAAGATTTGGAGTCCTCAGGCTATGTAGATTGATACTCAATAATCTTGAGGCTCCAACAGCGCCGAGCTTCTTTGGCACAATCTGGTATTCTCCAAGGACTGCAAGTTCTCCTTAACTTGCAGAAAACTTTGTACCGGTGATTTTTCTGTTTTATTCTCGAACTCGAAAAATCTTCTCTCAACCGGTGATTTTCTTGTCTCTTCTGTTGGAACGAACAAAAAGCCTGGTTTTCCTCGTGTCAAGCTGTTTTATACCTGAAGTACTCTCGCGGGGTAATGGGGAGGTGGAGGGGGACTCGCAAGGTGAGGCCCAAGGGTGGTCTCCCTTTTGGGTGTCAGTTCTTTCTCTTTCCCGACCTTTTGAAATTAGGAAAAATAAATCTCTTGCTGAGTCGACAGAAGTGGGTATAAATTAAGCCAGGCTTGCGTCTTGTAGCTCTGAGAGAGGGTAATACGAGATCAGCATTTTGCACTTTTAAATGGCTTGTTTATAATTAAACCCTAAAAGGGCCTGCCTTTTGAGCTGAGGTCAGGAATCTGTCTCTTAAATTTACCATTTTGACCGTTCTCTTATGTTACCGGAGAACATCGGAGGGGCAAAGCTAAACCCAGATGTATTTTGTTATTATTACATTAGTTCTCCTCACCAAGAGGGAGGCATCGATACATATATACACTCGCTAGTTCATAACAGTTTTTGTTAAACTCCTATATCTCTACACAGGCTGACGCTTTAATAATAATTCCTCCTATCTAAATTTGCGATGTCTCTTGTCCTTCCCTCTCTCAGAAAAGTTCTATCATTTGGAAGGGAGGGGTGTAAAAGGACACCCCCACCCCAATTTATTAGAGACCACGTGCGAGTGTATCTCGCTATGAGTAACGTGACTTCCTGTTCGAACATTCACGAATTTTCTACTCCTGAGCGCATTGGGGAAATATTCCCCAATCCTACTAACTTGTCCCAAGCCTTCCCCCCCCCCCTCCCGGAGCCGCTGTTTCTCGCACCTCGCTGCTAAATGATGAATAGACTCCACCTCCGGATTAAGATGTCTGGAGCTTGTGACTCCTTTCTCCAAACTCCCCCTTTCCCCTCAGAATCAGGCATACAAATCCTCGTGTTATTATGTAGTTCGAGGAGTCCAGCACGTACCTCAAGGCCGTCCTCATCGTCTGAAGACTTAAGTCTCGTGATCGTTCTTCAGACAGCAAGACTTTCTCCGCCGTGAATCTACCCTAGTCAATTGTAGTTTCTCTGATCGGCAATCCTTTGAATTTGCACAACAGTATCCCTTCGTTTAATCGAACCGAAGAAAATCTCCATCGATTACCTTTGAGGAAAAGAAGTTTCCTCTTCCAGTGGAATTACGAGTAATCCCACTTTATCCGTCGAACGTCATCTTTGAAGTTTGGCTATCTTCATCGGAAGCTTGGCTCAGATCGTGCCCCACCTGCCTCATTCTAACTGTGCCACACGTGCCTCATCAGATCGTGCCTCACTTGCCTCATCGGATCATGCCCCACTTGCTTCATCGGATCGTTTTCCCCTCGCCTCATCGCAAGAAGGACCTTCCTCGAAGTCACCGACCCGTAAGACTGAAACCCCCTCCATTATTAGTATTCTTAAGTTTCCGCTTTTGATCTGAGCCTAGTAACTTTAATCAATTAATTCCATTTGATAATCCCTCCTCATAGTAATTATCAAAGACTATTTTAATTTAAATACTTCCCTTTTGCCTATTATTATTCTTATTTCAATCTTTGTAAATAAAATTATATTTTTTTGTTGTTTCAACCCTAACTAACCTTGAACGATACTCTCGACCTATTCAAGCAAATCTCGCCAACCATTTATGCACTCTGTCTTATTATTAAGGATTTGAAACCCAACGCCTTAACTGTGACCTCCTAGTCGGTCGTTAATCCCTGCGAACAGTCCTTCAATGATTCGTGTTGCAGTAGGTGATTAAGTCACCTCCCCCTCACATAATATAGGCGTAGTGTATGGTATAGAGTAGTTGTACCACGACAGAGAGCGATGGTCCCTGGCTCGGTGTGTTGCTAAGCTCAGAAGAAACGGTAGAGTGACCATTATTGTAAGTTCAGCGGATTTGTTGCTTGAGCTAAATTTCTTCTTCGCTTTGAGTGTGAAGTGATGCTGATTGAAATTAATGACTGGCTGCATGGAGTTTGATGAGTGGGCGAAAAGTAGTTTGAGACGCGCTCGCGAGCAATATTCTCTTTTATCACCGTTAGTTAGAGAGAAAAACGCTCCGAAAAAATCTGTCCTGAAGCGAACTCGTTATCTCAATTATTATTCAGGTGATCTAACCACTGAGATACGAAGCACTTTCAAACTTACCCAAAGTATCGCCCCCACTAAACCCACTCTGGTCAGGCTAGAAGGTACTTTCAAAGGAAAGAGTTTTATACCAAATTTCAAACCAGCTATTTCTTTACCCTCTTTTTTGTCTCCAGGTAAGTGATGTTGATCCCTACCCCTTTACTCATGCTCACACCTCTGTCACTCTATTTATGTGACCTCGGTGCCACCCCCTACACATACTTTGACTTCTCATTGACCACGGGAAAAGACAAAAATATATAGCAGCCAAAGGGAAAGGAAAGGGGTCTCTGAAGCCCCCCTAGGCGGCAGAACTCATTGGACCCTTCCCACCCTATTAAACTGAGGACTAATAACACTCTTGATAGCCGGAGTGCCGGTTCCTCGAACTTAACTTTGCGGCCTGCACACCCCCCTAGACTTGCAGACCTAAAATATGCCAGCTATAAATTTATCAGGTCCCTGGTCGGGGTTGCCGATGCCACGGAAGGATGGCCGATAGGTCTCTCCCGAAGTCCCCTCGGACCCCAGGGTGCCGTTTTTTTAGACGGTAGAATCTTACCCAGAGAAGAACATTGACTCGTTGAAAATTGCCCCAGAACCTAAGTTCACTCACGGATAAGGTCATCCTAAAGAGACACAGGCCACAGATAACTCGAAAAGAGAGAAGGGCTCAACTTCTTTCCGTTGTGCTTCAGAGAAAGTCCAATATTTCTCAATCTCGGATAAAAACTGGGTCGAGCCTGGCCTGACAGGTTTGGACCAAAGAAGAAGAACTAAATAAATAAGGTGTCATTTCTTCTATTGTTGAGGTCCTCTGTCGATTTGCATGTGAGCAGGTCTACGATGGCACGTCCTGCCCCTGGGTGCCTTCCGACGAGGAAATCAAGACACGAATGGGCAGGCAGATTAGTCCGATGAATTGGACCTCGGTGACGTCAGGACCCCTCTCCGAGAGGCCTACCGAATATCTTCGAGCCAGCCGGTTTTTAACTCTTCTTATTGATCGTTCTACGAATGTGAGCATTTTGTTCAAAGGACGCATGTTCCGTTTGATCAGGAATTAGTTAAGGTGCTCGTAAAGGTATTGAATTTTGCCCGTTTCTCGGACGTAAACTTTCTGGTAAATGCGGCTGCCCCTTTTCAGGCGGCCATTTTTAGTGCTTTTCGGAAGCCAGATGGACCGAATGTGCAGGTTATCCTACACTAAAAGGTAACTCGGTGATTAGTCCCCAGAATAAATCAAGGAAGGGCTGGTTGTCTATGAGATGTCTAAATTTGAGCCTGTGATGAGAAAACAGTGAGGGGACTAGAGACTTGCCCATGCATTATCTTTAACGTTCGACCATGACAGGCTTGCTGTGTTGGTGCAAACTTGTTATATCGCGACCGCGTTATAGCATTCGCGCAATTACTGCAGTGTTACCACTGTAACTACTTCGTTAATATTAATAGAACTTGTCATTGCGCAAAGTTAAGTCAATCTGAAATCTGTGTGAACTGATTCAAGGTCTTACACGATAAATCTGTATCCTGCAAGGTCGAGGTTATGAATTGTTGAGAGCCGCGCCCCTTTTCGACGAATTAATGTGACGCATTATCTTTGAGAAAGAGGTCCTAGCCGCCCAGGCCCCCGACTAAACGTTTTTGAAATAAGCCAATAAATTAGTCCTATCACACTCTGAACACCTTGGTCCTTCTTACGCTTCCTAACTTACAAAAGTGCCCTCCGCTCCTGGCCTAAGAACATGGTAGCCACTGCACCAATAAGGAAACATTCTGCCGGTCTGAGCACCCTCGGTTCCACCCTGATAGAGCTGGCAGTGATTTTCATGATCGCGCCATGCCTCAGATAAAACCAGTCCCGACCGCCGCGACACACTAGTGATCCACTCCCAAAAAGTGAAGAGGGCGCGCGCCTCCATCTACTCGTTTATCTTGAGTTATTCAAATGTAGATTAGGCCGTGTGAATCCAGTCCAAGTCTTAGACTCCCTTTCGCTTCAGGGAACTGTTTAGCAGAGCAAATTAAAACCTGTAATAAATTTAGAGTAATACAGGAAACTTTAATTTATTTTCATCATCAACATCATCAGTAACAGATTTCTCAAAAAGTGAGTTCAGAGCATATCAACTTCATTAAAAGTATTCGCCAACTCTTAACTCTTTATCCTCTAACTCTCGATCGGTCCTTTCATCCATCCATCGATACCAGAGTATCAATCCCAAAAGACTAAATGAGTCGCCCCCTACTCTCATGCAGCTTCCTGGCCCATTCCATTTTCCCTCAATCTGTCAGATTTTCCAAACATTCTAAACATAGTGGTGAGGGTGGAGGAAAATTGAGAACACAACCATTCACGAGACACTCTAGATAATTTAAATATCTCACTTGTTCAACAATTACACCCTGGACTCTAATATCGCACACCACCCGTCATGACACTCCCAAACACGATCACCTAAAATCTTCTCTCGCAGCCGTTACCATAGTAATAAAAAGCTTGAATATCTCCGGATAAAAAAATGAGTTACTCTAAACCAGTGGTTCTTCAACCTGGGGAGCGCCCTCCTCTCGGTATTTGGGAGGGGGCGATCCCTAGGAGAGAAACAGGAATTTCTCTGCATTTGGCATTCACTCAACAATGGCTAATTAATATTGAGAAGTTTATCAATGTTATTTTAATGCAAGTCAGGCGTGAAGGGAAGGAACGATTTCTAGTTGGGCATGGTAGCAAAAAGGTTAAGAACCAGTGATCTAAACCGTTCGTTAGTGGCAAGCTTTAGGCACCAATTAAGAAAATATAAATCTAGAAAATAGGTATTATTATTTCTTAGTAGTTTTATTATTATTATTATACCATGGTTGACATCTGATGTACCTGACATATTGAGGGTTTGTGCCTTTCCAGACCGAACACCAAGTGCTATGATTTAACTTAAATGTTGAGGGTTAAGCCGTTTATGGATAGTTGTGCACCAAACCGGACCAGAACGCCTCACTCAGTCCCCCTTATACCCTACCCGGGCTCTATACCTTTCACACATTTTCACTTCCCCTAACCATTAGTTACACTTTGTTTACGGGCTTCTACTTTAAAAAAATCATGGTTGGCATAATTTTTTGTGGTTGTGTCTACTTAATAATCCCTCTTTGCAGGGGATGGCGTTCTTGAACTCGAGTGAGATTCGTTACCATGGAAACCTGAAGTCGACCAACTGCGTGGTGGATTCTCGTTTTGTGCTCAAGCTCACTGACTTCGGCCTCCACTCCCTGCGGAGGCTCAACGAGGTCCCCACCTTCGAGGAATACGCTTACTGGAGAAGTAAGGACTCATTCAAGACCAGTCGTAGTAACAGCATTAGTAGTATTAATTGCAGTAATAAGAACAGAATTAGTTGTAGTAATAGTTGCAGATATAGTGGATATAGTGACATAAAAGTAAAAAGAAATAACAAACAAAATAATTTCTACAGAAAGGGGAATTCATAAAGAAAGTGGTGAAGTTAGGTGGATGGAGATTTGTGGAAGCTACATAATCAGATATATTTTGTAGATGAAACTGATTGAGGTTTATCTGTGTCAAAAAGGTACAAGACCCCGTATGATTAAAAATAGTAACCAGGAGATTTTAAATAGGAGGGATGCTAGAAAGATTGCGGGAAATGGTTAAAAATAAGGATTGTAATTAAAAAATATAATTTACTTTCCTCACCTGTTTGAAATCGAAGTTAAAACTGCTGTGAAGGCGTTTTTATCTATTTCCTTAAAAAAAATCCTCAGAAACCGAATTATTTCCCTAATAATATCAAAAGCACCATAAGCGACATCTTTGAAAATATTATCAATATTAGTTATAAACTTAATATTATAAACGATGAGTGTTTATAAGGGATAGTTAATTAATATCCCTTATTTTTCTTTCTGCTTCTTTTCTATCTGATATTTTTTTCCTTTCGCCTTGATGGGGTTTTAGGGTGGTCTCTGATGGTCCTTAGTTCTGTAATTAATACATTTATATTTAATTTCTATGAAAATTTGTTTCTAAAGAATCAAAGCACCTTCGTATTATGATTTCTTTTCATATTTTTGGAATCTTCACTGATTGGTAGAATGGCTTTAATAAAAATTCTCAAATAAAAAGGAATGATATGGACATTTCTTTTTATAGTTCATCCGTATTAATAACAAAAATTAACATTTTAAATGATATTCTATTATATTTACATATCTATATACATATATGAATTCTATATGTTCATTAGTTCGGTATAGGCAAACACATGTCTAGAAGAATTTAACTGAAATTGGCGCCACCCCCTCATACATTTTCTTCTCCCAGGAAGGGAGGATTTGTCATGGTTCTGACGATATTTTGGATAGACATCGAGGTGAAATTTGGCAGAGGTACATCTCTCAAAGCAGATGGTTATAGACTATCTTAAGTCCCCCTCCACTTACATACTCTAGACCTCCGCTGAAAATGGGCCACTTGGCTTGGTCAAATATGAGCTCCGAGGCTATCAGAAGCCGCTAGAGTTGAGCCGCTCAGCGAATGTAGCAAGTGAATGAGCATTTATGAAGGGAAAATTGTTATATGGATTTTAAATCGAAATTTTCACCCGGGCAACGCCGGGTAAGTCAGCCAATCTCTAATAAATATTCTTACACGTTAGTAATTTTTATTAAAAATTCTATGGTTTGGTTTGAAGTTGCAAGGATGAGGCATTCTCAATATACGAATACAACATTGCACTACGAGAGGTGGGGTGGATGACGAAATGAGTTGGGAAAGTGAAACTTTTTAAAAGTAGAAAGGGTTAAATAAATAGCATGGCAGAGCACTGGTTCCCATTCTGATAACCTTTAGGGTGTGCTTTAGTTTGTCATCGATCGCAACTTTGGGAGTGTTGTTTGAGCCCCAAATCAGCATATGAGTGTCTTGGCTACTTGGGCTACCCACAAACAGACCAATTCTACCTCTCATGACTTCACCATTCGGTGGTGGGAGCATCTCCTTTTTCACACCATCTACTCTTAGGTGCCTTTAATAATTTTCTCCTCGTTATATAGAGAATGAGTTGGGTCAGAGAAACGATAAGAAAAAATAAAAAGAACGGGATTAGTTGAAATAGTTGAGGAGAAGAGAAACGATTCTCACATTAGCCCTAAATGTTGAGGTCGAGTTTTTTATAAATAAGTAGCAACTAGTTATACAAAAAGCACAACCCAAGTACTCCTCTTCCAACAACCTTCAAAAAAATGGCTGGCGTATCAGGCGTAAATCCCATGTTACAACTCAACTCTGAAAGAATAGCAATCTCTTCTGTCCCATTTACCCTGAGTCATCTACGTACGAGGGGCGGTCAATAAGTTTTGCAATTTGGATATAAAGAAACGAGATATAAGGAAAAGTGTTTTATTATTTTTCAATATAACTACCCTCGACCTCAATGCCCTTGCGCCACTTGTCCCTGAGGCTTCGAATTCCCGACAACCAGAAATCTCCCGACTGCTGTTCAATCCGCTCCTTGACGGCGAGCTGCACATCTTCATCGTCCCCAAACCGGCGTCCACACAGTGCAACCTTGAGCTGGCGGAATTAAAAGTAGTCTCTAGGGGCCAGATCTGGACTGTAGGGTGGGTGGTTGAGCTCCTCGAATCCGCACTTGCGCAGGGCAGCTTGTGCAACTCATGCCTTGTGGACAGGGGCAATGTCGTGGAAAAGCAGGACACCGCGTGTCAACTTGCCACGCCGTTTCTGAGAGATGCACTTTTTCAACCCAGCCAGTTCCTTGGCGTAATATTGGCCTGTTGTGGTCCTTCCACGAAGCGCATAGTCCACCATGAACACTCCCTAAGAATCCCAGAAGATGGTGGCCATAATCTTCCCGGCTGAGAGTTGGGTCCGGAACTCGATTGGGGACTGAGAGCCGGTGTGCTTGCAGGCCATGCTTTCGAGCTTGGTCTCGGGATCCCTGTGATGGTTGGGTCACGTTTCCTCACCTGTCACTATGCGTGACTTGAATCCCGCCGAGTCTTGGTTGTACAGGAGTAGCAGCTCCTCCAAACTTTGACGACGTTGAAGTTGATCATGGGGCGTGAGGTTTCTAGGGACCCAACAGGCAGAGACCTTGGTCATGGCCAAATTTGCGTGGATGATTTTGATAACACTTCCATGTGATATTCCAAGTTCTCGCTCTCTTTCTTTGACCTTCACTCGTCAATTTTCGAGGATCATCCTCTCCACACGGGCCACATTGTCCTCGTTGGTCACGTCTGACGGGCGTCCTGGACGTTGGTTATCTTCAAGGGACTCACGACCATGGCTGAACTCCCTATTCCAGTGAGCAATGGTTACATAAGAAGGGGCGGTGTCGGTGTACACTACAACCATGCGTTCATGGATCTCTTTTGCATTCTTGCCTTCCTTGGTCAAAAGTTTGATGACTGAGCGGTGCTCAACTTTCTCCATCGTTGAAAGATTTGTGACTGACGATCTGCGATCAGCTACTGCTTCTTAAATAGACAAGGCAGGAGAGTGCGGCTGCAGGTCCTGACTTGTCATAACTTGTCCTAACACCCCCACAAACAGCCATTCCCCTTCCTCTGTCTTGCCCTACCGATTCGCCAAACTTATTGACCGCCCCTCGTATCCTTCACTCTTTTACGCAACTTTCACTATGAACCTTTTTGCCGGTGACTAATTTTTCAGAATTGCCGCCGACCAGCTTGCATTCAATCATTCTTGGTCTGGGCATCGAGTGTTGGCTTAAACTCCCCCCTTCTTGGGTGGAAATGAGAGTCCTCGAGCTCTGCCGGCTTTTCTAACCACTCCTACATGTGCCCGAACGAGATGGTAACAAACGGACATGAAGAAAAGAAACCTTTAATATTAGATCGGTTCACATAGGAGTGATTACTCCATTTTATTTCATCTGGAGAGGGATTTTCCCCTTTAACAAATCTGCCCCTTTTAGGAGCCGCCTTTAAGTGACTCTCTCCCTACTGTGAATGTCACCCCTTTATATGCCCTTGATGTTACAGAAGGCCCTTAAAAGGGGAAAAAGTCTGGTTGACGGCATTTCCACTCTCAACAGTTCGGATGATTATCCAGATCTGTTGAAGTGCCGCACCTTGTGACCCCCCCCGTGATCATTGGCCTAGTGTAGCGGCACCAGCCTCCCCTCCCCAACCTGTTTTCACTTCTGAGCTGGCTCCATGTAAGAGGACCGAATCCTCGAGTGGAAAAAGAATAGCAAAAAACAATAACGGCTCTCCTCTTTACCAAGGGGCTCCGGAATAGGACGGGTCTGTCAAGGTTTCAGCGAAAGAGTGGGCCGTATTGAGTCAGTCCTGCCTCTGGAGTCTCCTTTGGAGAATATGCCAAAAGGGCGAAAAGTTAAGACTATGGTTCAAAGCTGGTCTCTTAAGCAGTCGGAGCACCTCAATAAGAAGCAGCGAGACGTATTATAGCAGGAAAGCTTTAAGCTATTCTTTATTATTCGCTCTAATTTTTGGCAACGTTGTTTGATGGACAAATGCACCGTGGGAGTAAGAATTTAACTTCTCGCATCTAAAGGTCGGCAGGGCTGCAATGTCCGAGTGCCCGCAATTAAACACCCTCTAGCACAGCATAGCCTCTGGGCCAGAGTGTACATAGCCGTGCACCCTCTATTTTCCACTGTTTGCAGAACCACTATTTTCTCGCTGCCTATATTCACCACGTTTCTCCCTGTAAAGGGCATGGCGATTTGAATTCATGTCTGCCCTTCTAAAGACTCAGAGCTCCGTCTGGCCCAAGCTTAGACTCTTTTTCTTCCTTCGCTAACCCCTAAATTCCGTGTCCTGTACTAACTCTCCCTCATTATGCCCCTGTTTTTCCGTCGTCTCTTTACAATCATCATTTCTCTACCCTGTTGTTGGCCCCCCTTCTCCTGCCCAAAGACCTCCTCGATCACAACCCGGCCTTAACCTGAACCACGGAATTGAACACTTCTACTTCCAGATGTTAGGCTTCGTGACCCTAAACGCTCTTAAGTCTGTCGCCAAGATGGATCCGTCATCCAGACCTGCCTCTCAAGCAACGTGTAGGATTTGGTCTGGGTTTTCCCAAGGGGTGGCGGATAATATGCGTATATCACTCCGCCCAGTCATAGCAACCAGGGCCAATCAAAGGCACCCAGTAGTGTCGTTATCTTGTGATGGTCAGTGTTGGCCGTCACATGCAAGGGTAGCGAAATCTTGTTTAATGGCCATGAAAAATGTCCACAACTACCCTCTTTACCCCCTTTAGCATCATCGGAGCCGCTCTCGGGCAGCTCCACACCAGAAACAGAGGTCCCTCCGCTGTTCTTTCTCAGGGGCCCCTCCAAATTTCTTCTACTAGAGAAGAGGCTTACTCTTCTCCTAGACATAGAGTTGCGGTAGAGCGCCCTTGCAAGACTCAATCTTATTTCCAGCGGCAATCCCTCCTTTATTTTCACAGAAGACGGCCAGGAAAGAACGCAGGCGCCCCCCAAATGACTTCCTTTGATGGAAACGGTGCGATACGGCCAACCACCTTAGGAGTGCAAGGGATAGGAGGAGTGGTCAGTCCGTGCCACTTAATGTCCTGCAGTCAGGCATTCTTAGTATGCAGGGAGCCAGCGTACCTGCCCCGTATTTTCCCTGATGGATGCCGTTTGACAGGCAAGAGACAAGACAAAATATACCTTTAATGGGATCTGCGATGTCTGTGGTAGGAGGGCAAAATGGAGGTCTCCCCTGAGATGGACATGGTCCCGGCCCATGACAAAAGGATCATCCATGGGATCGAATCCGAGCTTGGTGCCAAGCAACGAACCTGAGTCCATTGCTGCACAAGATCCCCCTCGGATTGATTGAGCCCCCGAGGACTCACATAGAGAGGAGTGAAAACCACCGCCGGCTGGTGCCCTTTGACAGCCAAGACTTTCTCCATTTCAGAAAAGGATCTTGCTAAGGCCGGTCCATCTGGCCTAAGGGCTCCTTCTGGTAGTGTAGAGAAACGGGTTAATTCCCCACCCTACCCTGCCAAGAAGAAAAGAAATACGAAAATAATAAGAGGACGAATGGCTTCGCTCCCTCCGCGGGAGCTCCATGGGGAAAGGGTCCATTGCCGTCTCGGCAAGTGACCAGGCCAAGATTGATACGCCCAGCCGCATTGCTCCGACGAATAGGGGGAACAAGACCAAGACCAGAGTCACATGTGCGCCGAACAGAGCCTTGATTACGTCAGGGCCCCTCATTCAGACACTCTGTGTCGCTTTCGAGCCAGCTGGCTTCAAACGCTTTCTGGTTATTCTCTCCACCAATGGCAGCATGTTGGCTAAGGGCAACATGATCCATCAGAGGAGAGCACTAGCTATGCTGATTGGTAGAAAGCCAAAGGTGACCTGTTTCTCAGAGGTGAGCCTACAGGCGAATGCGTCGGATCCTTCCGAGGCGTCCATGATTAGTGCCCTTCGGACACTTGATATCAGGTCAGTGAGTGTGACGCCGCACTCTACCATGAACTTCGTGAAAGGAGTGATTTATGCGAGGGAATTCGTGGACTACTCAATAGATGACATCACCTTAGATCTGGACGATAAAGGAGCGATCAAGGTGAAACGTGTGATCAGAAACAGGGAGGGGGGGCCCTCGAAGCCACCCCTACACTCTTCGACACGTTCGATTGTGACAATCTCTCGCAGTCGGTGTGTGCCAGTTAGGATCGCTAATACGTGAAGACATTGATGCCACTTACGCGGGGGTGCTACTTCTGTTACCGCTTCGGCCATACTAATCGCTCCTGTAAACGTGAAAAGTGGAGGTTACCAGAAGTCTTTGTAAGTTGCTCCAAGCTGCACAGGATAAGTCCAAATCGTGTGCGGCTAAGTGTGTCAATTGCGGAGAACCTCACCCCGATTCGTCGAAGCAATGTAGTGCTTATCTCCTTGAGAACGAAATCATGACCGTTCAGGCCCAGAACCGCATCTCATTTCGTGTGGTAAAGACGGGTTTGGGACGTCCAATGCTTAAATGTAAACAAAGAACCCTCTGTTCATGGCCCCTCGAGGAATACTAGCACGGTCGTTTTCGCGCCCTTTCGGAACCCTTATGTGGGTTCTACCCACCCTGGGCGCTCCTCTGGTAGATCTTGCGGCATCGAGGGTTCACACCCAGCTCCGGCTAAAATCAAGACTCCCTCACCTTCCTCAGGTGTGACCGTTTCCCGTAAGGCAAAACGGCCGCGCCCCTGCACCTTGTCGTTAGACTTACAGGAGGCAACACCTCTAAAGTTTGGGATTCGTAAAGCTACCCCTGAGAGGGAAGGACGTCACTAAAGGAGGGAACCCCGCCGCCGAAATCGCCCCGCCTGCCTAAAGTTTCGAGGCAAAGGGAGGAAAAGACTCGCATAGCGAGCAAAACCTCCCCTGATAAGTCCTCAAAGGCGACAACGCCCAGAGTTCTGCCTCCGGGAAGCCTACGGCCATTCCCATGAGAGTCTTCTCTTCTAAGAGAGCCCCCGCTTCTCTTCCAAGCTAGGCCTGGAGGGAATATTTCTTCAATGAAATTGACGCGGACTCTGAAGCAACTGGGAGGAGCTGCGGAGGCTCATCTTCACCCGTTCCCTGTAAGCTATCTTTTTGCAGGAGACCATGCTGGGCGTGTGCCCTCTGCCCACCCTCCCGGAGCATAAGGCTTTTACGACCCCACCATCACCGTATTGGGTCGGGCAGGAAGATGCGTCTTTCACACCAGGAACGATATCTCCGTTATTCTATTTGATCTAGACACCTCCTTTCAGGCAGTTGCTGTGCAGCTGCACCTGAATAGGAGGTATACTCTTTTTCCTGCGTACATTCCACCGTCAGCCGACTTCAACGCAGAGGACTTCCGCTGCGTCGTGGCATGGTTTCCGAGGCACTTTCTCTTGCTCAGGGATCTGAACGGTAGACACCCCCTCTGGAGAGACTACTCGATTAATTTTAGGGGCCAAGTCTTTTCCGACCTGAACGAGGAAGAAGAGATAAGTGTCCTGAATGTGGATCAGTTTACTTCCCGAAAACCGCTTCATTATCGTGCCACAAACTATCTTTGTACTCTTCGGATGCACAGATCAGTTTAGGGGGGGGGCGGTAGTCGATGACCTCTATGGTAGTGATTACTTTCCCATTCAAATATCATTTTCTTGGCCGCTGCGAAATGAGATCCCGCCCCGGTGCTGCTTGGCGCAGGCGCGGTAGTCCGCATTTCAGGAAATGACTGATTTATCTGTCTCAGTTGAGGAAGTTTAGATCGGTAAATGAGGCCGTTGAGTTTTTCTCAAGTAACGTCATTGCCATAGGCCTAAATACTATTCCTAGAGCATCTGGCCGTTTTGCACGCTGACCACTCCCGTGGTTATCATCTGATCGGCCCTAAACAAAAGCGTTATGCCTAAATGGGCTATAAGCACTCCCCGAACGATTTCATTTCCGGTGAATTTCTTCGAGCAACCTTGGGCTAGGTTAAGGTTGGTTTTGAAGCTCACCGCCGCTCTTCTTGGCGGGCATACGTTTCTTCACTTAACGGAAAAGACCCCTCTAGCAGAAGTGTGGAAGCGTGTCAAAGGTATTCGGGCAAGTTCTCGCAAAACCCCTCTTCAGTTCTCCAAGAGAATGGGATCGCAATCTCAGAACCCACGACCGTGGCGTAATCCTTTGCGAAAGAATTCTCTGCATTATTTAGCCGGGATGTTGCCCAGCCAGCATTCGATGCACGTCATGATGTCACGGAAAGCCGCAGACTGGACTTTACCTCCAGAGGCGGAGAACTTTTAAACGACAGTTTACTTTGGGCTAGGTCAGTTCCGCTCTCGGTTGGTGCGCGGACACCGCCCATGGCCCGGACGATGTTCTGTACGCCATACTTTGACACCTGGATGGGCAAAGCATAGCCTTTTTGCTAAATGTGTTAACCTCCTGCGTGTGCAATTTGATGGAGAAATTGATAAATGCTAGATTCACCTTTTTTCTGAACAGCGGAGGCCATCTGTCTTATGCACAGCACGGCTTCCGCAAGTTCTACTCCACGTCGGATGCTATGCTCCAACTGCAATATCTGTCTGCGATGCCTCCCTTAGTAGATAGCACTACGCCATGGTGTTTTTCGATCTGGAGAATGGTTAGGATACCGCATGGTGATATGGTATAATGGAGATTCTACACACGTTGCAGGTGAGAGGACACCTCCCTCTCTTTATATCTAAATTTTTGTGGGATCGTCGTTTCACGTTAGGGTGGGGGGAGCCCTTTTCGGCCCAATTGCGCAAGAAGAGAGTCTCTCGCAGGGAAGTATCCTCAGTGTCATACCCTTTTCCCTAAGCATCAACGACACCACCTCAGTGCCCCCGGGAGATAATCTCACTACTCTTTCTACGTGGACGATATTTCGATCTCTTTTGCGCTGTCCAAATGAGACTCTGGACCGATGACTCTAACAGGCATTTAACTGCGTCTCTTGCTATGCCGAATCGCATACGCTTCTGTTTTTCTTGGCCAAGACTAAGGTGGTGCACTTCTCCCGCCATCCACGGCTTCACCCTAAACAATAATTATTTTTAAATGGGGTTCGCCTGGAAGTGGTGGACTCGCACCATTTCCTTGGTATTGTATTTGACCGACGTCTCACCTGGGAGGCTCATATTCCCACCCTTAGGCTATCATGTAGCCGCGCTATGGATATTCTTCGCTCCGTGACGTTCAGCGCCTGGTGCACTGATAGGGCTTTTTGTAGCTCAGGTTAGATCTTCTAACCACCGTTTGATTTCCGTGTCTCGGAACAGTTGGCGGATAGCACGCAGGGCAACTCTACAATTGAGCCTTGCCTCGGAAAATGCAATTGAACCTTTGGTTTTAATAAATCTCTAAGAGTGACTAGTTATACTTGGCAGAATTAATTCAACTATCTAGAAGGCTCTGTATATCAAACGGGGCGAAACAAAATAATCTTTACTACTGGACAAACAAAAATAAAATACTGGAGGCACACGACCGATAAAAGGGGATTCCAATTCCGGGTGGATCTGCCACCAAAAGATTCGGTTGCTTGAGGGGAGCACGAGGAGTAGGGGCACTGAGCTCGAGTACTTTCCATCAGCACAGGGCGGGAAGAGTGGTCTTAAATGAGGGCAGTTAGCTTTTATGGTACTGTATTCATCCTTCGCATAGCCGGCTCCTGCTTGCAGTGATTGGCGTTTTCGTCCCATGAAAATAATATGTCACACCTTAACTGCTCCTAATCTTGAGGACGTCGAGATTGTATTGTACTGGTTACTCTAATATGTTGAGTGTGAAGTGGATGAGCACATTGAATTAAATAGGAGAAGGCGCTTGAATTTTTTTACCAAAAAACGATTTCCCTCTGGTATTTAAGGTTTTTTCTTCATGCCCAAGAATTTAAAGCGGAAAGGCTGTACCCCTAAGAGAGTTTATAAGGAAAGGTGACATTCGTGTGTTTAGGACGGAAGGGCACCGAGCCTTCAAATGTCCCCTGATGTACTCGAGTCCTTGGGTGCGGCAGACCTTCTTCAGCTGGCTTCGCATTGCTATATCTTTTTTCCCTTTTTTTTGTCTTTCTTACGTTTCAGTATACATAATATATCATTGGTAGAAAGTTAGGTACTTTCTTAGATATAAATTGGGGGAGTAATATTTAGATTTTGCTCTGACTATGCTAAAACACAAACCTGTCGGGCTCCAGTCAAGACGAGATGACAATAGAACCGAACGTCAGCATGTCGATAAAAAAGCCTCAATCTGAGACGACCTAAGAACGCCACGGCCTACTCGGTGATGCTTCGAATGCCTATGCATAAGAACTCAAATCCCTTGAAACAAGAAGAAAAATAATTTACATAGGAACATAAATCCAAGATTATTTTTACACATTTAATCATAAACACACACAATTTGGTCTGTTACATACACGTCACTCGTGTCAATAGACACATCGAATCTCTCAATAGGATAAGTCTGGAAGGGAAATTTCATTTCTTTTCCTTTCGCTTTCAGAGTTTGCTTAGTAGGCCATCCTTCGTCACAGGAGGAGAGACTGTCGCGTGGACTGAATGACCCGATCTCATAGCTCCTTAAGCACTCTTGTTCTTTGACCTGTTCGATTATGTATTTTCTATAAAAATTCACTTCACCTAACTTCACCATTCTACATCCATCCTTTCGAACACTTTCTGGCCGACATGACTTGGCTTGTTGTTACCTTATACAATTAATAAGTAAGCAAATTATTGTATAACTTTTAAATACTATAAAACAAGAGGTAATTTTAGACTTGAAATTTTCTCACCATTAAAAAGTAATACTATTTTTTTTCAATATAGCTCAAGAAATTCAAAATGAAATTATATTTTAAATTTTTAAAATAAATAGTAACAGTAATAAATGTTTTCCCGTTTAAAACGCGTATTCCGCGCTGTAACGATAAATCACATTCACTCCTACATTTTGGCCATAAAACACTACAAAGCGATGCCAGGTGTAGAACTGGCAAGCAAGCTGCAGCTGATATCTGGAGGATTACTTGCCTTTCCGATCCCACCACCTGAAAGTGGATCTGCTGCTATATAGCTTTCACACATTTTACAATCATACATCTTCACCGCTTTCTTTGCAGTCTATCCATACCAACCTCATAGCAAAATGAATTCGTTGGTTTTTATTAATTCGTTTTACTTAAGTAACATCAAACAAAAGCCCACAAAAAAAACAAGTAAAAAATTAATTATCCCCAATTCAGAAGACATTAATCAACCTACACCCCCCCTACTCCCTCGAAATTTGGGTCAGTAAATGGCCTTTTAATCATGCGCAACCCGCAAAGGCGCTCCTGGGAGAAGTGCACGTACTCTTTGACTGCTCTAAATAGTTTCTCCTCTCGATTGATCGAGATAAATACCCTCCATACATCGTTATTTCCTTTAACATCTCCATTTTCTTGCGAAACCATTCAATAACATTTTACGGAGCTGCCCTTAATTGTTTGGCAGGGAAGCTCTGGACAGCGCCCGAGAAACTGCGAGCTTCGGTTAGTCTTCCGGTTGATGTCCACCTTAAGGCCGATGTCTACTCCTTTGCCATTATCGTGCATGAAATTTGCGTCAGAAGAGGACCTTTCTACGTGTGCGAAGGAAGGTTGGAACCACGTCGTAAGTACCCAATTCCATTTTACTCACATTTCTTTTAATGGATTAGCGTAGTGTACACGTCGATAATTATTAGTGAAAACAACTGCTTTGAGAGATCATCTTTTTTATTCGCCAGTTCAAGACTAGTTTCTCTCATTTTGCATATAATGAATGTGTTAAGGAAGAGATGGGCAATATTTTTAAGCAGTGGGCCACATTGAAGCTTATGTAAAGCTCTGCGGGCCGCACTTAAGTAGATTCAAATTTCGAGTACATATAAGTTAGTTGTAATTACATTTGTCCATTTGGTGCATATACATACATAGTTCTAGATATAGCTACACATTGATACTTGTAACTGAGGGTAATTTTTTACATAGTTTTGCCACGCTTTTTAAACTGTTTCCAGAGTTATATCAGAGTGGGGACCAAAGGCTTAACAGGAAATGGAATCCGAAACACAATTTACAATAAATATTGACGCAATAGGCAATATTGCCAAACTTAAATAATGAACGAAAATATAAAACTCACCCTTTATGAAGTGAGGTGGTTGGGGAACGCAAACCATTAAAATTTCAAAGTCGTTACAAAATTTGTTAGAATTAGCGTAAAATAATATGAGATTTTGGCAAACTGTTCTATGTATTAACAATTTTCACTATTTTGTCGAAGTTTGCCCATTTCTGTGTTAATGTAATATTATGCCAGTCTTTATGGAGCTGAAGGATGCAGCATGAGACTCCGATAACAATCATGCACTTATCAATAAAAAAAGTTGTTCTCTCTGAAAACTGTTGTTTTTCATAACTTAACTCTATTTTATCGTGTGGCATCTGGGTGGAGGAGTGATGCAAACGCCTCATTCTACTGTTTTGTTGTTTCGAATCAAGTATAAATATGGAATCTTTGCGAGATGCAAATTAGGTGAAGTCTAAACTAATTCGAGGTAGATTTTACCTCTGTGGATTTGTTTCTTCTTAAAATGCTTATCTTTTGTTATATTCTGAATGTTTCATAATTAAAAAAAACTCGTATTATTATTTCTGGCAATATCATTATATTTTTATTGCATGGTTATTTTAGCGATCTGGTAAATGACAATGAGCGACTTACATAAATAGAATTTATTGTCATATTTACTGGGCCTAAGTTAACCGCTCCATTAAAATTGATTGGTAATCTTAAATATTTATAATATTTCTTATTATGCACATTTCTAAACGAGTATTATTAATTACAGGTGAGTATTGCTCGCAGGTGAATTATACCGATATTATTACTATGAAAATATACTCTCATTCAGTCTTATTAATTCTACTTAGTATATTTAATTATTTTTTAACTGAGACAAGAAATTTGAATCTAATCCTACTTTAGGATATGAAATGGGATTTTGAAGGGTAATTATATTCATGTTTCTTCCAATGTGTCAGGATTACAAGTGATGGTTTTATTTTAAATATATTCTATATATTTATATTAAATTTGTAACTCAAATAGACTTGATTTTATTATTAATAAAGGGAAGGATATACATATATTCATATTTTCAAGCCATAATAGTCTTTGCATATATATATATATATATATATATATATATATATATATATATATATATATATATATATATATATATATTAGCATAGGAATGAAGCAATATCGTTGCAATTACAATTATTATATTAACATTTATATTTTTTTAATTCCAATTTATCACATGAGGTAAAATTCTTACTGATTTAGACTCCTGTAATGGGGTGTAAACTTCAGCATACATCTAGATGATTACGTGCCCTCCCAGCCTCAACGTCCGCAGATGGACTTTTCGTTATATATCTTCTAAACATTTTCACTATATTTTCACTACATTCACTTTCTTTACATATCGCTCCTTAAAATGTCTTTCCTTTTTTACAGCTCTAAATTAAAAGGTTAACAGCGTTTGAACCGGACATAGATTTTTTGGCTATCGTTATAATGCAAAATAAACAATAAAAACTATTTTAAAAATATCAAAAATATGCTATAAATAATTTACTAAATAAAAAAAATTTAGGGAGAGAAATAAAATGTTGTTATTAATTATAATAATAATAAATATTATTATTGTTTTTTCTTCTTCTTCTTCTTCTTCTACTTCTTCTACTTCTTCTACTTCTTCTGCTTCTATTTCTACTTCATCTGCTTCTCATTATTATTATTATTATTTTATTATTATTTTTACTATTATTATTATTCTTACTATTATTATATTATTATTCTTATTATTATTATTCTTCTTCTTATTAATTTTCTTATTATTCTTCTTATTATTATTATTATGATTCTTATTATTATCTCAATGGCTATCAATCTTATCTTTAGTAAGATAATTGGAAAATAATCGTTATTCTGCTCTTCTGTTTCGAGGTCCTGAACATCCCGTTTTGAGACACCTAAATGGCTCTTCTCATCAAAACATCTCCATCGGTCGTTATTAAAGTCTTCTATCCTCGCTTTTCTTGAAAGATAGACCCAACATTGTTATTTGCCTTCAATAACTTTAATAGGACATATTTGTTCGTGAGGGTTTCATAAGTACTTAGGCAAGCATGTAAACATGTATCTAATGCTCCGATAAAAATGGTCCGCGAATACTTCTTCCTCGATGTCAATAGTTCAACCATTATTATTTTCGTTCGTTTCATTGAGAATGATGAACATGGAATTTTCAAGGAGCAACTCGAATTCGCATAAGGAAGGCCTAGGGAAGCTTACGTGTTCCCCCTGTCCCTGTAAGCACTTCCTTTGGTCTAAGAGTATCCCATTCTCCTTATTTTTCGCATATAGGTTTAAGCACCTAACCAGCTATATTATGCTTCGTCACAAGAAAGTCTTTAGAAGCTTTATGAACAACGCCCTTCAACGCCCCACAGGTTGCAAGACACCATGCTTGAAGGATCCCCGTGCGTTGTGGTGCAAATAATGGGATGTTCAGCTTTGTCTCAAATACACCTCCCCTCAACATAATAGATTGACCACTGCCCTTAGTCTGTTCTTCGGTGCCTAAAGCTGTACTGCTTATGGCGGTCTCTTCTAAGTCTGTTGCAAGGCAAATCTCCAAATTTTGGCCATCTTTTCGAGGACTAATATGACTTAGTAAAGCATCCACCACGTCACATCTGTCTCTCTGGGAGCTCAGTTACGAGATGCGTCCCTAGGGATGTGGCCGTCCGCTGGGAAAGTTCCAGTCTGCGTCTGTTGGCGGATAGGAACGAATATAATTCTTTAATTCGCCCTTAGTAGAGCCTATGCCCAAATGCCTAAAGTTCAAAATCCGAGTTGGGATAGGTGAGAGCGAAGAGAGGCAGGGTATAGCCCCCCCCCCTTCCCAATTTTATTGTCTTTAAATTATATTAAAAAATTTGGGAATTTTGCTCTTCCAAACTTGTAATAAAATAGACGAAGTATACAAAGGAATACTAAGGAAAATGCATATAACAACAGATTTTTCGACCCTTACGAATGTCGTGGAATGGCCAGACGATATATTTATATATACGTGGGTGCTTTTGGGGGATTGACCCAAAGTGGGTTGAAGACCGAGAGTGAAAGGAAAAATTGTAGGAGTCCTGGGAAGGGGGGATGGTTTATTCTAAATTGTGGGGTCCTAAAAATATTTCAGAGTGCAAGTTGGCCAACGATTAAAAGGTAGCTGATACGCATTGGGGTTGCAAAAGAAAGACAATAAAGAAAATATAACTTTACTAACAACAAAAAAAGAATATATATATTTACATAGAAATTGGTTTTAAAAGGTAATGGTCGCCCAGACGGGTTTAAAGATCCAAACGTGATCAGGTCAGTTGATAAGGGATTAAAGAGGTCAGATACAGTTGGTGATTCAAAAGGGGGATTTTTTACTGGGGCGTGCACACAAATAATGGAGCAATGGGGATAAGCCAGATTTAAAATCAATCTGCAGGCGGCAACGGTTACGATTACCTTGTGAGCTCGTTGCCAAAATGGGGCCAGTGGGGTATGGTGAATCGACGGTAGAAGTTTTTTTACCTCCGGCTTCAATACGAGGAAGCACTTGTCGTCTTCTGAGTTTGGAATCCTTCTCATTACTTGCCGAATGACTAGGGCAGTGCTCACTGAAGTTGAAACTTGCCGATTAACTAAGGCAGAGTTCACGGATCGATTTAGCCTACACTTGAATCGAAATAGCCAGAGAGTTGAGCAGGGAGAGGTAGAGTGTCCTTTAGCTCGTTAATCAGAGTAGGTGGAAGTGTGACAGGGCTGCTGTCCAAACTCGTTCGAAGCGTTATATAGGTGCCTGGAGAGGCGTCGCGCGCGATCTTGAGTGAAAAGTCGGCGACTCCTTTGGGAGAATGGGGAATCTTGATAACGCTCGTTGAAATGTCCAACGGATTCCAATCTTTGGGCAGAGAAGCCCGCATGCTAGCAAGGAGATGGCCGCGAGAGTGGGAAGGAGATGACATTGGTCCCTAGGCAAATACAGCTGGGGGGAGTGATAACAGGGTCCGCCTCCTCCTCGCCTAGGTTCCGATGCTTTCGCCCGTCTCATAAGGTGATCTCCGGATCCACGTGGGTACAGGAGGGCACGTGGCCGCCATTTGACCTCATTGTGCTACAACGAAGTTGAATGCAAACACTAAGCTCAGTTTGCTAAACTTCGCCGCCCTAATCATTGATGTTCGCTTATCTGATGGAGAGCGAAAAAGGAAAATATTACTTTCTTATAAACGTAGGCAATCTTGGGTTTGAGGTAAAATGTTTGTCTAGTTCATGTTTAAACGAATCAACTGCAATACAGTCAATGACATTAATGGTCGAGACAATTACATAAATTGACTATTCGGTTAAAGAAAAATGTTTAGACTCTTAGGAGTGAAACGGTTTACTTACAATTCTGTAACCGTTTCCCCTTGTGTAATTAGACTGGCGATTATAAAGTTCTTATTACAGTTTAAATAAACTATGCCTTTCACTATTTTAAATACTGGAATTTGGTCACCTCTTAGTCTAGGTTGAGGCAATGATAACAAATTTAATTCCTTAAGACGGTCCTCTTATAGCTTGTTTTTAGACTACATTTTGATAACTCTACGTTGAATTGGCGCTAGCATATTTATATTCTTTTCGTACTAAGAGCACCAGGCTTGAACACAGTGTTCCAGAATAGGCCTGACTAAAGACTTTAGAGTAAGTATTACTTCTTTCGATTTATATTAAAATTACCTTGATATAAAGCCAATTATTTTGTTTTCTTTCCCGGTAACTTCTGTGCATGGATCATTGACTTGGTGAGATGCCTTTTTATTTTGATTCACGTTGCAATTATCCGCATTGAAGCACATTTGCAAATTTAGAGCTTAACGTGATAACTTTTCAAAGTTTTATTACATATCTTCTTCATTTTTGTGATCTTACAGCATTGGCGATTTTTATATCATCCACCTATTGTGAGATTGTGCATATTATACCTTCATCAATGTCATTAATGTAGATTAGAAAGAGGACAAGACCTAGAAGTGAGCCCCAGGGAACCTCACTAGTTACATTGAGTCATTTAGCCGCCTTTCATTTATGACTACTCTTTGCCTTCTTTTTGTGAGGCAATTCTCAATCCATCATGAAATTTCTCCCTGTATTCCGTGCAATTGTAATTTTATCTTTAACCGTTGTGAGGAACTTTGTTTAAGGCCTTTTGGAAGTCAGTGTCTACAATATAGCTTAAGAATATACCAGAAGAAGTCTAAAAGTTTTGAGAACAAGAACGTTTGTTACGGAAACAATGCTGAGTGTCTTTAAGAGTGATGTTTACATCTAATTAAATCACGATTATGTTTCATATGAGCGTTTCAAGAATTTTGCACACAACTGAAGTAAAGCTAATTGAGGGATAGTTGCCAGTTATAGATTTGCTACCATTTTTAAATATTGGTTATACATTAGCAAGCTTCTAATTGTCTAGTATAGAGCCTGTCTGCAAGAATGTATCGAAAAGAAGTGCAAATGGTTTTGAAAGCTACTTCTTATCTATTTTTATAACTCAGTGAAATAGTGTCCGACCCTACTGATTTGTTTGAGTTAAGCTCTCTAAAAGTTTTTAGCACAACGATTTCGCTTACGAGGATTCATCCTGAATCATCTCTTTGGTTTGGCGAATGGATGCTAATTAGGTCTTTCGTGGTGAATATTGATGGAAAATATGTATTAAGGTTATTTTCTCTTCTTCATCGTCTATAAAATCTCCGTTTTCATGTACTAATGCTCTAATAGTTAATGATTCTAATAACTTAGTTCTGATATCGCACTAGAATTGTTTTACTTTAATTTGATATGTGTATTTCCATGGCCTTTTTACTTTACTAATTAGCATCCTCCGTCAAGCAGATCTTTGTCTCTCAAGGAGGGTGCACTCTTCTTCGCTCTCACGAGCCCAACAAACATCGTCTAGAAGGAGAGTGGCTTAACCATCTCCCATTTCTCACGGTAGGAGAACTTTTCCCTTACCTTATTCTTCAAAGTTACCCCCTTGGCGATGCTTTATCTGAGATTTAGCCCAGCCCCCTCAATTAGCTTCGCAGGGCCCACCTAAATGCCCAAAGAACACTGCGCTAGAATTTACTGCTTGCGAATGAAGAGGCAGTGGCATGTCGTGTGCCACTGAGCAAACCTATTGGCATCAGACATTCCTCTTTCGGCCAGGCCCGATTTCTAGCCGCACCCTGAATGGGCGTATCTTGTATAAATTGTTATACCTAGTACCTGGATGGTCGGCACGTCCTGCCGAACCAGAGATAGGACCCTCTTGCATGGGCTCCGGTCTCCACTGCCCTCAGAAGTGCATTTTGTCTGACCTACTATTTGCATTAACCTCAGCTTTATATGTTCCAGTCCTTTTACCATGCCTACACTCAACACTTTCCTATCTGATATATTCTTCAGTTGGGTTGAAAGAGAGAATTCCGCAGGTAAATGTCGTTAGTGTTACTCTATTTGCATTGAACATTAAAACTATCACATTGGTGGTGCCGAAAGAGCTTCTCGCTATATTATATTTACACGACCTCTGATCTCCGTTAGTGAAGCCCAGATGCCTAAAGTAAAGCGTCAACTGCAACAAGCTCTGAAAACCGGATCACTCGCTCTGCCGAAGCGCACCGCACCGGTTTCTGTTTTTTGGGGGGGAAGACTGAAGTGGTGGACTTCTACCGTCATCCACGAATTCACCGTGAACTGAATTGTTACTAAATGGGCTCGCCTTGATATAGTATGTGCCTATATTTTTGTGATGTTTTTGACTGACGCATTGCCTGGAAGGCACACCTTAGCAACATGATCGTATGATGTATCCGCATCATGGAAACTTATTTCCATGGCTTTTGATACTTGAGTTGCTGATAGGGCTACCTCTTTACATTTTCCTGTTCGTATGTTCATTAAAAGCTAGACTGCCGATGAGAGATATATGGATCCGCAGCCGAACGTAAATTGCGAAAAGTGGACTCAATCAACCACACTCTTTCCCATTTCGCCTCAAGTGCTTTCCGCGCATTCTCTGTAGAGTGCCTCTTTGTCGATGCTAAGGAGGTGCTGCTCACTTTACCGGGTGCACAGATCATTAAGCGCGTGTATGATCAAGCTCACGGCCCATTTCGCCGTTAGACGCCAATCTTACTCTACGCTTCTTAAGTTTAGCAATCGGTCAGGTACTTCCCTTTCATGGCTTCTCCACCTTAATAAAGTTTGGGGGCTCTTTCACGCGCTGTGTCTCTTTTCACGACCGAGTTAGTTATAATACATCACTCAGTATGAGAGATTACCCGTCGTGACCAATTTAAGACCAAATTGTGATATTCAGCGAATCACAGAGCGCCACCCAGGCCTTGGAATCTCCGCAACTCCTAGTTCGCAACTTCCGTGACACTACGGCCGTGGCGAGCCGGAAAGATGTCGAGATTATCTTCTGCTAGGTTCCTGGACATAAAGGATTGCAGAAAATGAGGGCGCCAGACAGTCTGAAAAGCCTGGGCGACCGAATCAGGGCTTTTCTCTTACCCACTCTCTCTAGGGGGCACGAATCAGAATAGCTCTTCGAGATGATTGGCAAAGAAATGAGAGACGTCCTAAGAGAATATACAGTTGCTTGCTATTACGCCCCAACTTTTTTCATAGATATACATATGTACACCCCGAACACTCAATAGCTTCAGGTCGTTTTCTGTCGCATCTAAAACTTGCACACCACAAAGGATGAACCATTTATTACTGGAACACATCCTTGAACCTTTTTTTCTGACAACTGATTGGTTCCCCAGACTGACTATCACATTATTTTTGAATGTTACAGGCTGTAGGTGCTTCATATACCTTACCTTTCCAGGTACCTGGGCGAGTGGGGTTGCTAAAGTTTGTCACTCTTACTCGGGACGAGTTTGTGCACTCCCGTTTTTAGAGAAGTTAAGTCTTTGGAGGGGGTATCCTACTGCATAGTATTTAATTATTTTGGGTGTTAGTTGTGTCCTCAGCGCAAGATGACCTCCTTCCGACACCAGAGCGTGTTTTCATTGTCATCTTAACTTTATGGTTCCTTTTTTTAGTTTGTGATTTCTTGTGTTTTGATGTTTTCATTTTTATTTTGTTTTTAGCTTCTTAAGTATAGTCTATTGTGAGTTTTCGAACGCTATATCTTTGATAATAATCTAGGTAAGCCAATCTCATAATTAAAAGACATTTGTACTTTTTTAAAAAACAAATAAGAGAGGCTTTCATCCATCCATTTTGCAGCTTTTATCGGGAATTCATTTGAAAAGGTTTGCAGATATTTTGTAGAGGTATGCCAGTGTAGACCCTTTCAGTGTAAGGGCACGTACACTGGCACGGGCAGTTAGCCGACACGTGGCCATCTACGATAGGCTTTTGAGCAATGGAAGAAGTAGAAGGCCTCCTCATTGGTCAAGTGCGTTTACAATTGGCCAAGATTTATCTACTGCTTTGCCAAGTTGCAGTTCAAGGATATATAAAGATCAAGACCCCAAAATATAATTTAATATAGATAATATACGGGATCAATATATATACAAAGGGGAAAAAATTATACTTGATAAGGATAGTTAGTCAGATCAGGACAATTTACAAATGTGACTGAGTTAAGCAGGCAAAGCTGCGTTAGCGTTAATTCTAATAACGGAGACTACTTAAGTTTGAGCAGGGGGGTCAATTAAAGGGTATGCTGCGAAATATAGGTAACGAATAACGGGGGTGTAATCATGGGATTATAAAGCAAAATCGCTTTATCTTGAAGCTTCGAGTTGTTCGGAGGGGGAGGATCAACGGCACGGGTCTTCGAGGATGCACTTCTGAGGGTGTTCACGAGAAGGACTCGTAGATGGAGGTTCGTAGTACTTCTTGCAGAAAGACGAGATTTTCTCTGCTCCAGGGAGATGTGATCTCAAGCACGAGAGACTGTTCTGCACGGCAGGGAGTCCCAGACATGGGACACGGGAATCTTGAAAGGGGATGCGAGACGAAGAGGGCCGCACAGTTCTCCGAGAAGAAGATGACTCGATAAGTTTTCCTCTGAACAGTGGCCAAAGCTTCACGAAGGGCAATCTGCTGGTAAGATCTTAACGACGAGGTACGACTCGAACAGGTGTTGCGAGACTTCGCGGGAAACAGACACACGGTCTTAACGGAGGGGTTGGCAGGCTCTCAATCTACTCAATGAATTGCTGACACAGGTTTATATAGCCCAGTGGGTTGTCTGTTAGATAGCCACAAGACGCAGCCGTCTAAAGAGAATTCAAGACGCCAGTCTGTGCAAACTTATTTTGAGATAAAGGGTTGAATCGAACGGCGAAGTTTTCCTCAGGATGTAGGGTCGATCCTGTACAGGCGCGTTTGCGGGGGAAGGAAATGTCCGCTAGGCATGGAGGCGAGGACTCGGCGTTATCGCGTGGGAAAGAGAGCGATGTGCGTCCCGCTTAAGTAAATAGAGCCGGGTCGGCGGCTCAGCGGGAGACAGCTTCTTTCTCTTCGATTCTAGAATCCCCACGCCAAGGAGCACGTGGTCTTGGGCTCGAAGGAGCTAAAATGGGGTATTTCGAAGGGCTTCCTCTCACATTGGTCTTTCAAGGGGCATCCTCTCACACATTTCATAAATCCTGCTTTTTTTCCTTGATAATCTGTTTAAGAGAGAGGGCAATTATTCCTCAAGCAACTTATTTCGATTGTGCCATTCCCATCGTAGCTGTTTTTCAGGAATATCAAAGGAGGGAAGCGATTGTCTTTAAAGGGGATAGGAGTATTTGGGTTTAATTTCTAACTGATTGAGTGAGTGCAAATTTATTTAGCTCGTATTCCATTTGATCTAATCACTCGAAGCTATTGTATGTTTGACAAGGTAATTTTGTACCAGACTAGAGATCTTAAACAATTAGTTTTATTCCTTAAGGCTTGCCTGCTGTCGTGTTTTACACGTGGTTCAATATTGCTTTATCATGTAATCTATTTTCTGTGTGTATATATTTTTCAGAAACAATGCAATCTATAGTATATTTATCATTTTAGCAGTACCATTAAGTCATTTGAATTAAATTCACTCTTATTTCTAGCGTTTTTTTATTCTGAGACACATCTAGCAACTTTACTTCTCCTTTCCAGAGGACCAATTTTCATACTTGTTCCTTTGATCAGTATAGTCAAAAAAAAAATACCAAAAAAGAATTTCGTCTAAATTCACATTTAAATTTAGTAGTCTTCATTTCAAATACAATATCATTTACTTTGCTCTGTAATAATTTTGAGTAATCTGTTTATATGTAAAAGACTACATCAAATACGATTGCACCAGTTGCCAATTAAAAGTTCCTTTCTAATAGATTTTACATACATTTCAAATTACTGCAAAAATAAGATGAAATGTTATGAAACTCCTTTTTCTTAATGGCCATCTCAGGAATAATGCGTATAGATTCCAATATGCTTTCCAATAAAATGGTAATAGTTCTCATCTTCAATACCCCAGTACTAATCAGTTGTCTCATGAATGTACGAGGGCATAACAGTGATCCTAATAAAATCATTATATCAATGTTGTTTTCAGAATATCTAAAAATTGCTTCAATGAAAACGGACCCGAAATAGTGGAGAATTTGTATTCACGTTTCAGTCGTTTTATAAATATGCAACATACACTTTGCAATCCTATGATATCTCAGGTAGAAAGCGTTAATAAATTAGCTAAAATTCCGTAAAAATATTATCTCCAAAATATTTCTAATAAAAATTCCATCCCGTTGAATAGCGTTGTTGAGAGTAATATCTGAATTGAAAAATTCTTTGAAAAAAAAATGTTGCTGTCCCATGATTGGAGGGTATTATTGAGGATGGTTGATGTGCATAAGGATGAGGAGGAATAAAATGTGTACAAATATTCAAGAAAATGCACACTAAAATAAATGAAAGAATATGTCACATTTTACTTTAAGCGAGAAATAATTTGTCCTGAGATATAAAAAAAGTATGAAAACATGAAAGATAGACGAGAATGAAATGAAATTGAACAGAAATGAAAACAAGAGCAAAAAAGTTCTAATACTCAGATGAGTGTGAAATGAAAAGATGTTTCTTAGAGAGGATAAAGGGGATCTTCTATCCTTTAACCCTTCGATGCCAAAATATAAATATAGATATAATTAAAACTTTTAATATGTTGAACTAGTTTCAGGGAAAGCAAAATAAGAACAGAACACCAACGTTTTTTTTTATTTTGTGAAAATGTAAACTAAATTAACAATAGTTCCATCTAGCACCATATTTCACACGAACAGCTAGTTCCATCTGGCACCATATTTCACACGAACAGGTAGTTCCATAAGGTACCATTTGACACAACATAAACACTTAACTTTTAAGTGCTTCGTGATGAAAGGTAACTTTATATATTGAAAGGAAACGGTTATATGCTACTTTTTTTAATTGTGTTAGACCTGTATATTACTTTCTGTGAAAAGATCGAAAGCAATTTCTTTTACAGTCCAACAGAGTCCAACATTACACTTCACACTTGCTTGTATATGCCCAGTTATGCATTACTTGCATCTTATCTTTTTCGCAAGGCACTCTGTTAGATGTAGTGTATTGTCAAAGCGCAATGATTCTGCTGCCTTAGAAAGCAACTTGCGCCTTTAAGGCAGCTTTGAAGCACTACTGGACGATCATCCTCTCTTTGGTGTCTCTGGATTTCCAATTAGTCCCCTCGCAATATCGGAGCCAAACTCACTTAGTTGCGTAATATCTCGAAAATTTATTCTAAAAGGTTAGGTAAGATGGAGTTTTCATAGTCTCTGAGGTAATCAAAATTCCTATATACACCTTCATTTCGTCCTTAGAAACGTACATTTCTAGTCCTGATTTTTCCAAAGCATTTTACTTCTTGTTAGTTCAGAAATGTTCTTTATCATTCCCTGATCAAAAAATAAATGAAATCAAAATAATGGAGTCTGCCTCCAATTTTCATCAATATCCACAGAATCCTTCCATTCCGTATCCTGGGATGGGTGGAAATCAATTTTCCTATAAATTCCATCAAATTTTCTTTGCTTTCTATTTTTTACTTTTCTAACAAAGGAGGAGAGAGGAACGTTTACTTCATCCGATGTTTCTTCTTCTTCTATTTCAAACAAGCTATTTTCTTCCTGTGATTTCAAAATCATCTTCGGAGACATCACGTTTTTTAGGCATCTTGATTTACTGTAATAGGGGGAAATAAAATGTAATATACCTATAACAAACGAATAATAAATTACAAAATAATACTTACCATATGTCCAACGCTTTCCTCAAAATGCTAAAAATAAATGTTATGTAATAGCATAAAAATATATATATATGATATATATGATAAATAACACCCACAAGGAAAGTGGAAAAACGATTCTGAGCGTTTTCGTCTTTATTCTAAAAGACCTCTCCATAGAAGAAGTCCTTACACGAGTAGATTAGTTTGGCCTGTGGAAAGTCTATCGTGTGTAATGACTTCCACAAAAGAAAGGTCATTGAATCCACCCTTATAGATGAAATCCCCAACTTCAACCTTTCGGATGGGCAATCTAAATGCAGCCCCTACGTCAAAGATCTAATCTTAAAAGATATCCTTAATGAACTTAAATTCACGCCCCCTGATTAGGAACTCCAATTGGATCTCTGTAAACTATATATATATATATATATATATATATATATATATATATATATATATATATATATATATATATATATATATATATATATATATTGTACGCTTGGTGTGACGGCATGCATTCTTAGTGTTAGACTGAGGCTGGCATGACAAATTCCCTGCTGAAGCTGGTCTCGAGATAATAAATACTATGCTCCTCCACAGTGGTTTTATTTACATATTTGAAATCTATCAATGGATATATATATATATATATATATATATATATATATATATATATAGTTCTATATATATATATATGTATATATATACATATATAATATATATTATATATGTGTATATATATATATATATATATATATATATATATATATATATATATATATATATATATATATATATATATATATATATATATATTATATATGTTATATATATATATATATATATATATATATATATATATATATATATATATATATATAAATTTATTTCCCATCATCTCTTGATTCAAGTAAGAAATATAGACCTAAATATGGGCCTACGGTAATGCTAGAGTAAGTTTGCTTTATTCAATACGAGGATCAATGTCACCAACTTTTCGTTTTCATACCATCAATAATCTCATTGTCATGAAGCAATGTACTTTCTGACATCATCCAATGTTATGTCTTCTAAAGATTCAAGAATTTTTCCCTAAGCTCCATTTTAGTAAATTTCTTTCTCTTCATGCAGTAAACCTTCTCCCGGAGTGTGTCCCCTATGAAATAACTCATTGGATTACACTCGGGCGATTAAGGCTGCCAGTCGTTCTTTCTGACGAAATCAGCACTATTTATTTCGACATAATTCCGAGTTCTTGGGCTCGTATAAGAAGGAACGTCATCACGCTGCAAAATGTAATCTCATTCCGTGTACAGCTTAAGCAATCCGAAAGAAACACGCTAACAGCCCGATGTAGCTCTAAGAGTTTACTTTGAATTTATTTGTTTCAATTAAATAAATAGTCATATTTTCCCCGATATTCCTGCCGAATCGAGAGGTGTCATGATAAAGACCATAAGGTTGAATGGATCTTTTCTTCGTTAGATACAATTTATGTTTATGTTTTTAACTGAGTAATTATCTTAAAGCAATTATAGGCCAAATCGATATGACATCATCTACATACCTATACCAAATAAGATTAAACTTATTTGACAATTTCCTTAAAAATCTTAACGACCTCCATCCCACTATGAATTTTAAAGTAGAATGGGAAAAAGATAATTGTATATCCTTTCTTGATGTAAAAATTGTTAGAGTCATTGACAAAATTAGCTTCACTGTGTACCGAAAACCAACCCATTCTAACTCTTATATCCATTTCTTTTCTCATCATGATATTAACATTAAGCGAGAAGTTGCATCAGGTATATTTTGTGAGAACTTAGGATATGTGACCCTTGCTTTCTAGAAGACGAGATTACATATATAAACTGCAGTTTCATTGAATTAAATAAATCCCTCCATGTGATCAATGAAAGTTTATCTAAAGCAATATCTACTCATTACCGTCCCAAGCATAAAAACCAATTTAGTAATACAAAGTGTCTATCCCTCCCTTTTTCTCCACTCCTCAAAGGAGTGAACAAAGTTATTTCGTCAGGCCTAACCACATTTAAATACCCTTTTTCTATCTTTAAATCTTTCCCTTCGACCAAGCCCGATGATAAGACAAATGAAGCAGGTGTATATTTAATTCCGTGTGGCTCTACAACCTGTCCCTCATTTTACATAAGAGAGACCAGAAGAACCCTAACAAAATCAATTTATGAACATAAAGGTGATTTCAGACGAGGCAGTACCACATCCAGTATTTTTAATCATATTAGCAAATTCAACCACCAAATTGACTATTCAAAGGTACAAATAATATATAACCGTAAAAGAAAAATAGTATAATCTATATTAATAGGAGAAAATTCCAATTTTAATTTGTCAGATGGGCAATTAAAGTGCAGCCTCCATTCTAGTAACCTCATCGTAAACAGCTTAGTCAACGATCTTAGACTCACATCCCCTTATTAATGACCTTTTTCCCCCGTTTTGTGTGTATCTGTGTTTCTTTCTTTCTTTTTCTGATCTGTACGTTATTTATAGACTTTTGTAACAATCGCATTCCCAGTATACGAATGAAGAGGGTATGATAAACTACATACCGAAACTAGTCTCGTTAATTAAACTTTTTGGCTCCTATACAGTGGTTTCACTATCATATACCATAATTCACCATTGAGTTATTTTACTTATATATATATATATATATATATATATATATATATATATATATATATATATATAGGTTATTTCTCCATATAGTATTCATTTGTCATATATGCGCGTTTATACTTTTATAGTTATTCCTATGATTAATGTATTTTCGGTTTTATCCTTGATAATTTTCGCCTCTTATAAATTGTTATTGCTTGTCAAATAGAAGAATTAGGAAATTATAATCTTATTTTAGTTTGAAGGGTTTGAGTCTCCCTTCTCTTTTTTGTAACCCCTTTTTTTAATGGTCACCTTCTGTTTCGTCAGGCTTAATTCTTTAATAGGGTTGGTTTCCAGGTACCTGTTAAGGCTCTTATAATCCTAATGTCTCCATTTGTCATATACGTGTGTGTGTGTCTTCTTTGTAAAAAATTCTTCTTATGTTTCTTTCTGCTTCAGTCTGCGTTGTAAAGGACGATTAGTCGAAAGGCCTTGCAGATCTCCCGTCTTTCATTTTTCTTCGTGGCTGTTGATTTTATTTATATATTCATCGCGTTCCATATTTTCGTGATTCATTTATATATATATATATATATATATATATATATATATATATATATATATATATATATATATATATATATATATATATATATATATATAGCAGGAATATGAAGACCGAAACGTCCGGATAATTAAATGTTCAAAACCATCGCATATGTCTTCATATTCCTGCTACGAATAAGGTTCCCAAGGAACGACTCCATCACTAATATATATATATATATATATATATATATATATATATATATATATATATATATATATATATATATATATATAAGTGTATCTATTTATGAACCAGAAATTTGTATATCGCCCGTATATTTGTGCTTCGGTTTTATCCTCATCTGAGGAAAATCATTAAATAAATATCACAAATTTATGTAAAAATTGCCTACAAAGTAGCTTGCGATGCTACCATGCAATTTTTCAAAACTTTTCAAAGGAAGTAAGGTTTTAGCCAAAGGTCAAGCATCAAATAATGGCAACGACATATATGCTAATGCAATTTACTATAGATTGGAGAATTATAGTTTGGAGAATTATATGGGATGAGAGGCGACCTTCCACAACTCCGGCTTTCAATCTCCTTGCGTCTACCGCTGGAAGTTTTATAATTTGCTATGTATCTCTAATTATTTTACAAGCCCTAACATCACCAATTTCTATACAGTTTCCAATGTATTTCGTTCACTTATTGAATTTCAAATTATTTTTAAAGGAAAAATCCAACACCCACCATATTAAAATCCTGCGAACAAAATAAAGGTTGTATACAAGGTTTAGTCCAATAAATAAATTAATTCAACCAAACTAATCCTCAGAGGTATAAAGGCCATATATGCAGTGTCTAGCCTACACATAATTTTATATTCCCGTTACCATAGAGACTATAAAATTACAAGAATATCTTCGTTCTTCACCAGACTTATGTTGGTATACAATTCTATTGTAATTCACGCAATGACATAAAGTGAAATGAAATTCCAATGATATATTCTTTCTTAGCAATGAACGTGGACATTATAATCAAATGAAAATGTATCTGAAGTATAAAACAAAGCAATGAACCTGGCTTATGAAGAAGTAGAAGATGGCGTAACGCTCATAAACCAATGATTTTTGTCACAAGAACAGTTCTCATCAGCGGCCTGAGGCCCTCTACTGGTAATCTCGAATAAGTTTCAACCTTGACAATAACATCAAAATAAGAGAATTGTAATGATATTGTTACTCTATAGTGAAATGTGTGTTGTTAAATTGTCTATTAAGTAAAGATGCATATATTTTTTTTATTTGAAATGCTTAATATAACTTCATCTTGAGCTACGTGGAAAGATATCTTAGACGTCACATTCTGATATCCAAAGATATCTACCCGGCCAATGGCAAGGAGGATTTGGAGGAGCTTTTGTATTTATTTTACTTTAATATATACCTTGGGCAATGAGAGTGCTTGTTTCACAAGATGATCCAAAGTTCTATACAAGAAATAATACAGCATCCTTTTACCTGAGGAAGGCCCCTTTCTCATCACCAGCTTGAAAAATTGGAAGATCCAGGCGACTGTGCTTCTCAACAGTAGAAAATAGGAGAGAAATTGGAGATTTAGGTGCTCTCAAGTAAACGAACTATGGTCAAAGTCAGAAAATGTACGTACAAAATATACGTTTGATTTGACCTAGCCCTGTAAACTCTATTTTGGTTATATATATATATATATATATATAGAAACGTTCCTGTCTATGACATTGAGACTGGAAATTCCAAAGGGGAGGTATGGTTCCATTTCCCTTTAGGAGGAAGCAAAGGCACTCAAGATAGCACTTATTTAACGCCTATATTCAAATGGCTAAGCCTAAATCGGCTAAAACCTTCATTGAATGATAATTAAAATTTTTACCATACTCTGTCGCATTTTACAAAACCTAAAAGTGCACTCTTTATCTATCCTAAACCTAGCAATTAATTATTCTAATAGGTCTTCCAAGCATTCAAGCCTTTGTCAAGTACAACGTTAAAAAGTCGTTTTTTAAAACTGAGTCTGCCAAAAAAGGTGATGAAACAATTAAGAATCAAGTAGCAATTACTGAGTTTTATTGCTACGAGTATTTTCATGGTAGTCAGATGGCCTTAGACTTTAGTGCAATTATTTAGGGATACTATCAACCAGAATAGAGATTGTTTTTCTCTAATGTCCAGTTGCATACGAATATATTTATGGATTTAAAACAGGTTTTTGACATAAGGGTGAACCAACTTCTTTAAAAAGTGGATATTTGCCAACCTTTATAATTTATAGAGGAAAATATATACATAAATACGAGTATAGGACGTAAAATATTGGAGATGATAGACCAAGCCTCACATTACTCTATTACGATGAGCAAAGGTTATTAAACTTACTTGGTTTATACACTAAGTGTGGCCATTTAACATAATATAATAAACTGTTTAGTAAAAAATTCATTTATTTCTCTCATTTCATTGGTCTTATTTTGTATACATATTTTTTTCTTTTTCCTCTATAATCTTCTTTCCTTTTGATCTTTTCTTTCCTCTTTCATATTGTTGTGGTCGACGAATCTTTGTCTTATAACTTAGACACGGAATTCATGGTATTATTATCCATACTACCAAGCTCCCAATGTGTAAGCACTTTTACTCGTGGAATGGCACTGAGATTTAGTCGCCACAGAACGAAATAGTAACTTTTAAGTAAGAAATTCCCTCTCTTTAATATGGTTTTACGCATTAAAAACTATGGGACAAGTGCAAAATGCTTTCAAATAAAAAAATAATTTGTACAACGTATCATTACATGACGTAGGGCAGTGAAAATTAGTTCCTTCAGTTGCCTGCTATCTAAAGTTCTTTGTAGAAGCTGTTAGCTTCTCTGATTCCTGATGCAGTGACCTGGCTCCAAACCAACCATTCTCACTAGCGTTGGCGCCAAGACTACCCAACTTTACATCTTTTATAACCTAAGGAATGGATTCAAGCCAGACTTAAGCCTCCGCTCTTCAGAATTAGATGAATTAGTGGTAGCGAATTGGTGGTTGTAATAATAATTAAAAGTTGCTATTACTTATTAATTGCAAAAACCTCTTTTGAATGCGGCTCATTACTGTTTTCGAAAGTATATGGTATTTGCAAGCCATATTTAACTACGTTTTCGCTGGCATGAATATTGAAATTGGAGAAAATCTTTGTCTTTCCATGACAGCAAAATAACTCGATAAAAATGAAAAAAAGATGGCAAAAAATAAAAATAGAAATAACAACAGGGTTATTGACTCTATCATAATGAAAAGTAATTCATTTTCCCTGGAGAACAATGAAGTGGCGGCGTCTTAAGATAAGAGACCTCATCGCCTACTGATAGCGAATATTCATGCAAATTTGGCACCTTCCTTTAAAGGAAATTCCAGTGAGCTGCCACTGGAGACTCAAAGGAAATTTCTCTTTGTTAAACTGGACCCTTAAATAAATTTCTATCAAGAGGCACTGGAGCCTAAGGGCAGCCAGCTACTTTGGCCAATCACATATTATTCAACAGAGGAACCTGAGATGGTAACCATAACGGAGTCGTGGATAAAAACCTCAAGCCGAGATTTTGAAGGTGAATTCACGATTCCCGGTTACCAGCTCTTCCAGAAAGATAGGCCAGACAGAGAGGGTGGCGGTGTGATGTTGTATGTCAAGGATACTCTCAACTCGACGGATTGCAACATCATATCTGACCATGAACTACTAGGTGTTGATCTAGAGATAGGTCCTGCCAAATACAGGACCCTGGTGCTTTATAGACCTCATGCCCAACTCGTTGAAAAGGACAGAGATCTGTACGAGCTGCTAGGAGAACTTGTCGAAGACAGGGTGTGTATCGTCATGGGTGATTTCAACACACAAGTTGACTGGGAAACCAGAGAACCCTATGGCGAGAACGCACTACTCCTGGAGTTCACGAACAACGAGTTCCTCACTCAGTGGGTGAGAGAGCAAACGAGAGGAGACAATATCCTCGACTTGGTTTTCACCTTTGAGGATGACATCGTTGAGGACCTCTCTGTTGGCGAAGAGCTCGGTGGCAGTGACCACCGACTAATTAGATTTGTAGTCAAAGTCCCCAAGGCAGAGCCTGCAACTAGTAAATCAAAGAAACTGGATTTGAGAAGAGCAGACTTTGCAGGTCTACGCGCGGGACTGACTGACGCGAGGCTAGAAGAGTGCGATGCTGTTTAAGACTCTTGGAACAGTTTCAAAACCACATTCATGAGTCTTCAATCGCGTTTTATCCCTCTGAAATGCCCCCGTCGGTCCTCTGTTCAACCAAAGTGGTTTAATCGAGAAATCGGGCAACTGCTTAGGAAGAAGAGAAATGTGTACCGGCAATCGAAGATCTCGGGTGACTTTGACGAATACCGGAGGCTAGCCAGGAGAGTGAAGTCCAGTATAAGGGCGGCTAAGCGGTCTAAGGAACTCCGAGTGGCGAAACTCTGTAAAGAGAATCCCAAGGAGTTTTTTGGATATGTGAACAGCCGTAAACCAATCCGTCGAACGATTGGCCCTTTGAGGAATGAGGAGGGGACATTAAAGCATTCAGATGCAGAAAATGCTAACCTCCTCAACGACTACTTTTCTTCAGTGTTTACTGAAGAGTGTGGTCCCATTCCCCAGCCGACGGATTCCTACTCGGGGGAAAAGCTGGAGGCAATGGACTTCACCGAAGGAGAAATGAAGAAAAAGATCACTGACCTAAAGATGAATAAGTCCCCTGGACCGGACGGGTTTCTACCTAAAGTGTTGAAGGAAGTGTGCGATGAAGTATCACGACATCTGTGCGCTATCTTTAACATGTCAATCCGGACCGGATGCGTTCCTAGAGACTGGCGTGAGGCGGAGGTGACTCCGATCTTCAAGAAAGGAGACCGTAACCAACCGTCGAACTACCGACCTATCAGTCTGACTTCGATAGTCGGTAAACTCATGGAAAGCATCATGGTGGACAAAGTGACGTCGTATTTAGAGTCAAACCTGCTACTGAGGAGTTCCCAGCACGGCTTCCAAAGGCAACGGTCATGCCTGACGAACCTTGTGGAATTCTTCCACTTCGTTTTCAGTGAGCACGATCGGGACAAGGCGGTGGATGTGGTGTACCTAGACTTTCAGAAAGCCTTTGATAAGGTACCACACCGCCGCCTTCTCCGGAAAGTGCGAGCGCTAGGCATAGACGGAAAGGTAGCCGGCTGGATCGAGAACTGGCTAAGTGGCAGACGGCAACGGGTGGTGGTAAATGGACAGTCTTCTGAATGGGTGCCCTTTACTAGCGGGGTGCCTCAAGGTTCTGTCCTGGGACCACTACTATTCATCATCTACGTCAACGACATGGACGGTGACATGGTTGCCAAGATTTCCAAATTTGCTGACGATACCAAGCTTGGTATGAACGTTGCAAAGGAGGGAAATACTGCCCGCCTGCAGGAAGATCTTGGGAAGATTGGGGAGTGGTCGGACACGTGGCAAATGCCTTTTAACGTGGGCAAATGCAAAGTGATGTATATCGGCCACAGAAACCCCCAATCTCAGTATATCCTTAAGGGCACTGCTCTTGAATCGAGTGACACTGAGAAGGACTTGGGTGTAACAATCACTAGTGACTTCAAGTTCTCGAAACTGTGCATTGAGGCGGAGAAAAAGGCCCAAAGGATGCTAGGCTATATTAAACGCCAGTTTGGTTATCGGAACCAGGAGATTGTACTGTGCCTGTACAACTCACTTGTCCGACCGCACCTGGAGTATGCCGTACAATTTTGGAGTCCTTCATTGCGAAAGGACATCGCGAGATTGGAACGCGTACAAGCCAAGGCAACCAAGCTGATTCCCTCTATCCGACATAAAAGTTATGAGGATAGACTAAGGGAATTAGATCTGTTCTCGCTGGAAACCCGTAGACTGCGTGGTCAGCTCATCGAAGTTTTCAAAATACTTCGAGGATTCGACAATGTTGACTACCGGGATATGTTCACACTGAGTGAGAACAGAACGCGCAATCACGGCTTCAAACTTGAACTGAAGCGTTACAACCGCAATCTGTGTGGAATTTTTTTCACTTATAGTATCTGCAGTATGTGGAACGCACTTCTTGTGGAAGTTGTCAACAGTGAATCTGTTGACCAGTTCAAGTCAAGACTAGACAAAGTCTTGAAAAGTGGCCGTTTAGGGACGCAAAACAATTGAGCAGCCTTGTGCCCGCTCAATTGCTAGTCCAAAGGTACCCTCTTTGAATGGACCGTAAGGTCTCCTAGGGTACCTTCTTTCCTTGTTGTTACTCCTTGTTGTAACTGTTCAGCGAAACTTGATCAAACTCATCATGGAAAAACGACGTTGATACATTATTCATATCCTGATTATGATAGATGAATTAAGGAATAATGTAACTTTTAATCATTTAAGGTTACATTTATTTTAGATAAAGGTTGGTATGAGGCCCTATGTAATTGGGTTAAAAGGTACGACCTCTGCCTTGCCTAGCTGATTATACAAGTTGCTTCACAACTATCAAAATTTTGAGGTGGTGATTTATTCGAGCCATACGATACTCTAAAATGCCTAATTTGAGTAAAATTAGAAAATATTATATTACACCTCGCCAAAATCCTTATTTTATTATAATTATTGAAGCTGTGTATTCAGTTTGAAGTCCACAGTCAAATAACTGTATTCATACTGGGTTGGTTTATTATTTTGATATATATATAATATATATACTGTATATATATCTATATATATTTATATATATATATATACATATATATATATATATATATATATATATATATATATATATATATATATATATATACACTTGTATATAAATAATGAAAAAACTCACAAAGTGGCACGTAAGGAAAGCAATAATATGAAAATTAACCCACAGGAAAAATGAAAAAATGAAAATCCAAGCACTTTCGAGCTATATTTGCAAGTTCATTTTCAAGGAATAGCATGAAAATGGAGAAGACAACCTTATATAGGGTACAAAGATACGAAGGGAACGCCAATCATATAGTTCAAACCAATGTAAAAAAAACACAAAAACAAGAGAGAAAAATATCAAGAAAAAGAAAATAGGCAACTAATAACAGACATATGCATCCATAAAACGATATACACACAACAACGCTATGTATATGAATGGAATATAGTTGGTCCCCAAAAAATTATAGGATTATGCTTAGAGCGAAAACATTAAGGGCTAAGAATTAATCCACAGTTACAACAGAGACACGTGGTGGAGGAGGCAATCCGAATGATATTACATTAATAAAGAGTGACAACAGGCTGCATTCTGAAGTTATTTCATTTAGTACAGGTTTTTTTATCATTCCGCTGATTTCACCAAAAGAAATATTGTCAAGTGTTCCTTAATTGGCATCTTAACCATTATAAATTATTTTCCCTGGCTTATTTAAACTCAACTCTGTTTAAAAAAAACTTGTACTAAAGGAAATATCTTCATAATGCAGCCTGTTGTCACTCTTTATTAGTGTAATATCATTCGCATTGCCTCCCCCACCACGTGGAGTCGTACATGAACCAGTATTCTCTTTCAATAGAACACATTGAGTACGATGAGCTGATTTATACATTTTACTCAAGACTAGATTTGTATATATATATATATATATATATATATATATATATATATATATATATATACTAACACCTAACCGGATTGTGCCTTTCAATTGTATTTTTGTGCTTTTACTGGAAAGGATTTGCTGCAAATCTTTTTACTTAAAATTACGCCCCATCAAAAGCGACAATCTGCCCTTCCTAAACTACCTTTAGGTACCATAATTTCCCTTTGCATATATCACACACGTCTGCGTTTGTATGCCTATTGGCAATATATAGGTGAATAACATATATCAAGCCTATAATAATATCTGTCAATATCAATTCCTTGATTGCAGCCCCATTTCGCGTCTTGAAAGTAAAAACATGTGATGAAAGATCGCCATTTGTCTAATATTCGCGTGCGTGAAGTTGATTCCTATCAGATTACTACTCGCAATTCACTTTCAAAATGATTGCATGCAATTTCATCGCCATTCATTTAGAAATATTCCACGGAAGGGAGATCAATTTCTAACCTTGTTTATTTCAACCATACATGTAAACTTGCTGGGAAATATGAGACAGCAGGTTTAAATATAATTAATTGGACACGTGTCAAAAAATATTGATGAACGGTGTCGAGGAATTATGGGTGTACAACCTAGTCCGTGGGTCCGTACACGCATAAATAGGCGGCCGAAAGCTAAGAGTCCGCGCGTGAATAGAGAGTGGGGAGGTAGGCCTTGCTCCAGTTCAATGGGGGGCTCAATCAAAAGAGGGGCGTAAGCGAGTGCGTGAGGTTGGCCTTAAAGGGTTCGTAAAATGCCAGGATTCTTTCAAAGTTATTTAAAGAGACTATCTAAAAATAAATCATTTAATTAAAAAAAAAGTAATCACAAAAATTTATACACGGGTCAAAATTGAGGTATTATGCAATTGCAATGAGCAGATCGGACATGAATTAATGCAATAGGGAAATGAAAATGAGACTGTAATTAACAAATTATGGACAGCGGGGAATAACATCCAGGGGGATTAAAATAATGGATTGAAGGACCTTTAACTTGCGGACTAGCTTCTCGGAGAAGGGAGAGGGGGGGGGGGGGTAGTGACGGAACCAAGACTCCGATTGCACAGGATGAGAAAATTTTGTAGCACGGCGATGGGATCTTGCAATGGGATTCGATTACCTCAAGGAAGAGCGAGGTAAGGTTTGAGCAATATGAATTACTCGTGGGCGAGATACACTTAGGCTTGGGTGAGTGCACTCGGACGGGGCGACGTACTTTGGTAAATGAGATGAAAGTCGTATGTCGCACGAACTCTTCGAAATAACCGCCTCACGAACTAGCCTATGGAGGATGGTCAAAAGTTCACGCTGGTGATCTAGCCGACGAGACATTCAAACTTCAGGGGCTCGACTCAAGACCAAAGAGGGACGTATCTTCGAGGGACGTTAGCTGTACTCTCTCTCTCGAGTAACAGGGGACCCTGAATATATACTCAGCCGGCTAAGACGCTAAAAGGTCTCCGGGCACGTCTCAAGGGAAATCCTGGCGTCGAACAGATTAGCTCTGTTTCAGATAAGGGTTTGAAAAGATGCTCGTCTGGTGCCAATTCTGAAGTCGAACCATGGCGTTGATTGAAGGCTCCTTTCTGGCGGGGAAGTAATTTGTCCGTGGGTCATGGAAGGATGGGGGATAATCGGCTGATTTAGGGAAACGCAGGTGGGGTGTCTCACTCACTACCACGTGAGAATCTTCGTTATTATCCTTGCTTAATATTTTGTTTGAGACCACGAGGTTTCGGCTCGAAAAGGGGGAGGGGGTCAAGGTAGTCCTTCAAGGTCATCCTCCTACAAACGGCCTTCTCAAAAATGAAAGATATCTATAGTCCTCCAATCTGGAGACGAAATGTAAAAATAGACAAACATGCATGAATCACTAAATCACAATGGCACATTAAACTCCGGAAATAATGCTTTGTCAAATGGAAATACCGTTTCCCACTTGAAAGCAAGAGTTTAGATTCTCCGTTAAACTGTAATTTCCTACTGACAAAAGAAAATACTAATCATTAGTTTAAGTTTGTGCTAAAATCCCCCAAAATCAAAGTTTAAAAGGTCAAAATCGCATTTATTCAAAGGTTTCAGTAGCAGTTTTTCGTATCGGAATTTAAACTGCTCTTGAAATGCAATGAAAAAACGGAGCATTCAAGTGACTATATTTTCTTTCTTCCTCTGTTAACTCACCGCCATTGATCTTCGCAAAGTTATCAGGAAAACCACTTTGTGTGAGCGTACTTATCTATGCTCAGCGAGGGAAGGGTCTTAAGAAAGGGATAAAAGCAATTTTCCACATAAATTTCCCCTGATTAGGATATAATTTTGGAGCGAAATATCCTAAAAGCCAAACATTATCATGATAAAGGAATATTTCACGAACTTACAGAATAATGTGTGGAACTACTCTCCCCAGGATGCGCTTACACAATGTATTATATGTGTGTGTGCTCTCTCTATTTCAATGTAAAATCAGAAGGATTTTTCTAAAAGTATTTTGCGAAATTTTTCCATGTTTAAAAAATATTGAACGTCGCAAAGAAGAATTTTGGTGAAGTTCGCTTTGATGAAATCTTGCCAAAAATGTATTGGACGGGATATAAGTGTATAGTGCGGACACATCTAAGATGATTATTGGATATATTCATGAAAACTTCTGTAAATCTCCTAAAAAAACCAAGATGCTCAATCCTATGCTTCAAAGAATATCTCCCATTAACATTGCCCCGTAATGGGCGCGGCGATTTGCCATCCTGGCCGCAGTGCTGACGGGACTCAGCACCCCGTCCGACCCCAGCTTAGCCTCTTCTTCTTCCTTCAAAACACTTGTTCCCTCGCTTATCATACAACCTCTTCCACAACTTTCTCTGGTCAGCCTCTAATTTCACATGGTAGATGCTGACCTTCCTCTCAGCCAACCGTCCCGCATCGGGGCTGAGGGGGGAGGGGACAATGTTCCCTAACCCCTAAGCTCCGGTATGGGGTGGCTGGTTTTTAACAAACTGCTTTATCCCCACCCATACCTTCCTTACATCCCTTTTCCTCTCCTCTTCACATTCTATCTGTATATGCCTTGTCTAAGGTGGAGCCGCCATGCCGATGGAGTGCCAGGCCACCAGGCGGAAGGGGTGGTCCCAAATGGCGGCGTCTGGCTCTGCCGGGCTTGTAAGCACCTCTCGCAGTGCAGGCTACTGCAAAGGTGATTAGCGATTGCGTCCCGTATAAAAAAAGGGTCACCATGCCCATGTATGTACAACAAAAAAACAACAACCCTCAACTTCCCCTGAAACAGCGACGGAGCCGCCCTCGGGCAGCTGCAGAATAAAATGGAGGTCTCCCCTCCCCTTTGCTTGCGCAGGGGACCCTCCATATTTCTCTGACCGGAGAGAAGGCTTACTCCTCTCCTACGCCTACGGGTGCAGGGAACTTCCCCTCACTCCCTTCTCTGTAGGTGCTTTTGGGCGCCTCCCTTTTTCCAGCGGCAGTCCTCTCTTTTCTTTCCAAGGGGACTGCCAAGAAAGCCAGCAGGCAGCCCTTAACCAGCCGCTCCCCATCGAAGCGGCTCGGTAGGGCAAACCCACTCAGGGGAAAGAGAAAAGCCAGGCCCCTTCGGTCGCTTCCCTCAAAGGACCTGCTGGCAAGGATATTGAACCTTGCCGGGGTTAAGGCCTGTGCCTCCCCACAAAAGACTAGTGACAATACTGCCAACGGGACCTGCGATGTCTTAAGAGGGAATGGCCAACTGGAGGCCCCTCCTGTGACACAGATGGTCCTTGAGGAACCCCAGCCTCAGACGGTAGGGCCTTCTATAGGGGAGGAATCCGGGCTCGGCGCCAAGCAGTGAACCCGAATCCGCCCCTATGCAAGGTCCTCCTCAAACGGCTGAGGGATACAAGGCAGTACAAGGAGGGGAGGGATCTCCTCCGACAGGTGCCCCTACGACTACCAGGACCTTCTCCATTTCGGAGAGGGACCTGGCTGAGGCCGGTCCATCTGGCATTGGGGCTTCTGGCGGTGGAGGTGAGAAGCGGGTTCATTCCCCGCCCTCCTCTCCTAAAAAGAAGAATGAAAAGACAAGAAAGACAAAGAAGACTCGGGGCTCCTCTCCATCCGCGGAAGCTGCGGGGACAGATGGGTCTGCTGCCACTTTAGAAGGGCGACCAAGCCAAGATCAGCTTTGCCGGCCCCTCTACCCCCCCCCCGTGTGCGGAGCCCCTGACTAAGACCAAGAGTGCACTGGGCGGAGCCTCGATGACATCGGGGGCCCTCATTCAGAGGTTCCCTGGCGTTTTCGAGCCCGCTGGCTTCAAGCGCTACCTCGTTATTTGCTCCACTGATGGCATGATGTTGTCCAAGGGCAACATGATCCATCAGAGAAAAGGATTAGCTAGTGCAACTGGTAGAAAGCCTAAGGTGCAGCGTTTCTCGGACGGGAGCCTTCTGGCAAATGCGACGAATCCCGCCGAGGCGGCCAAGATAAGTGCTCTTCGGACACTTTATCGCACCCCGGTGAGTGTGACGCCACACTTTACCATGAACTTTGTGAAAGGAGTAGTTTATGCGATGGAACTCGTTGACTACTCCATTGAGGACATCACCCTAGAGCTGGCCGACCATGGGGCGGTCAAGGTCGAACGTGTGATGAGAAAACAGGGAGGGGCCTCGAGACCCACCACTACACTCTTCGTCACGTTCGACTGTGACAAGCTCCCTGAGTCGGTGCGTGCCGGTTGGTACCGCTACCGCGTGAAGGCATTCGTGCCACTGCCGCGGCGGTGCTATTACTGTCACCACTTCGGCCATAGAAATCGCTCATGTAGTGGTGCAAAGTCGGGGTCACCCAAAGTCTGTGTAAATTGCTCCAAGGTCGCACACGATAAGTCTAAATCGTGTGTGGCCAAGTGTGTCAATTGCGTAGAGCCGCACCCTGCTTCTTCGAAGCAATGTGGTGCATATCTCCTTAAGAAAGAAATCCTGGCCGTTTAGGTGCAGGATAGACTCTTATTCTGCGAGGCTAAGGAATTGGTCCTGCCGTGCCCGGCTGTGCCTGGGACGTCATATGCCTCACTAGTTAGAAAGGCACCCTCTGCTCCTGGCCCATCCAGGCCAACTAGCACGGTGGTTTCCGCGCCCATTCGTAGCCCTTCTGCGGGCTCTACCCAACCCGAGGCGCCCTCCTGGTAAAGCTGGCGGCAAAAAGGGTTCATACCCAGCCCCGGCTAAAACCAGGGCTCCCCCCTCTTCCCCCAGCGTGACCGTTTCCCGCAAGGCGAAACGGCCACGCGCCTCCACCGAGTCATTAGACTCACAGAGGGTACCTAAAGCTGTCCCTTAAAAGGAAGACAGCAACAAAGAAGCTTCGGCTCCGTCGCCCACGCCCCGAGGTGGAGCGAGTGGCTCGGAGACGGTGGTTCCTCGAAAAGAGGGCCCCCCGCCTCCGAAGCCGCAACGCCCGCCTAAAGTTTCGAGGCGGAGGGAGGAAAAGACTCGCATGGCGAGCCCAACCTCCCCCAATAAGTCCTCGAAGGCGACAGCGCCTTCAGCGCTTTGTCCGGCCAACAGCGCCCGGGGTTCTGCCCCCGGGAAGCGTACGGCCATTCCCGTGAGGGTCTTCAATTCTAGGAGGGCCCCCGCGTCTCCTCCGAGCTAGGCCTGGAGGGCATATTCCTTCAATGGAATTGCCGTGGACTCCGGGCCAACTGGGAGGAGCTGCGGAGGCTCGCCTCATCCCGTTCCCCGTTAGCTATTTTTTTGCAGGAGACCATGCTAGGCGCGTGCCCCCTGCCTGCCCTCCCGGGGTATAAGGGTCTTGCGACCCCACCACCGCGGGACGGCCGGGCTGGGGGATGCGCGGTTTACACCCGGCATGATGTCTCCGTTCTTCCTTTCTCTTTAGATACCTCCTTTCAGGCAGTGGCTGTGCAGCTGCACCTGGATAGGAGGTATACTATCATTTCTGCGTACATTCCACCGTCAGCTGACTTCGATGCGGGGGACTTCCGCCGCGTCGTGGCACGGTTGCCGAGGCCCTATCTCTTGCTTGGAGATCTGAACGGCAGGCATCCTCTCTGGGGAGATTACACCATAAATCCCAGGGGACAAGTCCTTGCCGATCTGATCGAAGAGCTTGAGATGGGTGTCCTAAACGTGGATGAGTTTACGCATCACTGTCCGAGAACCGCTTCATTTTCTTGCCTTGACCTATCTTTGTGCTCTTCGGATGCACAGCCTGATTTTGATTGGATGGGGGCCAATGACCTCCATGGTAGTGATCACTTTCCCATTCGAATATCATTTTCAGGGCAACTGCCGCCTGAGAGACTGAATTCTCTATCTCACTCGAGGAGTTTAGGTCGAGAGATGAGGCCGTTGAATTCTTCTTCGGCAACCTCATCGCCGTGGGCCTGACTACTATTCCTAGGACGTCTGGCCGTTTTGCACGCCGACCACTCCCATAGTGGTCGTTCGAGTGTGAGACAGCCCTCAAACAAGCGTTATGCCTACATGCACTATAAGCGCCGCCCGAACGATTTCACTGTCGCTGAATTTCGTCGGGATAGGGCTAGGTTCCGATATATTTAGAAGCACGCCCGCCGCTCTTCTTGGCGGGCATACGTGTCTTCACATAACGGTAAGACCACTTTAGCTGAGGTGTGGAAGCGAGTCAAAAAGATTCGGGGCAAGTTCTCGCAGGATGCCCCTCCCGTTCTCCAGGAGAATGGGACCGCGGCGAAAATCCTTAGCGACCGCTTTTTCCGCATTCTCTAGCCGTGATGCTGCTCCGCCAGCATTCAATGCACGTCGTGATGTCGCGGAAGGCCGCCGACTGGACTTTACCTCCAGAGGCGGAGAACCCTTCAACGACAAGTTTACTGTGAGTGAGTTGCGTTCCGCTCTCGCTTCGTGCGCGGACACCACCCATGGTCCGGACGATGTCCCGTACGCCATGCTTTGACACCTATGTGAGCGAGGCATGGCCTTTCTGTTAGATTTGTTCAACAGGATCTGGGTGGAAGGTCTTCTCCCAGACTCCTGGCGAATCACTTTTGTGCTCGCCTTTCGCAAACTGAGGAGAAATCACTCTACTCCGACCGCGTCCGCCCAATCTCTCTAACTTCTTGCGTGTGCAAGTTGATGGAGAAATTGTTAAATGTTAGATTAGCATTTTCCTGGACAGCGGAGGTCATCTGTCTTCTGCACAGTGCAGCTTCCGCAAGTTCTACTCCACGTCGGATGCTCTGCTCCAACTAGAAAATGCCGTCTGCGAGGCTTTCCTTCGTAGACAACACTACGCCATGGTCTTTTTCGATTTGAAGAAGGCCTATGATACCGCATGGCGATACGGTATCATGGAGACTTTCCACACGATGGGGGCGAGGGGACACCTCCCAATGTTTTTATCTGAATTTTTGCGAGATCGTCGATTCCGCGTACGGGTGGGGGGGAGCCCTCTCCGGCCCGAAGGAGCAGGAAGAGGGTCTCCCGCAGGGAAGTGTCCTCAGTGTCACACTCTTTGCCTAGAGCATCAACGGCATCACCTCGGTGCTGCCGGAAGATGTTCTCGCTACACTCTACGTGGACGACCTTTCGATCTCTTTTGGCGCGGCCCAGATGCCAACTTTGGAGCGTCGACTCCAACAGGCATTGAACTGCGTCTCTCGCTATGCTGAAGTGCACAGGTTTCGGTTTTCTTTGGCCAAGACTAAGTTGGTGCACTTCTGCCGCCATCCACGGCTTCACCCCGACCCAGATTTGTTTCTTAATGGGGTGCGCCTGGATGTGGTTGAGTGGCAACTTTTCCTTGGTATTGTATTCGACCGACGCCTCACCGGGGAGGCTAATATTCGCGGCCTTAGGGTCTCTTGTACCCACGTCCTGGACATTCTCCGTTCCGTGACGTTCAGAGCTTTGGGCGCTGATAGGGCTACTACCCTACTTTTTTTTCATTCGAAGCTCGACTACGGATGCCAGTTTTATGCATCCGCAGCCGAGCGTTTATTGCGGAAGGGGATTCGATCCACCACACCGTCCTTCGCCTTGCGACCGGTGCATTCCGCACTTCCCCCATTGAAATCCTGTTGGTTGATGCTGGGGAGATGCCACTCGCTCTGCGCCGCGTGCAGTGCATCACTCGCCTGTACGCGCTAACCCGGCGCCTCCCTCAGTCGCCAAAAGCTCTCACTGCATCCACAGCTGATCTCGATGGTGCCTATGCCACCGAGAGACGCCAGTCATACCCTAAGCCTTTTGGGTTTAGGGCCAGGAAACTCCTTCGAAAGGTAGATATAGCTCTCGGGCCGGTGGCGCCCCTGGTTCTGCCCAGGACGATACCATGGAAAGTACCACATTTGGCTATTTTGTCGCCAGGCTTCTGCTCCCAAAGCTTGTACTGCGCCGGGAGTATTGCGTTCGACCTTTTTGGAGCACACATCGTGTCACGCTGGAAACGTGCCAGTGTATACGGATGGCTCCAAGTCCCAAGAGGGGGTCCACTTCCACGCCGTATCCTCTCTGTTTGAAGTCAGCGGGGCTCTACCAGGCGCTGCGTCTGTCTTCACGGCCGAGCTGGTGGCAATACACCACTCGGTACGGGAGATTACGTGACGTGCCCGGTTCGGAGACCGGATTGTGATCTATAGCGACTCACAAAGCGCCCTGAGTGCTCTCGTGGCATTGGAATCTCCGCATCCCCTAGTTTGCGATATCCGTGACGCCACGGTTTTGGCGAGCCGGGCAGATGTCGAGATTATCTTCTGCTGGGTTCCTGGACATGTAGGAATTGCGGGGAATGAGCGCGCCGATGAGGGCGCCAAAGAGTCCGTGAGGACTCTGCGACCGGACCTGCGTTTCGCTCTTTCTCACACCGACTATATGGCAGGAATACGGGCAGCTCTTCGGACTGCTTGGCAAAGAAGATGGGAGACGGTCGAAGGGAACTTAAAGTTGCGTGCCATTGCGCCGCGACTGTTCCCATGGACCTATCCTCCAATGCCATTGCGGCTTCAGGTTGCTTTCTGTCGTCTCCGAATCGGGCACACTCGTGTGACGCATCGCTATTTGATGGAGCGCTCGCCTGCGCCCTATTGCAACTACTGCGTCGTCCCCCAGACTGTTCGGCACATTTTTGTCGAATTTTCCAGTCTGGGTGATCTTCGCACACGATACCTGTCCCAGTACCGGGATGGGCGGGGTCGCTACCGCTTGTCCCTTGTACTCGGGTCGGATTCGTGCACATTGACTTCTGGACTTGTTGACTTTGGGGGGAAGGCCGGGCTTTTCCCCTTTATTTAAGGTTCTTTTTGTTGTTTTTCTGTTGCTGTTGTTTTGTAGGTTGCACTCTCCTGCACCGTGACGAGGGGGACCTCCCCCCGCTTCCGGAGATTGCTTCCTGGTTGTTAAGTTTTTCGAATTTATATCATTGTTACGTTTTCATATTTTTATTTTAAAGTACCCTAGTTCTAGGCTGTCGTGTTTTTCGGCCACTTATGCCCAACTGGGCAGTTGCCAGATGGGCTCTGTAAAAAAAAAATAAAAAAATCCCATTAACATTGTTATTAGTGTCTGATCAAGAAATCAGGGCGATGTGTTTAAAGGAATGAAGGAAAATGCAGTTTGAGAAATGCAGTTGAAATAAAAAAAGATTTAGAATTACATGAATATTGTAAAGAATATAAAAAAATAGAAGTCAATTCTGGATCCTTTCACAAAGAGGGGTATAGGTGTTTTTCCAATCTAAAAAATAAGCAAAAAACTAACGATAGCATTTCCTCGTGCAAGAGGTTTTCAGTCATATACCGGGTATTGCAAAAGTTCTGTTACAGCCGTTAGGACGCTATCAACAAACGGCATATGATAGTTTTGATAGAGTTAGAAACTTTTCTATTGTTTTAACATATAAATTTGTGTTTGAATTTGTAATATTAATGGAGGACTTCAACTCGTCGATGTTACTGTGACAGACCTTTAAAGCCTCGCCCTCAACATTCTCCAACATGTTAGTCGAGTGTATTGAGGTCTGGTGACTATGGTTGCCAAAGCTTCTTCGACCAGAAGTTCATGTTCCACCCCAACCAGTCTTGCACTGTCTTGGGCGCGTGGACCTGGGTACTGGCCTGCTGAAAGACAAAGTTACCCTTTTTTGTCATCTTTCTCACCAAGGGTGGGAGTTTCGTGGCCAAGATGTCCCTAAAATCGGTCGCTGTGAGCCTGTAACCGGCCACGAACCACACCGGCGGCATCTTCTCACCATTCGAAGCCACGACGACGACCATCATCACAGAGGTCTCATGCTTGGTCGTGGACACGTAGCAGACCTCAGAGACCTCCTGGCCGAAACTTATCACGCGGTCCTTCTGCTTTTTTATGACCGGATCGAACGTGAAGGTTTTCTCGACATAAAAAGAGAGAATTCGATTGCCATGACCGTTCAAAACGTTGAAGAGACCTCTTATAAGGCCTGGGAAAGTTACCCACCCTCGCACTATTTTATATTTATTTCTTTTTTTACGACTATTCCGTAATCATTTTATCTACTTACACCTGGTACCAGAAAAAAACTTTCTCACATGGACTGAGTTCAGTTCGCTAGACATGATGTCTTGGTGGACTGCAAGCCATCTCAAGATTACCTAGCACCAGGGTATAAAAATAATATGTGATTACCCACCCTAAACCTTAGTGGACCACTAGCTCTACTTCTTCTTACATACCTATCTAACCCCTTCCAAACTTGCTCTTCTATCAACAGAGTTTATTCCTACGTGACATACTTTCGTCCTCATTCGGGTTCTTAGTTGAATAGCACTGTACACTGTGAGGTCACTGTACACTGTGAGGTGACTGCATACTGCGAGGGCCGAAAGCTCACTGGCTAAGGCAAGTGTTGGGCACGAAGTATGCCGATCCCATCTTTTCCCCGATGAGAGTCGATTTCCTGACCCAAAAGACAAAAGAAGGCAAGACCACTCGATGGGATCTGTAACAATTTAGGGGTGGATCTACTTGAAAGCCAGTCCTGAGATGGACATCGTCCTGGAGGTGACCCAGCCCCGGAGTGCAGGATCTTTTATGTGGGCAAACCTGAGTACGCCCCTCCTCAAGCTTCTACTCAAGCTGCACTGGGTGCCAAGGAATCAGAAAGAGAGGAGGGACCTCCTCCCGACTGATGCCCACTTTTCAGCCAAACCTTTATCCATTTCGGAGAAGAATCTTACTGATGCCGGTTTGTTTGGATTTGAGGTCCCTTCCAAAAGAAGATAGTAGCGGGTACATTCCCCACTTTCCTCTCCAAAACAGAAAAAAGTTTAGAAAAGTCAAAGAGGAGTGGAGTTCCTGTCCCTCTGCGGGGGCCCTGCTAAACGGAGCCTCGATTACGTAGATGCCCTTCATTCAGAGATAACATGGCGTTTCTGAGAAAGAAAGAGTCAAACTTTCTTGTTATTCGCTCCACCGATGGTAGTAGCATGTTGGCCAAAGGCAACATGATCCACCAAAAAAGGACCTCAGCTAGGAACTTTATTAGAGAGCAGAAGGTGACTAGTTTATCGGAGCCTTCTAGTGAATGTGACGGTCATTTCGAGGCGTCATGATTAGTGCCGTTTGGAAACTCAATGGTTTTCTATTAAGTGAGACGCCGTATACTACCAAGAACATCGTGAAAGGAGTGGTTTATGCATGTGAACTCATGGACTGCTCTTTAGAAGACATCACCTTAGAGATCCCCATAAGGGGCGCTGCGATTGCCATCCTGGCCGCCGTGCTAACCGGACTTAGCACCCCGTCCGACCCCAGCCTAGCCTCTTCGCCTTCTTTCAGACAGCCTGTATTTCTTCCATACTCCGTCGCTTTTCATACAACCTCTCCCACAACTTTCTCTGGTCCGTCTCTAATTTCACAGGGTAGATGCTGACTTTCTTCTCAGACAACCGTCCCGAATCGGAGCTGAGGGGGAAGATGCCAATGTTCTCTAATCCCTATGCTCCGGGCTGGGGTAATTGGTTTTTAACAACTTACTTCATCCACACCTATACCTTCCTCACATCCCCTTTCCTTCTCACTTCACACTTTATTATTTTTTTTACGCCATGTCCAAGGAGGAGCCGCCATGCTGATGGACTGCCAGGCCACCAGGCAGGAGGGGTGGTCCAAAATGGTGGCACCTGGCTGTGCCAGGTCCCGTACGCACCCCTTGCAGAGCGAGCTACTATGAGGGGTGATGAGCGATTGCTTCCCGTGGAACAGATAGGGTCACCATGCCCATGAATGAAAATATAAAAAACCTTGCTCATCAACGGAGCCGCCCTCGGACAGCTCCACAGAAAATATAGAGGTCCCCCAAGCCCTGTGCCTGCGCAGGGGACCCTCCATATTTCTCTAAGCGGAGAGGAGGCTTACTCCTCTCCTTTGCCTACGGGTGTAGGAGACACCCCTCACTCCCTTCTCTGGAGGTGCTTTCCGGCACCTCCCTTTTTCCAGCGTCAGTCCCCCCTTTTCTTTCCAAGGGGACTGCCAAGAAAGCCAGCGGGCAGCTCATAGCAGACCGATCCCCAGAGAAGCGGCTCGGTAGGGCAAACCCCCTTATAGGGAAGAGGGAAGCAAGGCCCCTTCGGTCGCTTCCCTCAAAAGACCTACTGGCCAGAACATTGAACCTTGCCGGGGTCAAGGCCTGTGACTCCCCCTACATGACTGGTGACGCTGCCAACGGCAACTGCAATGTCCTGGGAGGGGATGGCAAACTGGAGGCCCTTCCTGAGATAGACATGGTCCTTGAGGCAACTTAGCCCTTATGCAAGGTCCTCCTCAAACGGTCCGGGTTTCCAAGGCAGTACAAAGAGGGGAGAAATCTCCTCCAACTGGTGCCCCTGCGACTACCAGGACATTCTCCATCTTGGAAAAGGACCTGGCTGAGGCTGGACAATCTGGCCTAGGGGCTTCTACCAGCGGAGGGGAGAAGCGGGTTCATTCCCCGCCCTCCTCTCCTAAAAGGAAAAAAATAAGAAAAAGACTAAAAAGACTCGGGGCACCTTTCCATCCGCGTAGGATGCGGGGAAAGATGGGTCTGCTGCCACTTTGGCAAGAAACCAAGTCGAGATCAGCACATCCGGCCCCTCTTCCTCCCCGGGTTCGGAGCCCCAGACTATGACTAGGACGAAAAGGACGCAAGGCAGAGCCTCGATAACATCGGGAGCCCCCTCATTCAGAGGTTACCTGGTGTTTTCGACCCCACTGGCTTTAAGCGCTTCCTTGTTATTTGCTCCACTGATGGCAGCATGTTAGCCAAGGGCAACATAATCCATCAGAGGAGAGCATTAGCTAGTGTTATTAGTAGAGAGCTGAAGGTGAACCGTTTCTCGGAGAGGAGCCTTCTGGCGGATGCGGCGAATCCCTCCGAGGCGGCCAAGATAAGTGCTCTTCGGACACTTGATGGCACCCCGGTGAGTGTGCTCCCGCACTCTACCATGAACTTTGTGAAAGGAGTAGTTTATGCGAGGGAACTCGTTGACTACTCCATAGAGGACATCAACTTAGAGCTGGCCGATCATGGGGCAGTCAAGTTTGAACGTGTGATGAGAAAAAAGGGAGGGGCCTCGCGATTAGCATTTTCCTGGACAGCGGAGGCTATCTGTCTTCTGCACAGTGCGGCTTCCTCAAGTTCCACTCCACGTCAGATGCTCTGCTACGACTGGAAAAAGCCGTCTGCGAGGCCTTCCTTCGTAGACAGCACTACGCCACGGTGTTTTTCGATCTGGAGAAGGCCTATGATACCGCATGGCGATACGGTATCATAAAGACTCTCCACACGATGGGGGCAAGAGGACGCCTCCCAATGTTTATATCTGAATTTTGCGAGATCGTCGATTCCGCGTAGCGGGTGGGGGGAGCCCTATCCGTCCCAATGAAGTAGGAAGAGGGTGTCCCGCAGGGAAGTGTCCTCAGTGTCACACTCTTTGCCTAGAGCATCAACGGCATCACCTCGGTGCTGCCCGAAGATGTTCTTGCTACGCTCTACGTGCACGACCTTTCGATCTCTTTTGGTGCGGCCCAGATGCCAACTCTGGAGCGTCGACTCCAACTGGCATTGAAACGCGTCTCTCGCTATGCCAAAACGCACATTTTTCGGTTTTCTTTTGTCAAAACTAAGGCGGTACACTTCTGCCGCCATCGACGGCTCCACTTCGAAACAGATTTGTTTCTTAATGGGGTGCACCTTGAAGTGGTTGAATCGCACCGTTTCTTTTGTCTTGTATTTGACCGACGTCTCACCTGGGAGGCTCAAATTCGCAACCTTAGGGTCTCTTGTACCCGTGCCATGGATATTCTCCGTTCTGTCACGTTCAGCGCTTGGGGCGCTGATTAGGTCTACTGCCTTACTTTTTATCGATCCTTTGTTCGTTCGAAGCTCGACTACGGATGCGAGTTTTATGCATCCCCCAGCTGAGCGTTTATTGCGGAAGGTGGCATCGATCCCCCACACTGGCCTTCGCCTTGCGACCGGTGCCTTCCGCACTTCCTCCATTGAGAGCCTGTTGGTCGATGCTGGGAAGATGCCACTCGCTCTACGCCGCGTGCAGTGCATTACTCACCTGTACGCGCGAGCCCGGCACCTCCTTCAGTCGCCATCTGCTCTCACTGCATCCGCAGCTGATCTCGACGGTGCCTATGCCACCGAGAGACGCCATTCATACCCTCAGCCCTTTGGGTTTAGGGCCACGAAACCTCTTCTTGAGCTAAGTATAGCTCTCGGGACGGTGGCGCCCCTGGTTATGCCCAGGACGCCACCCTGGAAGGTACCAAATTTGGCTATTTGGCTCATGTCACGCTGGACCCGTTCCAGTGTATACAGATGCCTTTAAGCTTGAAGAAGGAGTCGGCTTCCATGCCGTATCCCCTCTGTTTGAAGTCCACGGGGCTCTGCCAGGCGCTGCGTCTGTCTTCACGGCCGAGCTGGTGGCAATACACCACTCGGTACGGGAGATTACGCAACGTGCCCGGTTCGGAGACCGGATTGTGATCTATAGCGAATCACAAAGCACCCTGAGTGCTCTCGGGGCATTGGAATATCCGCATCCCCTGGTTCGCGATATCCATGACGCCATGGTTTTGGCGAGCTGGGCGGATGTCGAGATTACCTTCTGCAGGGTTCCTGGACATGTAGGAATTGCGGGGAATGAGCGCGCCGATGAGGGCTCCAAAGAGTCCGCGAGGACTCTGCGACCGGACCAGCGGTTCGCTCTTCCTCACACCGACTACATGGCAGGAATACGGGCAGCTCTTCGGACTGTTTGGCAAAGAAGATGGGAAACAGTTGAAGAGAACTTAAAGTTGCGTGCCATTGTGCCACGACTGTTGCCATGGACCTATCTCCCAGTGCCGCGAAGGCTTCAGGTCACCTCCTGTCGTCTCCGAATCGGACACTCTCTTGTCACGCATCGCTATTTGATGGAGCGCTCGCCTGCGCCCTATTGTTACGACTGTGTTGTCCCTTAGACTTTTCGGCACATTCTTTTTGAATTTCCCAGTCTAGGTGATCTTCGTGAACGTTACCTGTGCCGGTAACGGGACGGGCGGGGTCGCTACCGCCTGTCTCTTGTACTCGGAACGAGTGCATGCACATTAACTGGTGGACTTGTTGATTTTTGGGGGGAGGCCGGCCTTCTCCCTATTATTTAACCATTTTTTGTTTTTTTGTTTTGTTTTTGCTTTTGTTTTTTCCCCTTATATGTCGCACGCTCCTGCGCCGGGGAGATCTCCCCCGACGCAGGAGCTTGCTTACTGCTCAATTCCTTTTCCCTTTTTTTGATGGGGGAGGTGTGTTTTAGTGTCTTTTTGATTTTTTTTCAAAGAAAGCTAGTACTAGGCAGGTTTGAAATACGGCGACTAATTCCCAAGTAGACATTCGCCAGATGAGCTCCTAATAAAAAAAAATCACCTTAGAGATGACCGAGCACGGAGCAGTCAAGGTAGAACGCGTGGTGCGAAATCAGGAAGGAGCTTTCGAGATCCGCTTCTATACCCTTCGAACCGTTCGATTCTGACAGGCACCATGAGTCGTTGCATATTGGTTGATATCACGACTGCGTGATGGCATTAGTGCCTATGACACGGAGGACCTACTACTTCCACCACTTCAGTCATACAAACAGCTCATGTAGAATGGCAAATTCGGGGCTACTCAAAGTCTAGGTTACTGCAAGTCCGTACACGAAAAATCCTTATCGTTTATGCTCAAGTGTGTATATGGCAGAGATGCGCACACTACTTTTTTAAAGCAATTTGGTGCGTATCTCCCCGATAAGGAAATCCTAACCGTTCAGGCTGCGGATCGTCCCTCATTACGCTTCAATATTAAAAATAGCCCCCTCTGTTGCTTGCCCATCCAGGCTTATGAGCAAAGTTTTTTCGGCGCACATTCGGAACCATTCTCCGAGTTCTATTCCTTCTTTCTGGTACAAATGGCAGCAACCCCCTTTCTTTCTCATTTCTCTGTCTATCAATTTTACTACGTACCCAATGTGGAATCGCCATGCTAATGGGCTACCAGGTCACTAGGTGCTCACTTTGTGCTCTCCAGATGCATAACCTGGTTTGGGGTGGAGGGTGATTAATGATATCCATGGTAGTGATCACTTTCTTATTCAAATATCATTTTTATGGGCCGCTGTCACCCGGGAGCCCGGCCCGGTGGTATGCATTTCAGGAAATGACTGAATTATCGGTCTCAGTCAAGGAGGTTAGGTGGGTAAATGAGGCCATTGAGATCTTCTCCGGCAACCTCATCACCGTGGGCCTAACTACTATTCCTAGCAGGTCTGGCTATAAGCGCCGCTCGAACGACTTCACTGTGGTAAATTTCGTCGAGCAAGGGCTAGGTTCCGGTATATTTCGAAGCACGCCCGACTCTCTTCTTGGCGGGCATACGTGTCTTCACTTAACGGGAAGACCCCTATAGCAGAGGTATTGAAGCGAGTCAAAAGGATTCGGGACAAGTTCTCGCCGGCCCCCTCTCCCGTTCACTCGGAAAATGGGACCGCATTCATGTACCCCGCCTAGGTGGGAAATCCCTCCCGACTGCTTTCTCTGCATTCTCTAGCCGAAATGCTACTCCACCAGCATTCAATGTGCAGCATGATGTTGCGTTAGATCGCCAACTGGACTTTACCCCCACAGGTGGAGACGCCTTCAACGACAGGTTTACTTTAAGTGAGTTGCGTTCCGCTCTCGATTCGTGCGCGGACACCGTCCCTGGTCTGGATTACGTCCCATACGCAATGCTTAGATACTTGGGTGAGCTAGGTATGGCCTTTCTGCTATATTTGTTAAAGAAGGCCTTGGGAGAGGGTGTCCTGCTAGATTCCTGGCGAATGGGGATCTCTCCAAATTCCTGCGTGTGCGAGTTGATGGAGAAATAGATAAATGTTAGATTAGCCTTTTTTCTCGACAGTGGAGGCCATCTTTCTTGTGCACAATGCGGCTTCCGCAAGTTCCACATGACTTCGGATGCTCTGCTCCGACGGGAAAATGCCGTCTGTGAGGCATTTCTTCATAGACAGCACTACGCCACGGTGTTTTTCGATCTGGAGAAGGCATATGATACCGCATGGCGAGATGGCATCATGGAGACTCTGCACAAGATTGGGGCGAGGGGGCGTCTCTCAATCTTTATATATTAATTTTTGCGAGATCGTTGATACGGTGTACGGGTGGGAGGATGCCTCTCCGATGCAATGGAGCAGGAAGAGTGTGTGGGTCGGGGAGGTTTCGTGAGTGTCACACTTTTTGCCCTGAGCATTAATGGCATCACCTCAGTGCTGATGGAAGATGTTCTCGCTAGGCTTTACGTGGTTGACCTTTCAATCTCTTTTGGCACGGCCCAGATGCCAAATCTGAAGCCTTGACTCCAACAAATATTGGACGGCATCTCACACTATGCCAAAGCGCACAGGCCTTGTTTTTCCTTGGCCAAGACTAAGGTGGTGCACTTCATCCGGTATCCACGTCTCTACCCTGACCCAGAATTGTTTCTAAATGGGATTCACTTGGAATTGGTGAGCTTGCACCGTTCCCTTGGTCTTGTATTTGAACGAGGCCTCACCTGAAAGGCTCATATTATAGCATTGGGTCTCTTGTACCCACCCCATGGATATTCTTCATTCAGTAACGTCCAACGCTGATAGGGCACTACCATACATATTTATCGATCGTTTGTTTGTTCGAAACTCGACTACGGATGCGAGTTTCATGCATCCTTATCCGAGCGTGTATTGTGGAAAGTGGATTTAATGCCCCCCACCGGCGTTTCCCCTGCGACCGTTCCCTTCAACACATCCCCCATTGAGAGCCTACTTGTCGATGCTGGGGAGATGCCACTCGCTCTGAGCCGTGCACCGTTCATTAGTCACCTATACGCGCGAGCCAGCGCCTCCCTCAAGTGCCAATATCTCTCACAGCATCCGCAGGACATATTGACGGTGCCTATACTGCCAAGAGACGACAGTCATACCCTACTTCCTTTTGGATTTAGGGCTATGAAACTTCTTTGAGAGCTCGCTATAGCTCTTGGGCCGGTGTCCTCTTGGGTTCTGCCCAAGACGCCATCCTATTTGTTCCTATACCTCTGTTCTCAAAGCTTCTACAGCACCAGAAGTATTGCCTTCGGCCTTTATCGAGCACACTTCGTGTCACGCTAAAACTGTGGCAGTGTATACGGATGGCCACAAGTCCCAGGATTGGATCGGTTTCCAAGCCGTATCCACTCTATTTGAATCCAGTAAGGCTCTGCTAGGCGCTGCGTCTCTCTACACGGCCGAGTTGGTTGCAATACATCGCTCGATACGAACGAGAGAGAACGCGTCGGCGCCGGTTCCGGGACCGGGACCGGATTGTGATCTTTAGCCACTCACCAAGCTCCCTGAGTCTGATATCCATTACGCTCCGGTTGCCGTGAGCTGGACTGATCTTAATATTCTCTTTTGGTGAGTTGCTGAGCATGTTAGAATTACTAGGAATGAGCGTTCCGACAAGAGCGCCAAAGAGTCTGCTAGGACACAGCGACCAGACTAGCGTTTTGATCTACCTCACACCCACTACATGGAAGATATTAGAGCAGACATCCGGGCTGCATGGCAAAGAACATGGGGGATTGCCCAGGGTAACCTAAGGTTGCGTGGCATTGCACTCCTATGTTCCCATGGACCTAACCCTCCCCCCCATACCGCTGCACTTTCAGTTCGCTTTCTGTCGTCTTTGAATTAGGCACACTAACGGGAAGCACTGCCATTTGATGAAGCGTTCGCCTGCTCCTTACTTCAACGAATGTATTGTTGTCCGGCCTGTTCGCACATTCTTGTTAAATGTCCCAGTCTGGTTGATCTTCGCGCGTGTTACCCCTCTAGGTACCCTGATGAGCGGGGTTGCTACAGTTTGTCCCTCACACTTGAAACGAGTTCATCCATACTGACTTCTGGACTATCTGACTTTTTGGAGACTGGCCTCTCCCCTTTTATGACTCTCTGTGGTGTTGATCGTATGATGCTGCGCCGGGGAAGAGACGGGTCTTCCTCCAACATTGGAGCGTGCTTCCTTCTTTTGCCTATTTGTTTTTTTTATTTTTTACTTCTTTTGTTGTTTATTTGTTTTGGTTTTTGGTGCCTTTTGCACTTTTCTCTTCAATTTAGAGTTGCATTAAGCTATGTATGATTCCATATAGCCTAGTAGGCACTCGCCTGATTAGCGCTGGAAAAAGGCATTGGAGGAAGCGAACAAACTACGGTAGTTTGTCCTAAGAAATCAATCGAGAAGGATAAGCTTGACGAACAAATGAAAATCGTTCTGATTAGAGATAATTAGACTTAAAATCCTTAAGGACGTTAGATTAAAGATGAAGTAGATTTATTTCAAAACTGTAAACTAGATTTGTGTTATTCGCGATCTTCGTGTCTTCACGGTACCAAAAATTGACCACAACATGGCTACTCCAAAGTCTTGTGAGAGCGTTTCTCTTCTAATAGTTCAAACTTGGAATAATATCTGCACCAGATTCACAGTTGTTATTTTCACTTTTTGGACAAAATGTGCTTAGTGTTAGACAGAAGTGTTTTAAAAGGATTTTGTCAAATAATTAATCAATTGAACATTTACCTTGTGAAGGAATAGCAGAAAACGTCGGTAACTATATATTGAAGACCTCTATCGTAATTAATCCCAATCAATGTTTGCAAGTTATTGTATTACAGGTGAATACAAGTGAACACTCTATTCCTTGGCATTTGCATCCATTTAGAAAAAAATACCTCTTAGAGAAATGAGTATTCTTTGATCTCAACGAAAGACACAAAGAGCAGCGAGTTTTAATTTGTTTGTCACTTCTTTTTCGGTGGAAGAGGAGAGGAAAATTAGACGACCGAAGATGTTCACCTGCCTGGTTATCTACTGGCAAAGCTCAATAACAAACACAAAAAACCCGCATTTGATCATTTCTTGTGTTTGGACAACCAAATGCGCAAAGGAACACTGTACAATAGGAAAATGAATCAGATTTCCAACAAATTTTTGTATCAAAGCCCAATAAAACTCCATAGAACAGGTATATTTAAGCTATCTTTTAGGTTAAATTTTTTTCAAATAGATTGCAACCATTTTGGGGATTAAAATAGTTTGTTTCTACTTTGTATCGTTCTATTCTATTTCTACACACCTCTAAAAAACACGCGAACTCGTTCTGGTACCTGATACTAAATTAGATATACTTCTAATTACTTAACTAGATTCAGTCCTAACTACGCCTAACGTCTTAAAAAAGGTTAGAAGATAAAAGTGTTTTGTGAGAATAGAGTGGACATAGGTTAACACCTACTTTCCAATCTACTCTCACTAAACACTTTTATCTTCAAAAGTGGTGAAAAGGAATGAGTAAGAGTTAGTTTTGTTTGCTGGGTGACCAGCCATCTCCTGGCTGCTTCTTATTTTCGTTTTATTCTCTTCTTATTCCTTCTTTATATTAAGGTTCTCGATCCTCTATTATTCCTTAGTGAATTTCTTTGGGTTTTATTCGATTATTGTGCAGTTGTTTATGTTTCCTATTTTCAATTTACTATTGATCGTGATCTTCTTATTATGTAAATATTGGTGCGGTGGGGACTCCGTCAATTGGTTTCCCGCTCCTAAAGTTTCCCTTGTTGTTCTCGTGACATTCTATGGGGATCTCCAATTTTCTCTTTTCTTTATCACTAAGAAGTACCTCTAACCTTTCCCATATTTTCGTAGCTCTTTTATGTAGTTACGTTTATTGGTTCAAATTTTGCTTCTTAATGCAGATCTCGCTGTTTGCGGCGATATCTCCATCTTGTGTTAGTAATTATCAAGCCTCCACTATTTTGTACTATTTGTAACTTAACGGTATTGGTCTTGTGGAGTCGATTGAGTGGTATTGACAGATGTAGCGATATCGATTTGCATAGTGCATTATATATTTTGGTCTTAGTTTCTGTATTCAGGTTCCTAAGTTGAAACATTTTTACTAGATTGGCCTTTGCTAAATATCTTCTTTCTTTGACGTGTTTCTTGTATCCTTTGGAAGTTATTTTGCACCCGAGAATTTTGCCCTCTTCTTGGTATCTATACCTGTCTTCATTAATGTGCACTCTTGATGTTTTTGTTCTTCCTATTGGAATGATACTAAACTTGTCTGGGTTCGTTCTAATATTCCTTCTCTTCGTAATTGTTAATGTTTTCTATTTCTGATGTCGTTCTCGAATTGTATGTATTTGGTGATTTCTAAGACTGAGTCTTATTATTGCTGTATAATATTCCTGAGATTATTGCTGTATAACGTCGGACTAAGGCATACCCCTTGGGTTACTCCCTGATAGATCTCAAATTCGAGTCCCCGGTGTTCTTTTATGGCGAGTGTGCGGTGAGGTCCGTTATATAATCGCATATACATTTGGTCAGGATCGTGCGGAGTCATAACCTTTTTATCATATATTTTAGCCCGATTCACCATAGTTAAACGCTTTTTGTACGTCCCTTAGCACCAGATCTGTATAGTTCTTTTCTTGCTTTGCCTTACCAAACGTTTCAACAAGTATGGCCAGTGCCTTTTCTGTACCTCTATTTTTCCTGAACTAATGCTGATGTTGTGGAATTAAATTATTTTCTCCAAGATGTTGGTTAAGTCATTTTCTAATCAATTTTTCGAGAAGTTTATCTATTGTTCTAGCAGGGTTATAGGTCTGAAGTTTCCGGGGTGATTCAAAGGCTTACCCGTCTTGAGCAAGAATATTATTTTGCCCTTTTTCAAGTCATCTGAGTAGTACCCAGTGCTGATTGACGCTTTGAAGATATCTGTCATTTTTGCAAGAAAAACATACGGTGCTCTCACCGAGTTTTCATGCGATATTTCGGAATGGCCTAGGGCTCTTTGTTTGATGGCGATTAGGAAAGCTTTTAGCTCTTCGAGAGTTATTAGCTCAACCCCCTGTTCTTCTATTATTGTAGGGGAGGCAGAGTTGCTAGGTGTTATCTCCTCTTTATTTCTTTCCAGGCCTTCTACTATAGTATTCACATGTTCATGGTCTAAATTTTCATTTTCTTCGAGGATATGTCGAATACCCTACTCCACAGGTCTTTAAATGCGGCCTCTATTTGTTGTTGTTCTTGAGTGTCCTCTCCGTTATATATATAATGGTTATCTTCCTTTTCGGTTTTATGTTTCCCTGGCTCTATTGATCTTCTGCCAGAATTTTGTTGGATTCGACTCCTCGTCAATTGCTTCCATTAGTTGATTCCATCTGGCGCCTCTTTTTGCTATAATTGATGTCCTCAATTAGATTTTAATGTTGAGGAGTCGTTCCCTATAACCCTTATTGGGACCAATTTGCTCCATTCTTTCTCTTAATTTACGAGTAGTATAGTTGCTTTATAATTCTTCAATTAGTGGTGTATTAGCATGGTGCGGCAAGGTTCTGAACGTTGTTCTCAGGATATGTTTTGTGTCTGCTCCGATTGACGTCTTAATTATATTATCTATGGTTACATCTATGGTTACATCTTAGCTGCGCTAAGATCTGGTTGCTGGAATTTTGCCAGATCTTCATCGTATCCGCGCCAGTTTGCATTGTTGTAGTTTTTTTCTAATGGGACATTTCACTTCATGGTCCAGTTTTGTTGCTCTTCTTCTCCTCAAATATGTAGGAAAGTCCGAACTTATTTTTTCAACTTTGTCTCTTTCCATTAGTATGTCTAGATTTTTTCCATATTATTAAAGTTCTCGGTGTACTTTCAGGCTCTTGTGCGTGCGTTTAGGTCTCCGGTGAATAAAACTTGGTCATTTTGGCCGAATATTTCCATAAAATTATGGATAGGTACATTTCCTCTCATTGGGAGTTGGTACCCCGCTATTATGTGTATATTGTCAGTCTTGGTCTTTATCTTAATGGCTAGGTATGCTTAGTCTGGCTCTCTTAGTCTAGTAAATTCTATTTCCTTTTTTATGGTCATAGCTACCCCATCGTGGTTGATATCTGTGGTGGTTTTATATAATATTGTTTAATTAAATATTTTCATAGGACTGGTTTTTGGATCAATGTTTAATTCGTTTAGGATGATAATATCTGGGTTTTTAGATATGAATTACATAGTACATGCCTTTTGGCATCCCATCCCGCTACGTTATGACTAACTATTTTTAGTTTTCTCTTATTTTCCATTATTTTGTGAGTTTTTATTGATACAATGATGATCTTCTCTCTGTCTTCTTTAGTTCTCTTTTACAGTGGGATTTGGTTCTTCCACATGGTTTCTTTTCGAATTCCTCTTTCTTTATATTGTAGCAAATTTCTTTGGTAATCTTTACGCCTCTGCTCATGATGATTCTATGGATTTCGTGGTCTGAATAGGGTCCTTCAAATTCGTATTTGTAAATTCCCTTCTTTAGTCCTAGAATGGTCTTTCGTATTTTCTATTGAAAAGGGCCTATCCTTTGGGGGTCGTTAAATCTTAAGTTAAAACCCTTTTCTTCTTTTTGGATCTGGTGTCTTTTTCCCTCCGCTGCCTCTCCCTCTTGTTGGATTCCTGAGCATCTTGCATTACTTGTTTGTTGTTTCACGTCCATTCTTTCTTCTCCAGCTAAAATGTTCTTTTTTTCTACGACTGAAAACAATGTATTTGATTCGAGCCCATACAAACGGTTAGGGGATTTTTTTTCAATTTTGAAAATAAGATATGATAGTAATGAAGATATTTAACATCACCTAAAAAGATTCAGATGATAGATAGGGAAGCGTAAAGGATAAAAAGAAGCAGGAATGGCGAAATATGGGAGTGCAAACAAAGATCCCATTAGCAAAGATTGTCCACGATAAATACTGGATTCTGGTGGATAATTTTAAAATACCCAAGGTATTGAACATAATAAAGTGAGGTTTGAATAGCAAAGTATTAGCATAAATAAAAATATTTCCTTAGCAACTAAAAAACAGTGGAAATAAAGGTATTAAAAATAGCCATGGTAGAGAGTTCAGAAGTGACAAAGATAAAGAAGAGAATGACGAATCAGAGCAAGTAGGAATAATAGTAATAATAATAAGTATTTTTTAATGCGCTTTTCAAGGCCTGAGGCCTCCCCAGAGCGCACGTTGTGCTAAGATGAGAATGGAAATTCAATGTAAATTCAAGAGGGGAAGTAGGCAGCCAGGAGGTCAGTGATAGAGTAGGCAAGAGACGTGGGGGATGAGGAAACAAAAATTTGAGTGTCATCAGCATAGAGGTGGAAGGATAGACCGAGATTACGGAGAAGAAAACTAAGTGGGAGAAGGTAGATACGAAATAGTAGATGACCAAGTACAGAGCCTTGTGGCACTCCAAAGCGAATGGGGGTAGAGTCGGATGAAACCTCGTCAATCACAACGGATTGGGTACGAGACGAGAGGTAAGAGCGGAACCAGTCAAGCATGGTGCCTGATATGCCGAGGAATGAGTAGAGACGATCAAGTAGGACGGTATGGTCAATAGCATCGAAGGCAGAGGAGAGGTCGAGTAGAACGAGGATGGAGGCACAACCCCTGTCCACGGCTCTTCGTAAGCAATCGGACACATTGATAAGGGAGGTTTCTGTGGAGTGAGCTGACTTGAAACCAGATTGATAGGTTTCATCATTGTTACAGGCCACCATGTGACTGTTGATGCATGAAGCAACCACTCTTTCCAGAACCTTAGAGAGGAAAGGAAGTTGCGAAATCGGGCGATAATTGGAAGGGTCAGTGGGGTTCAGTTGAGGCTTTTTAGGAATCTGACGGATGTGGGCACGTTTCAAGGAAGAGGAAACAAGACCAGTTGCAAGTGAAGTGTTGAACAGGTGAAGAAGCGTTGGGAGGATAGCAGGCAGAATTTTACATAGCAATTTAGACGGAAAAATATCCTTTGGGGAGCACGATTTCTTAGAACGCGAGAGCAGGGCTGTAAGCTCCAACGCGGTCACAGCGGGGAAAACGATAAGCGGCTGAGGCGTTTAGTCAGGGAGAATGGCAGGAGCCGGGACAGAAGGCTGAGGGAGAGAGTCACAGATGTTAGTGACCTTATCTGCGAAGAAATTCGAGAGAGTAGTAGGGCTAATGGGTGGGAAGACCTGGGCTGGGGAAGTAAGACAGGAGAGCAGGCGGAAGACGGTACGGGAATCATTCTAATTATCAGTAAGCAGATTACGTAAGTAGGCTTCACGAGCAGATTTTAATTTCGCCACGTAGGAAGCTGTCGCAAGTCGGAACGCCAGCGAGAGAGGGGTCGCGTCTTGAATACGGGTGCGAGCCTTTCTAAGGACTCTTTTATGGGCACGCATGGACTGCCTAGCACGGAGGAGTTCCATAGAGTACCAAGGGACACGGTGACAACGGGAGTTCGAAGGAGTGACAGGGGGAGAGTGGGCATCAAGACAAGTGAGAAGGGGTTGCTCCAAAGAAGAGAGAATCTGGTCAGGAGAGGCAGAAGCATCAATGGGAGGAAGTTTGGAGGCCCCATCATTAGATAGGGAGCGAATATCAATGGAGGCTAGTCGACGGAAAGGCTTAGGATTATGAGACAGCTGGGGAGGTATATGGAATGGGATAGAGAAGTTGAAGTTGATAAGGAAGTGATCAGATATAGCATTGGACAAATTTGTAGTCGTCAGGTTAGAAATAAGACAGTCAGAGATTACAAGACAGTCAGACATTACAGATGATCAAGAAACAAAGGATGTTCAATGTGAAAAAGTGTAAAATAATATGAAGCAGACAGGAAAGTTGATGGGATGATTAAACTTAAAAATATCCTCCACACAAACTTGGATTAATCTACCTTGGCAAATAAAAGGAAGTACTCCTGTTAACAAGTTTAAAGTTTGAATTGACGAGTATTTGTCAATTTAAAATAATACCTAGTTAGAAGCAGAGAAGTGTAGCAAGGAAGTACTCCAGTTAACAAGTTTATTAAAGTTCGAATTGACTAATATTTGTCAAATCAAAATAATACCTAGTTAGAAGCACAAAAGTGTAGCAAGAAAGTACTCCAGTTAACAAGTTTAAAGTTCGAATTGACTAGTATTTGTCAAATCAATATAATACCTAGTTAGAAGCACAGAAGTGTAGCAAGGAAAATGTAAAAAAAGTGCCTGCGATTATTCTTCCCCTGAAAAGCATGTGTACAGAAGCATTGGCCAGATTCTTTTTCCAATTTCTTCTCACTGTACATATTTATTTTACCGCGCGAAGTAGCACTTTTCTCTGCTTTCTTATTGATGAATTTCTACTTGAAAGAGTGCAATTGGCTATGAGTTCGATCATACTAAACTTTCATGGATCATAGATCTCCAGATAGATAAGTCTGTATCTCTAGTTTTTGATCTAATTTTATAAAATAACAGTAAAAATGAACATGGTTTTATTGGCAATTCTGGACCTAACATTAAGCTTATGTGGATGTCATTCGGATTCCTCCAATTTGGTTAGTCTAGTGATGCAGGCTGCTCTGATAGACCATTTCACCTTCACGGTTCTTTCTCAGACTGGCCTTGAGTCAACCATAGCGTCTTTGCTGGTTTTTATTCTCTATTTCTTCTCATTTTTCTTCCTTTTTTATCTATTGTCTTATTTTGAAATATAACAAATCCAAAGAAACTGAAACATCTCCAGAACGTTTTGTCAAGTTTTTCAAATAAAGGGATATTTTAAGGTTGAACTGAAAAGTTAATGCTTGAGAATGCAATCTACCGTCAAGGTCCATGTTAAATTTACGTTGTACTGTCTAGTTTATCGGTAAAATTGTTTTTATCTTTTATGATCTAGTTACGTTTTCCGATCAACGACTAGTTTTTGGTTGTGTAAGTTACGTTTTTATGCAAAGTTTAAGTTAGCTTTAGGTTAGGTTAATGTCGTAGACTAGGGTAAAGTTTACCCTTTCTGTGTTTCTTAGCCGAGGCCGATGAGGGCTATGTGCCTGGGAGATTTATAATACAAGCAGAATGCGAATTAATTAAGTGTAGGTTGGCCAAATAGTCAACTATCTTGGAGGTTCTGGGACAATAGAAAAACTGGTACAAAAATAACTTCACTAATATGCAAATTAATATTCTTTGACAAGGTTAAAAGGGGTTTTAAAACCAGTTATATACACACATTAGACGTACATAAGTCTCAGTGGCTAAAAGGGGGAATGAAATGGCGGGGACGTTCGCCGTACAAACAAACGAACAATATTGATCGAGGGTCACTCGAATGACCTTGAGCGTATTCAATGCCAACGATGGAGGCTTACATGGGATGGGGGTAGTAGAGAGAGCACTTGCACATGAGAGTTGCGCGTTTCTCTTACCTCGGAGATTTGGTCCGAGGGAGTAATCCTTGCCTTGTCATAAAGTTCAAATAATAGTCTCTTGACAATGACTATTACGGATGAACTTAGATCTTGCTTTCGAGTTAGCACACGAATTGAGACTGGGTGCGTTGCGTTCGAGGAGCTTATAGAACGAGTACGGGGTAGACTCCCGCGAATTTATCGAGAATACGCGGAGCTTTGGGGTTCTGCGAGAATCGTGTAGAGTTCAACGGGACGCGAATAGCGGGTACCGACGGGGGGCAAGCAGACGGTAGATACTGCCTTCCAACTCTGGCGCTGGAAGATTTATAGTGGAACCGCCCCCCCCCCTCCTCCGTTTCAAGGGATGGGGTCCAGGGTCCGACGCATCGGCAGGCGAGAGTAGTCTCGCCCTTTTAGCACGATCGCGAGAAGTTTCCTAAGTCGGCGAGGCGAAACTTTCTCCCACTCCCGATGGGACCTTTTGTGCTCTCAAACATGTCCCGGCTTTCTGCTATGGCGGGCTTTCAGGCAACCACGGTGCCTCATGATTTCGCACTTCCATTAGAGCAGACAAAAGGGTCGACCAGGTGTCTGTTGTCCCTCTCTCCATTGAAGGTGCGGCAGCACGCATCTTTATATCTCTTTCTCATCTCTGACAGTTAAGTTTAGGTTAAGATAAGTTAAGCATAGGTAAAATTAGATAAAGTGGTTCGGGCTGTTTAATATTTTCATATAATCTTACCCACACTTAACCAGAAATTAGGCTGTCAACAGAAAACTTAAACAAAGAACTAGGGATAGCTCGCAAACTTAATCAAAAACTAGATAGTAGACCACAAACATAACAGAAAATTGACAATAGACCACAAATTTGACCTAAAACTTTATATCAAACCGCAAACTTACACACACTACATATATTTGCAAGCTATGAAACTAACAGCGAAAATGAGCCTTAAATAGCAGACAACCCTAAATGCAGATGATCCACATCAGAATTAATCAGAAAGTAGACAGTATACTGCATCCGCAACCATAAACGTGGAAGTAAAGTACAATTTATCCAGAAAGTAAAAAGAACGCCAAAATAAACAATAAGAGGTTAGACCTCAAACAACGAAAAACTAGACGGCAAAGCGCAGAGTTAACCAGAAAAAAACACGGTAGATCTCAAATCTATATAGAATTTAGACTGTATACTCCCAAATTAGCGAATAAAGTATATTTTAAACAATAAAATTAACCAGAAATGATACAATAGACGGAAATTTAACCAGAAATTAAACAATTGACCAAAGATTTAACCAGAAACTAGAATGTAGACCACAAACTTAGGCAGAAAATCTACGGTCGGGCACAAACTTAACAGAATCTAGATAGTTGACAGAAAGATTAACCACAGACTAGGCAGCAGAAAGCAAACAGTAGACCATATACCTAACAGGAGCCAGACGGTAGACTGCATACTTCACATGGACTGTTTTTGTTGTAGGTTTCGGTCACTTAAGTCATCTTAGCTCATGGCGACGGATTTTAATTCTTACCTTCGTGAACCGAGTTTTTCGTATGGACTTGTTCCTGGAAGCTTATAATATTTGCTACCATATCTAGCACATTTTAATTATTAGTCCTTTATTGGGCGTCTTACTCTTCCCTATATTCTTCCTTCTTTCCCAATCATCGATATATGAACATGGGCGAAAGATGACGTTATGCGTTTATAAAACAACTTAAAATTATCTAGATACTCAACTATATGTTCTCCCCTCAACTTTTTATTGATTTTCATTTTCATTTGCACTTACCATCGTTATCACTTCCCTGTTAGTAGTGTTTGATTCCTGTACCACTCTACCACTCAAATCATTCTCCATTCCTCCGAAAGCCACCTCCTCTTCAGCAGAAATCATAGGCTCTTTGATGGAAGGATTTTTGTAAATGTGCGAGAATTCGGGATTTTCGTTAGTATTAACGGAGCCTCCGAGAAGGATGGTTATACGTGGCTAGGCGCTCGTCTCTATCAAATGGGTTACCTGTAACTTAAGTTTTATGAGTTGTGAATACAGTAACAAGCCGCGTTTCCTCTTTGGTAGTGACTATCCTCTTATTTAGATAATCCGATGGGATTCTATACTCTAAATTGAAGCTCCTGACTTATTTGGTGGTTAAGAACTGTACCTGTATTTTTATTTTATATAGAAGAAGATTCCTTTAACTTACGTAAGGTTTCTTGCAGTTGTGGAACCGTAGCAATCCACGTTTTCTCTTCTGGACTGATTGTTTTCTACTCTAAATATTCCAAAGTGTATTGTTCTCAAATTTGATTCCACGTTATATAATTTGAGGGTTTAATAACAGTCCATGTATTTGTATGGTTGTTAATTAAATAATATTAGAGAATTTAGGTCCTGTTTTATTAAAGTTGTGAAAGTAGAGCAAGCCACGTTTACTCTTTTTTTAAATACCTCTTCTAAATATTCCAAAATTATTTAATACTCTTAATACTCTAGCTTGAAAACCTTTGAGCAAGCTGTTTAAGAACACTACCGGCATTTATATGTTAAATGGAAGAATATTACTGGACTCAAAACACTTTTAAGAGATTTTAGAGCTGTGGTATTCACCTCCTTGGGAGATATTTTGTGAACATTTTTAAACTTTGTTTTGGTTAAATCTTATGATTAATTATTTAGACAATTGACCTATAATTGTTCTTTATCCCTCAAAAACGAGGATTCAGGTCTCTAGGAAGACCACGAAATACCAAGCCATCGCTGTCCGTGCAGATATTTTTTAAATGAGGTAAATAAAAAGATAAAATAAAAAAGTTATTACTATTTTTTAATGAGAATAAAATAAGCAAAATGGAACAGAATCAGTCTCTAACTGGATTAGTAAACTCGGCGCTGCACAAAAAAACACAAGGTGAAGAAGGGAACCATAAACATCGCACTGAAGGACCAACAAAGGTTCAGGTCTCTATGGAGTCCCCCAAATCCCAGGCCATCACTGTCAGTGAGTGTATTCGGGTCCTTTCACCCTTGCGGAGTCCCGTAAACTCCGGGAAGAGGTACAGTTTGGACTGCGGAACAACCCGATTGGCTGCCTTGAGCGCAGCCTCCCCTGTGTTGTATCCCGGCCCGGACGTGGGGAGCCAAGTTTCATGTTCTTCGGACGATGGTGTTACCAGTCAGAAGAACCCCGTGGCCCAGGGAGAGACCAAAGAGGCTATAGAAGAAGATCAGGAGCTTGTGGGGGAGTCTGACTACGTGGAAGATTCACGGGGGCGCCGAATCGAGAAACACATAATTCGGCCCCCTATCACACTGACCCCCACAGCAGCCGGGGAGAGCCCCCAGCATAAATCCCTCAACATCACTCCGTCAACATCCCCCTCATCTCAGGCTTTCCTGAGGGCGTACCCCCTCGATGTTCGCCGATGCTCCACCCCAGCAGGGAACCCGCGCCCAGTCTGCATCTTGGAGTGTCGTTACTGCCGCTTCATGAGCGAGGGGTTTATCGTCACCTCGGGGGCGACACCAAAATGCAACGTCTTAAGCCCTGTCACTAAGTCCCCCCAACCCAATTCCCCCCGGAGTTCCGCGTCACCAAGTAGGTCCCTAAATTTTCATCGATGGGGCTTTAGTCGCAGATTCTTGGGAAACGGGACACGGGTGAGGTATTTTAACGCCACGGCCGCGGGATAATTCACCTCTGAGATGGGAGAGAATCTTGAACCGGATCGGGATCAACCTCGCATGAGGGGATTCACTTCACACCGATGCCGCGTAACTATCTGAGGTTTCAAAACAATATTTAGGGTAATAAGTCAGTGTCGTCGAGTGACACATTTGGTATTTTTCGCAAGGGTTTGATCCAGTGAACTTCAGGAGAGAAGTGTAGGTGCAATTTAGATGCATACACTTATACAGCCGATCGCTGGAATTAATCACAACTTAGAGACTCAGGATACACATACGATGGGTCTTCTAAAAGTAAGAGAAAGATGAGATTTAAAAAATAATAAACCTCAAATTTCAATTCCTAACCAAAGAAGATATACTTTTATGATGACATTTTTGATGCGAAGAAGAAATTTAATCGCTTACCAAGAAATAAGTGTACTATAGATAGAGCGCTCATATCAACATCTGTAAAATAGTGGAATAGGAATGGAATTACGATGTATTTTGATTAGGTTAAAGTGTTCATTGCATCGAAAGTATCGTTGATTCCATTTTTCTTGCACATTTAGCAAAGGTCATGATGACCAAATTGGGGATCTTTTAAACTGCTGTTTTTTCCATACTAATCCATTAACACTTTTTTGTATGTGAACCATAACAACTTAGCAGGAGTTTATTGTGCCGGAAGAAAATTGAGGCTTGATTCTTATTATTTTTAAGTCTCAAATACTACTAATTTTAGAAGATCAGTTTATATATATATATATATATATATATATATATATATATATATCATCATTTCAGGCATTTCCCTCCAAATGGTGAGAGAAGACCTCTCATCTTTCTGAATGTTTGTCGTTCTTGTATAAGTTGTTTCCAATTTCAAACATATTTTTAAGATTATCTCTTCATCTAGTTTTGGGTTCGGTCTTCTTTTTGGTCATCTTGTCTCAATGTGTTCATTTGCTTTGTGTCGTTCTAATTTTTAATATAAAGTTTTTGTTTAGATTCCAATTTTCTGCTATACAGGTCATTTATGGGATTCTGCATAGGATGTATACTTTTCATTTCAGGCATATGCGCGTTTTGCTTTTGAAGACGATACTTGCCTCATATATATATATATATATATATATATATATATATATATATATATATATATATATATATATATATATATATAAGGAAAATTAATCAAGATGCCAAGTACTTTCGAACTCTATTTCAAATATTCCACGTATAGAGTTAAAGATATACTAGTGTTACGACTAGTATGGAAGATTACGCCAGTTTACGGCTGGTAAAGTCATCTGCTACGACTGAGGAAGGCACGAAGCTCGAAAGAGGAGAGAACCCGCCGCTTGAAGATATGAATCGGTTATGTCAAATTGCACCGGAGAGAAGGGTGTAATGAGACAAGTTCAAAGTAGGGGATTTATGTTTGCGACTCTCTTCTCTCTCACAAGAAGTTTTATAATTTGGGGCTCATTTCAAGTGGGTGTGGTTACATAAAATATTAAACATTATAGGAGGGATTTTAAAATAATGGTACAGTTATATTTGATTTAGTTACTAAGTTCTTAAATTTTTATAATTGAGCCCATGGCTATATAGAGCATTGAACGCAGTGGTATGGGTTTTACAATTACTCTCCAGTTAACTTTATCATAATGTTAATGGGGTGGAAATTTCTTACAAACGATCCAACGTGAATACATTTTGAAGATAGAGGATATTCTTACCTTAGTATTAACCATTGGCATATAATTCAAGGGGATTAGAGGTGGAGCCCCACAGGTTTTACCTAAGAATGTCTTTTGTAAAAAAAACAGTGAAACCACAGGAAATTATTCAGCGGTATTAAAGAACTTTTATTTTTAAGAGGAAAGATTGCTTGTGGTTTCCATGGGGGTTAGCTGAACACGGGGGCTGAGTCAGCAAAAAGGGGGTGGGAAAATGGAATGCCTGCGTCATATACTGCACTTTTAGCTTCGGAAGATAATGTATATTTGTGTGAAATTCTGAGCTCTTATTTCATGCCTATCTGATAATCTTTTAGTTATTATTATTTGAAGTTTGATTATAGGTAAGGATGCAATCCTAACACTAGTGTTTTCCACAACAGTTATCAAAACCTTTGGATATCATCTAACTTGGTAATAATTATTTTTATGTGTTTAATTATTTCATACAGTGAATTAAGAATAATTTCAACAGTTTATTCCAATCCACACATTTCATCACTTCTAAATTTCATTTTTCAGTTTTGCCTTTGCGCTAATAAGTTCGCAATATTTGCCAGAAGAGATTATTGGCCATTAATTTAAGAATTTTCCTCTTAGAACTTAAATGCAAAATTTCCATGTTAGAGAAAAAGCAAGAAAGTATTTGTGTATGAGAGGTTTACTGATTTTTTAAGTTACCCAATAGTCGGAGGAAAGTTGGATGAAGTAAATGAAGTAACGAAACCTATGCCAGTTAGAAAAGAAATCCATTGTTCCCCGTTGGTAGATTATTCTTCCTTGGAAAAGCACCCCTGCGAAGAATGTCCATTAGAATGATTCCTATCAGAAATTAATAACGTAGGAAAATTTGCTGATGGAAAAGAGTTGAGTATAATAAGTAAAACTGTTGCAAATTCACAAGTTTCTATTTCCTGCTACCTCACGTCAGATAAAAGCTTGGTATTTGTTACCTGACATTTATATAAACCTATACAGTGCCACAAATACAAAAATTGTGTTAGCACATACTGGCTGCTTAAATAGTCTGCGGAGCAGAGAGGAAAAGCGAGCGGAGCTATTGACTCAGTTCTACATATTTCAAATCTAAATCTTCATCCGTGCAATTGGCGTTGCACGGTTGAGAAAAACTGAACATGTACAGGGGTTGGACAAAATAATTGGAACAGTAGAAATTTAACACTTATAATTCAATGAGCCATTATCTTACGAATATCCATCCAAATTTCATTGTGAGTGTGTTGTTTTTATTTTAGATACATAGTTTTATTTATCAACTTTAATGGTTATTTGTATTTCTTTTTCAGATCGTTTTAAAAAGGGCAAATTCTTGGAGCTCGAATTGTAGGAGCCTCCGTCACCAGAACAGCTAAACTTCTTGGTTTTCGAGAGCTACCTTGTCAAGGACCAAAACAGAATTCAAGAAGCAGGGCAAAGCCTCCAGCAGGAGGAGTGATTCTGGCAAGACTTCGAAGCTCGCTGAAAGAGACCAAGAAGTGTTGAAACGCATTGAGATGGAAAATCCTCGGATAACTGCCCCTAAAGTGACTTCAGAGTTGAATCAACATCTCACTAGCCTAGTTTCGACCAAATCTGCTCGTCGTGAGCTCAATAAAGCAGGATATCATGGAAGAGCTGCCACTACTGGTGCAAAGATGACAAGGGCTGGTCGACATAACAATGGAAGCAAGTAATATTCTCCGACTAGTCTAGTATTTCTCTTTTCCCCACTGTTGGGAGAGTTGTGTGGAAGCAGTTCGGGGAAGCTCCTAATCCTCTCTACCTTCTTCCTAAAGTGAAGCACGGATGGAGATTAGTGATGGTTTAGGCAGCCATATCTTGGAATTCTCTTCTTCCAATCGTTGCCCTGCATGGCAGGATCAACAGCCACGAATATCTAGATATTTTGGAAGATCAAGTACATTCCCGGATGGTGAGTGCTTTTTCCATGACGACAATGTCCCAAACCACACTGCTGATGTAGTTAAGAATTGATATGAAGAGCATAGGAGTGAGCTAAAACACATGGAGTGCCCCCACATTCTCCAAATCCTAATCTTATTGAGTCTTCATGGTGCATCTTGGAGCGACAAATTAGAAGTCGTTATCCTCCACCGTCGGACTGAAACACCTGGATCAGGTAGTGCCAGAAGAATGGCTCAAGATTACTCTCAATGAAGTCAGAAAGTTGTATGAATTAATTCCAAGAGGCATCGACGATGTTCAGAAAGCAAAAGAAGGACCAACTCCGTATTAAATAAATATTCATTGAATTGAACACGTGTTCCAATTATTTTGTCCAACCCCTGTATTTTATTCCTTAGGATTATTTATTGTCAAAAGATTTTGGATCACCTGAAGAATGCGCACCTACGCCACACCAACCGTGGAATCTGCTAATTTCTTATATTCTTATTTAAAATCTATTTTCTATCTTATAATGGTATTAAACTAAACTTCGTTTCATCAACGGTAAATGTATTCATTCGCGCGTCTAAAATGCTTTTTCAAGCTTAAAATTTCATAACACGACCACATTTCATTTCATTAACTAATAATTCTTTTGTAATTAATTGATGACAATCAAAGTAACCTGTACATTGATTAAAAATTAATATTAGAGAATTATGCATCGACAAAAATCCAATGAGAGCTAGCTCAAAAAGCAAAAGAAAGGATAGAAGTCAGAAATGTAGGATAGGTAAAGGAAGATACATATACAGATGTAGCGTGCGCTATTTCCTGTGCAACGGCTGCGCAATGTCGCTATTTTCTATTTTGGTTCAGGGTTATTTCATCCTCCTTTTTCTTGTTTTTCACAATTCTTCCACATATAGTGTATATTTTTCTATTTCTTTTTCGCTTGTTGGGTTAAACAAAAGTTGTGTCTCCTGTAATAGTATATTTTCTACGTATGTCTTTTAGTGCTTCACAAAGTAATAAGAAATGCCGCAGTTTCTTTTTCTCCTCGGTTGGAGATGTCAGATTTTCCCTTCTCTTCTGTAAACATCTTCTTGCAATTTAGCTGAAGTGAGTTAGTTCTGCATCTAAACATTAACTTAGATTTAAATGAGTTATCATATACATTTTCTTCCTTGATTTATTTCTTATTCATAAAGTACGTATTCAATGTTGATGTTACTTCCATGCCTAACCTCCATCTCTTTTCTCTCCATTTCCTTACTCTCTTTTATATTTTCTTCATCCAACTGATTCAGTTCTTTCTTATTTCTCATGTTAAGTTCTTTCATATATCCTCTTACTGTTGATAGCCATTGGTTTCCTTTACTATTTACTTTCATCTCTTGCTATATTTCCTCTAATAAATCATTGTTTCCTTTCACCACAGGTTTTGTATAGCATAACTTTATATTCATATCTCTTTCTTCCATTCTGACACTTCCTACTTCTCCACTTAATGCCTCCACTGCAGCGCAATTTGGAGTACCCAGCATATGTCTCCAGACTTTATTTTCTATCCCCTGTAGTTTTTCAGTTTGGTTTTATTCCAGTCCACCACTGCTTCGTCCCATGAGTATCTTTGGCAACATTACACTTTTCAACTACGTTTTTCCTAGTGAAATCTTATTATTAGATCTCTCCATCACAGAAAAAGCAATCGACATTTTTCTTGACTTTTCAATTCTATTTTCTTTATAATTTTTCATATATTTTCTACTTTCTGTAATTATTATTTCAAGATATCTAATTTCTTGCACCATTTTTATATCAATGATATTTTCTGGTTTCGCTTCTTTTCTATTAATAATCATGCATTAACTCTTCTGTTTATTGATATTTAGACCACACTCTCTAGTTATATCAATCACTAGATTTATCATATGTGCTATCTCTTTCCTACTTTTTGATAAAATAAGACCATCAACTGCAAAAACAACACTGGAATGTAGATTTATTGCTTCTAAATCCCATATGGTTCTCATTTATATTTTAAATAATGTGGTTTATAAGCAGCACAAAGAGCAGTAGAGATCCTGTGAATCCTTGACGTATACTACTACTCACTACAACATCTCCAACTTTTCTCTGGTTGTTACTACAAGTTCCTGTTTTCTCTGTTTATTATTTCCTATACAATATTTCTAGATAAATAAATTATCCTCCAATGCTCTGCCTTCCGTAAACCCGGCCTGTAAAACGTTTACTTCTCCTAATTATTGAATATGTTCCAAATTTTTCCTTTTATCAAGTTCATTGTCAGTTTATAGTTAGTGTTTATTAAAACTATTGTTCTGTTCTTATTTACTTTTGGTTTGTTCGTTTTGGCAATCCTCAGTGTTTTGGATACCTTCCAGTCATTAAGTATTTCATTTTTGTTATTACACTCTCTATTTTTTTGTTAAGGTTTGTAGGCATATCGGATTTTCTTTAAACCATTTCATTCTTTTCTCTTTTATCTTATCTGGACCTGGTTGTTTTCTACTTTTTTATTTTACATAGAGCACTTATCACTTCCTCTTCTTTCCATCTATCCTGCCCTATTGCTTCTCCTTGTCGCCATATTACTGTGCTTTCTAAACTATCTATATGTTTCATTATTTTTCTTGGGAAATGTATTTGGTTATGAACCTTGTAATAAATTTTTAATTTTCCTCTTGTTCCAAATTGCTCTCTTAAGTTTTTGGTATTAGTGTTATTTCATTATTCTTTCCGTACAATATTCTTGGGTTTCTTTCTCGCCTTCTCCTATTAGTGGTTTATTCTTCCATAATCTGCTCATTCCATTTTCCATTGATATCGTTTGGGTGTTTTCTGTATACTGTACTTCGAAATTCTCATATTTTTTCTGGTACTACTTAATAGTAGTTAATCCTATTTCCTTTCTCATTATAAACTCCAATTTCCTTCTCTTCTTATCAGTATATTTCTCTTAATTTATTGATCATACTCTACATTTTCTTTCTATAGTCCTTTATTTCTTTAATTTCTTTAGTAATCTTTTTCTCATGTATAGTCATTTCATCTTTTATTTTATGTTGTACCTTTTTCTTCTGCCTATTATATAAATCCTCATAATGTTCTCTGCCTATTATATTGCTACCTTAACTTGATTTCTCCACGTATCTCTTCATTTATCCATGCTGGTTCTTCTACTGTCTTATTATCAAAGGATATTACTTTTTCCTACCCTCTCTTAAGGATTTTATCAGCATTATCATCAATTAGTCTTTCCAGTTCTCTCATATCTATTTGTTCTCCTTTACCATTTATTTCTTCTATATTTCACAGCCTGTTTTATAGTACTTCTCTCTCCACCACTTCTCTTATCTTCTCTTTTTTACTTATATCTATCTTAAATACTGCCTCAAGTAAACAATGATCAGCCAAATCAAATATCTCCCGTTTACTTCATCAAAAACATAATTTCAGAAAATCTATGCATAGCTTCGTTTACTAAAATAAAATCAATTGCACTTCCTATATTTTCTTGCCTCCTTATAATCTCACTTTCACACTTCATATCACCATTTAGTAATATCATGTTCCATTTTTCCATAATATCTAGAACTCATCTTTTATTATAATTTAAAGAGAGAATATGGATTAGGAAATAGGTTAGTATCTCTTATTTTTGCAAGATCATATTTTAAAGTAATATTTATCGGGTACTGTTTTCAACGGCAAGTCATTCCAAGACTATTTTATTTTATAAGAGAAATCACTGCCATATCCAATGAAAATCATATTCATATCCTGATAAAGTTATTCACAGTCAACCAGTAAAGTCAGTCATATTCTAAAATGTCGTAAGAAATATATCGTTTAAATCACAATAAGATTCCACTAAAGTCACAATAAGATCCTGATGGTCACTGCAATATCTTAGTAAAATTGGTAGTATCTCACTAAATTCACAGTTGTATTTCACTAAAGCTCCTATATTTCAGTAAAATCTTGGCTAGCTTAGTTATATTCCTGTAAAGTTGTAGTTATATCCCAGTAAAATCAGTCTTAATATGGTAAATAAGTCATATCACAGTTAAATCACCTTAAGATCCTTGTAACAGCACCGTTATCATCATATTCCTACAAAGTCACGGTCATATCCCTGCCAAAATAAGTCATTTCCCAGTAAAGTCAGTTATTTACAAGTAAAGTACCAGTCATATCCCGGTTGAGTAAGTTATCTTCAGGTAAGCTCAAAGTGATAACTCGATAACAGCACAAACATATCTCAGTAAAATCACAATCATATGCAAGAAAATTTACAGTATACTCATGTATAGTCATAGTAAGATCACAGTAAATTTGCAGTAAGATTCCGGTAAAGTCGCAGTCATATCTCAGGAAAGTCACTTCTGGCTATATAACTCAGACATATTCCAGTATATTTAGTCACAGTAAGATCCGAGTAAATTAAGTCATATCCGGTCATTTTCAGATATATCCAGGTAAATTCAATCATATCCCTCTTCGGTGACAGTCAGATGGGATAATTAGAATTAAAACACATTCCAGTAAAGTTATAATTATATCTCCGTAAAGTTAATCATATCTTTGTGAAATTAGATTAAAACCAGGATAAATCACTGTCACAACTCTATAAAGTCACTGAAATACCCCAGAAAAAAAGGCACAAATTCGGTGAAAAGGACCAGCTTTCCAACACGTCTTTCTACTAATCGTTGTATATAAGATCCTGAACCAGGCTAAGGCTTGGTAGGTAAAGTAAGGATTTCTCGGTTGACTGTGAATCAAATTTATGACATTTTCCCAGTTGTGCTGCAAAACATGGCAACATTAATGTTGTTTTCATTATGTTGTGTTACTTCCTTCAATTTTTATTTCAGATTCGACGTTTTTTAGGTTAACCACACTAATAGGTTTTGAATGAAAGTAGCACATCTAAACATATTTTGGGCAAAACGAAGGATAATTATACACATTAATCATACTTTACGTATATATTTAACAGATAACTATAATTATCATACAAGATTGATGGCAATAAAGAATTTTTCCGCCCACATGAGCGCCATTTCGACGGATGACTTTTTAATAGTAGCAGGTTGGACTGCCTCTGTGCAGCTTTAATGGTCGCCCATAATACTTTTTAGACAAAAATTTACGTTCATCACCATAACCGTTATCTTGCTTAATGATGGACCATAAATTTTTGATTGGGTCGAGATCCATAGAAGCTGGCGGCCATATCATTAACTTATCACCTTGTATACCGTATGAGCCTAGGTTCGCTAGGGTGTCCATGGCAGAGTGGGATGGAATATTGTCATGTGTGTATACCAGAGTGCTTAGAAGTGACAATGGTATTTTATTTAGCTATGGATCTCAGACCTCTTTCGAGAGATTTCAGGCTGAGGATGGAGTCACTTTAGCCCATTAGGCACTCTGATTGGGTCAAAAACTCTGTATCCAATTATACCTGCCCACAACATCACTCCTCCTTCCAGATGTTGACGTCGGAAATGTTGATAACGCCCATCTCCGAAATGGGCCCGACAATTTGCCCAATCATCAGGTCCATCAAGGGTAGCCCTGGTTTCGTCAGTGAAGAGAACGCAACTCATGTCCTACGTCATGTACTTCCGGACCCATTGAAACTTCAAAGTTTTGTGACGGAGCATTAAAGGAGGCAGTTTCAGACGATCTCGCACCAAAGCCATGATCCTGATGGTCTTAGATACATCGGAACGACCAGAGGAGGTGAAAATGACTTTGATTTTTTGTCCCGGTTTCCCGCGTAACTGGCGACTAGTATTCCTCAAATCTCTAGTTATCACAATCTTGGAAGGCACACAATCTGATCGCTTCTTCCTTAGCGAAGGTTAGTGTCTACATGGCGAACTAACTTGTCCGCAATAACTTGAACAGACTTTCCTTCAGCACTTTTGTTGATGATAAAAGACTTTTCTTCATCGTTGATACATCTGCGACGTCCCATTGTTCTTAAAAAGGAATTATGCTATTAGTGAGGTTCTCCCCCCAAACTACAAACCTGAAATAAAATTGAAGGATGTATCACAGCATAAGGAAGATAAAACATTAGTGTTGCCTTATTGTGGAGACAAACTGGGAAAAGTTTCATCAAAATGATTCAAAGAAACCCAAGAAATCCGAACCTTTCCTAATTATCAGCGTGGTTCAGGATGTACAGTGACGGGCTAAAGTTTTAAGAATAATATATATTTTTATCTTTTTCCTTCGTTTTTAAAAGTTACGTGATAGGAATAATAATTATTCTAATGTGGGTTAAATGAATGATGTGTAATTATAATCTATTTCCTAATAATTTTTTAAAAATAAATGTTCGAATCTTTTTCAATTCCAGAAATAGTTCCTTTTAAATAAAAGCGTGTAACCATAGTTTTTCTGCACCAAAGTGGCCTCTAATTCAAGGAGATAGTTGTTAATGGTATATGAAAAAGCACCATCTTTAAGATCAATAATAACTTTAAAAAGACTGCTTAAGCTCCTTTTAGGCAGTTTTCTCCATGCCCAAACCTTCAAATGAACGTCAAGATCGCCTTCTTAGGTCCTAGCTCACGGATCGGATTGCCTCCAATGTTAAGCTTGCTCACTATTATATAGAGGCAGGAGTGAAAGGTTCAGCGCGCCAAAAGAGACGGAGACTTTTCGACCAAGGTCTCAACTTGAGGAGGGCTGCGAAAAAACATCATCTCACCGAAAAGAACCTAACAGATAGGCTCCACTTTTGTATGAAATATGGAGAACCAGTGAAGCCTGAAGCAAAATGATATTCTCTGATAAAACTTCCCTCCGCTTGTTTGGAGCTTCTGTATGGGTAGTGTTTTCACGAGTCTCGTGTCGTGCCCACAGTGAAGAATGCGGACATTCTCCATGTATGGGGTTGCTCCTCATCTGAGAGACTTGAAGCACTAACAATTTTACCCATTAACTCCAAATGTTACCAAGCCTCATCGGCACCTTTTTTCCAACAGTTCAGGATCAATTTGGGTATAATAATTATTCTTCAGTATGATGGCGCACCTTATCATAAAGCAAAGAGAATAACATAGTTTTTGCTTAAAATTATGTACATCGAATTTGCTACCTTGGCCCGGGAATTCACCAGATTTGAACCCAAAAGAATTTTGTGGGCGATAATCAAACTGGCGGTTGATAAACAGAAGCCATCCAATTGCAAGTGCTTTTTGAGCAAAAAAAGAGCCACATCAGACAGGATATAATCACAAATTTGGTCCCAGCTAAAGTGGAATTAAGCATTCATAAAGAACAAAGGGCATCATTGTAAATATTGACTGTAGGCGTGCATCATTTGACTGTAATTTATTAATGAGTTTGGGCTCTAATTATTTGTATATTTCACCTTCAAGTCATGATACAAACATATTAAAACAAAAGGGTACAGTTTAGTAGTTCGATTACTTTTATGACATGAACAAATATACATAGTAATATTCAAACTTAAGGCCATGACTGTAAGCTCCACAAAACTTGACGTCCCGATATTCCCTCAATTCGGCGATTGGCAAATTGATCCTCGAAATGGTGATTTAGATCTTTTCCAAAAGGTAATGGCATATTCTAAAAGAGTCAATTTAATCGTATGAATATTAACGAGGAATTCAAAATATCAAGTTTCGCATTACGTCACTGTTTCAAATGATGCAGGGTGAGTCCTTTTTTCAGCAGGCTTCATACAATCCTAATGATCTCTCCACTTAAAATTTGAGTCTTTAAAATTGGATTTGTTTTCACTGATAACTACTTTCTTACTCAAACTTTCTTTTTAATTAAATGCTCAAATATTTTTTTCCATCTAGCCTGTAGGTAATTATCAAAATAAATAATTGGTAGGGTTTTACCACCGATCTGCACTAGCTTTAAGAGCTTTTAATTATTTGGAGTCGTACTGTCCAACGTGAGATCCAAACCACGGGTATCGTCCTTGTATGGCAATCGCCTTGAAGTAGACGCAAATTTAGAAACCATCCAGCGCCCTACTACCCCCAATGTAGCTCGTAAGTGGCCAGTGAGAAGGGCAAAATCATCTTAATCCTTCTTGGTCGAAGATGACGTTCATCCGTCTTCTGAAGAATTTTTCCCTGGTGGCTTGTGATTTCACGCCTTGAGCACTTTGCTGCAAACCTCCTTCGCATTCATAACCATATTTAGACGTTCGCCCATATGTATGTCTGATCCACCTTTAAAGATTTTCACCGAAGCACCGTTAGTCAACCTACCTGCACAGTTTCTGACACATAAGTTGTTTCTTCTCTGGTCCACAACGATTCAGGTGGCCTATAGAAGCGATTTTGTGATCCCTGCACTTGCAACGTTTTTCAAGCTCACTTTCAGGACAGCTCAACGCAGAGTAACTGCTGCGCCAGCCGGCAACAGATCGATATCGAAATTCATATTTAGTAATAGCTTAATAAAAGGCGAATTACCTCTTGGGTCAATCACGCTGTGACAGTTGTACCTTTTTTATGCAGCATTAATTAAGCGTTATTCAGAAGAATTTCACTCAGGTTCTTTGGCTGTTTCCACCGAGGGGCGTTGGTTCTGGACTGTTGTATTATTCTTCAATTGTCACTACTACTACTACTAATACTACTACTACTACTACTACTACTACTACTACTAATAATAATAAATATATATATATATATATATATATATATATATATATATATATATATACTCGAGAGAGAGAGAGGGAGAATTAACTGAAAGAATTGGTCTTTCCTATTTCATTATATATTTGTAGGACAGATTCAAGTAAGGATGTAGACATTCGCGGTCCTTTTACCATAATACGATTTATTAGAAAATCATTGTTTGCTTCTTCCCCTACTTGGGTACCTTTTTACCCTCATTGAATGGACCATAAGGTCTTCTAGGGTACTTTCTTTCCTTGTTACCTGTGACTTAACAGCAAGGAATTAAGCACCACTTCTAATAAAACAGAGAAAGAAATATCTCGTTAAAATTGGGCCACGAATTACCATGTTACTCCCCTTAAAAAAGGCAACATGTAAATTTTGATCAAAGTTGAAATACTTTTTCCTTTAATGGCAGATAAAAGTTTAATTTATTTCCATTTTATTAAGGTTCGTGAAACTGAAAATATAGTTAGAAAGAGTGACAAATCATTTGATAATGAAATGGTTTTACTTTTACTCTTTGTCGTAGAATGACCCTTGGCTTTGATCACTCTACGCTTTGACACCCTTTTAGTAGCGGTATGCTTTAAGGGGCGTGAGTTACTTCTATGATGAAGTAGGCTTTGTTCTAAGAGTGCTATTTTAGTGGTTTAGTCCTTAAGGAAGAGCTATTTTTAAACACATAAGGATAAGAGGAAACACCAGAATCTACCAAAAATAAACATGTATTTTAAATTAAATATTACAAACCAACAGTAAAAGCATTTTTATATTTGGCCTCAAGATTTTACAATGACAACACATAAACAAGTAGGCTTCCAATAAACAAACCAATTGCCAATTAGTATTTTTATCACGGCCCTATTTGTTTAGCATAAAACATTAAATTAATGTACTGTCATCTACAAACCCATATGACCTAGGTTCAAGAATAATGGTTTCTACTCTCCTTTAAAACGTGGGACGTACTAAACTTCTACTATCGCAATAGAGATATAAATGTTATTGTTAACTTACAGGTAGGTATTAGGGATTGCCGGATGTCGCTGAAGGACTTATCTCTCGCTTTGAAGTGTGGTGGTCGCTGGTTAAAATTTTCGTAGAGGGATTGCTTGTCGCCTGTGCCGGGGCTGATTCTGCAACGTAATTAAAGAACGGGAGCTCGTTGGGGCAGGGTTCTTCTCTTCTCACTCTTACGGTGCTTGAGATGTGAGAATCACTCGAGTGTGAGCGGCTTTGCTTTTCTTCAGTCGGGCTTCTTTGCAGACGGAAAAGGCTTCTTCGGTATGGCACCGATATAAAACTTGACTAATTAGGTTAATACGGCCCTGAAAGGGGGGATCGATTTTCTCAATCTGATCCTATCGTTTCTCACGGAAATAGTCTTGTATGGCTGAAGGATCGATCTTTACGAACTAATCTTTCTTCTGGCGAATCGACTTCTAATAATCTTCTTGTCTAGCCGATGGATCGATCTTCACGAACTAATCCACCTCTAGCGTATCGACTTCTGATAATCTTCTTGTCTAGCCGATGGATCGATCTTCACGAACTAATCCACCTCTAGCGTATCGACTTCTGATAATCCTCTTCTCTTTCTTTGCGGGGCTTATATATAGGCGGATTGCCGCCCCATCTAAAGGGGGAAGTGACCAGGCCACAGATGAAAAAGGGGGGGGGGAGCAAATGGAGAGTTAGCATCTGGGGAGAGCGAGAATTCCTGAGGTGGCACTGGGGTGCCCAAGTCAGCTCGCAAATTATAGGCTCGCAACCGCACCGCTACTTGGCGTGCCTTCTGACTCGCACCGTTTTTTTTTCCTAACCACGGGTTTATGGGTCTCGTAGGTAATACGATCGTTAGAGCGTCGTTTAAGGACCTTAGGTGGTCGCCTTCAAACATATGTTAGCTCCAACTGCCCACAGCGGCGAGGAGATCACACATGGTAAGCATTTTCGCCGGCTACCTTTCCCACGCTTCTCCTCATGAAGGGAGGGGGGCTTGAATGTGCCTATACTCCTCCAGGAGGCTTAATGTAGCCATTTCTCCACATTTACCTCCATTCTTAAGAAAATAACGGGAGGGGGGGGGGTTCCAATCCGACGCTTACAATAATATACATGGGTAACTTACGGAACATTATATTATACAATAAATTCTAGTTCACTCGGGAATGCCTCGGTAACATTTCACCTGACCTTACATCAATTTCTATATTACTGTGCCAACTTAGGATTTTCTTACCTACCACTAGGGGGTTACTCGCCCCTACTTACTTACAATTCTACTGATTTACACTTAACTTTGCTATAATACAATAGTTGGGCTGCTCCTTAATCGTCGACAGGGTTCCGACTTAACGAGTCGGCCATACAATTGTTGGACCCTTTTATATAGTGAATGGAGTACTGGTACTCCATCAAGAGTAAACTCCATCTCAGGAGTCTTCCATTCTTACACTTATTTTTACCTAAGTATGACAACGGTTTATGGTCGCATTCCAACTTAAACTCGCGCCCTATTAGATAATATTTGAATTTACCTATGGACCATATTATGGCCAAAGCTTCTATTTCGATAGTAGCGTAGGCTTTTTCTCTACTCAACAGTTTCCTACTGACATAAGCTATGGGATAGGCTGTTTCGTCATCTTCGTATTGAAGCAATACTTCGCCTAACCCGTCCCGACTAGCGTCCGGGCGAAGGCCGAAGATCTTGTTGGGATTTGGTAAGCGAAGAATGGGCGCAGTTACGAGTTTTCCTTTTAGAACCTCCAACTGAGTTATTGCATGGGGGTTCCACGTGACAGGGTCTGACGCTGTCTTTTTTAACAAATCATTCAGTGGGGCCGCAATGGAAGCGAAGTGTGGTACAAAACGCCTATAGAACGAGGCTGCTCCCATAAACGATCGGAGTTGTTTCTTTGTTTTCGGCCGGGGCATCTTGACTATGGCGTCCACTTTTTCTTGCTGGGTAGTCAAGTGTTTTTGTCCTATTTTGAATCCCAGGTAGTCAATGGATTCGTAGGCAAAATAACACTTGGTCGGCCCGGCGTTTAGACCTTGCTCCTTCAATTTCTCCAGCAATGAGCGTATGGCGTGTAAGTGTGACTCCCATGTACGGGTAGCTACGTACACGTTGTCGAAGTAAAACGACACGTCGCTTAGTCCAGCGATAATTCGCCTCATCATCCTATTATAATTGCTACCGGCTGTAAGTAGTCCGAAGGGTAGCCTGGTAAACTGTAACAGACCTCTCTCGGTCGCAAAAGCCGTCAGTTTTTTGGACTCCTTAGCGAGAGGTATTTGATAGTACGCTTTACACAAATCCAATTCGGTGATGAATTTAGCGTCTTCAATTAAATGGAGATTTTGATCTATTAGTGGGATGGGCTCGGCGTCGAAAACGGTCACTGAATTCAATTTTCGGAAGTCCACGCACATCCGAAATGATTGATCAGGTTTCTTAACCATTACTATGGGGGAGCAATAATCGGACTCCAATGGCTCTAAAATTCCCAATTTTAGTAAATTCCGGACTTCCTTATTGAAGGCTTCTCGTAGGTGGATTGGTAAAGGATATGGTTTGCTCCGAACCACTGAATTAGTTTTTAGTTTTATTTCATGGATAAAATCCTTGGCACATCCAGGGTTTTCAGAAATGACTTCTGGGAATTCCATGAGCAAGTTCAACATTTCCGCTTTTTGTTGAATTTCTAAGTGGGGATTTATCTTTAAATCCACCCGAGGGTCTTCCGGGGTAGGTGAGAGCGAGGGAAGTTCGTATTCCTCGTCTTGTTCCACACACACAGTGTGTATGACTTGCAGGGGCGTACCCGGGTAAACGGCATCCATCGGTTCTTCTTCGTCTAGAAGGGTAATATTCTTTATGCACGCGCGGCGGTGATATTTTTTTAGCATGTTTATGTGATAGGTTCTTCGCCCTGTTGGGGTATCTATCAAGTAATCGACTGGACCCCGTGCCTCGATTACTTCAAACGGTCCCTTCTACTGGGCCCATAACTTATTATTTTCGGTCGGGAGTAATAATAAGACTTCATCTCCTGCCTTTAATTTTCGAGCCTTTGCTTTCATATCGAAATAGTCCCGGTATTTGGCTAAATTTTTCTCGGCGTTCTCTCGAGCTAAGCCAGAGCAGTATTCTAGGCGCTCGCGCATATCCATCACGTAGGCGTAAGACGATTTGATTTTTTGCTCGAGCTTCGCGTTGGAAAATAATTCCTTAAGAATACTCATAGGACCTCGCACATTTCTCCCGTATAATAGCTCAAAGAGCGAGAATCCCAACGTCCGATGAGGTATTTCTCGGCAGGTGAAAAGGGCTGCAGGCAGGTATCTGTGCCACTGTGTAGGGTTGTTTTGACACAACTTCTTCAATATATTTTTGAGAGTCCCGTTTAATTTCTCGCAGATTCCGTTAGCGGCTGGATGAAATGGACTCGTAAAAATTGGCTTGACTAACAGAAAATTGTTAAAATACTCCATCAATTCTGAGGTGAATTGGCGCCCTCTATCAGATAGAATTTCTTTAGGCAGGCCTACTCGTGCAAAAATTGAAATTAATGCTTCCGCGCAGAAAATAGTGTCAATCTTCCGTAGGGCCACGGCATCTGGGAACCGGGTGGCACAATCCACTAGGGTGAGGATGTAGGAGTGTCCTCCACTTGAAGGGGGGTGAATTGGTCCCACCAAATCAATTGCCACTCGAAAGAAAGGTTCGGTAATAACGGGCACCTTTTGTAAGGGAGCGGGAGGTACCCGTCCTCTGGAGGGATCCTTCTGACACACGTCGCATGATCGGCAATAGGCCACAATTTCCCTGGCGGCCTGGGGCCAATAAAAGTGTCGGAATATCTGCTGCGCCGTTTTGTTGTGCCCAAAGTGTCCGGCTAATATTCCATCATGCGCGGTATTCAAAATTCTTTGCGTGTATTCTTGAGGTACACACAGTGCTTTCTTGTTCTCCTTATCCTCCTCGCTGATAGTACGGTAGAGAAGTGAGTCTTCTACGATATACTGGATAGGCTTCTTTCCTTTCACTTGGAGAATTTCACCTTTAATAGCTTTCTCCCATAGAGGTTTAAGAGTGGGGCATTCCTTCTGAGCACTGGCGAAGGAAGTCAATTTGAACCCATTGTCTTCGAGGGTAATCCTCGGGGTCAACTTAGCAGGTTGCTCTTTCCTCTGGGCTTCTTGTGCCCAGGTGACTACTTGTTGGGCCACTTCTTGCTGGGGAATTAGGGGTTTTGTCCGATTAGTACTGCGCAGAACTTAATCGGGGCTACTACCACGTCCGTCCAACCGGTGAAATATCTGCATTGTATATGACATCTCACGACGGGGAATCGATTGTCGCGTCCTAAAAAGTCGTGGACGATTGCGAATTTCTTATGGGCAGGGTTTCCTGGGGGCAGCAACTTGTCGGATACCACTATGCACGTGCATCCGGTGTCTCTGACTAAAGTGGATACTCGGCACCCATTAACAGTGCCCTCTTCAAATTGTAGGCCGCCTGGCGAACTTTTGTTGAATAGAAAGTTTACCTGTTGCTGGGGCCCTTCGGATGTTGGCGCGGGGACGTAGGAAGAATCAGCTTGTCCTGCTGGGATCGCGGCAGTCAGGTTTTGCACCTGTTGTCTCGAGGTCTCCCTCAGTCAGGAGTTCTGTGGGCACTGGAAACTCAGGTGACCTATTATCCCGCAGGTATAACAAGTGACGGGCTTCCTGGGATACGTGCCGGTATTAGGGTATGATCCTTGTGGAATCCTAACTTCTTTTTGATTTTTTTCTCCTCCAAAATTTGGTTTATAAGTTCCTTTTGCGGCTGAGAACTTAAAGGGCTTCTTCTGTAAATGCCTGGGTGGCGGCGTATTTTTCTTTGGGGAAGGAGCCTTCTCTTTCTTGTACTCCCTAGGATATAACCGATGATTTACCGCGTGGAGGTCAGCCTCGTCCAGGCACTCGTTGAAGGTAGAAGCTTTTCGCTCCTTAACGAATGCACGGATTTCCTGGGGTAGTGTACTTAGTAACTGATCTCTAAGCATGAAGTCGACGACCGCAGCGACTTCGTTCTCTACCCATTCTGACTCCATCCAAAACTGTAGGCTTCGACGAAGCTCAAAGCCAAAATGTTTGTACGTTTGTCTAGGTCTTATACGAGACTGCTTGAACTTCATCCTATATTCTTCCGGGTTAAGGGTTGTAGCTGAGAGAAGTTCGGCTTTGAGAGTGGAATAGTCCACAGTCGCTTCTGAGGGTAAAGATACGAATATCTCTCTCATCCTACGATTGAGTAGCGGTAACAGTCTGGCGACCCCATCTTCTTCTAGGTCCCAATTATTGACTTCAAATATTTTCTCAAAATGGGAGAGATAGGAGCATAAATCTTCTTCGTCCTTGTACTCCGGGAGTTTCATGCTGGCCGCTGGTGACACTCCTGTTTTGGATGACACTGACTGCACCTCTAACTGGCCTTTACTAAGAGCTCTTTCGTGGGCCCTTATCTTCTCTCTTTCATCAGCTTCCATTTTCGTCTTTTCTGCTTCCATTTTCATCTTTTCTCTTCTTTCTTCTCTTTCGTTTCTCTCTTTCTCCTGAATAAACGAACTCAGATCGGTTCCTTCCAGTCCGAGGCTTTGACCTTGCTTCCGATAAAGGTCAAACAATGCCATCGCGCTTATGTCAGTCATCTACCTTGTTTTTAATCAAGCCTTACCTATTCCACCACCGAAACTTACCACTTGGCCTAACAATTACCTTTAGATGGTATCCCCCTCTAACTTTACCAATTTCCCACTCGTCAAATATTTTATTATTCCTGGTGTTCCTTTTATGTGTTAGCTCTTCCTTAAATAGACACTGCTGGTTTCTTTCTAATATAAAACCTCGAGACCTGACACCACTTTTATAATATGTCGTAGAATGACCCTTGGCTTTGATCACTCTACGCTTTGACACCCTTATAGTAGCGGTATGCTTTAAGGGGCGTGAGTTACTTCTATGATGAAGTAGGCTTTGTTCTAAGAGTGCTATTTTAGTGGTTTAGTCCTTAAGGAAGAGCTATTTTTAAACACATAAGGATAAGAGGAAACACCAGAATCTACCAAAAATAAACATGTATTTTAAATTAAATATTACAAACCAACAGTAAAAGCATTTTTATATTTGGCCTCAAGATTTTACAATGACAACACATAAACAAGTAGGCTTCCAATAAACAAACCAATTGCCAATTAGTATTTTTATCACGACCCTATTTGTTTAGCATAAAACATTAAATTAATGTACTGTCATCTACAAACCCATATGACCTAGGTTCAAGAATAGTGGTTTCTACTCTCCTTTAAAACGTGGGACGTACTAAACTTCTACTATCGCAATAGAGATATAAATGTTATTGTTAACTTACAGGTAGGTATTAGGGATTGCCGGATGTCGCTGGAGGACTTATCTCTCGCTTTGAAGTGTGGTGGTCGCTGGTTGAAATTTTCGTAGAGGGATTGCTTGTCGCCTGTGCCGGGGCTGATTCTGCAACGTAATTAAAGAACGGGAGCTCGTTGGGGCAGGGTTCTTCTCCTCTCACTCTTACGGTGCTTGAGATGTGAGAATCACTCGAGTGTGAGCGGCTTTGCTTTTCTTCAGTCGGGCTTCTTTGCAGACGGAAAAGGCTTCTTCGGTATGGCACCGATATAAAACTTGACTAATTAGGTTAATACGGCCCTGAAAGGGGGGATCGATTTTCTCAATCTGATCCTATCGTTTCTCACGGAAATAGTCTTGTATGGCTGAAGGATCGATCTTTACGAACTAATCTTTCTTCTGGCGAATCGACTTCTAATAATCTTCTTGTCTAGCCGATGGATCGATCTTCACGAACTAATCCACCTCTAGCGTATCGACTTCTGATAATCTTCTTGTCTAGCCGATGGATCGATCTTCACGAACTAATCCACCTCTAGCGTATCGACTTCTGATAATCCTCTTCTCTTTCTTTGCGGGGCTTATATATAGGCGGATTGCCGCCCCACCTAAAGGGGGAAGTGACCAGGCCACAGATGCAAAAGGGGGGGGGGAGCGAATGGAGAGTTAGCATCTGGGGAGAGCGAGAATTCCTGAGGTGGCACTGGGGTGCCCAAGTCAGCTCGCAAATTATAGGCTCGCAACCGCACCGCCACTTGGCGTGCCTTCTGACTCGCACCGGTTTTTTTTCCTAACCACGGGTTTATGGGTCTCGTAGGTAATACGATCGTTAGAGCGTCGTTTAAGGACCTTAGGTGGTCGCCTTCAAACATATGTTAGCTCCAACTGCCCACAGCGGCGAGGAGATCACACATGGTAAGCATTTTCGCCGGCTACCTTTCCCACGCTTCTCCTCATGAAGGGAGGGGGGCTTGAATGTACCTATACTCCTCCAGGAGGCTTAATGTAGCCATTTCTCCACACTCTTGATCAACAATAAAATCTCTTTAGGAATAATAAAAATAATTTAGAAAAAGAGAATAAAAATTCAAATACCAGAAAATATAGGCTTATTTAAAATAAAATATATCAACCAATGAATTAGATATTTTTATGTACATACAAACTCCATCTATGGAGGTTAACAAACTTGCATAGGTAGTATTTTCATGATCCATTCCATTGTTGAAGACTTCCAATTTGTTTTTATTAAACCACGTCAGAACTGCATCTTTAGCATTATATCGGTACAAATACCAAGGTGGAAAATCATGATTTTATAGTGTTTAGGCTAAAATTCCCAATACTTCTTTAAGGACACTTTTTTTAACCTTTCTGAAATGTAAGAGTGGATTGTTGTGATGTAAAGGAATCCCTAGATATAGATTTTTCTGACGTTTTTTATATATCTAGCAAGGTTTTATCTTTACAAAAACTCTTTTATTATAAAATTATCTACATTACTTTCTGCAAGCAGCTTAATTATTTGGTATCCCAAAAATCAGTTTCGGAAACTCTTTTGTGATCGATTGATACTCTCTGGATCAAAATTGTTAATCCTATTGAACACAACTCACATAAACATAAACGATACACGTTAAGAATAAGACCACAAAGGAAACAAATGGATAATAACACATATATGGATAGCGGTTATATCCTCGACAAAAAAAAAGTGGTAAGTTGAAACGACGGGACACATTGCTAGAAGAAACGACCGAAGATAAGGAAAGAAATCCTAATCTGGGCACATTTATATATAAAGAAAGCAAGCAAAAAAACGAAAGTGCAGAAAGTGGGGAGATAAAATTAGCTCAATGGCGAGACTAAAGTGGCAAAGTTGAGCTCTGTAATCATTAGCAGTAACCTCTTTGGTAGGCCTTTGCCCAACAGTTAAATTAAATATGCTGGTGAAGACACAAATTAGAGATTAGCGAGGGTAAACCTAATCGGTTTTGGTTAATTGTGGGTAGGGTTCCTATTAGGGTGTCCTTTGTCATACGCTGTAGGGAAACGTGGTTCGGATCCCACGATAAACTTAGATGTTGACCTAGATGATCACCAATATATGCCAATCAGTGGTAAATCCGCATTCAAAAGCAAAATATTATATTGAACGTTAAATAAATCGCCTGGTTGGTGTAAAGAGTAAGTTTCTTTGTTCATTGCCGAAACTAAATACGTTTTTTGTCATTCTAAATGGCAATCAATTTTGTACTCGCTCATTTATTAGTCTGGGTCCCGAGTATCCAGGTCAGACTCGGTCTCGCTGACATTATTCGAGACGGAATGAGGAGAAATAAATGGTGTAGTTTTGGATTCGGGGTTTTAGGACGGTTCAAAGTATCCCTCAATCTACAACTAACCTGTTTCTCCTCCTTCTCTTTTATCCACTTTTCCCCTTAGCTTCCTCACACCTCTTCCTTCTTTCACCCTATTCATTCTATCAGTCTTTCATATCACCTTTTTCCGACCTGTGGACTTTCAGACTTTTTGGAGGAGGTCGGCCTTCTCCCCCTTATTTAATATTTGACTACGGGTCGCGTGCTTCTTCGCCGTGGGAGGGCGGGCCTTTCCCCGTCGACTGAACTCGCTTTATATTTTTTCAAGCTGTTTGTTTTGTTTTTTTTCTGTTTGTTTGTTGTTGTTTTTTGGGCTTTTAATATAGCCTCGATTTAGGCTAGGATGAGTATGGCAACTTATGCCCTAGAAGGCAATCTCCAGATGGGATATTGAAAAAAAAAAATCATATCACCTTTCCTATTGCCTCTTCCCCTCTTTCCATCTTCTCGGAATCCATCTCTTCCTTCATATCCTTCTGTTTGCCCTTACTTCCTTTCCTCTCCCTTTCCTGCCCTCCACCATCCTTACTTCAATGTTTGTCACGCCCCGGAGCACGCTTCCTTCCTGCCTTTTTGCTTTTTCTCTTTGTTTTTTTGTTTTTTTAGCCTTTCTCCATTGGTATCGTTGTTATTTGTTATTTAGATATTGTTATTTGTTTTATTAATAGAGCCTAATAGTAGGCTGTTGTGTACGGCGACTCCCTAGTAGGGATTCGCCAGATGGGCTCGCCCCATCCTTCTACCCCATCCTTTCTTTTTCCCTGATTTCTTTCTTCCCTTCCTCTTCCCTTAACGTCATTCCTTTACCTACCCCTCCCCATAGTACCCACTTTTTTTCCCTCATCTCTCTCTTCTCCACGCTTCTTCTTTACTTTGCCATACTTTACTTCCTATTCTCTTCCTCTCACTTCTTCTCCCGCTACTATCCATTTATCTTCACCTCTCTTACCTCCTCATTTCTTCTCCACATCCCTATTTTCCACGCTATCCTTTTACTTTTGACTTTTTAACATCATCCCTTTACCTTCCCTACTATATTTTGCCTTCTCCTTCCCTTTCTTCCTCTCCACATTACCTCCTACTTCTTCCCCTCATTTCTCATCCTCTGGATATCCCTTTACTTTCATCTCCTCTCCCTTCTCCACGTCACCTCTTTAATCCCTCTTTCTTTTCCTCATGTCTCTTCGTTACCCAATGCCATTTTACTCCCCCCCCTTTTTCTCCACCATTTCTCTTCCTCACGCCACTTTTTACCTTACCATACCCTTACCTTTCCACTTCTTCTCTGCTTTCTCCTCCCTCTGACATGCCTCTACTTTCCCCTCCCCTTTCCTCCCCCCAGGCCAACCCCTTTATGTTCCTTTACCCTTACCTCCCCTGCCTTTTGTTTCCCCCTACACTCTTTGTGCCACTTGCTTCACCTACTGTTGCGCATGCTAAACTTTCTCTTGTACTCGCTCCACTCTGCGGCACTCGTTCCACTCTCTTACACCTGCTCCACTCTCTCGCACTCGTGTTACTCTCTTGCACCTGCTCCCCCATCTCGCACTTGTTCCACTCTCTTGCACCTGCTCCACTCTTTCGCACCTTCTACACACTTTCGCACCTGCTACACTCTCCTGCACTTGATACACTCTATTACATCTGCTACAATTTCTCTCTCTCTCGAGAAAGAAGAGGGAGAAGTGACGCCCCCTGGTCGAGGGAAGAGAGCTTGTGTGTACCTTTGACTATTCGAGCTATGTCGGCGGGGGTATCTCTCTTCTGGGTACCCCTGGTAGGGCTTTCCTTGTCGATTTGGTCGGAAACTGGGTTCCAGACTAAGTGCGTCCTTCCTTTTTCTACTCTATTCTTCTCCTTTTTCACTTTTATCCTATCTCTTCCACTCATTATACAAAAAGAAAGAAAAAAACCTACTCATATCATGTCACTCTTACCCTTTTTTCCCTCTATCTACATATAAGGACCTGTCAGCTACTTCATGCGTCAGAAGAGAGGTTTTGGAACCTCTATATAAAACACCAATCTACGCTCACTGGTTGCAAGAGACTAGGACTAGAGGTGTCCTAGGCGTTGGGGCACGATGAATGGGATGAGGGTAGTGCGCCCATTAACCCCTTCCCTGGCACGTAATTATTGACCATTCCCAGTGACCGTTGACGGGCGCTTCTGATAGCATCGGTCCGAGGTGACGGCCCTTTGTTCCTATGTTGGTTGCCAGGCCAATAAAAGTCCTTGGGTTGATTCTCTTGGTGTGGCGGAATATCCATTGAACGCTATTCCGATATCCTGGCCATCGTGAAGTGAACTAGTAGGAGTTTAGTACGGGGCGTGCTTCGTTGTTCACCTGGTGAGAAATCGATGGCTCCTTCGGGAACCGTCAGTGCTGCTTGGTTGGGAGCCACGGCACGCCGAGGTTTGACTACTCAGTCGAACGAACAGCAGCACATTGAGCGTGCCTTCTGAAAGAGTTCGAAACGTCTTCGATCGATAGGCGGGAACGACTCACAGGGGAGAATTCACCAACCCCGTTTTTTACTATGGATTGGTCGCAAAGTTTCAAGAGAGAGAAAGTGTTAAAAATGACATGGAAAAAAGGACCAGGTGCACTCAAATACACATGTGCGATATGCCAGAAGGACAAGTGGTGCGTCGACTTCCCGGAAGGCAGCGGCATACTGCAATGAACTCAAAGATCTCTTCAGAACCTCCTAGAAAAATCTAGGGCTCTGGAAACTAATTTACAGGCCCTAGAAACGGAGCACGTGCTTCATATTCGGCGTCTCGAGGAGAGAATCCAAGAGCTAGCTTCTAAACTAGAGGCCCAGTCAGCTTAAGCTCGAGACGAAACTCCCACCGACTTGGGTGGTTCCGTCGATGAGACTCCAACTCAAGTAACACTGCATTGGCAGTGTCACTTCAGCCAAGCGGAGAAATTAAGAAGAGAGAGAAAAAAAAGAAAAACAATGACCTTAATGCAGCCTACCCAAGTATAGAGGATTCCAGAGTTACTAGTGGGCAAGGCAAAGTGAAAAAAGAAGAAGAGAAAAGAGAAACAGAAGAAAAGACAAATGAAGATCGAAAAGAAGGGAAGAAGAAGAAGAAGAAAAACAAGGGAAATGCGGAGACGAAAGAGCACAGAGATAAGTCTCTCGCGAAAGAAAAGAGTGCAGACAAATGTGCGAGGGTCAACCTTATTGGGGAGTCTCAAGCACGGGCCCTGCAACCCCTGCTAGCAGCACGCCTTCGCACGAGTGTGAAGGTAAGTTGCCTACCAGGAAGGGGAAACCAGCAGATGAGAGTAGAGGCGGAGAAATCTCAGATTTCTGAGAACTCAGTCGTTGGCCTAATGGTAAGTGGCAACGACCTTTACCTCAGAGGAGGAGGGATAGGCCCCACAGTAAAGATTCTCAACACGGTCATGGGTGCTGTGGGCGACTGTGGGCTGAAAACACGCAGACGTGTAGTAGTCGGGATGTTCCCCAGAAGAGGTCCAACTCGGACCGCTAACTCGAGGAACGTCTCCCTTAATCGACGCCTGGCAGATTTGTGTACTGCGGAGGGGGTCTTTTTTGTGGACCGTTACCGAACCTTTTATGGTAAAAAGGATTTCTACCAAAGGGATGGAGTACATCTTTCCATTAAAGGAAAGGGTGTACTCTGTAACATGATACAGGATGTCGTGGAACAGACCCTAAGGAGTGTCAGGCCCAGAGTGAAGGCGGACGTACGCCAGTACGCCCGTGTCACTCCTGGAACGACCTTCTCCGAGGTCGCAAAGAGGGAAGCCACCAAAGCAATAAATAAGCCAGGAAACGGAAGAGAGTAGGGAGTCCTACTTTTAGGGACTCCCCGAAAGTTCTTCTGTTTAATGCGAGGTCAATAAGAAACAAGTTTCTTGAACTTCGTGGCCTCGTAGCGACGGAAGAACCTGAAATTGTGGCCATAACAGAGTCGTGGGTAAAAACTCAAATCAAGATTTTGAAGGTGAATTCACGATTCTCGGTTACCAACTCTTTCAGAAAGATAGGCCAGACAGAGAGGGTGGCGATGTGATCAAGTATGTCAAGGATGGGCTCAAATCGACGAACTGCAACATTGTATCCGACCATGAGCTATTAGGTGTTGATCTAGACATAATACAGGACCCTGCTGCTTTCCAGTCCCCCTACCCAACTCGTTGAAAAAGACAGGGATTTATACCGGCTGCTGGGTGAACTTGTACAAGACAGAGTTTGTATCGCCATGGGTGATTTCAACACCCAAGTTGACTGGGAAACCAGAGAAACCTGTGGCGAGAACGCACTACTCCTGGCATTCGCGAACAACAAGTTCCTGACTCAATGGGTAAGAGAGCCAACGTGAGGCAGTAATACCCTCGACTTGGTTTTCAGCTCTGAGGATGGCATCGTTGAGGATCTCTCTGTAGGCAAAGAGCTCAGTGGCAGTGATCACCGACTAGTTAGATTTATAGTCTAGGTTCCTAAGGTAGAGTCTGCGACTATTGAATCGAGGAAACTTGATTTAAAAAGAGCAGACTTTGCAAGTATTCGTGTTGGATTGACTGATGCAAGGCTAGAAGTGTCCGAGGGTGTTGAAGATTCGTGGAATAGATTCAGAACTAGGTTCATGAGTCATCAATCACGATTCATCCCTTTGAAATGTCTTCGTCGGTCTTCTGTTCAACCAAAGTCGTTTAATCGAGAAATTGGTCAACTGCTGAGGGTGAAAAGAACGGTGTACCGGCAGTCAAAGATTTTTGGAGACTTTGACGAGTACCGTAAGCTAGCTAGGAGAGAAAAGTCCAGCTTAAGGGTGGCAAGGTGTGATGGGGAGCTCTGAGTGGCGAGACTTTGCAAGGAGAATCACAAGGAGTTCTTTCGTTATGTAAACAGCCGTAAGCCAATCCATGGCACAAGTGGCCCTTTAATGAGCGAGGAGGGGAAATTAAAGCACTCAGATGCAGAAAATGTTAACCTCCTAAACGACTACTTCTCTTTAGTGTTTACTGAAGAGAGTGGTCTCATCCCTCAGCCCACAGATTCCTACTTGGGTGAAAAGCTGGAGGAAATGGACTTCACTCAAGGAGAAATAGAAAAGAATATCACTGATTTAAAGACAAATAAGTCCCCTGGCCCGGACGGGTTTTTATCTTAAGTATTGAAAGAAGTGCGCGATCAAGTGTCTCGACATTTGAGCACAATCTTCAACATGTCAATCCGGACCGGATGCGTTCCTAGAGAATGGCGTGAAGCGGAGGGGAATCCTATCTCCAAGAAAAGAGACCCTAGCCAGCCGTCGAACTACCGACCTATTATCTTAACCTCAATAGTCGAGAAAATCATGAAAAGCATCTTGGTGGACAAAATGACGTCATATTTAGAGTACAGCTTGCGATTGAGGAGTTCCCAGCATAAGTTCCGAAGGCACCGGTCATGCCAAACGAATCTTGTGGAATTCTTCCAATTCGTTTTTAGTGAGCACGACCGGGATAAGGTGGTGGATGTGGTCTACTTAAACTTTCAAAAAAGCTTTCGATAAGGTACCACACCGCCACCTCCTTCGTAAAGTGCGTGCGCTGGACATAGACGAAAATTTAGCAAGTTGGATAGAGAACTGGCTAAACGGCAGACGACAACAGGTAGTGTTAAATGGATAGGCTTCTGAGTGGGTGCCCGTTACTAGCGGTGTTCCTCAAGGTACTGTCCCGGGACCACTACTATTCATCATCTACATTAATGACATGGACGGTGACATGGTTGCGAAGATTTCTAAATTTGCCGATGATACCGAGCTTGGTATGAACGTCGCAAAGGAAGGAAATACTGCTCGCCTTCAAGATGATCTTCGGAAGATTAGGCAGTGGTCGGACACGTGGCAAATGCCTTTTAACGTAAACAAATGCAAAGTGATGCATATCGGCCACCGAAACCCCCAATCTCAGTATATCCTTAAGGCCACTGCTATTGAATCCACCGAAACTGAGAAGGAATTGGGTATAACAATCACTAGTGACCTTAAGTTCTCGAAACAGTGCATTGAGGCGGAGAAAAAGGCCCAAAGGATGCGAGGCTAAATAAAGCGCCAGTTTGGATATCGAAATAACGAGATAGTACTGTTTTTGTACAACTCACTTGTCCGACCACACCTAGAGTATGCCGTAAAATTTTAGAGTCCTTCGTTTCGAAAGGATATTGCGAGAATGGAACTTGTGCAAGCCAGGGTAACCAAACTGATTCCCTTCTATTAGCCACAAAAGTTACGATGATAGATTAAGGGAATTAGATCTGTTCTCGTTGGAAACCCGGATATTGCGTGGTCAGCTTATCGAAGTGTTCAAAATACTTCGAGGCTTCGATAATGTAGACTACACGGATATTTTCCAACTTAGTGAGGGCAGAACGAGAAATCACGGCTACAAACTTGAACTGAAGCGTTACAACCGTGATATGTGTGGTAAATCTTTCACATACAGTATCTGTGGTAGCTTGAACGCACTTCCAGTGGAAGTTGTCGACAGCAATTCTGTTGATCAGTTCAAGTTAAGACTGGACAAAGTCTTGAAAAGTGGCCGTTTGGGCACTTAAGTCGTTGTGCAGAACTTTGCCTGCTCAACTGTTAGCCCAAAGGTCCCCTCTTTGAATGGACTGTAAGGTCTCCTAGGGTACTTCTTGTCCTTGTAGCTCCTTGTAGCTCGCTCCACTTGATTGCACCTGATCCACCTTATCGCACCTGCTCCGCTCTGTATCATCTGTTACACTCTGTGACACCTGCTACACTCTGTCACACCTGCCACACTCACTGTCACACCTGTTACACTCACTGGCACACCTGCAACACTCACTGGCCCACCTGTTATACTCATTGGTGCTCCTGCTACATCCTCTGTTCTACCTGCTACACGCTTTGTTTCACTTACTAACTCTGTTTCACCTACTACGCACACTGTTACACATGTGAGACACTCTGTTCCACTTTTACACTTACTGTCACACTTGCTACACACTCTGTGTCACTTGCTGCACCTGGTATGCCATTCTTTGCACTTTCTACATCATATGATGCAACTACTACACTCTTCTGCACCAGCTAACCCTCTCTCACCTGCTACACTCACTATCACACGTAATACTCTTACTTTCATACCAACCACACTCTCTCCTGCACCTACTACCCTCGGTTTCAGCTGATTTACACTGTTGTACCTGTTACACACACTTTAACATGTGCTACGCTTCCATCTTTCTGCTTCTATACATTGTACCGTAATACAGCTTCCACCCTAACTTGCTGCGCCTGCTACACCTATACACTACATCTCCTGCACACCGCTGCACTTGCCTCTTCTTGAAAGTATATCCACTTATTCCTTTCTCTGTTTTATTCGTGCCTCTTCAGGGGACACTCGCGATGTCGATATAGAGATAGTGACAAGAGGTCACTTTTGTCACTTTCAGGTGGGGGTAGGTGAAATGCGTCTTGGTTTCGTGGGGGAGAGTACCGATGGAGCGAGAGTAAGGGGTGGAGTGAGAAGAAAAGTGTTATGGAGTCAGAAAGGGAGGGTGAGGGGTAAGGGAGGCTATCTAATGCAAAGTGACGTCATAGTTTCTAAAAATTCTGAAAGCAATTAAGATCGGATGTGAAGTTGAAAAGAGGAATGGCTGTTGCTAGGCAGAATGTCTGTTTTTGAGGTTTGTGTGAATATGTATGTACTGGCGTATACATATTAAGAATCAGACCTGAGGTCTTTTCAAAAATCGGACTCTGCCAAGATTGGTTTAATAAAACGAAACACAAACGACGACATTTAAGCAAAGGCATTTTAAACGAAGTTTAGCATATGGTGAAGTCAAGAGAAGGCAAAGAATGCGAAAAGTACTAAGGTAGAGTTGTCATAATGATACTTGAGAGGCTGAAGAGGTAAAAGGGATACTAGATCACCGCAAGGATGGTTTCTGGTAAAGGCTCGGCTTAAAACCAACTAAAAGCTTTATTTCATAAGATTTTGCTATTGGCAACAACCAACAAGGGCATTTCAGTCAACACGAGAGAACTGAAGGATATTTGGAACGGAGCAAAACTATAGTGGCAAAAAACTAAACGTTTCTATCTATTTAGAACCACTTTTTTATCTTTTGACCATCCACCCCGAAATTCTTGATATGTAATTGTTGAAGTGGAATAGGAAGAGATCTATTTAAATATAGTTTTTCAGAATGTTTTTTGGTAGAGATTTTACCACCGATTTCCACCGTATTTCAATTTTGACCGACAGTTTAGCGTGCGATCTGAAATGCATCTGTCGACTAACCATACCCAATGTGGTTTAATTTCTTAAAGTGGGAAATGGTGTTTCCACCTGGTTTGGTCCCAGTCTTCATGAGATAATAATTAACAACAGTTATAAAAATAATTAAACTCTGATTATCTATCATTCGACACTAGGAATGACATTTTATAAGATAAAAAGGGGAGTAAAGGATGACCCATTTGGGGTTAGCCTCATTTAAGGAATATTTATCTTGTTAATCATCTAAATGGGTTAACTATTCACAAAGTCTAATAACCCTTTCGTTAAATCGTTCAAGGAATGTACAATTTTATATGGCAATTATTGCAATTTCTATTTCCAATTTTGGAGCACGATTCCATTGCAGCTTATTACCGTTTGTTGCCTGCAATCGAAAGGAGCTCCATTCGAGTATCAACGATAAACGGGGTTTTAAGAAGGAAAAATGTGTATAGGATAGATAAGAGAGGTAGGAAAAAGTGTTTATAGGAAGAGAAAAAATGTACTAGGTTGTCGGGTAACCTCAGATGTTTGCCTCTTTTATTCGTCTTATTTCCTTGATCACTTAAATATATGACTAGATTTCTAGCCTTTGCTTTTATTGACAAACATTTTCTGTAAGTGCAAAGAGCTTGTCGCTGTATCATTCCTTGTTATTTACTTCAATTTTCACTGTTGTTAAATTTTTGTCATCTTTGGATTATCACTGGTCAACAGCCTAAATGGTTCACATATGAGATTATGCTCGCACAACTAATTTCATAATGCTGAATTTGAATCTGATATTTGTTTTTTTCTATCAGACTATATTTTATAGAAAATCAATAGGTACAGATATTCAATATTCCGTCTCTTGTGTCATGCAACAGATATTATAACCCAAAACAGACCAGCTTGTCTCTTATTTGACTGTGCTTACATGACTAATTTCCCATTGTTGAGTATGATTTAGATATTTTATTCTACTATCAGATCTACTTTCTTAAAAAATCAGAAAAATAGTAAATATGATGACAAAATCTTCATTGTTTCATAGCTCTCAGCCATCTTTGCTGCATGTGCTATTGGGACAGATAGAAGCCGATTGCCATTGTGAAAAAAGAACAGCTTTCAGAGAGTCTTTTCCAGAGTCTATAAACAGCCTCTAATCATCTGACCTGTATGGTTCAGACATTTGCAGAATTGTTGCATGAGAGATACTGCGTCCTCACAGTAACAAAGGTTGTTTGCCATCTTGAAAAATGCAGACGGCTCTCTATGTCGATAACGAGCTGTAGTGATACACACTCCAGCTTCCAGCAGGTTACCTGCTTTACTATGGATCCCAGAAGTTCGGTCTTTTCTTTGGACAAGTCTAGGTAGGTCCCTGAGTGATCATGAAGCGCTTCTTGAGTAAAGAGTTTAGGCTTGGTATTTTCAGAGTCATCTCAGTAGTCGTCTTCATTTCAGGTAGAATTAGAATCGGAATCATTCATCAATTCTTGTTCAGTCAGTGGATTTGGGACTGGAAGTTCAGCGCTGTGCAGTACTGGTCAAATTGCAGAAGCAATATTGGGGTACTGCACCTTGCCTCGTGTTATGCTAGTTATTCCTTTGATGTTTGTGAGACAGAAGTAGCAGTCATTGCTGTGGTCTTTGGTTTCACGCCATATCATTGGTACAGCAAACGGCCTTCCTGAGCTTTGCTTACCATACATCCACTCGTTTAAGTGGTTGACACAAGAATTACAAGCTATATAAGGTGCCCATTTCTTTTCTTATCTTGGTCACCCAAAGGACATTTGAATTAACTTTTGTAGTTCATTCGAACAGCTTTTGTGATACGTTTCTTGAGGTTACCAGGAGTAAAGGCGCCACATATGTAACAAAAACGATCAGCATCGTTCATGCACTTGCCACGTTCCATGTTTTCTTAAGTTCAGAGTAATTAGAAATTAGGCAGTTTTTAGATATGCGCTATCATGAACCAGCAATCTGAAACAAACAAAAAAGCACAAATTAGGAAAAAACTATTGCATAAGTGGAACCAATGAACATATAAATTAGTGTATAAATAACTTGGTGCATCAAATATATAGAGACACTGGTTCTGGAAAACTGAGCCCGATACAGTTATACAGCTATACAAATGTCATTATTACATTCAGCAAAACAATTACACTAGAATCAGACCATTTTGATCCAGAACCATGAGAAAATTTTATTTTGTTGAGCTTTTTTTTTCCATTGTTCACTTTAACTTTTAATGTGATTATTTTGTCGGCAACTGATCTTTTTTGTTCTCTTTATTTTTATTTTATTTTACTTCAATATCATTATCATTTATAAATGGGGTAGATCGCCTTGCGAAGGCTTGTTTAAAGTGTAAGTCCGGTAGTTCTTCTTCTTCGGGTTTTATTCGTTGAGTAACTTCTTCTGGCAAGTATTGATCTATCTTTTGCGAATCAATTCAAGAATTTTAAAACGCATCTATAGTTTTCCTCTTAATCGTGTGATGAAAGGCTCTTTTATTATTATTATTATTAGTATTAGTAGTAGTAGTAATACCATTATTATTTGGTTTTTGCTTTTCGTTTTCTCGTTGACGTTCCGTTTTCTCTTTTAGGAGAGGAATAGATAGCAAATTTTAGGTTTTATACCATTTTATAGAATTCTGACTTTATGACAAATTCATAGGATTTAATTAGACGATATTACTTCCGTAACTAACTAACTAAACTATATATATATATATATATATATATATATGGATAAAACCACAGTAATAGGAATAATTTTATATGCGAAACCAGGTTTCGATAGAAATATCCGTCATCGTCAGTCGCTGGTGGACAAGTGAAATACAGAAGTTAAGCAAACACACAAATCAATGGCGCTAAGGTGGAAAATGCGAGAATGTAGCGGCATTTCTTGCTTATTAAGGTATTAGTATTGAATTGTCCGTCGGAATTATTAAAGTTGGGAATTTCTTTTATAAGTGCCTATTCAATTAAGCGTCGATTTATTTAATTGTGAGACTTATAATCTATTTTAGCATTATCAATTTGATGATTTTCATTGGACATATGTAGAAATAAACTCGAGAAGAGGGCACCACGTCGCATATCGCATTTATAATCATTCATTCCCTTGAAAAGTTTGCTGTTTTCACCGATATATGCTTCATTACATGATTTGCATGTAATAAAATAAACTCCCTGTTCTTTATCGATCGATCTATTTTTGGTTAGGCTATTTCTGATCGTATTCTGGTACTCCCCAGCTAATTATAAGCAAAACAAATGTGACAAATATTATGTTACCTTCCCATACATCCCCTTTTAATCAATTTCAAAAACTTAGCACGGACCATCAACATCAATGTTGCCTTTCAGTACCTCAATCCACGTTTCGTCCGCCCACAGTCCCACAGCTATTTCACTTGTCCGACCTAAAGGAAGCCCTAAGCCAAGATTAAAAGCCTACAAAACCGCCATTTTTCTTTCGGTTCCATCCTTCCGCCTAGTAGTCTATCCGGTTACCCAGTCAACAAGTGGATAACGAAACGGACATTTGAAGTCAGATTAAATTCTATAGTACTGCCTACCGCCTTGGCCTCGCTTCGCAATAAATTGGATCACTCAGTTTGCCTATAAACATGTCTCATCTTTACCCCATAAGCCCAAGGAGACACAAATTTATAAGTGTGAATGTAATTAGGAGGGGATGGGGGCGGAAAGGGCATTTTTGATCAGAAGCTGGACGAATCTTCTGCTTATCAAGGGATTAGTGTTGAATTGCCCATTGGAAAAATTAAAGTTTATGTTAGACGCCTATGTATATAGTTGTGAGAATTATAAATTATTTGTGCATTATCAATGTCAATTGAATGGTTTTCATTTGACATGTGTAGGAACAGGCTATATGATATATATATATAGACATCTAATAAAATCGGCTCTTATAAAGGAAATTCCAATACTAATCCTTTGATAAGCAGAAGACTCTTCCGGCTTCTGGCAAAAATGCCCCTTCCGCCCCCATCCCCTCCTAATTACATTCACACTTAGAAATTTGTGTCTCCTTAGGCTTATGGGGTAAAGATGAGACATATTTATAGGTAAACTGAGTGATCCAATATATTGCGAAGCGAGGCTAAGGCGACAGGCAGTACTAGAGAGTTTAATCTAACTTCAAATGTCCGATATCGGATCAAAAATACCAAAACTCCATACCACCCCCACCGCTAGTTACACTCCGACTTGTAAATTTGTGTGTCCTTAGGCTAAGCATCTCTGTATTCATTAGTTTGCCAGCGATTCAAGATGATGAATACCTCCTTCGAAACCTGGTTTCGCAAATAAATTCATCTTAACATTGGTGGTTTCTTTCCTGCGTTTACATGTACGTTACTGTACTTCCTTGGATATATATATATATATATATATATATATATATATATATATATATATATATATATATATATGTGTGTGTGTGTGTGTAAAAAAGATAGTTAATAGTGAAAAAAATAGCATACATAAAGTTGGAAAATAAGAGAGAAGAAAGGCTAATTTGAGTTGGTCGCTGTCGGTCTTTACCTTTTCGATAGTATGCACGACGACGCCTGAAATTATTCTTTATAATTATCGTTATATTCCTTGCTTAATTTAGGCGTGCGAAGTCCTATTATTTCAGTTATTATTATTGATGCTCACTCCTTCGAATGATTTATAGCGAAATATAATTTTATTATTCATAAATTTTATGTGAATTTAAGCCTTCACGATTGTTTTACTGTGCATTATGGATTATCCGCAAGCATTTGGACCTACCTTGGCCCAGTTACTCGTATATTTCGCACAACGCCTCAGACCATTTCAAGATATTTCAACCCAACTAATATAATGGTATTTTTCTTTTTTTTTAAGTGATAGCATCTGTTTGTATAAATTGTGCTCTTCCTTCGATTTATTTAAGTTTAAGATGTAACATTAGACTAAGGTAGTGTGTGCCCTTGATATAGTGATGACGGAAGAGCAAAACAAACGATAATGAAAGACATTCAAAACATACTTTCATTACTACTAGAAAACAAAGGGTTTAAAAAGATCAAAATTGTCAAAAGTCATTTGAATAATCCAGTTTTCTCTACGAGTTCGTGGAGTGTATACAGATAAAGAAATGAGCGTTTGTTTGTTTCATTTTCCTTTGTTTTTATAGTCTTTGTTAGTGTTATTTGTATTGCACGTGTCAGTGACGTATGTAAATATCAAATTATCTTACTGTTCATATTTGTCTGAATGGCACAGAGCTCAAATTGAAGCGTGTGTCTTTGACCTGGATGGGTTTAGCAGAATAAAAGAATTAAGAGTTTAAACTCGTGTCCTGGATGTTTGGACTCAATCGATTTGTGTACAGATTAATGGGTAAAAATTTGACAGAGAAGAGAACTCTCTCTTCTCCTTTTCAAAAGCAAACCACTTTATATATACATTGTGAGGTGAGAAATCCAACTTTAAAAACAGGAGGACCCCATCACGTTTCTTCCTCCTTTTGCATTGTCAGACCTTGCTTACAAGGGTTCTTGAGTGTAAAAAAGAATAGAGCTGCTCGATTGCAAATTTGTGAGCGTGTGGGTAGAAAGATAGGGAATGGAGAGTAGTTATGAGTTGATCGGTGGGAGCTGGAAGACTAGTGAAATAATGTGTGGAAGAAAATTAGAGATTAGCGTATATTATTTCACAAACATAGCCAGAAATGTAAAATGGTGTAGATACGATGATTTCCGGGAAAAGGCTACATAAGATACATTCATTATCCATCCTCTTTGTTTATTAGTCTATTTTTACTTATTTATTCTCTGTTTATAGTTCTTCGCCACCATTAATGGGTAGATCTTTTTCTCGGTGTGTTTTCTCCAAGACTTAAGTAACTTGAAGGGTTTTTGAGTTGTTTTCTCTAGTGACAATTATTTTTGTAGAAAATTCCCCATCTCGTTTGTCGGGATTTCTTTAATTGATAAAGAAATGTGTGTACCCAGGTAAAAGATTTCTCCCTAGGAATAAGGGAGCGTCACTCAGACCAAAATAAAATACAGCAAATTGTGTATTAGAACGTATAAAGCGGAGATGCTAACCTTTTTAATAGAAGGGTCGTTTACAACTTCAGGACATTGACAGAAGTAAACACAAGAAAACTTTTCGAGTATGATGCCTAATACTGGAGGAGAGCCGAGGCCAGAGAAACAGCCCCCACCCCTACCAAATTTTCAACAAAGTAACATCAGTTAAAACAGGGTATATATTTTTTATATTCTTATTTTATTCTTCAAAAGAAGATATATAATTAGTCGAATATTTCTTAATAAGAATCATGTAATATTTACTTTTTAAAGAAATTTATAAAATTACGACGGTAGAGCTAGCATTTAAATACCTATTATTATTATTAAATAGGTTGGTTGGTCATTAAATACTGATCGTAGCTCATTTGCTGACTCTTGACTCGCTAGTATACAGAATACAGGTAATCAGTAGTAGTATTTTAAACTCTCTCTGCTGACGATTACCAAATCACTAGATGGAAAAAGTGTGTTTTCTGCCCCGTCCCAAGGAAGGACTTTACTAGAGAAAAGGATTAGGAGGAAAGCTGCCGTGAGAAATGGTTGGAGCTTCATAAAAATTTCACAAGTATGCGTCAATAACCCTCTAAACAAATCTCATCGACTTAAAGGGTTGAGGAATAAGTTCTTGCGGTTTTATCAGATTTATTCATTACCATTAGCAATTTTAGAAAAACTTCATTTTTATTTGATAACAATATGAAATTTAATCAATAATGTATTCTCCGTTGTTATTTACGACTTCTTCCCAACGTTTAACTAGTTTTTCGATGCCTCTGCAATAAAAATCTCTGGATTTTGACTCGAAGAATTCATTTAACCAGGTTCTTAATTCTACATCAGAATTGAACGAAACGCCGCACAAATTGTTGGAGAGCGATCGGAACAGATGAAAATCCGATGGAGCGAAGTCTGGCGAATATGGAGGGTGCGGCAGGATTTCCCAATTAAGCGTTTGGATGGCGTCTTTTGTCATATTGGCAATGTGAGGAGGAGCATTGTTGTGTTGCAGAAGGACTCCATAACGTCGATGAGGTCGCTTTTCACGAATAGCTTTGGCGAGTCGATACATTTGTTAAACGTAGAGTTCTGCATTGACAATCTCGTTGTTCGCAAGGAGCTCATAAAGAATGATGCCTTTACAATCCCACCACACACACACAGCATCGTCTTTCGTGGATGAAGTCCTTGCTTTAGTCGCGGAAGTGTTTTTTTATTGGGGCTTAGCCATTGTTTTCGATTGTTCATGTTGACATAAACACACCACTTTTCGTTGCCAGTGATGATGAGGTGAAGAAATTTGTCCTTATATCCACGAGTAGCCTTGTGACGAGCAAGCAAACCTGCGGTAATCGTGGAGCGTTGAAGTTTGATGCTTTCGCTCAGAGCGTGCGGAACCCATGCACCGAGTTTTTGAACTTTCCCCATCGAATGAAGGTGATTCACTACAGTTTTCTGATCACACGCCAATTGTACAGCTAATTATCTAGGTCGATTGACGAGGATTTTCATGAAGAAGGTCGTTCAATCGATCTTCATCCAACTTAATGGGGCGACCAGAACGTTCTTCGTCATTTAGATTGAAATGACCGTTTTTGAAACGTGAAAACCACCATTGAGCTGTCCTTTCTGATAAAGCATTATCTCCCGTACACAGCACAAATATCGCGACGAGCTTTGGCTGCGTTTGCATTGTTCTTGTCTCGATTGAAAATTAATAACAAGTGTCGAAAATGTGCCTTTCTTTCAACTTGACATTCCATTTTGAGGGTACAGAATAAAAATTAAATTAACACAACTTTTAAATAAATCGCAATGACTTATTACTTAACTTCAAGACGTAGCCTAAGCAAAACCCTAATAGTCTAGGCTATTAAGAGACGTAGTCTAACCTTTGCAAATTTTACTCTCATTATTTATTATTGTTTCGTAATATGTGCACAAATCACGTTAACAAAACTTAACTCAACACAACAATAAAAAACCGCAAGAACTTATTCCTCAACCTAATACATCAAATGCAACGGTATTAAAAATGCTAGAATCATATGTAAACAACTTAAAACAATTTCGTCAACCTACTTTATCAGAGCAAGGGAAATTTCACCTCACTCTCACACCCATGCGCTGGGATGGGGGGAGGGGAAAATAGGTACCCCAAAAATCGACTTTTAAAAACAGGGGTGGGGAAACTCTCTCCTGCGGAACCAATTTTTTTCGCACTTTCGCACAAATATTTAATAATGAAACTTACAAAATACTTATATATATTTATAAGACCGTTCAAGAATAAGTATTTTTGACCATTTAGTCACATCTGGCAGCTATGCACGGCACCTGGTAACTTGCATTCTTTTGTTCCTCGATCGCTCTTTTGGTTTGCATACCTCGGGCAGTGACAGTATTAAAAATCTCTATACTGATCTTTTAAATTTAACCAGTTTAAAACTTTTTAAATTTGTTTTTAGTCGCGTGCGAGTCTAGTCGGGAGAGAATCTACATCTAACTATGTCGGTCGGTCGGTTCCCTGGTTTTGTCTTTTTTGTAATAACATCCTAACTATTCGGCCGATTTTAATAAAATATGAAAACCTTATATTGTTTTACATTCTCTTTCGAATGCTATAATTGCCAAAGTCTTCCCAAATTTACCCCGGGAATTATTTTGTTTGGGCAATAACATCATAACTATTCGGCTGATACTCTGTTAGACTAGACTAAGCTATAATATGCTATACTCTGCTAGGCAAACCTAGGTACTCGTAGGCTATTATAGGCTAGGTTATAATATGCTAAGCTATGCTAAGATATAATGTACAAGGATAAGATATACTATCCTAATTTAGGCTAGACAATACTAATCTATGCTTAACTAAGGTATAATAGGATAGTATAGGCTATACTTGTCTAGGGTAGTTGATGATTGGTTAGGTTATACTATACTAGGCGAGGCTAAGCTAAGCTATGCTAAGCTATCCTAGGCTAGATAGGGCTATACTATGCTATGCTATGGTAGGCTAAAGTATAATAGGATAGGGACGGCTATGCTAGGTAATACTATGTTAGGATACGATAGGCTAGCTAACCAAGGCTATAATAGGCTAAACTATGCAATGTCATTCTATTCTATAATACGCTATACTATTCTAGAATATATTATGGTTATATTAGGCTATATTATGTTAGGTGTAGTTATGCTAGAATAGGCTATATCAAGCTAGCCTATAGTATGCTAGGCTGGGCTATCGTATGCAAGGATATATTTATAGTAGCCTATTCCAGCTTGGCTATACTAGGCTAGGTTACTCTAGACGAAGCTAGGCTAGGCTCTGGCATGCAATGTTAAGCCATACCTTGCTAGGCTAGGTTAGGCTAGGCTAGGCTAAGCTACAATAGGCGATGCTATGCTAGGCAAAGCTATACTAGGCTAGGCTAAGCTAGGCTATACTATAATATGCTTCCTTAGACTAGGGTCTACTAAACTAGGCTAGGCTATACTAGGATACGTTAGGCTACTATACTAAACTAAGGTAGGATAAAGTAGCCTATACTATTCTAGATTATACTAGGCTAGCTAGATTACACTAAGCTAGACTAGGTTAGGCCCGGCACAGCTAGGTTATTCTATTTTACGCTAGGCTTGGTTATACTAGGCTAAAACAGGGTAGGTTATGCTATGCTATGCTTGGCTATGATATGTTTGGCTATGATATGCTATGCTATACTAGTATAGAAGTTTAGGCTAGGTCTTTTTTAGGCTATACTAGGCTATGCTAGGCTGAGCTATTCTCAACTATGTTATGCTAAAATATGTGGCTATACCAAGGTGCTCCCAAGGTTACTCCGGGAATTATGGAAAGTTTTGAATGCCCTAAGTTCATAAATCAGAATAAGTGAGGGCACGCAACTTTTTGGTCAGCAGACCTTGTTGATGCCCTTATTAATATGGCAAGTGGTAGTGGAAATCTTAAAAGATAAAGTGCTGGTTAATGTGCTATATTTAGTGAATAATGGACTGAAACCTATTTATTTTTAATAAAATTAATGATGGTGATTTAGTGTTATTTCCAACGAACAAGTTTCCGTTTATAAAAAAAAATAATCTTGAGTGGCATTTTTCATTTTATGAATAGACATAAGAAAGACATAGATTAAAAAGGATCTGAACGTTTAGACAAGATAGTTTCCTTGAAAGATAATCTGGAGAAAAGACAAACTTTCTTGCAAAAGGGTATTCAAGAAAGTGAATCTGTAACCCGAGCTAGTTATGTGTTATACGAAAAAAATTGCTAACAAACTTAAACCACATAGCGATGGTGAACTCATAAAGAGTGTATCGTTGAGATTTTATGCCTAGAAAAAAATAAGTGTTTGAAAATGTTAGCTTATCAAGAACTGTTTATGACCGTATCAAGGAAGTGGCGGGTGACCTTCAAATTTATTTGAAAGTAAATTCAGAAGAATTTGTGTTTTATTCGTTGGCCATTAATGAGACAACTGATATGTCTAATAAAGCAACAGATAGCTAACTTTATAAGTGGGATAACTGCAGAATTTAATATAAAGAAAGAATTTCTTGCTTTGAAATCAATGCATAGAATAGTAAGAGGTGAAGATTTGTTTCAATTAGTAGACTCAACATTAAAGGATTTTGTTTTGCAGTATAAAAAACTTAGTGATCATGTAACAGATGGCGCTCTGTCTATGGTAGGACGTGAAAAATCAACTCGGAGGTAAGATCAAGAATAAATTTAAGAAGTGTTTTTTAAATTCAAATATTTTAATTTTTGTTTCATTGTTTTATTCATATGGAAAATTTATATGACAATCACTAGAGCTGGGTAAAGTGATGAAAGTTGCAACGTTGGCCGTTAACTATGGAATTTAAAGATTTTCTGCAAGATCTTGAATCAGAATATGGGCATTTAATATATCATTGCGAAGGTATATGGCTAAGTAAGCTTAATTAACTTAGTAGTTATTTCAAAATGCACCTTCAGTCTATGCTTAATTGTTATAACTTCTTTAATATTAGAATCCTATTTTAAAAAAATGCAGTAGCTCTTGAGTAATAATTTTCCAATTTCCGTGGTGGCAATCAATAAATATCTTGCTCATTTATGTTTTCTTATATGAAGAGGAAGGATAGGAGAAACCACAAGTGGTACAAGGTTCTTTATTACTGACGTTTCGCTCCTCTGGAGCTTCCTACGAAAAACAAAAACTAAGACAAGAAATGTTTCAATGCTTATAAAAAGGTAGAGTAAGACGGGAAGGAGTTTGGAAGAGAGTGGGAGGGGAATCTAGTGAGGGAAAAGGAAGGGAGGGGTAGCATGAAAGGTGCCCGGTGATCGGGCATTGTCCGTTATCAGTTATTTTTTCCTCACTAAGGAATCTTTATTTGCCTTTTTTTTCTCTCTTTTTTATGCTGTCCCACTGTGGGATCTTGTTAAACTATTCCACTGCAGGATCTTTTTATCTTGTCCAACTACGAGATCTTTTTGTTCTCGGTTACTTTTTTCTCTAGGTTAATATTGTTATTTCTCCTTCTTCTCTCTCTGTATATTTAAATGTACATTGGCGTTGGTTCCGTTGTTATAGTGTTAGGGAGATATCTTATGCATATACCTCCCTCTGCATCTGGGACTGAACATAACTTTGACTATAATCCGAGCTCGTCGCTGATTCGTCAGTTTGCTGAAAGGCCGAGCCCCAATGTTGGAGCGCTCGATCGCCGCGAATTTGCTCTTCTGCATCTTTTCATGTTAAAGGAGGCAAATAAAAGGGCAAGCCACTCGACCACGTTCCGACCTATGTTGAAGAAGCCAGAGTTGGTGTTCAAGCATTTTGACATGGCTATGAATGCCGCTTTAAATTACTTCCTCATCCTTTCGTTCGATGGATATGAGACTGCTCTTGTATCCCTCCAGCTGATGTGATGGTTGGCGTCTCGCATGTATTCGGTGAGAGCGTTGCTGAACCACCTAGCCCGAATATCCTTCTTATGCTCCCTCACTCTGGTGTCAGACTCATGTGTGTCTCACCGAACGCCTACGAATTCCGACCATCGCATCAGCTGGAGGTAGGTAAGAGTATTCGCATATGCATCTCACAAAGGAGGAGGAAGCCATTGGAATCGAAATTCATATCCACGTCAAAATGCTTGAACACCAACTCCGGCTTCTTCAACATTAGTCTAAACTTGGCCGAGTAAGTGGTTTTCACTTTCCTTTGCCTCCTTAACCGTGAGAAGATGCAAAAGAACTACTTCTCGGCGATGGATCACCCTAACACTAGACCCAACGACGAGCTCAGACTATGATCAAAGTTATGTTCACTCCCATGTAAATATAAGATGTCAGGCGCGTTATTGCTTGTCCAACAGTGTATCGAAGATTGCTCTGCCTAAACAATCGTCTTCGCTTCAGAATCTACAACTCTTTAAAGGATGCAATGCCAAGGAGAAGAAGCCTCTAAAATCGTGATCAGTGAATCTTTTAGGGAATTGCTTTACCATCTGGCCGAATGATATTGTCTCCCCGAAATTCCAGGATTTAACCCACGTGGACGCTTTAGGAGGGACTAATTCCTCCGCAGCATACTGGTGCACTTCAACGCCCCAATACCTAACCGTTTGTCACTGAAGGGTAGTGGCCGATTGATTGGAGATTCCTCTTGCTTCGGTTGCTCCCAACAATGGCAGTAGCGAGCGTGGGCAGGTTGATTGGAGATACCTCCTGTGCCTACTCTGCTTGAAAGAGGGGTATTTTGTCCTCACCCCCTGGATACAGTAGAGAAGTAATAGACTGAGGGGAGATTACTCCTGTATCTATCCACCTTGCCTAGTCAAAAACGACTGAAGTCCTACTGATTAGAGATTCCTCCTGTCTCGCTCTTAGCCGTGGATGAGGGGGTTGGTAGTAAGACGATTTCGTCGTGATTGCTTTGATGCACTTGGGTGATGAAGGAAAAATGAGCCTCCGGGGAGAGCCGCCGGATCTACATGTCTCGCTATGACAGAAAAAAGAAGAAAGGTATTCGAGGTCATCTTCGGCCATCTGGATATCTTTGAAGAAACTCATCGAGCAAGGATGTGGATATACAGCCATATGCCATAGCCACTCCGATCTAGAGAAGTTGACCTCCAAAAATGCACTTGAACTTTCCGACCAAATCGAACTCGAGCCGAAACCTGCCCCTTCAGTCACTGCAAGAAAGGCGCTGGTCTGCAGGCAAATCAACTCATGGGTGAGGACAAGAACAGGAACATTAATAAAGGCAAAGATTGAAATGAACTATGCATGGGCGAAAGGCGCGGAGATCATCAACTTCTGCAACCTAACGTATGTTTTTAAGGTGATCTTTAAAGAAAGAAAGATAGCGGAACGGGCAAAGTTGATCGGATTGAGACTTTTCAATATGGCCATTGCTGACTTGTTTCTTCTACTATAAAATAGAGGATCACTTTACGCGATATTGGCCAGAAAAGTGCTCGGAATGTGGGCAGAAAGAACAGGCATGGATGAGCTGTGTTTCAAAATAAAAGATGTGCCTAAACTGTTCAGGGCCACATAGAACCACGAGCATGCAGTGGGCTATGCGCAGAGAACATCTGAACCGCAAGAAGATTGCAGACAGGGTCTCCGCAAACCGATCATACGCCGCTGCGACAAGAACTCCTACGCAAATATCTGTAACCTAACCCAAACCTCAGCCACAAATCATCCTTCAACTGGCTGACTAGACCCTCGCGAAGCAATTGGAGCGCACGCTACACTTGCACATCCTAAACTACGCAGCCCCTGGCTCCTTTAACACGGAACTAAACAAAATGATGGAGGCGAATGACATGGAATCCTTAAAGCCCTCCGACCCTTTCTCTGTTAAAGTTCTAGCCTTGAGAACTGTAGCTCCCACCTCAACCGCCACGAAAGTGCCAACAGATACGGCAGAAGAGGTGAATGTAGATCCTAAAGGGTCGGAATCAGTGGAGGAGAAAATGGACACCACTGGCTCTTCCACTGAGCGACCTCCCCCAAAGATTCATCTCATAAAAATGGAAGAGTTATCCCTAGTGCAAAAAGGCGAAGACAAAGAAACTACCAAGACATACTTACTCAATGCCAGTAAAATCATCTGGCCATTGCAGAAAACAAAAACACCGCCCAAACTAGGACCTTCACCAGTCTGAACATCGCAACAGGTATCCTCAAGGGGTACGTTAATGATACAACGACTACGCAACAGAGGAGGAGGTAGTTGGGACCGCCTTGCTTGAAAAAAAAACGGTAAAACTCTAAAACTCGTCACTCAAATTCTTATGAGTCGTCTGTATAAAAAGCTTCGTTCCTAAGTAAAAAAATGTCCCTGACTAAGCCCAAAAAGTAAATAGAGCTGCAATAATTGGCCTAACATAAACACGACTCCGAAAGAGGCCCGGCGATTTACTTTCCTGGCTGCCGTGCTGACGGGACTCAGCGCGCCTCTTCTCCTTCTTTCTGACGATCTCTATCACAACTTCCTCGATCGGCTCTAATATCACAGGGTTGACCCTGACTAGTTTCCTCTCACCCAACTAACCCAGATCAGAGCTGAGGAGGAAGGCAATGCCCCCCCAAAACTGAGCTCCAGGTTGGGGTGGTGGGTTTTTAACAACCTTCTTCATCCCCACCCACACCTTCATCACTTACCCTTTCTTTCTCCTTTCACTATCTATAACTTTTTACGCCGTGCCTAAGATGGAGCCACCATACTGATGGGCTGCCACGTTACTAGGCGGGAGGAGTGGCCTAAAATGGCGGTGGCTGTTTCTTCCGGCCAGGTATTCACCCCTTGCAGAGCGGGCTACTGCGTGGGGTGATGAGCGTTTGCATCCCGTGACAAGAATAGCGTCACCATTCCCACCATACGCTTTCGCAGGGGACACTCCAAAACTCTTCAAACGGAAGGGAGCATTACTCCTTTCCTAGGCCTACGGGTGTAGGGGACTCCCCTTCACCCCCTTCTCAGGAGTTTCCCATGGGTGACTCTCTCTTTCCAGCGGCATTCCCTAATTTTCTTTCACAAGAGACTGCCAAGAAAGCACGAGGGCGGCCCAAAATTGACTGCTCCCGGTGGGAGCGTGTCGATAGGGCTTAGCCCATTAAGGGAGCGAGGGATGGCAGGGTCTGCCGGCCTATGGCCCCTAATGTCCTGCGTGCTTGTGCAAAAAGCTTGTAGGGGTCAGTATACCTGCCCCCTTCTCTTCCTTGACGAATACCGGTTCGCCGGGCCAAGAAAAGAAAAAGCGTTCCTCGAATGGGATCCGCGGTGTCTTGGGGGAGATGGCCACATGGATTCCCGCCCTCCACTCGTGAGATGGACATTGTCCCTGAGGTGACCCAGCCCCAGGCTGTATGATCTTACATGGGGTCGAAACGGTCTCAGTGCTAAGCAAAAAAACCCATGTCCGCCCCTATGTAAGCTCCTCCTCAGACGGCTCGGGTCCCCGAGGCCTCACAAAGAGAGGAGGGATCTCCTCCCTCGTCTGGTGCTTCCTTGACAGGCAAGAGCTTCTGATTTCAGTAAAGGATCTTGCCGAGGCCGACCGATCAGGCCTAGGGGCAACTACCGTCGCAGGATTGAAGCAAGTAATTCCCCACCCTCTTATACTAAGAGAAAGAAGAAGAGGAAAAGACTCGGGGCACCTCCCCCTCCGAGAGAGACACAAGAACGGATGGAGCCGCTGCCGTTTTGGTATGCGACCGAGCCAAAAACGCACATCCAGTCCAGTGCTCACCGGGTCGAGAATCCTTGAAATAGATCAAAAAGTGCGAAGAGCGGAGCCTCGACTACGTCGGGGCCCGTCATTCAGAGGCTACCTTGTGTATTCGAGTTCGCTGGTTTCAAGCGCTGACTTGTTATTCACTCCACTGATGGCAGCATGTTGGTCTATCCGAGGAGAGCTCTAGCTTGTCTGATTGGTAGAGAGCCGAAAGTGACATGTTTCTCGGGCAGCAGCCTTTTAGCGAATGCGTCTAATCCATCCGAGGCAGCAATGATTAGTGCCTTTCTAACACTTGATGGCAAGCCTGTGAGTGTGACGCGTACTCTACTATGAACTTCGTGAAATGAGTCATTTGTGTGAGGGAACTCGCAAATACTTCATAGATGATATCACCTTAGATCTGGCCAAACATGTAGCGTTCAGAGTCGACCGTGTGAAGAGAAAACAGGGAGGGGCCTCGAGACCCACCCCTGCATTCTTCGTCATTGACTGCGACAAGCTCCCTTAATCAGTGCGTCACGGTTGGTATCGTTACCACGTGACGGCATTCATGCCACTACCTTAGAGGTGCTACTAGTAACACTGCTTCGGCCATACAAATCGTTCCTGTTGAGGTGCAAAGTCGGGCTTACCCGAAGTCTGTGTATGTTGCTCCAAGGCCGCACACAATAAGTCCAAATCGTTTGTGGCGAAGTGTGTCAATTGTGGAGAGCCGCAGCCCGCTTCTTCGAATCAATGTGGTGCGTATCGCCTTGTGAAAGAAATACTGGCCGTTGTGGCCCAGGATCGTCACTCATGTCACGAGGATAAGAACTTATTCTTGGCGCGTGCGGCTATGTATGGGACCTCTTAAGCCTCAATGCTAAGTAAGACACTCTCTGCTCCTTGCACTCCCCGCCTACGAGAAAGGTCGTTTCTGCGCCCATTCGGAACCTTTCTGCAGGCAATATTCACCCTGGGCGCTCCGCTGGTAAAGCTGGCGGCACAAAGGGTTACCGGGGCTCTTAGAGATGCCCTCGAAAGGAGGACAGCACGAAAAGAGCTTTGACTCGTTTGCCCACACCCAGAGGTAGGCTGAGTGCCTCGGAGACGGTGAATCCTCCAGAAGAGGGTCCCTTGCATACGAAGCAGCCCCGCTTGCCTAAGGTTTCGAGGTTGAGGGAGAAAGGATTCGCATGGTAAGCCCAACCTCCCCTGATAAGTCATCGAAGGCGACAGCGCATTGTCCTTCAAACAGCGCCCGGAGTTCTTCCGCCGCGAAGCGTACGGTAATTCCCGTGTCGGTCTTCTCTTCGAAAAAGGACCCCGCATCCCCTCTGAGCTAGCCTGGATGGCATATTCCCTCAATGTATTTGCCGTGGACTTCAGACTAACTGGGAGGGGCTGTGAAAGCTCGTATCCTCCCGTTCTCCGTTAGCTATCTTTTTGCAGGAGACCATGCTAAACGAGTGCCCCCTGCCCATCCTCCCGTGGTATAAGGGGTTTGCGACCCCACCACCACGGGATGGGGGCCTGGCGGGAGGATGCGCGATTTACACCCGGCATGATGTCTCCGTTCTTCTCTTCGCTTTAGATACCTTCTTTAATGCAGTAGTTGGGTAGCTGCACCTGGATAGGAGGTATAATTTTATTTCCGCGTACATTCCACCGTAAGCATAATTAGACGCGAGGGACTTCCACTATGTCGTGGCGCAGTTGCCGAGGCCGTTTATCTTACTCGGAGATCTGAACGGTAGATACCCCCTCTGTGGAGACTACTCGATTAATAGCAAGGGCCAACTTTTGCCGACCTGATCGACGAGTTGGAGATAGGTGTCCTAAATGTAAATGAGTTCATGCATCACTACCCGAGAACCGCTTTACTTTTCTGTCTCGATCTATCTTTATGCGCTCCGGATGCACAGGCTGATTTTTTGTCGGGGGTGGTCGATGATCTTCATGGTAGTGATCACTTTCCCACTCAAATATGATTTTCTGGGCCGCTTCTGCCCGAGAGCCTGCCCCGATGGTGCTTGGCGCAGGCGCAGTTGCCCGCATTTCAGGAAATGACTGATTTTTCTGTCTCAGTCGAGGAGTGTAGTTTGGTAGATGGAGCCTTTGAGTTTTTCTCCGGCAACTTCATCGCCATGGGCCGAAATACTATTCCTAGAAGTCTGGCCGTTTTGCAAGCCGACCGATCCCGTGGTGGTCAGCGTTGTGCTTATATGCGTTATAAGCGCCAACAAAACGATTTCACTGTCAGTGAATTTCGTCGAGCTAGAGCTAGGCTCCGGTATATTTCAAAGCACACCCACCGCTCTTCTTGGCGGGCATACGTGTCTTCACTTAACGGAAAGACCCCTCTAGCAGAGGTGTGGAAGCGAGTCAAAAGGTTTCGGACAAGTTCTTGCAGGAACGCCCTCCCGTTTTTTTTGAGAAAGGAACCAGAATTCTGAGCCCCGCGTCCGTATCGGAATGCTTCGCGACCGCTTTTTCCGCATTCTCTAGCCGGGTCGCTGATCCGCCAGCATTCATTGCGCGTCCTAATGTCGCAGAAGGCCGCCGACTGGACTTTACCTCCAGAGGCAGAGAACCCTTCAACGAAGGGTTTACTCTAGGATGATTTGTGTTCCGCTCTTGCTTCGTGCTCAGACATCGCCCCTGTTCCGGACGATGTCCCGTACGCCGTGCTTCGATGCCTGGGTAATGGAGCAAATTCCTGACGAATCACTATTGTGCTCGCTTTTCGCAAACAGGGGAGAGATCACTCTACGCCGGCCGGTTTCCGACCAATCTCTCTAACGTCCTACGTGTGCAATTCAATGCAAAAATTTGTAACTGTTAGATTAGCCTTTTTTTTCTAGACAGCAGATGCCATCTGTCTTCTGTACATTGCTGCTTCCACAAGTACCACTCAATGTCGGATTCTCTGCTCCGACTGGAATATGCTGTCTGCGAGGCCTTTCCTTGTAGACATCACTACGCCACGGTATTTTTTCGATCTGGAGAAGGCCTATGATACCTCATTGCGATACGGTATCATGGAGACTCTCCCCACGATGGGGGTTAGGTGACGCCTCCCATTGTTTATATCTAAATTTTTGCAATAATTGACGAGATCCGCGTACAGGTGGTGAGACCCCTCTCCGGCCAAATGGTCAGGAAGAGGATGCCTTGCAGGGAGTGTCTTCAGTGTCACACTCTTTGCCCTGAGCATCAGCAGTATCACATCAGTACTGCTGGAAGATGTTCTCGCTACGCTTTACGTGGACGACCTTTCGATCTTCTTTGGCGCTTCTCAGATGCCAACTCTGAAGCTTCGACTCAAACAGGCATTTAACCGCGTCTCTCGCTATACTGAAGCGCACAGGCTTCGGTTTTCTTTACCTTAGACTAAAGTGGTGCACTTCTGCTGCCATCCACGGCTCCATCCTTACCCAGACTTATTTATGAATGGGGTGCGCCTGAAAGTGTTAGACTCGCAATTTACATTGGTCTTGTATTTAACCGACGCCTCACCTGAGAGGCTCATATTCGCAGCCTTATGGTCTCTTGTACCCGCACTATGGATATTCTTCGTTCCGTAGCGTTCAGTGCTTTGGGCGCTGATAGGGCTACTGCTTTACTTTTTTATCGATCCTTTGTTCGTTCAAAGCTCGACAACGGATGCGATTTTTATGCATCCGCAGCCGAGCGTGTATTGCGGAAGGTGGACTCGATTCACCACACCGGCCTTTGCCAATTAAGAGCTTACTTGTCGATGCTGGGGAGATGTCACTCGCTCTGCGCCGTTGCACAGTGCATTATTCGCTTTTACGCACGAACCCGTCTCTCCCTCAGTCGCCAACAGCTCTCCCTCCATCCTCAGATATATGAAAAAAAAAATTTTAAATGTCTGGGTCGAAATTAAATTTCAACGTAAAACATCTACTTCCTACAGGTTTCTTCTCTCGAAACTGATGGAGGAACAATTTAAAACTTAAGGAAAAGTTAATCCCTAGCCGATTTTATATGTGAAGGAAATGAAGTAGCGGGTGGGTTCAGCACAAATTTGGGGATTAAGAATGATGAAAATAGGACCGTTGCTAAATATGATTTGAAAAGTTAATCGCTCCAAAATTAATGATAAATTGAGGGAATGTTGGAAAGCGCGCTAAATTGTCGAAAATTTAGCGCGAAAGATAAAATTGAATATTTTGGCGTCAAATATAAAGGGGAGGGGGGGGTGATCATATGTTTCTGGTTTGAGTCAATTGTTATTAATGTCATCCCCATCTATTGACACTACCCGGCAAGGTCAATGATCCCCTAGTGCCTTTCAAGGAGATTTTATTTACGTATAAACATATGAACATTAATATATAACATAAAATGAGGCATATTTTGCAATGGATTCCAAAGAAATTGTTAAGGTACTGTGAATATTTGTGGAAGGTGAAATGTGCGTGGAAGAGCTGGAAGGTCCGCAACTTTCCTGAGCTTTCCTCCATTTCGAAACTGAAGTAGGTAACTGTGCATGATCCCATATATAACCAAAGAAGGGCAAAAGAGGGTTAATTCTTTGTTTATTAGGAGGAGCTGAATGAGTGAAGAGACTTGCGTACCCTCCCGCATGCTAGGGAAGCAAGCAGTCTACTTTTGCTAGGTAACTTCGGCTCTCGTTTACATCCCCTGACTTCACTATTTTAACACCCTTTCAAAAAGTTTTAGGGGTGACTCCTAGCATCATATATAGATTTATTATTTCTCTACATGTCAAATAATGTATTAGGTTCTTTAAATTCTTTTAAACTTTAAAATTACGAGTAAGTAAAAAATGTATTACATTCGAAATACTCTTTTGAACTCTAATGCTAATTATTCCATTAATGTATTCTTCCCATAATATTCTTTTGAAGTTTATAATTATGTACTCAATGTTTTACATTTGAAATATTCTTTTGAACTTTGAGGTTAAGTATTCCATTAATGTATTACGCTCATAACATTCTTTCGAACTTTGAAATTAGTACTCAATGTATTACATTTGAAATATTCTTTCGAACTTTGAGGTTAAGTATTCCATTAATGTATTACGCTCATAACATTCTTTTGAACTTTGAAATTAGTACTCAATGTATTACATTTGAAATATTCTTTCGAACTTTGAGGTTAAGTATTCCATTAATGTATTACGCTCATAACATTCTTTTGAACTTTGAAATTAGTACTCAATATATTACATTTGAAATATTCTTTCGAACTTTGAGGTTAAGTATTCCATTAATGTATTACGCTCATAACATTCTTTTGAACTTTAAAATTAGTACTCAATATATTACATTCGAAATATTCTTTCGAACTTTGAGGTTAAGTATTCCATTAATGTATTACGCTCATAACATTCTTTCGAACTTTGAAATTAGTACTCAATGTATTACATTTGAAATATTCTTTCGAACTTTGAGGTTAAGTATTCCATTAATGTATTACGCTCATAACATTCTTTTGAACTTTGAAATTAGTACTCAATGTATTACATTTGAAATATTCTTTCGAACTTTGAGGTTAAGTATTCCATTAATGTATTACGCTCATAACATTCTTTTGAACTTTGAAATTAGTGCTCAATGTATTACATTTGAAATATTCTTTCGAACTTTGAGGTTAAGTATTCCATTTATGTATTACGCTCATAACATTCTTTTGGACTTTGAAATTAGGACTCAATATATTACATTTGAAATATTCTTTCGAACTTTGAGGCTAAGTATTCCCATAATATATTACGTTCATAAGATTTTTTTGAAAGAGAAAGTAAAGTAATTCCATAATTGACGAAGCAAACATGTTCTCTCGAAAAGTGACCTATAATACCGACCCTGAATGAGAGGGCGTTTAAGAAGTTTAGTCATGTGTATTTTCAGTCATTTTGGAACTGTATTTGGGGTGTAAAGTTACCCAAGTTGTGTTTGGGTTGGGTTCATATCCTTAGCCTTAGTTAGTCAAATTGAACACTCATAATAACCATTAGTAAAGATGAATGCACACACAATCTACCTAGATTAGCACTTCATCTTTGCGATGTTCATCTCGTTTTCATGATTTTAATGCATATATAACACTTCGATCAAGGGTATTTATTGGGTAGATTCCTTTATTCGCCAGCATTTCTTTTACCTCCTTTTTAACGATAGCCTTTGTTTAACTCCTTATTAACGAGGGATTTTTTTACGTCCCTATTAACGAATACTTTTTTTTACCTCCCGATTAACGCCAGTTTTTTACCTTTCCTATTACCGACCGCCTTTTTTTACCTCCCGATTAGCACCAGCTTTTTTCCCTCCCTATTACCGACCGCCTTTTTTTACCTCCCGATTAACACGAGCTTTTTGCCCTCCCTATTACCGACCTCCTTTTTTTATCTCCCTATCAACGACTGACATTTTTTAACTCCCCATTTAATGCAACCTTTTTTTAATGCCCTTTACTATTTTCGACCGTAAATTATTTTTTTCCTAGAATATTTTTTTACTAAAATAGTTTTTGTCTATCATTTTTATACTAAAGAATTAATTATGTAGGTTAGGTAGGTTACTTTATTAAAACAAAAACTATCAAGCAAAATATTTCACAAAATACCAATAATTCAACCTAACCTAACCTAATACTTTAGTAAGTTAAAAAAAACCTAAAAAAATATTTTAGCAAAAAGAATCGATGTCACTAATAGGAACGTCAAAAAAATTGGCTGTCTTAAATAAGTACCATTTACTGTTTTCTTATATTAAATCCAGCAATTTTTGTGCAATAATAATTACAATATTACCCAAATGCCACGTGAGTACAATCATGCTAACTAAAAACATGACAAGCTAAAAGGAAAGAAGATTCCGAGACAATAGTTAAATTATTTATAGCCTGAGATGAGGATCAGATTGACAGCGTGCAAATAAATAATTGATCCCTAGATCATTATACAAAAAATCTAAGAGTAATAATTACTGTATTTTATTTACACCAGAGGGTATAAAATACGTTCATAAGAAAGTAAGGTAAATTTGGGGCTGAGGGGGGGATGGGGGGGGGGGGTATATGGCGCGAGTAGCAAAGAGATAAAACTCGGGTGGATAGTTTCGGCCTAAATTACCTTGCCCTTAAGGACAACCGTGCCTGAAAAGTTCGGGGTTTTCATTTAATATTTAGGCATTGATCGTATCTATTCTTTTCTTCCTTTTCGTTTGTTCTTCCCTCTTTCTTTCTTTTTCTTTTGTTCTTCCTTCTCCCTTGCTCTCCGCTCTATCCTACGCTTCTCTCCACTTTTACTTGTTCTTCCTTTTCCCTTGCTTTTTCCTCTCTCTCTTTCTTCCCTCTCTCTTTCTCTTTCCTCTCTCTATATCTCCCCTCTCTCTATCTCTCCCCTCTCTCTTTCTCTTTCCCCTCTATTTCTCTTTCCTCTCTCTATCTCTCCCCTCTCTCTAGCTCTCCCCTCTCTCTAGCTCTCCCCTTTCTCTTTCTCTTTCCTCTCTCTTTCTCTAGCTCTCCCCTCTCTCTTGCTCTCGAACGGAAGGGTTCCTATATAATGTTCAGAGTCTAATCGTCTGAACAAATCGATGGAGCAAATGTGAACATTAGAGATTCTTTATCTGTGAAGTATCACGCAATGGCCATTTGCTTTGCTCTCTGAGGTCATCTTTCGGTCTGCACAAAACCCGAAGTAGTTTACGCTTATCCTTGCGGCAAAAGACCTCCGGCTGCTCACGAACGTATATAAACATCACTAATGTCTGATTTTGAATCAATAGAGTTAGATAAAGAAACACTAGTGTTATCAATAAATAATCCAAAATAAGTATTACAGAAGAATTGCAGAAAGGTCTTAAATTATTTCGCTCTCTGATGTCACTTAGTGTGTGCGGATGCAAAAAAAAAGCTTCTTCCATTTAAAAGGATATTGTCGTAGAAAAGGCTCCCGACGATATACTATATATATATATTCTTTGTGGGGATTATTCTATATTCGAGTGCGGGGTTGATCAGATACCCGAGAATGACTCTACGTTAATAAATAGACCTGGTGAGGGCTTATTTATCTTTAAAATACTTAAGAAGTGGAACGGAGCCCAAGGATCAATAATATTGCAAACATTAATAAAATAGAATTTTATTAATTAATCTAACAAAACAACACATGGAAAATATTTTCATGACCGGAGATTAAAATGGGAGATACACATGAAATGAAAAAGGTCATGGGTTAAATTTCACTAAGCAGAGGATTGAGATTTGGAGGGATTTAAAATCACAAAACAAACAAGAAAGTCAAGGGTCGGCTAAATCCGTGTTAAAGCACGGAGTAACGTTGGCACAAAGTTAAATAGTTAAATGCAATTTGCAACTTACGTATTTATAAGGTCGTCGTGCAGAGGAAGGCGATTTGAAGAAATGGCTTCGGTCCAACTGGAGATTTCTTTCCCAGGATGAGGGATTTTTAGGAGGGTTGTCCTTAACGAGGGGGAAAGGACCGACTTCGAGGAATGAGAGCGAAGTGGGGCTCGGGAGTACGAGCAATCCTGGAGACAGGAAACCGGAGATGTTCTGGATGAACAATTGAGGTTATTGGGGTAACCAAGCGTTCTCTTGAAGAACATCAAAAGGGAGGGGGGGATTAAATTACCACTGACGTGATATCAGGGGAACGAGAACCGTTTCTGGTCGAACGGGCTCAAAGAACAATGACTGTTCTAAAGTTGGTCTCTTCTGAACAACAGGGGGGGGGGGGCTGTTGACTTGGCGTCTTGAGGGGCACGAACCTTGGCACTCAAGGATATTTTCCTCTTCTGGTCAATAAGGGGGTTCTCGGGGTAGAGTTCCTAGGTGCACAAGGGAGACCGGATCGGCGTGATGCCTCGCGAAGATAATCGGGATCTGATTCAAATGCGAAATTCTATCGCATAAATAGCCGGAGCCAGCCTCTCGGGTTAGAGGACAATGGGGGACTTCCAGGGAATGTCCCGGTAGCGCTTGGAAATTCAATCTGGCCAGATTGACGCTTACAGGCAAACGGGGAATTGAACCTCCTTGATTAAACTTGAAGCGGGAGAAGATAATACTCAGGAATGGTGGGCGATAAGGACGCCATGCTACTCTCTTCTCGCAGTATGCACGTGGGAAGCATGAGTTTCAATATGTGATAGAAGTGAGGCGCGGCCGCCTTAGGCAATTCTATCACAGATATGAACATCGAAATTTTGAATTAAAATTATGTAGTTTGGGTAAGGCAAGAATGGGCTTATTAACCATCAATAGGTTCAATTTTATCTTCTTGAGTGTTTATCCTCTTTATTCAGGCTTATTCAAGAACGCTTAAGAATGTTCTCCAAGTTCATTACCAAGTTAAAATAGGTTGTTATCTCAGCCTCTCGCCCTTATTTTTTCATCGGCTTAACTGTCTCGATATTTATTTACTTTGCCCATCTCGTCTTTCTCTTCTGAATAATAAATTTCTCTGCACATCATGTTTATTTTCGTAATTAATTTAATTAAGAGTAACTCAAATCAAAGCCGGTATTCAGTGAAAATAATTTAATACAAGAAAATTACAATGTCACAAAATGGCGCCTCAGTTCACTGAAGTTAAATTCCAGACCAGCTAAATAGATAAGGAAATCAAGGCAGTCTTGAAGAGATCTTTATTAACGGGAAGGAAAGAGGTCGAAATCAACTCACTTTCCTCTTGTCGTGTATCTTCATTAGTACGAGAAGTGGCAATGACTAAATATCGGCTAAATTATTGATGATATATCCTTTTAACTGTTAAATAAGTAAATGATACTATTACTAATAATAATAATATACTATATGTCACCCACAGACAGACAATAACAATCAACTGAACAGCCCACATTGTTTACATCTTTTTGACATATTGAATGGTAACTTAGAAATTAGAATTTCAGTGTTTCCACAAGATAATACCACTAAATGTAATTGTTTGATATATGTGAATAAAAATTACTTAGAATTTAATTTTTTAACTGGTGGTTTTAATTAATAGCCTTAGAATTTATTTGTTAAGGGCAAAAATGCTTTGTTTTCTTTCAATCAATCTTATCTTTAAATCTTTAATAATATAATCAATCTCTGTCAGAGATGCATTTTGAGAGTTCCACTTTTAGGGAAATCATGAAATATTCAATTCTGAATATTTTCAAAATACAAAAATGGCTCGGCAAATTAATTTTCAAAAAACTGCCTTAAAATAGTAGGACATTATTTGTGAGACAAGAACTGTACTTTTAAAGAACTGATTGGTCGAATAATTTTCAACGACAGGCCTAATATCTGTTACAACTCTACGTCAACATTATCACAAATAAGTTTTAGTTCTTCCACTCTGATTGTATGAATGTAAATATATGAGTAGATTTTTACAACTTTTACATTAATAGGCAAACAATTACATTAACTATTCAAAGCACTATTTAAAATATAGGGTGGACAATTGACACCAATAAATTTTCTATCTATATCTCGCTGTAGTCTGCAAAAAAAGTACAGGCACTCAGTGCTTGTATTTTATTGGACATATTACACGAATGGATTTTTTTTTCTATAGGAAATTGAATAATATTTCAGATGTTTCACCGACTAAACTTTCCATTTGTAGAAAAAACGCCTGAATATAACAATCACTGTAAATTGTTACGTAGTTAGCGAGTGAGAGATCATCCTCTAATGATTTAGAACATCAGGTTGAAAAATAGACAAAATAGATACCATTTTAATTTGAGCGCAAGAAAAAAATTGAAGTATTTTCTTATTAGGTTTGAAGTGAAATCTGTAGATCTAAAAGATTGGTTGTGTTTGACTAAATGGTAAACCCAAGTTCCTTCTGCTACAACCATGCTTTTTTTTCTCTTCATCAAAAGCATTACTTTTTTAAAACGATTCCAAAGATATGCTTGTTTAGCGCACATACATCAACTCGTTTTTTTTTATCCAAGTTGAAATGTCCTTTAATATCACTTTCCCTGCCATTTGCAAATGAGAAGATAGAAAAAAAATTGTCGCATCTTATCATGCTTTCAATCTTTGCCTTTCTAATGAATGGATGTTCTTTCTCTAAGTCTTCCTTAAATCAACACTTTCTTTTTGAACACATCTTAAAAATAAAAGGGTAACTCGAAAAATGAATTGTACAGCCTCACGTGACACGAGTTTAGGAATGCCAGAGTAACCAAAGAAAGAAATAATTAATAATAGTGAGTTAAATGACTATGACTCCCGATTGAGTCAGACAGTCCACACTAGTATAATTATTTTGTGCAAAGAAGGTTGACTAAGATGATTCATGGGTTGAGGAGCTTACCTTATGATAAAAGGCTTAGAAGACTAAACTTTCATACGTTACAAAGGAGAAGAGTTCGAAAGACTTGAATGAAGTGTTCGAGTGGGTAAAAGGTTAGAATATTTTTAGAGAACAGGATAGGAGTTTAAGCTGGAGAAGTTTAGGTGTAGGAAAGAGATTGGTGGGGAATTTAGTTTATGAATCCAGTGTTAGATGAATGCGAAAAGCTCACTAGTCATGTGAAAGAAGCGTCCTCCCTGCAGTTTTAAGAATAGACTGGATAGATTTATGGATAAAAATTCTAGGTGGGACTGAACTGGGTGATGGGAGCAGGAACTGTCTCGTATAGGCGATTGATTAGCTTTTGAAGACTCCTTTGTTTCTTCAGTTCTTAGGGATTGTTTGATGTGGTGTTGCAAAATGTTGATAAATCTATAATGAATTATGATTGTAAACATCTTGTGACCTGGATTTCCCAATGCTGGACTTTATATTTTTCAGCAGTGGGTAATGTTTTTTTGCTGAAAAAAAAGATCTAAAAACCGAAATATGCTGACAGTCCAGCAAAATGCTGGGCGCCTGGGTTGCATTAGTATGAAGGGGTGAGCTCGAGAATCATGTGGGTGAAGTTGAGATTTTTAAGGAGGAATCCTTGTATGGTTGTAGTGTAATAATCCTGTAATGATAGAAGTAAAACTGAGAAGGAGATGTTCTGGAATGACTTAAGACGAGTGGTGGATGATAGTTGGAATGTGTATCGTTAATCTTTGTAGTAGGTATGAATGGAGGAATAAGTGACAGAATAAGAGAGGGGATAATTGGAGCTTTTAATAAACTCGCAGAGAATGAAAAGGGAGGGAGGTTTATGGGATTTTGTGCTGAAAGGAACTTATTTGTAACAAATACGCTTATTTAGCACAAGGATGTCCAAAAATATACATGGGATGGGCAATGAAGTGAGGTAGTATGATTGATTTGTGTTCAGTAATAAAGTATACATGGTTTGACTTATTTTATGTGAAAGCTGTAAAATTATGAGTATGGCTCCAGGTATGGCCTGCCATATATATATGTAGATCCATGACCAGGTAACTTTTTCGGCGAGCGAGGACTTACAGACCAAAATGGCGGTCTCTAGTGTTTTTCTCTGTTTAGATTGACTTTTGGGACTATCATTTATCTATGATATTTCATATCATATTATTAAAAAAAAAAGAATCTTAAAAATATTATTGTTATTTTCCCGCCGGTTATGTTTTTATTTGCTGTATTTACAATGTGAGTTTATTGGCTTTTGCTTAACAAGCAACTACGGTACGGTAGAAATTTCTAGCCGTTGTCGCTGGCAAAGAATGACACCGTGCCAAAATACTGTTGAGGATCGCATACCCTCACACTTCACGGAACCAAACCCTGGTTATATATATATATATATATATATATATATATATATATATATATATATATATATATATATATATATACACTCTTACCTTCTATCAAATAAGTGTAAAATTAAATCCACTATTTAAATTTAGAGAATTCTTCCAATTAAATCGAAATTCCAATTAAAGTCAGGAGCTGAAGGCTATCGGATGATAAATTAATATCCATTCCTCAAAATACTAAATAAATCCAGGCTTTTGAAAGCTTAAAATCTAATCCAAACAAAGTTTTGATTGGAAAACTCCCGACGGAACCGGAAAAAGCTTTGCAGCGGACTAAACCTCAAAAAAGGGGACCTATGGCGGCAATAAAGGGTAACCAACAAGTTAGTCAAATGGCAATGTATGATAGGCAAAAGGTGAACTCATGTCCAAGGAATCCAATTTTGGATCACCTGCCTTTTTTTATAATCGACAGGAGGGGTTGGAGGTCATCCTTCCACTTAAAAAAAATTACAGAAGGAAGTTTTCTCCGAATTTGAGGATGATTAATTTTAAAATGTTTCCGTCACGACATGTACAGGGTGGAGCAGGTTAAGGAGAGTTGTGTAGCGTTACTAACGTCCATAGTAATTACCTGTCTTGCCTTCTTGTTTTATGTCACTTAAGCACATTTTCACTTTCCCCAAATTCAACATTTTCTTTACTCCTTTAAAAAGAATAAGCAAGAGATCGCCTTGTATTTTTAATACAAAAAAGTCAAAGCCGCAAAATCACCTAAAATATCTTACAGCGGTGGTTTTCTTTTTCAAACAGACTCCCCAAATTATTCAAGAGAAGATGCCAGACCTCGTTAGTTTAGTTTTTTGATAAATGCAAAAACTATTTGCCCCCAAATCACTCATGACCTCTAACCCCGTCGAGTTTGTTTTAATAAACACAAATCATTCGCCGCGAAATCACAAGAGAGAAAACTTTACTTCGTTGAGTTTATTTTTATTTAAAACCATCTTCCCAAAAACAATCAAGAGGAAACATTTGATGATCTTCCATCCATCCGCGCTGCGCTTTTAGACCTCGATTTTCAAGTAATTCTTCCCAATGAGATCTGAATTGCTTTCAAGATCATCATTCGCCCGTGATCATAAATGGACTGCTCTTAGAGAGACGCGAGGCCGCTTTTACCCCTTAAAACGAATAGGAAATATCCATAAGCCATTTTATGCCATACTTCCGAGCTAAATTGGTTCGTTTACCATCACACTTAGGTAAGAATATTTAAAGTAAAGAAAGGGGGGAAGTATTATTGTTGTTGTTTATGGCTTCCCGGAAGGATAGGGCATATCGGCTCCCTCCGACCGCTTGAGGGATTAAAAGAGAAAGTCTGCGCTTTCGGACCCCCACACCGTTGCCGTAATTGAGTGCGGCCGAGCTTTGTCTGAGGCTGTCCTGATTGACCAGTTAGAGTAGAGGGAGGCGGTTGCATGCTGTGGGGGTTTTATACAACTCTCCCCCTTGTTCTAGCGGTTCATGCACCAGATAGGAAGTGGAAGTTCAATTGCAATTTGACCTCACGTGCAAACCATCCAATTGGGGTGGTACCACTCAAGGATTGCATTCATGTGTGGTGGTCGTGTTATATCCACTTGGGGAAGTGTGTTGAAATTATGGGAAATGCCTGAAAGATATATGGATCTTTCCGGCAGGGGAGAAGAGACCATAAGAGAGCAAAGTAAAAAGCTGAACAAAACACTGGATTGAATACCCCACCTAATGAAGTTAAATGAATGGAGGGAAAGAAAAGAATATGGATTCACTCTCTTTGGGTCGTCAAAAATTGTTGCAATATTTAAGTAATAATTCTAACTATTATTCTTATAGATTTGGTAATAGTAACAAATTAGGATTAATTGAATCTCAGAACTTCACTTCTTAAAATTAAATTTACTCTGGATGTTGCAAAAGTTAAGAAAGAAACAAACGAAACTGCTCATTATTATACATTGTTTCTTTTACATTAATCTATTCCAAGTTTCATTCACTTAATATAAATCATATTTTGATTCCGATGGTTTTGTCGTGTTGGATGCGCATTCCTATGCTATTTTGTTTTAGCTTATTATTATTTAAAGCACTGATTGTTCTCAATTTTTGAGCCTGGAATATTATTTGGGCGGAGATACCCTCGTTTGTTAATCTTAAGAAAACAACTATCAGAACCACAGAATAAACACCACCAAACACCTCAAGAGACAATTTAGGCCAGTCCTAGTAAAAAGTAGAGTGGATGGGGCAGCTTTAACTCGAGCCAATTTGATCGACCAATTTGCCAAATTATTTAGGATTCATAAAGGAGACAGGCAGAATGTTAATGGGGGTATTAGTTCTCTTTTAAAAAGTTACTGGTTCATGTTTATTTACATTTGGACCCAAAAGTTCTGGCCACTTACTCTAATTCCATGTATAGGATCAAATTTTATTTCAATGGCACTTCTGCACAAGCTCGCTTGACCCTTGAAGCTCTATATAATATTCAATATATTGAGATATTTTTAATTTAAGATTAAATAATCCGATATATGAAATGCAAGCGTCGCTTTCTGTAAAATTCCCCCCAACTCAATACGGTATATTAATTATTGCTTTTATCATCATCATCACTAACTCTATAATTTAAGAAGGGGATTTTTTTGAGTATTTGAATAATAATTTCATCTTAGTTTGGTTATGACTTATGGGGTTTTTTATCAAAGTTATTTCTAATAATTCTTTTATAATATCAAAAATCAAAATGGTAAAGTCCAGAAATAAATATAAGTATCTAAATTTTGCGAATTTTTTAAACCCCAAAGAATTACAAATGGTGAAGTTCAGAAAATTTATTTGTATATATCTTCTGTAACTATATTTTAGCAACGTGATATTTTGAAAGGGGGGAAATTTAGTTTAGAGTTCCTTTTTAAAATTATAATTGGCGAAGTTCAGAAGCGCGAGGGGAGTGGTGAAGCCATTGCCTGGGAACCTTATATTTTTGCTTCAAATCAATATATGGTCTGAGGGGCGACCGCTGCCCTTTGTCAAGACCTAGATTCGGCCTATAAGTTAAAAAGGTTGCTTATGTGTGATCTAGAACTACGGATACATAGTTAGATACATGATTAATAATGATTAATGTAAATACATATAATTTAAAGTTATTATATGTAAAAGAGCAACTTCTGAACCCTCCCCCCCCCCAATTTATTGGAGACCACGTACGATGGTATCTCGCTGTTGGCGACGTCATTTCTTGGTCGAACATTCAGCAATTTTCGATTCCTGAGCGCATTGGGAAAATATTTCTCAATCCTGCGAACTCGTCTCAAGACTCCCCCCTCCACTCCAGTGACGAGGCGAGAAAGGGCCGCTCTGTCTCGCATCTTGCTGCTAAATGATGAATCGACTCCACCTCCGAATTAAGATGCCTGGAGCTTGTGACTCCTTTCTCCAAATTCCCCCTTCCCCCCTCAAAATTAGACATAGAAATACTTGGGTTATTCTGTAGTTCGAAGAGTCAAGCCCGCACCTCAAGGCCGACCTTATCATCTCGCCCCATGAGCGTTCGTCAGACAGCAGAATTTTTCAGCCGTGATTCTACCCAAGTCAATTGGTAGCTTCTGTGAACGGCAAACCTTTGAATTTCCGCAACAGTCTCCTTCGTTTAATCGAAGACGAAGAAAATCTCCATCGACTACTTTTGAGTAAAAGAAGATTCCTCTTTCAGTTGGAATTACGAGAATTCCCACATTCCCCGTCGAACGTTATCTTTGAAGTTTGTCTATCTTTATCGGAAGGTTTTTCGGATCGTGCCCCACCTGCCTAATTCGGATCATGCCCTACTTGCCTCATCGGATCATTCATCACTTGCCTCATCACGAGAAGAACCTTCCTCGAAGTCATCGACCCGTAAGACTGAAACCCCCTCCATTATTCGTATTGTGAAGTTCCCAATTTCGATCTGAGCCTAGTAACATTAATCAATTAATTCCATTTGAGAATCCCTTCTTATAATAATTATCAAGAGACTATTTTAATTTAAATAATTCCGCATTGCTTATTATTATTCTTACTTTGATCTTTGTAAATAAAATTATATTTTTGTTGTTTCATCTTTAACTAAGCTTGACCGATACTCTTGGTCTATTCAACTAAATCTGACCAACCATTTTTGAACTCTGTTTGATTATTAAGGATTTGATACCCAACACCCAACTGTGACCTCCTAGTCGGTCGTTAATCCCTGCGAAGTCCTTTAACGGTTCGCGTTGCAGTCGGTGATTAAGTCACCTCGCAGCACATAATATAGGAGTAGTGTATGCTATAGAGTGGTTGTACTACGACACTCTATGCCACTTGGAATTGTTGGAATAGTGCATTTACACTATAAGGAAAAATCTCCTTCTGACAAATCACTTCCTACTAGTAGTTTAAAAGGATCCCCTTACAGGGAATAATTTTATACACATCTTATTTTTATATTATGCGCTAACTTTCTAAACCGTTCAGTAGATGTTTCTGGTAGAAGAAGGAAAAATCAAACCATTTGCTTTATTTAATCCGATAAAACGAATTCTAAGATTTTAATTTGATCGTTTCTTTATTGTTTTGTTTTCATGAATTTTTGGCATTCTTGATGAATGTGAATGCAAGTTTAGACCAGTTTTAATTTATTCCATTAATCAATCCCTTTAGAGTCTGCTAATAATATTAATAAAGGTTTTATATGGCATCCTTTAAAATCTTGAAGCCTTCGCAGGGCGCCTGTCCATCGACTAGAAACAGACCTAACAGAAGAGGCGGGTTTTCAGAATCCGCTTGATAGCAGCACCAGGCGAGGAAAAAGAGCGCATGACAGCAGGCAGACCATTCCACAGCTTAGGGGCAACTACGTAGAAGACACGATCACTCATGCAGCAGAGACGAGAGCAAGTGTTTCTTCATACTCAGCAATTTCAAGCATTTAATTCCTACTGCGGTGATTTTGAGTGGATCAGTTGACATATAGTTTTCCCCGCCTCGTGTGATATTAAAGCGTTTTTATTTTAATTATTGATTAGTTTGAAGTTGACTTAGCTTAGGTGTGGCTGTGGTAAAATAAAAACATGCAAGAGTTACAAATATCAACTGACCCTTTAAAGGCGACTTGGATATGGCTCAAACAAAATTTGTTTGTCTTTGGTATCGTTGACCTATTCGTTAATCCTATTTATTCACTTTCCCGTCCTGTTTTCTCTCCTCGAATCCTTTGCCAGGAGAAAAGGATACGGGTATACAATGGTGTGGCACAATTGGAAATTTATCGCCACAGTACATTTGGAAATTGATCGCAACCGCACATTTGGAATTTATCGTAACCGCTCATTTGGAAATTTATCACAACGGCTGATTTGGAAATTTATCGCAACCACACATTTGGAAATTTATCGCAAGCGCACATTTGGAATTTATCGTAACCGCTCATTTGGAAATTTATCACAACGGCTGATTTGGAAATTTATCGCAACCACACATTTGGAAATTTATCGCAAGCGCACATTTGGAAATTTATCGCAAACACATTTGGAAATTTATCGCAACTGCACATTTGGAAATTTATCGCAACCGCACATTTGGAATTTATCGCAACCGCACATTTGGAAATTTATCACAACGGCTGATTTGGACATTTATCGCAACCGCATATTTGGAAATTTATTGCAACCACATTTGAAAATTCATCGCAACCGCACATTTGGAAATTTATCGCAAGCGCACATTTGGAAATTTATCGCAAGCGCACATTTGGAAATTTATTGCAACCACACATTTGGAAATTTATCGCAACCGCACATTTGGAAATTTGTCGCAACCGAACATTTGGAAATTTATCGCAACCACACATTTAGAAATTTATCGCAACCGAACATTTGGAAATTTATCGCAATCGCACACTTGGAAATTGATCGCAACCGCATATTTGGAAATTTATCGCAACCGCACATTTGGAAATTTATCGCAACTGCACATTTGTAAATTTATCGCAACCGCACAATTGAAAATTTATGGCAACCGCACATTTGGAAATTTATCACCACGGCTGATTTGGAAATTTATCGCAACCGCACATATGGAAATTTATCGCAACCACATTTGAAAATTTATCTCAACCGCACATTTGGAAATTTATCGAACCCGCACATTTCGAAATTCATCGCAACTGCACATTTGGAAATTTATCGCAACCGCACATTTGGAAATTTATCGCAACCACACATTTGGAAATTTATCGCAACCGCACATTTGAAAATTCATCGCAACAGCACAATTGGAAATTTATTGCAACCGCACATTTGGAAATTTATCGCAACCGCACACTTGGAAATTTATCGCAACCGCACACTTGGAAATTTATCTCAACGGCTCATTTATAAATTCATCGCAACCGCACATTTATGTATGCAACGAAATTAACATTAATATCTAACTATACTTATACATGACACATACGTGTACGCCAACGAAACATATTTCGCATCATATATACAAGACCCAAGACATGCATGAACACCCAACATGCACACAATAAATACATGCGAACCAATCACACACAACACACATGGACACACAAAATGCAAAACAGACATACATTCGAACCAATCACACACACACATGCATGTGTACAATACATACACCTAATATTCACATGTGTACCAAACATAGAGACAACACATGCATACCAAACATTACAATTGATACATAAACAAAGCGTAGAAATGCATACATAGATAAACATACAAATGCATTAAACACTAAACATACAAATGCACACATCCATAAAATGAACAAATGCTTGCATATACTAACCCTACAAAGACATACACAAGCCAAACATACAAATGTACGCATAAACATACAAATACACCACACACCAAACATACAAATGCATACATATATTAAACATACTCATACACTTAAACTACATAAACCAAACGGAAAACCGTGAATCGTTCGACAATTGTCTTTATTCCGCTTACTGCTTCTGTACTGAAAGTTTGAGTCCACGGAGCGCTCTCTAAAGTCTTACGATAGATCATAATTGAAGTTTTTTTAATTATTTGATTTGTTTGCCTTTATTTACGATTAATCTCAATTTGTTTTGTCGTAAGGTTTGTTTTATTTTTATATAAACATATACAAAATTATAAATATCTGGATGTTGTTTTATGTCTGTTCTCGCCACGTAGTCAATGCCATTATTTTAGGGAAAAAAATATTATATTATTTTACATTTTCATTCGAAGTAATTTTTTATTCATTCCCAAACAATTTATCTGTTTTAGGTAAAGGAAAGTTGAGAATTTTTCTTTTTAATATATTTGCTTTAGATGGTGGGATGTTCACTTGCCCGAGTTTAAGCGTAAGCTTTTCGTGGAAGGAAACAAAACATTTTCAGGGTTATGTTAACTTGAAAAGAAAAAAACCCTCTTCCTAATAGCAATCAACCACAGAATATGATCCCAGTCTTGCTTGGATCTAATAGGTTTATCTGGTGTCTAATGATTGTTTTCTTGTGAAAGTGAATTGAGGTTATTAACATATGCCATGGTCTGTCACTTTTTTCCGTGCAGGAGGAATGCGTGCTTGATTGCGATTCAATATTCTATCATATATGGACCAGTATAAGGTGTATAGAATCAGGAACGTAATTTTTTGTCTCGCAAGAATAAAGGATTACATTCTTCCAAGTAATTGGGAATGAAGGACTCACGCTGAGTCAGTTCTCGTTACACTAATGGTGTGACTAAATTCATTCTGCCCTGCAAGTCCAGGTTCAATTGACTCTTAAGAGACTCGCTCTCTCGAGTGGCAGATAAGTCACACGAAACGTGAATAATGCATTCTTACGTCCTTTGTGAACGGGAATAATCACTTTGTCTTTGGCAAGTTGCCTAATGCTGGAAGGTTGTTCTGAATATTCTATGACGTTAGAATTTCACGTGATTAAAACTGTCCGTCTTCTGAAGGAGGAGTTACTGGCAAATGTTTGTCGCTCTGGCTATGAGTGTCTGAGATGTGCCTAATGCCATTTGTTTATTGGTTGGTGTATTCCAGGGCAACCCGAGCTTTAGTTAAACGGGGTGGGATCGGCAATTTTTATAGAGTACTGAATAGTTCTTCAATTCTTTTTTTGGAGAGGATCATTTTGTAGCAGAGATATGGGACTCGCTATTAAATAATTCTTTAACACAGCTGCGACGATCAGTAAACTGAATTTATAATTTGTCTTAATTCTATAAAACGCTCGTAGTTTGAGAAATTGATAGATTAAATTGGTGGCATGGAAACATGAATCGGAGGAGAGTGAAGCAAAAATTCGTCTCGGGCATCTTCGCGCACGTTACCTTCCCGGTACCGGAGCGATCGGCTTCGCAACCGCCTTTTCCTTGAACTTTGAAATAGTTTGTGTACTCCTGTTTGTGGATTAGTTTTTTATGAAGGAAGTTAGCTTCCAAAGTATCTAGATTTTGATTATTAGGTGCACGCGCAGAACCATGAAGGAGCGGACCTCTATCTGGCATCTGAACGTGCTTATTCTATTCTTGTTTTTGTCTTTCTTTCTGGTTTTTCGTTAGCTGCTTTCTTTGATTTTTAAGTTGGTTATTGGTCTTTTGTCTTAAGAGTGCCAAAGTCTAGACATATGCAGGCTAAATTGAATTTTCGAGACGAGGATGGGCACCTTAAATAAAATGACCTTACAATCCACGACGTACTTAATTTTCATGGTGACAATACTCTTTCGAATATTCATATCACCAAAAATTAGATATCTTTATATGAATAAAATTAAAATATCCCTGGGTTTGGTCCCGATAAGTTCTATTCATTTCAACAAATTTGTAAATAGACTTGCGTAGAATCGATACTTTGAGCATAATAAGAGCGTGCAATTTGGCGCGTGCAATTTGTGTTTCAAAATTCCCCTCGTAAATTAAAACAGGAGATTCAATTAGGACGACACCACTCTAGACTCAATGGCAACTGCGGGCAGATAATGCCTGGAGCTCCATACCAATGGCACTCAAAATAGCTCTGTTGTGGCATTTAGTGCAATCCTAAAATGATTAATCTCATTCAAAATTCACCCATTTCTCAAACCAGATATCCAATTATATACCACCGGTGAACCGCTGCGGAGAGAGAAGTGGTCTAGCACTACATTTATGTTTTAAATGAGGCTGGTGCTCCAGCGATTCAAAATTCCTACAACCGAATTATCTTACGAAATCGCTACATACTTGAACCATCCCCTATGTCCCCAGCAGCACGTAATGTACTTATAGAATTTCTTTAATACGTTACTACTCTTTTCATTTTCCTAACTTTACCACTTTTGATGAAATACAACCGAGAAATATTCATTAAATTTTGGCCCAAAAAAGGGAGAGGGTAAATTGATGTATAGGAGCCACTCCCGCTAAGCAAAGCTTCCACTAAAAATACATATTCGATACAATACAAGATTACAAGAATAAGAATAGTTCTACGAAGTAACCATGTAAATCTTTCTTTTAGTCTTGCATGAGGCTTTTCGTGTGTCTGTTCTACAAGAAGCTATGAATATGTGCGTTCATATAGATATACATAAACGCACAGGAACGTGAAGAAAAGCAAAGAAGTCCTTGAAATGATATAATTCTCAGGGTCACAAAAGATCTTCCATATTTATTCTGAATTTCTCTCTCATAAAATAGCATGTTTTTTGTATGCAATCACAGATATATATATATATATATATATATATATATATATATATATATATATATATATATGAAATGAAAAACTCACAAAGTATCACGTGAGGGTGGCAAATGAATGCAATATCCCGCAGGAAAAAATTAAAAGGTGTTTCCAAGTACTTTCGAACTTTATTGAGTTCCTTATCAAGGATAACTACAAGAAATAGTATTATATTTGAGGTATATATACAAAGAAAAGTATGAAAGACCGCCTCAAAAACAAGAAATCACCAATGAGGAAGAGGGAAGGGGGAAGGTAAAAAAACACATTAAGGATTACAAGAAGCAGGTAGTAAGGTCAAACTAATTCGAAGGAAAGGGTAACAGATTCAAAGAAATGGAGATAGCCTAACGAGGGAGATTATAAGACACGATGAGCAAAAGGGGGAAAAATACAAAAAACAAAACAGAGCAGTGACAATTCAAAAATAAAAATGAGTAATAAAAAATAAAAAAATAAAATAGGGGCCACATAACTAAAGAATGTATATAAAAAAAAACACTAGGAACGCAAGACAAAACTAATTTCTTTGAGTATTAATCTTTTAATTATAGCATCTATTTTATATAAACCAATGGAAAGGTTAAAATTATCACATTGGCTTATAAAAGCACATTCAATGATGTTCCTTTTTATAGGGTCATTGGAACGATAAATAAATTTGGCCGAGTTCCAGTTAATTAAATGGTTCTTATCTGACATATGGACAAAGAAAGCACTGTTATCTTCCCCTCTTTGGACATTATATTTATGTTGATTTATGCGAACAGAAAGTTGTTTACCTGTTTGTCCGTAATATTTACTTAGACAACCAGAACACTCAACTGAATAAACTCCCCCTCCTCCCAAACTATTAGAATTATTACGTACTAATAAATTCTTAATGGTCGTCTCATATTTAAAAGCATCAGAAATGTTAAAGTTATTCAAAAGACGGGGAAGATCACTAAAACAAAGAGAAGAAGGTAGAACTAAATTATTATTACTATTAAAAGGGAGAGTAGGGACAGTTTGATAAAATGTATGTATCAGGAAAATGAAGCCATATGAGTAGATGAAAAACGACATTTTTTCTGTCAGACGTTTCGTTCCACACATCGGAACATCTTTAGTGATTCTATTAAAGTCAAAGAAACTACTCAATTTAGGGACGTACATTAACAAAAAACAAAAAACACATGAATAATAAAAACAATACAAACAAACAAATCTAGGGCGCATCAAATAAAGGCCAAGAAGCGAGACAAGTTAAAATATGATAAAGTATGATAATATATATATATATATATATATATATATATATATATATATATATATATATATATATATATATATATATATATATATATATATAATTTCGTGTCCAGTGCCTTCATTTTCGATGGCACGTTTTGTTTTGTTTCATTAATATTATTATTAGCTTTTTTTAATTTAAAGCTATTGCTACTATATAATAGTAGCAATAGTGCTCTGCATTTTTAGCCAAACGGCGTTTTAGATGCAGCGGAGGCAAAAATAACTTTTCTGGATCTACAAAAGGATTGTGAACACAGTTGAACCTTCTCGCGCATCTCTTGGTCTTGTCGGCCATTCCTTTCTCAGATAGGGGTCTGCATGAGCTCTTCTGTCCCGCAAACCCAAAAGCATATGTGCTTTGTGTAGCTACTCTGAAGGCCTAGTAGTAAATAGATGACTTTTGGATCCCAACATATCTTCCACTGGTGTTTCTCATACTCTATAGCAACCATCAAAATCTTTATTATTTCCTAGCTCTCAGCCATCTTTGCTGCATGTGCTATTGGGACAGATAGAAGCCGTTTGCCATTGTGTAAAAGAACAGTTTTCAAAGAGTCTTTTCCAGACTCTATAAACAGACTCCAATCATCTCACCTGTATGGTTCAGACTTGCAGAATTGTTGCATGAGATATACTCCGTCCTCACAGTAACAAAGGTTGTTTGCCATCTTGAAAAATGCAGACAGCTCTCTATGTCGATAACGAGCTGTAGTGATACACACTCCAGCTTCCAGCAGGTTACGCTGCTTTAGTATGGATCTCAGAAGTTCGGTCTTTTCTTTGGACAAGTTTAGGTAGGTCCCTGATGTGATCATGAAGCGCTTCTTGAGTAAAGAGTTTAGGCCTGGTATTTTCAGAGTCCTCTCAGTAGTCGTCTTCATTTGAGGTAGAATTAGAATCGGAATCACTCATCAATTCTTGTTCATTCGGTGAATTTGGGACTGGAGGTTCAGTGCCGTGCGAAATTGGTCGGATTGCAGAAGAATATTGGGGTACTGCACCTTGCCTCGTGTTTTGATGGTTATTCTTTTAATTTTTGTGAGACAGAGCCCATATAGATATGAGTTCACGCCATATCATTGGTACAGCAAATGGCATCCCTGAGCTTCGCTTACCACACATCCGCTCGCTCAGATGGTTGACACAAGACTTAAAAGCTATATCAGGTGCCCATTTCTTCTCTTGGTCACCAAATGACCTTTGAAGTAACTTTTGTAGTTCAGTCGGACAGCTTTTGTGATTAGTTTCTTGAGGCTACCAGGAGTGAAGGCGCCACATATGTAACAAAAACGATCAGCATCGTTCGCGCACTTGCCACGTTCATATTTTTGTTAAGTTCAGATATGTGCTATCATGAACCAGCAATCTGAAACAAACAAAAAAGCACAAATTAGGAAAAAACTATTGCATAAGTGGAACCAATGAACATATAAATTAGTGTATAAATAACTGTGCACTAAATATATAGAGATGCTGGTTCTGGAAAACTGAGCTCGATACAGCTATATGAATGTCATTAAATTTAGCACATACAATTAACCTAGAATCAGACTTTTTTGATCCAAAACCATGAGAAAAAAATTGGGCGCTGGGGACCAGTGAATTGCACAATGGACAGAACCTAAAACCTCATGTGCCATGTACTCCATATTTTCATTTGTATTATTTTGTACTAAACCCTCTTTGTTTGTTATTTTGCTTTATGGCATTCATAACATTCTCCTAACATAAATAATATTATGTTCCATTCCATTAATTTAATTTATTATTATATCGCCTCTCTGTGGATGAATTTTTCATTGTTTATGATGACATACTGTATATCTCCCAAGCAAATATATTCTTTCATTATATTAATTCACTTTAACCAGACATAAAATTCACTCCGAAAGTTCAAAGAAATCCATCCGCTAAGTTTTAGAAAAATAATATTAAAACACCGGAATTAGGAATCAATTACTTCTGTGATTTTTTTTCCTTCAAATTAATTGCTATTTCAAATATAATTTAAAAATAATATCATCTCCCTTCACCTTTTTAAAAAAGTCCCCAAAAGCTACTAAATATTTTTTAGTGCCCGATACGCGACCTGAAAACTCAGAATTTAAAAGAAGGATCATTAAACTCATTAAATCTGTCTAGTTTCACACTAATTACCGTATCACGTTTGTTACCAACAAACGTGATTTGAATTTCCCCATGATTTGAGCATTTGTGTTTTCTACCAATTCACGCGTCCGCAGTACCTCACATACATACATAGACATAACTATTCATTCATTCCGGGTAAGGTTAATATTATTACGATTAATATAACCTTTTATCTGTTGTTGCGTTCTCCACGGACTGGAAGAGTTCGAGGGAGGTTTAGATCTCATGTGAGAATTAGTCTTTGCATGGGGAAAAAATTAAGTACTTAAGAGAATTAGGTTATTCAATCCCATTTCTTTAAATGCAAACTGATTCCGAGGAAATAAAAGGAAACGCAACCTAAACTCAGGAAAGAGCTCCGAGGAAAGACATGCCAAATTAATGGCGGACCTCTTTAACACGTATCACTGACCTCGCTCGAGTAGTGGTCTTTAACACGTAACACTAACCTCACTCGAGTAGTGGTCTTTAACTCGTATCACTGACCTTGCTCGAGTAGTGGTCTTTAACACGTATCACTGACCTCGCTGGAGCAGTGGTCTTTAACACGTATCACTGACCTTGCTCGAGTAGTGGTCTTTAACATGTATCACTGACTTCGCTCGAGTAGTGGTCTTTAACACGTATCACTGACCTTGCCGAGTAGTGGTCTTACATGTATCACTGACTTCACTCGGGTAGTGGTCTTTAACACGTATCACTGACCTTGCTCAAGTAGTGGTCTTTAACATGTATTACTGACTTCGCTCGAGTAGTGGTCTTTAACACGTATCACTGACCTTGCTCGAGTAGTGGTCTTTAACACGTATCACTGACCTCACTTAAGTAGTGGTCTTTAACACGTATCACTGACCTTGCTCGAGTAGTGGTCTTTAACATGTATCACTTACTTTGCTCGAGTAGTCATCTTTAACACGTATCACTGACTTCGCTCGAGTAGTGAACTTTAACATGTATCACTGACTTTGCTCGAGTAGTGGTCTTTAACACGTATCACTGACCTTGCTTGAGTAGTGGTCTTTAACATGTATCACTGACCTTGGTCGAGTAGTGGTCTTTAACACGTATCACTGACTTTGCTCGAGTAGTGTTCTTTAACACGTATCACTGACCTTGCTCGAGTAGTGGTCTTTAACACGTATCCCTGACCTTGCTCGAGTAGTGGTCTTTAACACGTATCACTGACCTTGCTCGTGTTGTTGTCTTCAACATGTATCACTGACTTCGCTCGAGTAGTGGTCTTTAACACGTATCACTGACCTTGCTCGAGTAGTGGTCTTTAACATGTATCACTGACTTCGCTCGAGTAGTGGTCTTTAACACCTATCACTGACCTTGCTCGAGTAGTGGTCTTTTACATGTATCACTGACTTAGCTCGAGTAGTGGGTAAAATTTTAATTCGAAAGTATTCAGTGAAACCCTGAAGCCCTCGTATGAATTCAATAGAGCATAATAGCGCGTCTCGTGAATGAGGAAATATCTGCCTCCCCTGGGATTCGAGCCAGCTATCGTCACTGTGCTTGACGTCCGCGCCTCGCACGCGTGACGGTGCTCGTTTGAACCCTGGTGGAGTGTCCTTATTCTTATAAACAGTAACGGTGCAACAAGTTTTTGCACACTCAAATATTCATTCATTTCTAAAATATTTCTTGCTTTCATCTGGTTATAAAATTAACAGGAAACTCAGTAAACATAGATTTAAGAGAAGAAATATACATAAAACAGATTTTCTTTGGATATAACAACAATTGTTAATAAACAAAATTTTGCAGATGCCAAAGTATTCAACCTCGCTCATAAAGTGCGATAATATTATTATTATTAAACAAAAGAAATCTAAGTTGGATGAAAAGGGTAAGATTGAAGATTTGGAAAATTTCTAGAAACAAAACTTATATTAACTGCTAAATATTCGCACCATTATTCATTGATAAGAATCCATAGAAGAAGGACGTTTGCTTTGAGCAATGTCGAAGATTAAAGAAGTTCCTCAAGCTACTCGACAGATAGATTATCTATCCTATAGGAGTATTTCATAGCGAGTTGAAGTGTTTTATACAACTGTAGTTTCTATAACTCGAAAGCATGACAGTATGGAATCACTTTCAATTTGCCAATAGCCGATGCCTCTCGCAAAATGAACGATCTCGTCGTTACACGCTTCGAAAGCTAAAGAATAATTCAATGATTTTTATGAAAGATTTCCAAAGTGCTCTAGAATTGTCAGGGACTAAAGAGAGTAAAAGAAATATTAGTAGAGAACTCCATCGTAATGAGCTACATTCGTTCACTTCCGCAAAACTCCACCTTTTAAGAAAAAGGATGTAAGCAACCTTTTAAAGTTTCCCAGAGAGCCTCTTAAAAAGGGAAGGGAACTTTGGAACATTTTTGTTTATCTTCGAAAGAGCCCATCTGGTGCCTGCCTACTAGGGAAAAAGTCGCCGTAATCACGTTACAGCCTAATACTAGACTAGATAAAAAAAAACATGCAAATATCAAATAAGAATAAAATAAAACAAATAAAAATAGGAAAAAAAAACAAGAAGCAACAAATCAAGAAAAAGAAGGAAGCACCCTTCGGCGTCAGGGGTAGGCCCTCCTTTAGTCAGCGCCGGCGCCGGTGCCGGAGGGTTAATGTATTATGAATTACTAAACTTTTAAACTTGCTTACCAAACTTGCTGTCTAAGTATAAAAGGAGGGGGTGAGGATGGACCCATCAATAAGCCCAACGTTCGCAAATATCTGTGAGTAATCACGAGCAGATTTTGCTTAAAAATTGCCCCGCTGAACTTTTGCCCATTTAATATAGATATTTTATTGATACATTTCTCTGTAATCCAATCACATAAACATCCTGAAGCACTTCTTAACTTCTTAAATATTCGTCCTCCATGCATAAAAAATACAATGGAAATAGAGAGAGATGGTAGGCTCCTTTTTCTGGATATCGATATAAGTCCAGTTGGAGAACATTTCGAAACATCAGTTTATAGGAAATCAACCTGTACAGGCCCCGATACTGGCATTTTAAGCTTGATCCCCCAAAACTTTAAATTCACTTCTTTAAAGGATCATCTTTTTAGCTTAACACATTTGTTCCAATATAAATTAGTCGATCTGAAATTTGACCTACTGAAGAAACATTAAAAATAGTGGCTACTTAGACTCGGTGGTTAAAAACTAACATGAAACTTAGTAAATATATATTTAATAGACTAAATACACATAAGGTAGATTTTCTTTGTATATAACAACTAGGGGTGTGGAGCCGAAGCCGCAGCTACTGGAGCCTGTTTTTTTTGGAGGAGCCGGAGCCGGAACCGGAGCCACTAAAATTACAACGGCTTCGACTCCGGCTAGAAATCTGGACATAAGCGAAATTGCAATTTATTTAGGCAATTACATATACAACTCTCTCAGTCTATTGAAACTGCTGGTATTATACAAATAAATCAAATACTTTGTCACTTATCCCCCAACAGAAGTGTTTAGTCACTTTTATGACAATCACAATTCACAATAATTACGAGTATAGCAACAAAGGAACTGAAGTACATTTGCAGAAACCTAATTTTTAAATGCTGTGCAACAAAAGCAATTCTTATAAAAACAAAGTCTGCTGACCAAAAAGTTGAGTGCTCTCACTTATTCTGATTTATGACCTTACTACCTTCAAAATTTTAAATAATTCCTCGACTAACCTTGGGAGTCCCTAGTCAATTGTATCATTCGAAATAGAATGTAAAACAACATAAGAGTTTCAAATTTCGTATGAATCGGCTAAATAGTTATGATGTTATTACCAAAACAAAATAATTCCCTGGCTAACCTTGAGAAAACTTAAGCAATTATATCATTCGAAAGAGAATGCAAAACAACATAAGGGTTTCAAATTTCGTTAGAATCGTCCTAATAGTTACAATGTTATTATAAAGAAGAAGCAAAACGGGGACCGACCGATCGATATCGTGAGATGTAGTGTCGCTGGCGACTAGACTCGCACGTGACTAAAATCCTCTCTAAATGGTATTGTTAATGTGACATCACGTCCAAAGTGAATTTTTAAAATATTGAAATAACGTGGAAAAATATGGAGTGGGGAAGAGCCTTCTGAAACCCGGGATTTTGGTTAAGAAATAATAGAAATAATAACTTATTAGTGACGTCACATTAACAATACCATTTAGAGAGGGTTTTTTAGTAGAATGCGTTTAGTGGAAAAACGCAAATATACTAACTGTTTGTCTACAAAAAAATTTCGTAAATTAACATCAGTTCGCATAATTTTACGAAACTTTACTTAACAATATATAATAGTACATATTATATGGTGAAATACACAATAATTTATTTGTGTAATTTACGATATATTGTATAATAAGTTAGTTGTCGGATATTTGAGAAAAATTTGGTTTAAAATAGCCCAAAGTTAAATTAGAACTAACTAGAGATTGGCGAAATTAAATTATGAGTTCTCTACTCTTAGGGCAAAGTTATTTCAGGAAACTAATTTTTCTACCTTAGGCTAAATGTTTATGTACTATGTAGTTTTACTTGTATGTAACAAAACTGTATTTTTAATTATCCAATAACACATTGTAAATGAATATTTACTTCATTTCAGAAATATATAGATTTTAAATAAGAATGAAACTACAAAATCCAATTTTATATTTAAAACTAAGCTATAAGTATTCTAAATAACAATATTAGTTATATTTTTGAAGCCATCAATAATGAATACAGGATTAAGAGAAAAGTCTAGCGTATTCGACTATTTTATTGTTACTGCCGATGATAATTATTATGTTGGTAAATGTAATCGTGAAGATGCTGGTGAACGGAATTCAACTTGTGGAGCGAAACTTAGTATACCTACAAGCAAAAAAGATATATTTCAAAAAAGCATATAATTTGAAATGTCCCATAAATCGTAAACATCCTGAAGTTTCTAAGATTCTAGAGAATAAAAAGAGCCAAATGATATAGTCATCAGCCAGTACTTCTGGTGTATCAGCAACTAAAATTCCACGCTGCCAACCAGGGCTTACTAAATATTTTATCATTCCAAATGTGAATGTAGCCATAACACCAGATCGGTTCAAAAATAACATAATAGAATTAGTGGTAAAGAATTCCCTCCCTCTTTCTGTCTTTTGTAAGCCAGCTATTACATTGGCAGTAAGAGATACTCAGGCCTAACATACAAGTGAGTACCTTCATAAGCTTGGGAATGATGTTTTGCAAGAGTATGAAATAGAAAAGGTTAATTTATTGTGCATTATATCTGATAAAACTGATTAAATATGTGTACGGAGCGAGTTATAGAAAGGGTGTTTCAATAACTTGGACCGATTTTAAATGTGAGTTAAGTTTAAGAGTCTAATGATTTTTTTCTTTTCTTTCAGATTTAACAACTTCAGTCTTTGGCAATTTCAACCATGGAAAGATTAACAATCTAACCATGTGTTAAATTTATCGAAGCCTATTACGAAAATGGACATTTAAAACAGATGCACATTTCGGGCACTTCGCGATTTTTTTGGTTAACATAATCGACCAACCGAGAGTGAAATTGGGAAAATTGTTCGTAAATTCAAACAAATGGGGTCGGTGGCAGATATGAAAACTCCATTGCGTGCTCGTTTATGCCGTTCAGCTGAAAACATTGTTGCAGTGCGCGAGAATGTGGCCTAAGATCCAGACACCTCTATTCGTCATCGCGCGCAGGAAATGAACCTCTCCACAACAACGTTAGATCGAATTTTGACAAAAGATTTGTCTTTCGCAAAAAATCATCTTTAGTGATGAAGCCCATTTTCATCTTAGTGGATTCGTTAATAAGCAGAATTGTCGTATTTGGGCTGATGAAAATCCCAGGAAGATTGTTGAAAAGCCACTTCATTCACAAAAGGTCACTGTTTGGTGTGCATTTTTTGCTAGCGGAATCATTGGGCCGTATTTCTTCGAAAATGATGCCGGGAATTCTGTTACGGTGACAGGCGAGCGATACCGTGACATGATAACCAACTTTTGATGGCCTGAATTGAATTCTATGAATGTCGAAGATTTGTGGTTTCAATAGGACGGCGCCACATGCCACACAGCCAATGCAACAATGGCTATATTGAATGAGAAGTTCCCAGGTCGCATCATCTCTCGAAACTGCGAGGTCAATTGGGACTTGACGCCTTTAGATTTCTTCCTTTGGGGTCATCTCAAAAGTAAGGTCTATGCCAACAAGCCAACAACAATTCAACAGCTGAAGGATGAGATAATAAGGCATATTGGTGAGATCGAGGAGCAACTATGCAGAGACGTCATCAAAAGTTTTGACCATCGAGTGGGGGTGTGCCGCCGAAGCCTTGGCGGACATTTAGGCGATATTATTTTTTACCCATAATTGCCATGGCTCAAATAACATGATCCAATAGTGAAATCAATAAATTTTCACCAATAACACTGTTTTATTTACTGCTAACTTCGATCCGTCTTAATGGAACACCCTTTAGTAGATAGGCTTCTGACACCAAAATGAACGCTCGGTGGACTTAGCAAATCTGAATAAATTGCCTTTCATGTGAATAACAGGAATACTATGTATAATATGAGAATAAGTAGATGAAAACACATATGTCAATTTATGTATATTAATTTGTATACAGAAATGGAGAATATATATTAGTAGCGCGTGGGTAGGCACAAATATAAGAACATGAAAGTTATCATATTGGACACCTGTGTCAATTCACGTCTTAGGATAGAGTTATCAGAAGACGAGAGTCTACGAATCATCTGGGTAAACACAAATTCCAACCAAATAAACTTATAACACAGTTCTGTAAAATCGGTTTATAGAATAGAGATAAAATTATCTGATATATGTAAGTATATTGTAAATACGAATCTGTTCAGTAACTCCGTCCAGGGGTGCAACTAATTAGCCTGACGGCGGAGGGTTATCCCGCTGATGAGTCTAGGCCATGCCACTCTGGAAATTAAACCGTATATATAGTCGTGCAAGAGAGATATCAGGAGCATACGATCAACAACACTGTTTTAGAAAAAGCTCGGAACCAAAACCGCATTAGCCCTCATAACAGAGAAGATCGCTGTCGCAAAAGCCAGGGGCAATAATGTAAATGTCGTACTGAGAGACGTGGCATTGGCCTTTAACAAGGTCTGGGTGCTGGGCCTGAAAAGTAAAATTTACGACCTCGGTATGGAGGACGGCATGGCAAAGATCCTGTGCAGGTACCTCGATAATCGTAAGGCCATGGTCAGCATTAACGGCATCGAACGAGAGCTCTTTAACCTGGAAGCAAGGGTGTCACAGGGTGGATGTTTGAGCCCCACGTTATAAGCGATATTTACCAGCGACCTCCCACATCCTGCCTACGATTTTGCCTTATACATACAACTGGCAGATGATGCCACACATCGTGACGAGCGACTACCGTAATCCGAAAGATGTGACCAGCAGAACAGGAGGCAAAATTTCTAATGTCAACAACTATGAAAGGAAGAATAAAGTAAAGACGAACATCGGCAAGTTCAAAATAATTCTGATAGGGCGCAGACGAACGAAGGAAGTTGTGGTGGAGGGTGTACGTTACCAGTACTCCACAGATGGCAAGGCACTATGCCTAAAAATGACGAGTAGATATAAAACACATCTCAAGAAGATTGCCGGAGCCAAAGAGGCGCTCCGATCTATCTTCCGTTTTAGATTAATGTCACTGTCCAACAAAATGAAACTATATCTATCGCTCGTGAGTCCGCTGCTCCTGTACTCCGTCATCCCCTCACACACCTTAAGTGATGCAGCGCTAAGGTAAGCGCAGAAGGTACAGAACACAGCGCTGATATTTATGTTGAATGCAACTCTTTGGGGCCTGTCTCCCCCGGGGTTGCTACATGCAGTAAACGATGTAGATCCGATCAACGTAACTTTACACAAGCGTGTGATCACTCTATGGGATAAAATACACAAATTATACAATAAAAAATCACGAAGCAATTAAGACTACCTGATGATGACTACCCGAACATGTACTTTAAGCGGTCGTTTAAAAGCAGCCAGCTAAAGATTCAGACAGAAATAATACCAATATATACCTAAGAAATAATAAAAGGAAGATAAAACATAATTTAATTAGACAATGATGAAAAATAAAGAACAAGACAAGTATAAATCAAGAAAAAGATCCGTAAAGGAGATGCATAAATAGAAAAAAAAGATCCGAAGTGGACGCAACAATAGAAAACCTCTAATACATAATGAATAATTAAAAAAGAGTAAATTACAAAGTTTAAATAATTTAATTAAATAATATTAAAAGTTCCGAAGTAAACACATTAATAAGTTATAAATAATCATTAACATAAATATAAAGTGACGAGGTATGACTGGTGTACGCCGTTATACGCACACAGGCCTACTGGCCGACGGAAATTAAGGCTCCACTTGGGGATGGTTCTAAGAGTGCATTACATACACAGTTGCTAAGCCAAGATATATTCATACACGGCTACAAAAATATAATTTAATAGGATTAAAGATTACATATACATATAGGGCAAGTTAAATGGCAATGCAATTAAATATTGACGGTTCACTGCTAAGATGATTAACTCTCTCAATTTAGTTTTAACCGAGAGATAATTAAATAAGTAATGATTTTACAATTATGCAAGTTCTAGAGCAAAGGAGACCCTTGAGGCTCGACGCGGTAAAGGTGGGAAGAGCGTGACCTTGATGTGCGGCGAGTAGGACCAGGTAGGTAAGTTCAACCTTGAACGTTTGGGCGTCTCACGGGACGCTAAATTCAACTTCGAGGTTCTGAAGTTGGTGGGGAGGCTCTTATCCTTATAAAGGCAAACGGAGGGTGCTTAGGAAATGGCTTTTCCGATCCTTAAAATCCGAAGACGTGGTGAGAAAGGTTGAAGCGCGCTAAACTATCTTCACGAACAACACGGAGTGAAAACTAGTTCTTCCTTGGCTCTTCGACAATCACTCAATTCTTCTCTGGACGAGAATGTAGTCGATTTCCTCTCGACTAACGAAGACGTTAAGACAAACGTACTGGACGGCAGCTTCAGACACAATCTGCATGTGAACTTTGAGGTGTCGAATATATACCCCGAAATTATCTAGAGATTCATCGCCAACAGACTTCCTTAATTGCCTTGGATTGCGATAAGGTTCTATAGCGCGAGGTCGCCATACCCACTTAATGGTCTTTCCATTGTTCTTATTTTCGCAGCATATAGGGCAGATGAATTTAGAGTGGTCAACGGCGAACTGGGGAAGAGTAAAGGGGGGTGGGGAATTCCTCTCATTCTTCCGCACTCCTTCCTTTTCAGGAAGACATTTTTTTCCACAAGTCGGATTAAAAAAAAAAGTCTCGAACTAATTTTTGTTCAAGGGATAGATGCTATAAAAAGTGAATTAGTGCAACGAGATACAACCAAAATTCGGACATGAGCGTGGTTAGCAAATGATAATAATTACTTCAGATTACACGCAAAGGTACAAGAAAAAAATTAAAATTAAGCCATACAACCCATTTAGTATCTAAATAAAAGAGAAAAAAATTAACCATTACTAAAGACACATTACAACAGAGAATATTTATACAACACTTCAAACAAATAACCTATATATAAAACAAATCAGCAAACATATTTACAAGGAGATACACTATTGGTATCTTTAATTTATACCAATAGTTCCTTCTCGAGGATTTTTACCTAAACTATCCACCTAACACTTTTGAGTACCATTGATATACACAATACGGAATTGATCTTCCATGAGAAACAGACTCCATCGCATTAGTCGTCCATTTTGACTCTTGAAATTATGAAGGTACGACAAGGGCTTATGGTCACTCTCAAATACGAATTCGGTTCCTATAAGGTACATACTAAAATGTCGAATTGACAAATCTAACCTACTTGTAATTAACAATTAACCCCCCAAGAACTTACCTTAGGTTCCAATTAATTATGCACACCATAAAAATAAAATAACTAACGAGAGAACCTGACTCAGGACTGAGTCTTTTGGTAATTTTACCACAGCAAAACTAAAGTTTTGCGGCTATTCTAGCCGTTTAATTAGTGGTATCTTGACTCACGTAAATACGCTCAACTAAAAAAAATATATAATTACCTATTAACAAGAAAGAATTGTCCTATTATTTTTGCATGAATATTCTTGACACTTGCAACTGTATAGATTGGAAATAATGATCTTTAAGGAAATAGCAAAAGATCAGATAGGGTGCAATCTTTTTACAAAACGAAAGACCTGACGCCAGTTTTAGAGTATCAGACCCCACACCACACCTGAAAAACAGTTTTATGTCGTGGTATGACTGGTGTACGCCGTTATACGCAAACAGGCCTACTAGCCGACCGAAATTAAGGCTCCACCTGGGGATGGTTCTAAGAGTGCATTGCATACACAGTTGCTATGCCAAGGAATATTCAAACATGGCTACAAAAATATACTTTAATAGGAGTAAAGATTACATATAGGGCAAGTTAAATGGCAATGCAATTAAATATTGACGGTTCACTGCTAAGATAATTAACACTCTCAATTCAGTTTGAACCGAGAGATAATTAAATAAGTAATGATTTTACAATTATGCAAAGGGGGTCCTTGAGGTTCGACGCGGTAAAGGTGGGAGAAGCGTGACGAAGTGGGGGTTAAATCCCTTTAACCTTGATGTGCGGCAGGTAGGAGCAGGTAGGTAAGTTCAACCTTGAACTTGTGGGCGTCTTACGGGACGCTCAATTCAACTTGGGGAAATTGAGGGTGCTTCGGGGATGGCTTTACTGATCTTTAAAATCCGAAGACGTGGTGAGTAAGGTTGAAGCGCGCCTATCTCTACGAAAAACACTGATTGACGATGAGCTCTTCCTTGGCTCTTCGACAATCACTCAATTCTTCCCTGGAGGAGAATGTGGTCGATTTCCTCTCGATTAACGAAGACGTTAAGACAGTACTGGACGGCGGCTTCAGACACAATCTGCATGTGAACTTTGAGGTGTCGAATATATACCCAGAAATTATCTAAACGGGGAGAGAGATTTTTCGCTAACAGACTTCCTTAATTGCCTTGGGTCGCGATAAGGTTCTATAGCGCGAGGTCACAATACCCACTTAATGGTCTTTCCATTGTTCTAATTTTCGCGATATATAGGGCAGACGAACTTAAAACGGTCAACGGCGAAATGGGGAAGTCAGCGAGGGGGGGGGGGGATTCCTTCTCCCTCTCTCAATCTTTAACATAAAGAATCAAGAAGAGTAACCGCATTGGCAATTATCCAAGATTAACTGAACTGCAGTACCAAAAACGAAAACAAAGGCTTGAATGCTAAAGCATTTTCATCGCAAGAATTGATATAAATATTTAAAATTATTGAGCTTATCAGACGACCTGGCACATACAACTCTCTCTCTCTCTCTCTCTCTTAATTACACATACTTCTGTCTATCTTTCTTCTAACTATCCCTACACTGCTTTCTCTCTATAAACATTATGGATCATGGATCAGGAGCATTATTATAATTATAATTGTGAAAAGAAGTTCGATCCAGTGAAGACATTAAGGTCAATTTGTTCTCATCTTAACGTTACGGAACCACTTTTAAGTCGCCTGTCTTGTCGTTCCAAAATTCAATACTTCGCGTTGAATAAGAAAACCTGCTTGTCGCCCGCAAAGTACTTCTTGACATGCAGCATGTCGCTTTAATAGGCTCTTATTAGAATAAACGTATATTTTGGCTACGTCCTTTCTAAAGGTCCTTCTTTACTTCGATTACCCGTAAACCTTCGGTAAGCCCAGTAACAATAGGAATATCCTTGAAGAAACATCATTGAGTTAGATAATTCCTCATTCATTTAAACTGGTAACAAACCCTGCATAAACTGCAGAATAAATTTCAATCCTCTCAAGAATCCATCATATGCGTTGTGATGTACCCACTCTACAGCTTGCCATTCGTGATAGCTTAGCACATAAACATATAGCCACTGTTTTAACCAAGATAAAACAAGTTGTAGTACATTCAAGAAAAAAAAAAATTAGATTGGGCTACAAGGCTGGGTAGCAAATATATGATGATAGAGCGCTTACTGGGATTGAAACTTATTCTTATTGACATGGTGAACCCAGAATTTATAATACCAGTAGCAATGTGGGATGCAGTGAAAAAACTTGAAAATGTGCTTCATCAACTCTATATTATTAGAAAGAAAATTCAAGCTGAAAATTCGACTCCTGGTCAGTTTTTAAGGAATCTAAATCTTTGATTTACTCTCTCTCTCTCAAACTAAGAGTACTATAGCTGAAGGTATATCGACTTCCATGGAAATCATTTGGTAGAAAATTATGTTCTATTGGTTGATGTATAACTGGATCCAAAGTATAGATGTTAATTAACTAATGAACAACAAAGCAAATAGTCTGTATATTTATCATAGCATTCAGAATGGAGTAATTTTCAACAATGTCCAGAAGCGGAAAATGCTAATACGCCATCTTCAGCATCTAGTGCTAGAAGTAGTACTTCAGATAATGAGTTTTATTTTGTAAAGATAATTGATAAACATCATGGTCTGCAAGCAAAACGACCTCGATTGGAAAGTAAATAGGATACTCCACATGTTTCTCCTCCTAACTCTGCAATCAGTAATTTGAAGTTAGATGTATAGGAGTCTTTTATTGAGATTGAGAAATTCAACCCTTACTCAAAGTTCTCGGTACAGGAAGCAGTACCCTAAATTTATAAGATATGCTCCACAAGTGATTATTGCATTACCAACTAGTAAGGTTAGTGTTCAGCGTCTATTTTCAGGATTAAATTTATATAATCAGACTTGAGATCTATAATGAAAGAGGACTTAGTAAAAGCTATTTTATTTTTAGGGACAAATTGTCATTTATAATTTTCAATTTCAATTTTGTCAAACTTTTGCCACATTAAAAGTTCAAATTTTTAAAAGGAATGAATCTTAATTTGTCTTAAATTTTGTTCAACTTTTTTCAAAGTTCTATAAAAAATAATATTTTAATTTTATTTGTATATTATATAGTTATGATTAAAAAAGGAGTATTTTTAGCCTTTTCTGCAAATCAAAACTGCCCCTGCATTCATTTATTTATTATTGAGTATTATCAATTATCACTTCTATTACATTTGGATTTTTGAACTTTAATAGGGTCGGAGCTGGAGTCGGAGCCGGAGCCAAACATTTTAAAAAGGTGGAGCCGGAGCACATACATTTTTCTTCCGGCTCCACACTCCTGATAACAACAATCGCAAATAAATGAAATTTAGCCGGTGACAAAAGTATTCAACCAATAATAATTTCAGTCATTTAATATTTCGTGCCCTAACCTTTGCTCACAATAACAGCACGATGATAATTCTCATAGGTTGATAATAGCCTTTCACAATCATTTCTTGATATTTTGTTCCAATCTTTTACGCAAATATCCCCAAAGAAGCAAGTCTTTGTGGGTTTCTCTTTCGCATTGCAGCCTTCAGTATTCGCTACAAATGCTCAAGACGATTAAGGTCTGGCAATTGACCACGGAAGGAAGTTCTTTTTTCTCTTTTTAAATCCTTTTTGAAATGTCCAGTAATGTTAGCCGTAGAATTTGTTGGACTTGAGAGCAGCCTTTCTTGCACTAACTTTCTATACATGACACCCTCTATTTTCCCATCATTGGTGTAGAGCGCTCCTATGACATGTGCAGTAAAACAGCCCCGACCCATGTTACAACCTCTATTTTTCACAGTTTGAATGGTGTATTTAGGACATAGGCACTTCCTTATGCCTTCCTAACATGGCGAACTTTCTTTGGGCATGGAGGTGACTACCCAATGTACCATTCTAATCTCTCTAAAGTTCATTTTTAGAGCTGTAAGATGCGTTTGTTAGATACAGTCGTTTTCTGAGCGTAGGTAAGCAGCGCTCCCCAGGCATGCCAGAATTGGCTACCGTTTACCTGAGTTGCTTGAAAGGAACATTTAGAGGAAATGGGTCAGATGTGTTACATGCTTTTTACATATATAATTGTTAGTAAAAAGGATGTATAGTATTATTCTAATACTGCAGAAAGTGGGAGAGAACTGCGGCTTAGATGTATTGTCTCGTGAGAGAGCGTGTGTACGGATGATGAGTGTCGCCTTAGCGAATGGGAGAACCCTGTAGATGGCAGGTTAGAGGCGATGAAAAATGAGGCTTCTTTATAGCCTTATGGACTCGAAACGACCCCGGAACTAATGACACCGCATAATCTGTAGTTGCTATGGTCAATAAAATTTCATGACAAAAATAAAGTGTGTAGCAGATGTTTTAGTGGAAAGTAATAGTGCTTTTGCCATTTTGTCCTCTTCTTTTCTCTCATACTATAGTCTTAATACATACGACTCTCATTTAATGTTTAATATGACGATATTAACCGATATAACTTCTAGATTTATCTTATATTTCACTTACACACATTTCGAGTAGAAACAAATATTTTAACATCTTTCACAATAAAATTACTCCCCCGGGACCCCATTCGATGTTCACTCGGCCTGCATTTAACGCAATTCTATACAACCCGATCCTCTTCTTTTGAAAAAATGCTTACATTTCATCACAATGCGATAAAACACGAAGCCTTTCCAATAAGTGAATCAAAGACTTTTTCCAGGAAACACAATTTATACTTATTTTTTACAATGGCTTTAGATTTTTATCTCAATTTTTCCCGATCTGGTAGCCACGTATCGATGTCACAGATGCTGGATTCACATGTGCTATGGAGAAGAAGAAAAGTGTTCATCGTTATTTCTACTTCTGTAAAACGAATGTCGACGTCAAATTGGATCGGAAACAGGATCTTCTTTTTTGAGGGGGATATATTTTCCTGCTTCATCGAATTTCCGTTAGAGATCTTTTAAAAAAAATCACTAACATGTTTTGGGCATTTTATGATATATATGAATATATATATATAATATATAAAGGGGAAACAGGAAGTGTCGTCCTATATTTATTTAATTATTTTCAGAGCACGATGCAACATTGCCTAATGCAATGCTTAGACAAAAACGAGAGAAAAAGAATATCCCAAGAGACAGTCTGCGAGCGCAAGCGGCTCGCAGGGTTTGTTCCAAGCATTTTTCCTGTTTGTACGTCAAAACTCCGAGACTTGGATAATATTTTGTACGAGCATTGTGCTCAAGCTTCAATCACACTCCAAAGTCCGCAGAGCTCTAAAGATGTTTCAAGCTGCGTTTCCTTTTGGGCAATTGTGACAGATGGAGACTGACTTTTCAATCATGAGAGAGAGAGTTCTTTTCTGGATTACTGATCCCATTATAAGAAATGACCGAGTAGGGAGTCACCCTGTCTTCTTACCCTACTTCCTCACTTTCCCTACAATTTCTCCCACAACTTTCTCTGGTCAGTCTCTAATTTCACAGGGTAGACACCGACCAGCTTCCTCTCACCCAACCATTCCGGATTGTGGCTGAGGGAGGAGAGGACAACGTCTCTTCAGCTCTGAGCTCCAGTTTAGAGTGGTGGGTTTTTAACCACCTGCTTTAGCCTCTACCACACCTTTCTCACATACCCTTTCTTTTTCCTTTTAAAATCTATCAATTTTACCACCAGCCCAAGGTGAAGCCGCCATGCGGAAGGGTTGCCTGACCACTGGGCGGGAGTGGAACTGAAGGCTGGCAACTGACCTTGCCGGATCCGTATAGACCTCTCGTAGAGCGGGCTACTGGTTGGGGTGATTAGCGTTTGCGTCTCATGCAAATACTAGGGTCACCCGGGAGCCGCCGCTCTCGGATGGCACCACTAAAGAGAACGATGCCCTCCCCCCGCTGTGCTTTCTCAATAGACCCTCCAAACCTCTCTGACCGGAGAGGAGGCTTACTCTTCTCCTATACCTAGTGGTGCAGTGGACTCCCCATCAAACCTTACTCTAGATTCGCCTTTGGGTGCCCACTTCTTTGCAGCAGGAGTCCCTCGTTTTCTTTTAAAGAGGACTGCAAAGAAAGCACGCAGGTGCCCCAATATTGAGCGGGAGCGGCTCAATAGGACCAACCTCCTTAGGGAGGCAAAGGGTGGCAGGGCCCGTCCGTCTGTGCCTCCTAAAGTCTTGCACTCGTGCCTTCTAAATTTACAAGAGGTTCTATGTCAAAGAGAGAGAGAAAAAAAAATTGACGCAGACTAAGAAGCCTAAAGGTGTATCTCACGGACGAACAGATCTTCATCTGTTCGTCATCTTTCGGTAAACTTCCGGGGTGATAACGAAGCGAGACTAGTTAGCTGAATCCCGGAACCCAAATCAGTGAAAGGACGCTCAGCCTTTACTCGCCGAGTCTTGAATCGGAGTATGACCCACTCCCGACGGCGAAGCCTTATATATTTCCGAGCGTGGAAATGAGTAAATTAGTATTCAACAAGGAGGCAGGCACTGCTTACGCAGAATCCAAGCAGCGATCACGAAGATTCATTGGGACCAGCCTAAGGACACGCGCGCTCCTTTATGCGCGACTTTCTGTTACTCTAAGGACTCGCAGGCAAGAAGCTAGTTGTTCATAACTACGGCAGTCAAGGAGGTAAGGACTCATTCTGGAATACGCGCTTCGCTCCACGCCCTGCAAGGATACTCCCTCGAATCACCACTCGAGGCCCACTTCCCCCTTCTTGGAAAATCATAAACCAATTACCGTTTTCTCGATCACCGTTGAAGAGGCGTGACGCTTTCCGACTACGAAGCTTCACCCCCTAATCTCCTCCCGTTTTCGCTCGGGTAAATATTGTGCTACTCATAGCTCGTGCCGAAGCATTTCATTGTAAATTAATTCCTTTGCTGAACGATTATTTTCCCATAATTTATAAATTATTGTTAGATTCTGTTATTTGTTTGTATAATAGTAAAAATTATTTTTGTTTCTCTTGTTTAAATCCCATAACCACATAAAAGCCATTGATCGGCCAACGGAATACACGCACTCGAATATGCCCCATTCTTAAAAGTGGCCCCTCCCCAACTACGTCTAGGGCGGCAAGTGAAGGTCGGTGAAATTTACGTGACCTACAACATTCTAAATTTACTGGAGAATCGACTGATGCCGATTGGCCAGCCCAAGACGAAACAAAAGGTTCCCCCCCCCCCCGCCCTCTAAGATGAACATAATCCCTGAAGTGACTCAGCTTCAGACGGTGGGATCTTCTATGGGGTCGAACCTGGGTGCGATGCCAAGCACAGAACCCCCTCTTAAAAAGGAAAGGAATAAAAAAAGACACAAGACTCGGGGCTCCTCTCCCTCTGCGGGAGCCACGGGGATAGACTAGTCCGCTGCCGTCTCGGTAAGCGACCAAGCTAAGATCGGCACGTCCGTCTCTGGTGCTCAGGCGTGTGGGGAGTCCCTAACAAAGACCAAAATTCCAAATGCGCAGAGCAAAGCCTCGATTACTTTGAATCCCCCTATTCAAAGGTTACCTGTCATTTTCGAGCACACTGGCTTTAAACGTTTCCTCGCTATTCGCTCCACAGATGGCAGCATTTTTTTCAAGGGCAACATGATCCATCATAGGAGAGATCTAGCTAGGTTAATTGGCATACGGCCGAAGGTGACCCATTTCTCGGACCGGAGCCTTCTGGCGAATACGTCGAATCCCTCCGAGGCGGACATGATTAGTGCCCTTCGGACACTTGATGGCACGCCTGTGAGTGTGACGCCTCACTCTACCATGAACTTCGTGAAAGATGTTTAGGGGAGAGAACTCGTGGAGTACTTGATAGATGACATCATCTTAGGGCTGGCCGACCATGGAGCGGTCAAGTTAGAACGTGTGATGAAAAAAAGGAAGAGGACTTCAAGATCCACCCCTACAATCTTCGTCACGTTCGACTGGGACAAGCTCCCTGAGTCGGTGCATGCGGGTTGGTATTACAACCGCGTGAAGGCATTCGTGTCAGTGCTAGAGAGGTGCTACTAGCTCCAACGCTTCGGCCATACGGATCTCTCCTGTAGACGTGCCAAGTCAGTGTTACCTGAAGACTGTGTAAGTTCTTTAAAGGGCGCACACGATAAGTCCAAATTGTGTGTGGCCAAGTGTTTAGTCGCGAGCGAGTCTAGTCTCGGTTAACTCTACATCTCACTATGTCGGTTGGTCGGTCGGTCGTTCCCCGTTTTGCTTTTCTTTTGTTTTTGTAATAACATTGTAACTAGTCGGCCGATTCTATCAAAATCTAAAAGTATAATGTTGTTTTACATTCTCTTTCAAATGATATAGCTTCCAAGGTCCTCCTGAGGTTAGTACTTGAATTATTGAAAGTTTTGAAGGTTGTAAGGTCATAAATCAGAATAATTGAGAGCACGTGACCTTTGGTCAGAAGACCTTGTTTAACTCCGGATAGCGACATTGCGATTCTTCAAAGCAATGTGGTACCTATTTCCTTGAGAAAAGAAATCCTGGCCGTTCAAGCCCTTGATCGTCTCTCATTTCGTGAGGCTAAGAACTTTGTCCTCTGTTTCCCGGCATTACCTCTGCTTCTGGCTCCTCGTGGCCTACGAGCACGGTCGTTTCCGCGCCTATTTGGAACCATGCTTCAGGTTATACCCACCCCGGGCGCTTCCTGGTACATATGTCGGCACAAAGGGTTCAGACCCAGCTTCAACTAAAACTAAGGCTTCCCCCATTCCTCTAGCCTTACTGCCCAAGAACCGCTTCATTTTCCTATCGGTCTATTTTTGTGCTCTCCGGATGCACAGGCTGATTTTGGGTGTTGGATGTTGGTTGGTGGGTCGTCGATAACCTTCATGGTAGTGATCACCTTTTCATTCACCCATCATTTTATGGGCCGCTGCCGCTTGAGAGCTAGCCGCATTGGTGCTTGGCGCTGTGGCGGTGGTCCTTATTTCGTGAAATTTCTTATTTCTTTATTTAAGTCGAGGAGTTTAAGTCGATGGATGAAGCCGTTGAGTTCTTCTTCGGGTGCCTTACTACTATTCCTAGAACGTCTGGCCGTTTTGTATGCAACCCGCTTCTGCGGTGGCCAGCCGAGTGAGAGGCGACCCTCAAACATAAGGTGTTCTGCCTACATGCACTATAAGCGCTGCCCAACGATTTCAACAGTCGGTGAATTTCGTCGAGCTAGGGCTAGGTTCTGGTATGTTTTGAAGCACGCCCGCTGATCTTCCTGGGCCCCATAGCTGGCTTCAAATAACCGTAAGACACCTCTAGCATAGGTGTGGAAGCGTGTCAACAGGATTCTCGTAAGACACACTTCCCATTCTCTAGGAGAAGGGACCGCAATCTCGATCCCCTCGTCCGTTGTGGAGTCCTTCACGAGCACTTTCTCCGCATTTTCTAGCCGGGATGCTGCTCTTTCAGCATTCACTGCACGAGTGATGTCGTGTAGGCAGTCAACAAGACTTAACTTTCAGAGGCGGAGAACGCTTCGACGACAGGTTTAAATTAAGTGAATTACGTTCCGCTCTCGCTTCGTGCGCGGACACCAGCCCTGGTCCGGACGATGTCCCTTACGACATGCTTCAATACCTGTGTGAACGAGGTGTGGCCTTTCTGTTAGATTTGTTCAACAGGATCTGCGTAGAGGGTATCCTCCCAGACTTCTGGCAAATCGTTACTGTGCTCGCTTTTCTCAAACCGAGGAGAGATCACTCTGCCCCAGCCGGTTTCTTTCCGCCCTATCTCTCCAACCCCCTGCGTATGCAAGTGGAACGAGAAATTGGCAAAAATTAGATTATCCTTTTCTATGGACAGCGGAGGCCTCCTCACTTCTGCACAGTGTGCTTCCGTAATCTCACTTCACGTCGGATGATCTGCTCCGACTGGAAAATGCTGTTTGTGAGGCCATACTTCGTAGACAGCACTACACCACAGTGTTTTTCCAATTTGGATAAGGCCTATGATACTACATGACGATACGATATCATGGAGACTCTCCAAACGATTAAGTCGAATGGAAGCCTCCCTCTCTTTATATCTTAATTTTGACAAGATCGACGATTCCGCTTACAGATGAGGGAAGCCCTCTCATTTCCAATGGAGCTGAATGAAAGGCTCCCGCTGGAAAGAGTCCTCAGTGTCACACTCTTTGCCGTGCTGCTTAAAGATAATCTCGCTACGCTCTACCTGGAGGACATTTCGATCTCTTTTGGCGCGGCCCAGATGCCAACTCTTGAGCGTCGACTCCATTAAGCATTAAATTGTCTCTCTTGCCAGCCGAAGTGCTCAGGCTTCGTTTTTCCTTAGCCAAGACTAAGGTAGTGCACCTCAGCCACAATCCACGGCTTCACCCTGACCTAGACTCGTTTCTAAATGAGTTTGCAGGGAAGTGGTGGACTCTCACCGTTTCCTTAGTCAGGTATTTGACCAAAACCTCACCTGGGATGCTCATATTCGCACCCTTAGGGTCTCTTGTACCCGCAGCATGGATATTTTCGTTCCATGCCGTTCAGTGTCTGGGGTGCTGATAGGGCGGCTGCCTTAATTTTTTATCCATCCTTTCTTTGTTCGTTCGAAGCTCGACTACGGATCAGAGTATTATGCATCAGCAGCCGAGCGTGTATTGCGGCTGGTGGACTTTATTTACCACACTGGCCTTTGCCTAGCCAGTAATGCCTTTCACACATCAGCTATTAAGACCCTACTTGTCGATGCTGCGATATGCTACCGTCTCTCCACCGTGCACATTGCATTATTCGAATATACGCTCGAGTTCAGCCTCTCCCTCATTCGTCAACAGCTCTCACTGCATCCGCAGCCGATCCCGACGGTCCCTATGCCGGTGAGAGACGCCAGCTCTCGAAGGAAACTCCTTCGAGAGCTCAGTATAGCCCTCGTGCCAGTGGCGCCCCTCGTTCTGTCCAAAACGCCACCCTGGAGGGTACCACCTTTGACTATTTGTGCCCACGCCTCTGCTCCCAAACTACTACAGCACTGAGAGTATTGCGTTCGGCCTTTTGGGAGCATACTTCCTATCACGCTGGAACCGTGCCAGTGTATACGGATGGCTCCAAGTCCCTAGAGGGGGTCAGTTTCCATATCGTATTCCCTCTGTTTGAAGTTAGCGGGACTCTGCCAGGCGCTGCCTCTGTCTCCACAGCCAAGCTGGTTCAATACACCACTCGGTACGAGAGATAACGCCCGGTTCGGAGAGCGGATTGTGATTTAATGCGACTCACAAAGCGTCCTGAGTGCTCTCTGCGCATTGGAATCTACGCATTCCCTGGTTCGCGTTATCCGTGAAGCCAGGTTTCTAATGAGCCGGGCGACTGTCGAGATTATCTTCTGCTGAGTTTCTGAATTGCGGAAAATGAACGTGCCAATGAAGGCTCCCAAGAGTCCGCGAGGACTGGGCGAACAGACCAGAGTTTTGCTTTTCCTCACACCGATTACAGAGCATGAATACGGGCAGCTCTCCGGGCTGCTTGGCTAAGAGGATGGGAGACAATCATGCGGAACTTAAAGTTGCATGTCAATGCGCCGCGAGTGGTCTCCATGGACATACCCTCTGCCCCCCTCCCAATTGCCACGAATTTTTCAGGTTGCTTTCTGTCGTCTCTGAATCGGACACACTATCGGAACGCACCGCCATTTGATAGAGCGTTCCCTTGTTCCCTATTGTGAAGACTAAGTGGTCCCTCAGACTGTTTGGAGCATTCTTGTTGAATTTCCTAGTCTGGGTGATCTTTGCACACGTTACCTGTCCCGGTACCGGGAGCACTCGTGTCGCTACTGCTTGTCCCTTGTACATGGGGCTAGTTCGTGCACACAGACTTCCGGTCTATACGACTTTTTGGAGGAGGCTGGCCTCCTCCACTTTATCTGACTATCTATTGTAGGTCGCATGTTTGTGACCTTGCGCCGGGGGTGAGGTGGGCCTACTCCCAATGCGGGAGCGCAATTCCTTCTTGCTGCGCTTTTTTTTTTTGTCGTGTTTTTTTTTTACCCTTCGTCCCTCTTTTATATCGTTTTTATTTGTTATTTACATATTCTTATTTGTTTTTTAATATAGCCTAGTAGTCGGCTGTTGTGAGTACGGTGACTTTTGCCCTAGTAGACAGTCGCCTGTTTGGTTCCCTATATTTAAAATAATAGCCTATATCAACTCGTCTAGAAACATTCACACTAAAAATCAACAATATTCTGGAGAAGACTCTGATAAACAATGTGTGACGCCACGAGAAATAACCTCTTCGTAACTTCGAAAAAACGCATAGGAAACCACAACCAACGAGTACGGCACCAAGAGAATTGAGACAACTGAACTTAATCTCAATGTCACGTGTAAATAGGCCTACAACAAACGAAAGACTTTCGAATAAGATGAATGCGAAATTGAGATGGTGGTAATTTAATATATATATATGTATATATATATATATATATATATATATATATATATATATATATATATATATATATATATATATATGTGTGTGTGTGTGTGTGTGTGTGTGTCCTGGGCAATGCGTCACACCCAACCAAGACACGTTCAACTACATCTGAAGCGTTAGGTCTGGAAGAATAAAATTCAATTTTATGCAAACTAATACAGATGGTTGGATCGGGAAAACATCTTTACTGGGCAACATCTTTAAGGAAAATGATCCAGACAACAGATTAATATCAGTGCATGGAGTAAACCCGGAGAGAAGTTCAATGAGGATATTCAACTACACTGTCATGAAGGCCTATCCAACACGTGACGCATTCAACAGAGCGCTCATAGCAATTAAAAGAAGCCTCAACTACAAAAGATTAATGGCTTGGACGAGGCTGATTTGGCAGTTACGATAGAAACAGAATTATCACCAGTACTAATTAATAGCTACACCTATCAACTACTAAGACCGAGTAGATCCATAGCAATAATTTCATCATCATCTTAAGCACTGGACTTCCAGCAATATTCTTGCGAGACCTGAATGAAAGGTGCAGGGTGAATGGTTATCAGAGAAGTAATCGAAATAGACAAAACTTCGCAACTTTGCTCTAAAGAAACATTTTTAGGATAATAGGCCCAGATTTTCTAACATAACTCTCTAGTAATGTTACTACAAAATCAGACGTTGCGTTAAGCAGTCGTTACATGCGATATAACATGTACATGAAGTCCGTCAACATTAACGAACAGTTAAAATTTCACCTTAGTCCAGAGCCCAACAAAAAAGATATCGAAGTAGAAGAACAACTATACCAATATCTTTCAGAAGGAAAGTAATGGGATTAAATATAACTTCCTCAAGCTTCATACAACACGTAGCTGAAAGAATATAAAAACTCACACTAGTGCTAACCCTCCTATACTCCTCAAGAGGCTTAAGCGCAAAGAACAAAAGAAATATATTTTGCAATAGGTAGGGAAGTGCTCATCTACCACTTAAACAGCTTATTAACATCAAAGAAACGGGGACTTCAAAGAGTTAAAAACGTCTGTTCATCTTTTAACCCCAAAAAGGGGAGAAGGAAAAACCAAAAGAGTCCTACGTTAAGAAACCAAAATAGAACCATTAAACATTTTCAGAAGAAAAAGTGCAGCAAATATTCAGATGAAGATCAATTCTCTTCGTAAAAACTTTGCAGGAAATACTACCAGAGCAAACACTCCTTTCAACCCTAGATTCTTCAGTGGAAAAATTGAATAGAGAATAGTAGAATCACCATTAAACACTTGAGAGAATAAACAGGATCAAAAGAGTGATAGGCTTCTAAGTAGCCCAACCGCCCAAAATCTGGGGATAAATAGTCATTTCATTAAGACTAAATATTTCAATTAAAACCACAAAGAAAGATCTATTTCGCATTAAGAAGGCAGGCGCTCATCTCCCAGACCTGCCCCTCCTAAACAGATTATCAACAACAAAGAAACCGGAGCTTCAAAGATTTCAAAATATATCTCATTACCTTTTCACCAAATGAGGAGAGAAAAAAGAGCCCAGAGTGCCCTAAATCAATAAACTAAGATAGAACCGTGCAAGATTGTTATAACAAAAAGAGCAGAAAATATTTGGAGGAAGATTGATTATCTTCCTTCCTTCATTATTTTCAAAAAATACTAACATCAGAACAGATAAATGCTTCAACCAATTAAGACTAAATATTTCAATTAAGACGCCAACATTAACTAACAGAACAAGACTCATTAATGTGAAAATCCAACCAAAATTCAAACAAAGTGCAACCCAATAGCCCAGTATAGGTGGCTAATATGAAATGTTTAGAAATTGTGACATAGGGCAAATAATGTAAAACTCAAAGTGGATTTAATGAATCATAGTGTATGTCACAAGTGAACTGGTGAAAACCAGATTGAAGTAAGAAAAACGAAAGTGAGTAATCCGGAATGACTAAAGCTTTCAGTCCTACATTAAACAGAAACAAACATGCAAACTACACATTCCGTACAAAAACCTAAGACATATACAATAAAATATATATATATATTTGGAGAGGGGGGTCTGTGTGTGTGTGAATACGCAATATATTTTCATTATAGCAGGTTTTGTGGAAAGCGACCACTAGTCTTGTGTTAATGATTTTCTTTTCAATCTTCTCGATTTGTTTTATGTTCACCTTTCCTTCAATGTTCAACCCGTGAATAAGCCTACCGGAGTTCACTAGAGACTGGTATTAAATAATTGCAAAGAGGTAAAAGGAAATTAATGAACCTTAGCACTTTCTTTTATTAGACTGACGTGTTTCGATGCCACAAGTATCATCCTCAGAGTTAGAGTGGGAAATTAATACATTTATTCGAGTATAAATATATATATATATATATATATATATATATATATATATATATATATATATATATATATATATATATATATATATATATATATATATATATATATATTAAAAAATGTGTTGACAAATTGAGGAAGGGAACGTAGACACGTGTAGGCGAATTAGCAGTCAGAGGAGGTGCAGGTAGGAAATGGTCGAGGAAATGTAAGTGACCAGAAGAGGTAATTAGCGGCTAGGGGCAGCTGTCCAAAATAAACCCGTTTCCTTGATTTCCTCTTCTGGCGGTTGGCAGGATTTCAAGGGAGTTAGATTGTATAGTTCGTCAAGATTGGTTTTCTTGAATATATATATATTGCTTTAAGAAGGAGTAATTGGCGTTTAGGGGAAGCATAATCTAAAAAAAATTATTCTACCTCTTAGGATGATACTTGTCGTATCGAAACGCGTAAGTATAATAAAAGAAAGTACTAAGGTGCATTAATTTCCTTCCACCTTTTTGCAATTATTTAATACCAGTCTCTAATGAACTTAGATAGGCCTTCTCACGGGTTGAACAATGAAGAAAAGGCGAACATAAGACAAATTGAGAAGATTGAAAAGAAAATCATTAACACGACGAGACTAGTGGTCGCTTTCAACAAAACCATTTATATATATATATATATATATATATATATATATATATATATATATATATATATATATATATATATATATATATATATATATATATATATATATATATATATATATATATATATATATATATATATATATATATATATATATAATTTGAAGGATGAACGAAAGGACGTATAAAGGGAAATTCATTTCATTTTCTTGATACAACGTTTCGGGTAAACTTTTCACCCATCTTCGGGTACTGGAAATACAATTCGTGAAAAACAATTTAAGTTAATAGTTAAACAGATAATCAAAATGATGAATTTATGGAAAGTATTTAATGTCCATTAAGGAGGGGGATAGCCAGAAATTTACAGGTAATTCATATTTTTGGATTATTATGTTACGAGTTAAAAATTAACGATTGGGGAAACACAGGAAACACATGAGGATAAACCAACCTTAAACAATCAACCGTTAGAGGATAACTGGGGAGAAAGGGCGAGGAGCGTAAGAAGAAAGAGAAGGTTAAGAGGTTGGTAATATATTTGTTTAGAGTAGAAGTAGTTGGTTTAGAAGAGGAATCGGAATTTAAGGAAGGAGAAAGGTATTTAATATACATGGATTCAAGAATCCTTAGTGATATGGGATCAGGGGTGTTTTTTAAGATTTTAAAATCGTCTGTTGTGATTTTAGTTTGACAATTAATAGAGTGAAGCCTAACAGGTTAGAATTCTTTCGTAGAGAGAACCTTCCCTGTCCTGAAGCTAACACCCAAATGGGAACAGAACCTCACCCTCAGAGAGCGCACCGTACTGTCTATGTATCTCCCCAGTTTACAATTGGGGCAAGTAAACTCGTAAATAACGGAGCACTTCGCTTCAGGCGGGATTCTGTCCTTACAATTGAAATATAATCCTATGTGGTGTCTATTTATGAAAATCGACTGCACTATTAAAAGAAACGCTGAAACTAGCCGTTAAGGTCAATTACTTTACTGCCAAATAGATGGGGTGGGCATGGGCAGTCCTTTGGGACCTGTCTTCGCAATTATCTTCATGTCCTGGTTCGAGGAACAGTTATTCAGCCTGGAACTTGGAAGCATTGAACCCTTACTTTACCGCCACTTTGTCGATGATACATACATTCTGTTCAATAAAGAGGAGTCCTGCGATAAATTCTTACAATATGTCAATCATATACATCCTAATATTAAATTTATATGCGAAAAGGAGCTCAATTCCTCCATCTCATTTTTGGATATCCACATTTCCCGTGTCCCAACTGGATTTGAAACCAAAGTTTTTCGTAAGCCAACCTTTACTGGTCAAGGCCAAAACTTCTTCAGTTTTTGTGACATTTCCTTCAAAATAAGTGCCATCAAAGCACTAATATTCCGGGCTTTTAATATTTGTTCATCCTACTCCGGATTTCACCAAGAAGTCGTATTTCTGACTAATTATTTCAAACAAAACGGCTTTCCTGTGTCTCTGACTGAAAAAATTACGGCCCAATTTTTAAACAATATTTTCCATCCCAAATTTAAATTCCCTACTGTTTGCAAAGATATCCGTTACATAATCTTTACGGATCTGGGTTTTTTAAACAAAAAACTTTCAAAAGAAATTACATCTCTATTAAATAAATTCTTTTTCCATAACAACTTTAAGTTGATTTTCATAAATAGACACCACATAGGATTATACTTCAATTGAAAGGACAGAATCCCGCCTGAAGCGAAGTGCTCCGTTGTTTATGAGTTTACTTGCCCCAATTGTAAACTGGGGAGATACATAGGCAGTACGGTGCGCTCTCTGAGGGTGAGGTTCTGTTCCCATTTGGGTATTAGCTTCAGGACAGGGAAGGTTCTCTCTATGAAAGAATTCTAACCTGTTAGGCTTCACTCTATTAATTGTCAAACTAAAATCACAACAGACGATTTTAAAATCTTAAAAAACACCCCTGATCCCATATCACTAAGGATTCTTGAATCCATGTATATTAAATACCTTTCTCCTTCCTTAAATTCCGATTCCTCTTCTCACCCACTACTTCTACTCTTCTTACGCTCCTCGCCCTTTCTCCCCAATTATCCCCAGTTTATCCTCATGTGTTTTCTGTGTTTCCCCAATCGTTAATTTTTAACTGGTAACATAATAATCCAGAAATTATCAATTGCCTGTAAATTTATCGCGATTCCCCTCCTTGATTAACATTAAATACGTTCCATAAATTCGTCATTTTGATTATCTGTTTGGCTCTTAATTTAAATTGTTTTCCACAAATTGTATTTCCAATACCCGAAGATGGGTGAAAAGTTCACCCGAAACGTTGTATGAAGAAAATGAAATGAATTTTCCTTTATACGTCCTTTCGTTCATCCTTCAAATTAAATAGAAGCTCCAACAGGAGAAGCCCTAACCAATATATATATATATATATATATATATATATATATATATATATATATATATGGAAAGGGAGAAAAAGAGAAACCAGGAGTGGTACCAGTTTCTTTATTACTGACGTTTCGCTCCTCTGGAGCTTCCTCAGAGTGACAAGAAACAATGAGAAAAAAGGAAAGGAAAGTACAGGTGGGAGACAGAGAAAGATAAGACGAGCCTCCCCCCCCAAGTCCCTCTCCACTCCTCCAGAGCTGTAGAACGGCGCCGAAGGGAACAGGAAGAGACCATGAGACAGAAAGGGAGAGGAAAAGTACAGATTAGAGATAGCAAAGGGTGGAATATCGTGGTAAACTTAATAGTTCACCTAGTTGGCCGATATACCTACTGATTTATGTGTGTTCCCAACCACGGTGTGTATTATATCCTTTTTCTATTCATTATTTTATTGTGCTTCTATCCCATGTATAATTTGTTTCGCTTAATGGTGTAAAGGATAGAAGAAAAGTGTAGAGAGAAGCGAAAAGAAGTAAAAGCTTTGCAATTGAATGCTAGGTTGCATGGAGGTCATGCTAATCTCTTTCGTTTTATTGATGTATTATAGCTTAGAATTAGTAAGTTTTAGAGAGTTGTTTCCTGAGTCTTATGCTCTCCTTCTTTCTTGTTTACTGTAAGTATTGTGTTTGTATTTGGTAGTGTTTTGTAGCATTCAAACTGTTGTTTTATTCCATTCATTTTATTACTAGTAAAGTTCACTCTTAACTCTGTTTTCTTTGTTTATTTGTTTCCAAGTCTATCTTTGTGCTATGAAAGATAAGTATCGTTTATTTATTCTTCCTTTTTCTTACATCTCAAGTATAAATCCCGTCCTCTTCTAGATCGATTTTTGAGTTGTATGAGGGGAGGGATCGGTGTGTTTCCCCTCCGCTCTCTGGGTTATTAAGGCTTTAATGTCCTCACCTATTTCCTCTTGCTTTTTCTATTAGTTTCTTTGCTCTTTTCTCTATAATCTTATTCAGTGGTTCCATATGTGCTTCTGCGTGTAAGTTTCGTTGTCTTCTTGTTTCATTTGCTTTTGTATTCTTGATTAAAAGTACTGCCTTATTTTGGATTCTTTGCAGTTTAGTAACGTTTGTTTTTGCGATTGAAAACAAGGTAATTATTAGATATACCATTGCTAACTGAATAATAGCTTGATATGTATATTTGTTGCTGTTGTTCTTCCAGTTGACTGATCTGAGTGGGTATATAAGACCCAGTCCTTTTCTTTCTTTGTTTAGTTTTCTTTTACATGTTTGCTGTATCCACTCTTGGTTATCGTTAACCCTAGTACTTTAGCTTCGTTGGTATATGGATATCTCTTCTTCAACGTATATGTCCAAGAGTTGTCTTCTGTATATTGATGCGATTTTAAACTTGTTTCTGTTAGTGCTTATTTTCTATTTTCTTTCGTATTTATCTATCCTTCTTATTTCCGTTGCTGTAAATCTTGCTTGCATTTCGCCGTTCTTTATGGGCAAACTACGATTTGCTTGACGTCATCTGCGAACTAGATGTTGAGGCACCCTTCCGTGATGGAAAGTGAGATGTCTGAGGTGTACACTGAGTATAACGACAGACTCAGGCACCCTACCCTGCATAACGCCACCTTCTAACTTGAAGTTTTTGCCTTGATGGTTTGCAATTTCAATGTATGCATACTACTTCATCACGTAGTCGCAGAGTAGTCTTTTTAGTTTGTTGTTCATTCCTAGTTGAATGATTTTATATTGTAGTCCTCTTATCCAAACATTGTCGAATGCCTTTAAAGCATCTCTACGGACGATATCGACGCTAGCCCAACCTTATGTGATGACCATGAGGGCCATATCTGTACTCCTTTTTTTCTAAAGCCAAATTGGTAATTATTTATAAGTAAATTTGCTTCCAGGTACTCACTTAGCCGTTGATTGATTATTTTTTCAAACACTTTCCCGGTTTGGGTATGAAGATCATTCTTGTGTTCTTCAGTTCATCCGAAAAATATCCAGTGTTGAGTCCTGAATTCAGTATTGATGTTATTCCCTTCGTGATCTTATCAGGGGCTTCTTTGTAATGCTTCTTGGTGAGTCCTGATCTTCCTGGAGCTTTTTGCTTAAAAAGCGAAATTGTTGCTCTCACCTCTTACTCGGTGGTCTTCGCCTCGACAGCGTTGTAGGTGTCTCTTCTCGCATCCACAAAGTGGTAGGGGTGTGTTTATTTTATAACCTCATTGAGTGAATTTATATTTTCATGTCGAATTCTTCGTTTTCTTCGGCATTTATATCAAACCTTTTCCAATATTCTCTCAATATCTGCTCAATTTTGTCCTCTTCTTCTATGTTGTTTCCATTATCGTCTTTGATCTTCATTTTTCTTATACCACTTTGCCTTTCATTTGTTTTATTTTTCTCAAAAATTCCTTTGTAGATACGTCATTGTGAATTCTGTGTACTGTCTCGTTCCAGTGTTCATTTTGTTTTTTCTATTATATCCATGTTCAGTTTTCTTTTTATTCCTGTGTGTATCTCCTGCGTAGTTTCATTTCTTCTTACCTCATCAGAAGTTTCTTTTAGTCTTCTGTTTTTTTGGACCATTTCTGGCGTCCATGCGAATGTTTTAGTTGTCTTATAACAATTTTTTTTAATTACTATTTTGTCAGCTGCTTGCATCAAGTTCCTTATTTTTTCTAGTTCTACATCAATTTCTTCTAGCGTAGCTTCATCAACATAGTTCTTTTGGTTTATATGTGTTCAATTATCTTCTACATCTATCTTAGTTCGCTCTGTAGTATGCTTTATTCACCCTAGAGGGGATCTGTATAGGTCTTCCGTTGATGGTAAGAAGGGTCGTTGTGTGATCGGTACAGGCTATATATACCGGCTGCATATAATAGTTATATGGGAGAAAGTTATTGCCGAGGCAGTTATCCGGTTTAGTGGCTGAGGTCCATGTTACGTACGTCGGGTAACCAGGGCCTAGTCGATAACAGATGCCTCGTGTGAACAAAGTTTCCAACTGTCACCTGGGCCGTGCTGATGAACACAGATGGCTCCAAGACTAGAGAAGGAGTTTGCTTCCATGCACCTTCTTCCTTGTTTGAAGCCTGAGGAACACTTTCGAATGTTTGCGTCTGTCTTCTAAGCAGAGCCTGCTCTAATTACCTCTACCCCCGCGTATGATAGATTATGCACTGTGCCCGGTCCAAAAATTATTTGAAATTCATAGCGACTCAAAGTGTTGAAACTGTTATGGCTGCTGCGAGGATCTCGAGACCAGGGTGAGCGAGCGGACAGGCGTTTTGCTCTTCCTCACCAGGACTACATGCTAGGTATCAGTTGATCCCGTGGGGGTTTATGGCAAATAAGAGGAAAGATGGCGCCAAGGAATTTAAAGGTTGCTGGACATTGCGCCTGGACACTTTCAGTGGGCATTTCTCTTCAGGCTTCGACGTTTTTTAATATTTTTGTCGCCTTCAAATCGGGCACCCTCGAAGGTCACAGCGCAATCTGATGGAGCGATATTCTAGACATTTTTGCAAAGAATGCTTGGTCCCTCATAATCTAGGCCATATTTTGTTTGTGTCATATTCTGGGGAAGCTTGTGCGCAGTACCTATCCGGTAGCCCAACGACCAAGGTCGATCCAGATTGTTCGCCCTCTTGGGTCAGGCTCTTTAACAGCAGACTGTGGTGGAAATCATTTTTAGAAGAAGTAGCCATCTCCCATACTCTTTAAATTGTTTGGGGCTTCCTTTGATCCCTGAAAGAGGCAGACCATTCCTCTTTTCCTCCCTGAAGAGTCTTTTTAGACTGAGAGAGCTTCGTGTGCAATTATTCCCGTATATAAACCACCCAATTCACGTGCCCCGATCTCCTAATGCCCATTACACGATCCTCTAATGGACGTCGTCCGATCTCCCAATGGCCATGGTCGGATCTCCCAATGCCCGTTGTCCAATCCCCTACTACCTGTAGCACAATCTCGGAATGCTCGTGGCCTGAATCCCAAATGCCCCTGATCCGATCTCACAATGCCCATGGCCCGATCACCTAATGACCGTGGCTCGATCCTCCGATATCCGTAGCCCGATCTCCCAATGTCCATGATACTATGACCCAATGCTTGTGGATCCCTGAGGAGATCAGGCCTCCCTTGGAGCACCTGAGCGAGCCTATTATTTATTCCCCCCCCCCCCCTGTCAGAGATTTGTGTGCTTTTTGTTGTTTTTATGGTTTATTTTATCTTCTTTTTTTTAAATTCCCTCTTGATCTGTTTATTTTTATTTCGTTTATGGCGGTCATGCGCTCGTTAGTGGCTGCCAGGAGGGTTCTATAAAATTAAAGAAATATCCTGAAAAGATCTTAAAGTGAAAAAAAACGAAAGTGCTCGGAAATACTTCCTATTCTATTTTTGTCTCATTTTCTTTTGTCTTTAACCAGAAATATCGGTACAAATTTTCGTAATTATTTTATCTCAAATTTATATTAAATCTGGAAAATTTTACTCTCTATCGCTTTATCGCACACCACACGCCCCTTGAAACCTTTTACCCTCACAATACAATGATAGGTCGAAATATCTATTTTCACAAACACAAAAACATTTGACTCTATCTTATTTACACAAACGTGCTTTCGGTGCAAGAAGGGTTTCGTGTTTTGGGGACTAGAGGCAGAAGGCGTCGGCTTCCCGGGTTACTCTTCCTGAGTTTAATTAAATTATAAAAATAATTAAGGGCGAATCTGAAAGAATTAATCCCATTAAAGTCTTAGAGCTGCGAAAGGAGGCGGAAAGAGGCTGGCTTCAAAACAACTCTGAGAAAGTTGGTAGTAATAATGAGACTGAAATGAAAAAGCCGACTGATTGCGAAATTTAGAGGTATTATGAATGTTTTCAGCGATTTTTGTTCAAGGTTGTTGTTGTTGTTGTTCCTAGTAGTAGTACTACTACTAGTATTTTCAGTCGTAGCAGTATTTGTTGTAGTAGTTGTTGTTGTCGTAGTTTCAGTAGTTGTGAGTGACACTTTGCAAGGTGAAATATGATTAACAATGAAGCCTCACAAATTTGTGTCATGATTCCTATAAATTCTTGAGATGGGCACGCACATAATTATGCACATGCAATAATATAATAGAATTATATAGCATTTTATCATGAAATCATGTATATACTGTATTCCGGTAAGAGACACCTAGGCAAAAGTGAATTCAAGACATTTTAACACGGTCATACACTCCCGTATTATCTTTCTAACAATTTCGGATCGCGCAAATTCTGTATCATCTTTAGGGATGATAGAAGTGGATCGAAACATGTCAGTTAAATATAATGTTTTGCTAAAGGGCTCTTCTCGTAATTCGTCCTGTTTTTAATGAATTTTGTAGAACTCATTAATGGTCTGAATACGACAAATCGAGAGATTTGTAAAGAAAATTACAAATACGAAATTAAACGTCGCATTAAACAACAAAACTTGGTACGATGAGTGTATATATATATATATATATATATATATATATATATATATATATATATATATATATATCAGGAAGATGGACATTTTAGAACAGTTTTCATGTTCAATTCCAACTTGTTACTTGAGTGTTGAAGGTTAGCTTATCGTGATTGATTAGGATGGCTTTTAATATGTTTAGTATATATATATATATATATATATATATATATATACTAAACATATTATTAGAAGCCATCATAATGAATCACGATAAGCCAACCCTCAACACTCAAGCCACAAGTTGGAAACGAACTTTAAAACTGTTCTAAAATTTCTATATTCCTGATTGGTCCGTTCCCTTTGACCTTACGTTCAAGCTTGGACTAATAAATTCCCCTTTAAAACTTTCCTATTCTATATAAAATAAAAGTAAAATATAACCAGGAAACAAATGAGCGCCATGCAATCAACTCAGCCACCGGTGGTCTACACTGTTGGCTCTGAAGGCAAAATGAAAATCAAATAAAAATTAAGAGAAGAAAACTTGTAAGGCCCTCTTCACTAGGCCAAACCCTACAATGACCTTTTTCACACATATCAAATTTTGAACTATTTTCTGACCTTTTTCATCAAGATCAATATCTCATTCTATTCTCACCACACTTTCATCGGTAAAGGAGGAAAATGACAGCAAAAACTACTTTGAAGATGATCGCACAAGATCGAGAGCTTGGTAATTAAAGTTTGATTTTTACCAAACATAGTAACTTGAAAAAAGAGATATGAACTTAGGAGAAATAATTTACCATCTAAAGGATGGAGAAAAACAAATAATAAGGAAAATAAAAAGTTACCAAAGAAAATTAAATAATTAATTAATCAAGAATCTGCTGCCTATTTATACTAATATATATATATGAATCCAGCAAACCACAAGAAACAGAAAAACACGATAATTTTTCTTCGGAAATGTTATTTCCTAATTCGCAAAAATTCAGTACAGGGATGGGATTCTAACCGTGCACACTGAGGCAGCGTGCAACCACTTTGATCTCAATTAAACCATCCCTTAGACCACTCGGCTACGCGGAAGACAAAAATCTTCCGAATAAACAAGCTTTTTAAGGCACGCTTCACAAGGTCATCGTGACTAGGAAAGAGAAAAAGAAATTAATTGAAAATTCAAAGAACAAATGAGAGTTGAGGTAAACACGCGGTGAATATACAATGTAAAAATCTTTCAGGAACGCGAAAGAATAATGAAATGAACTCAGCAAACCCCGTAAGGGGCGCCGCGATTTGCCTTCCTGACTGCCGTGCTAACGGAACTCAGCGTCCCGTCCGGCCGCAGCTAGCCTCTTCTCCTTCTTTCTGACACCTTACTTCCTCACTTTCCCTATAATCTTTCCCACAACTTTTTCTGGCCGTCTCGTAATTTCACACGGTAGATGCCAACCAACTTTCTCTCACTCAACCATCATGGATCGGGGTAGAGGTGGGAGGGGACATTGTCCCCTCACCCCTGAGATCTGGTTTGGGGCGGTGAGTTTTAACTACCTGCTTCTTTCCTCACCTTCATCCTCCTCGCATCCCTTTTCTTCATTTCTGTAGACTATTAATTTTACACAAAGCCCAAGGTGGAGCCGCCATGCTGATGGGCTGCCTGGCCACTGGGGGGGGGTGTGGCCTCGAATGATGGCAGCCAGCTTAGCCGGCCTCTTATTCATCCCTTGCAGAGCGGAATACTGCAGGGGTGATTAGCGTTTGCTTCCCGCACTCACAACAGGGTCCCCATGACCACTAATGAAAATTTTTAAAAACTTAAATCTCATTTTCGGACTGATATCTCTGGCATAGGGAATGAGTCTCTGACTAACCTGGACCGTCTTAAGGATTTTGATTTGAAGGTTCCTTTAGCTTCTGCTATTACTAATAACGGAGCTACAGCAGACAAGACAGATGAGGTGGTTGGTCCTCACTCATCTGGTCTTGCTGCTGACAAACCTAAATATATCACACTACACACTTTTGTGCAGAATATCGCAGCAGAACCTTACTGAATTAAGCACTGAAACTGAATGCACTCCCGTGGTTTCCACAGAGGAGAACAATACAGACAACCATTCTGAAACTATAAGTGACAATGAAAGCTTTAGGGAGGTTCCCAAACTACAATCTAATACTGAGGCAGTGTCTCCGCCCACTACTACCCAAGACACTAGAGACTCAAATATTGTAACACTGGAACCTTACGTACCACGTTCCACTTATGGTCCATGTATGTCCACAGCTGAGAATCCTTGGATTCCAGTAGTGAAGCGTAGAAAGGGACGACAGAGACAGCATCAACTGCAAGCTAATTTTGATTTTACGAGTAGTTGTGCAGTCACAGTTCCATCTCCCTACTTTGAGAAATACTTTTCCATCCAGTTCTCTGGATTTGAGTTAGCTACAGATGTAAATAACATTAAACTGAATCAAGATATCCAGTCTAAAGTTGGCCAAACATTAAAAATTGTCAAAGCCTTAAAAGGTTCTCTACTGGTGGAGGCCCAAACTGCTGTGCCGGCCACCATGATCGGATCATTAAAGTCTCTAGCAGAAAAGCAAATCACTGTTACTGCTAACCGCCACTATAACACTGTTAAGGGTGCAATTTGGACCCCTACCCTACGGCAGTCATCAGAGGACGAAATATATGAACATCTGAAGGACTAAGGTGTCACAGATGTCTGTAGAGTAAAAGAGATTAGATGGACAATTAGTACCAACCCTACACTTATATCCTCACTTATAACATCCACTCCTGTACGCCAATGCTTCGTATAACTAGCTGGGTATTGGTTGAGGTGGACCAGTACCACTACCTCCCGCAGCAGTGTTACAAATGTCAGCGCTTTAGCCATGTAGCAAAAAATTGCCGTATAGAGGTAGACACATGTGCCCGATGTAGTGGTGGAGGTCATTTTAATCATGCATGCATAAGTAAGGTATCTTGCTTCCATTGTAAGGGACCTCACTACAGTAATGATAGACAATGCCCAAAATACAAATGTGAGAAAGATGTCTTGTACCTACAGATGAGAGAGCGAATTCCTCGTTTTGTAGCTCTACAAAAAATCTGAGACCAACACCCTATTTATGAGCCTTTATACTCTGCTCTTGCCCTAGAGAGCAATGTTGCAATTAACAGTACAGTTGCCTTAGCAAGGAACACACCTAATCTTCCTACAACGTCAACCACTACACATGCCCCTCCCACATCCACGCCACAGAGATAGCATCAGCACTCTGATGATATAATGAATGTGGATGTGGAGCATGAAACAAGACCTAGCCCTCTTGTGAAAACTAGGGGGTTTCCTCCAAAAGTACAGTATGCATCTCCTATTTTGAAGAAAGCAGAATAAACAGAAAAGCTCTTAAAAGACCATCTGCGCAAGTCTGACAACCCCCACACTCAAACGCGATCGCCATCACGATCGCAAAAGACTACCTCTATTCCACATAAAGAACAACAGCAAACTGAGACAGTCACAGACCCAAACTCGCATGGAGCACAACAGTGTGCAACTCCAGGACTGGAAACACCCAAAACCCATCCTAGTTGGACTTCTGAGACTGCTTACAACTGGAGACTCGTACTACTTACAGTACAAAAAATACATCTCCTTTCTTCGCCTATAAAAACCCCCACAGCCAAAAAATATCATGTTACACCTCGTCTGCCAGACAGTAATGGGCAAAAGATTCCTGTTATTGGCACTCAAAGAGACTCAACTTCCATCCCGCTCCCAGAAAGGTAGGTTTTCCTACCTACCAAAATAAGGCCTTCAGGCTTCTCTCCATCTACCATTCTGCAATTAATAGGGAGTGGTCTAAGGGATGGTTTGATTGAGATCAAAGCGGTTGCTCGCTGCCTCAGTGGGCACGGTTCGAATCCCACCTCTGTACGGAATTTTTACTAATTAGGAAATAACATTTCCAAAGAAAAATTATCCTGTTTTCCGTTTCTTGCGGTTTACTGGATTGATTTCATCATTCTTTCGCGTTTATGAAAGATTTATACATTGTATATTCGCCGCGTTTTTACCTCTACTCTACTTTGTCCTTTAAATTTCCTATTAATTTCACTCTCTTTCATAGTCACGATCTACCTTGCAAAGCGTACCTTTAAATGCTTGTTTATTCGGAAGATTTTTGTCTTCCGCGTAACCTGAGTGGTCTAAGGGATGGTTTAATTGAGATCAAGGCGGTTGCTCGCTGCCTCAGTGTGTACGGTTCGAATCCTACCGCTGTACGGAATTTTTGCCAATTAGGGAATAAGATTTCCGAAGGAAAATTATCGTGTTTTTCTGTTTCTTGCGGTTTGCTGGATTCATTTCCTCATTCTTTTGCGTTCATAAAATATATATATATATATATATATATATATATATATATATATATATATATATATATATATATTATTGAAGTCCACAGCTGTGGCAGCGTTATTAATTTTAACTTGTATTTTCTTAATATTTCTTACATTTTTTTAACGGGGTCTTCGAAGCGAGAAAAGACATCCTTCGCCCCATCATAAGTCAAACACCAAGCGTGACTTATCACCTGGCCAAATTTCTCAACTCCATTATCGTGCCCTACACCCCATCAGACTATACGCTGCCCTCCTATTCAACTCTTCTAGATATCCTTCAGACTTCTCTAGAAGTAGCCGTACTAGTTTTATGGACGTACAATCTCTATTCACAAATGTTCCCGTTGATGAAACCATCGAATTGATAACCAATGCCATTTACCATACTGAAGGCTCCACACCCCTCACCATTCCCAAAGACATATTGCGACAGCTCCTCCAAGCATGCACAAAAGAAGCCCCGTTCTACGGTCCTGATAGGAAAATGTACGTGCAAATCGATAGCATCGCGATGTAGTCACCCCTTGACGTCCTCTTTGCCATTTTTTACATGGGCTCAGTTGAGAACAAGATTATCAAAAGCAATATAGCGTCCAAGCCTCCTATCTACGCGTGCTATATCGATGACATAATTTTGAATACGGATAACCTCGAACAATTGAACGGCCTAGTTAAAACATTCAAGAATAACTCGTGTCTGAATTTCACCCACGAAACGGAAGATGAAGGAGCCCTACTTTCCTTGATATCCTCATTAGTGCCCAGGATTCCAAATTTGTGACCCAAGTATAAGTTAAGGCCACGAACTTGGGCTTATTTCTAAACGACTCTTCTGAGTGTCCTGAACTTTACAAGAGATCAGTCATCAATGCATTTGTTAACAGGACAATTACTCATTCATCCTCGTGGACGGCTGTTGATCACAAACTTAAGAGAGTTTCTCGAGTTCTCGTTAACAACAGCTACCCACAAAATCCATCGACGCCACCATAAAAGAGAAAATGAACTTGGCTGCTCGTCCTGGAGTCCGGTCTACTCCGAAGAAGAATAATATCGCCCTTTATTAGAAGGCCAATATGAACACCGAAAACGCTCTTAAAGCCATTCTCCATGGTAGTGTGACCCCAACCGACCCTAATGCGGATATAAATCTAATTATATACTACAAGACCAAGAAAACAAGTAGTTGCATCATGAAGAACAGCTGTCTCCTTCCGACGAGTGAACTCTAAGAGACTAACGTCGTGTACGAATACTCTCGTCAAGGCGACTGACAGCTCACCTTCAAGATGGCGCGATTAAAAAACGCGCTCACTCTCATGGCATTACCCTAACCTGTGAAAATCTGAATAAGGACACCTCTATTATCCTGAGACTCCAAAACCGCAGAAGATTGCGGATGGCCGAAGCCGTCATTATTCAAATGAAAAACCGGCAATTAACGTGAAACTTAAGCCGGTAATCATACTCCCGACCTCTCGGCGTTTCCGAGTTGACCGCAGTTAAAAGAAGCACGTTTTCAAACTTCATTTTCCTTTGCCTCCTTTGCCAGAGAACTAGGTCAGTGAATAATTCCATTGAAGGCTCAGTTCATCTGACTACTCACAGCGATCTACGCACTGCTAAGTTACGACGACAAGTTGTCTTAAATAACTTTGTGAAACAAGAATCATTTTTCTACATACTAATTTCTATCCATAAAAAAAGGCAGAAGAGATAAGAAATATATGCGCAAGTCGGACTGATTGGAGAGATCTCCTGTTTCCGATTCGCGGGTCATCCCCACAAAGTAGTGATTTCCTCAATTTTTTGTCTCTAAACTATGACTGTCCTCAGCCTTTTTTTTCTTAAACTGTACTTCTGCCTAGCACATGTTCATTTCCTGAAGACGAACTAACACAATCAAAAGACGTCTATGAATAAAGAATGTCATTCGGGGATGTTTTTTCTCACCTCGAAGATCCCGTTAAAAAACTTGTAAGAAATATTAAGAAAATACAAGTTACAATTAATAACACTGCCACAGCTGTGGACTTCAATAGTCCATGCATACAACATGGCCTTTTACCTAATTATATATATATATATATATATATATATTTATATATATATATATATATATATATATATATATATATATATATATATATATATATATATATATATATATATATATATATATATTATATATATATATATATATATATATATATATATATATATATATATATATATATATATATATATATATATATATCACAAACAAACTGATGACAAATAGCACCGGAGTAAAAATAATGATACGAAAACCCACTAAAGAAATTGAAAAATTATTTCGAGCGCTTAGGTCTTTATCAAAAACGGTTTTGGGGAATGATAACAGAGGAATTTTCAAGGGTTTATAAGTGAGAGGGGGATTTGCTTATCTTTCTTTAAGGTGTTTAAGGGGGACTAAATAATATTAAGTAAATATTAATGAATACATGTAACTCTTTTCCTGATGTCCTATGCATATTTTGGTGTGGAATACAATGTAGAAATGTATTTAAATACAAGGTTGATATCTAAATGCGAAAAGAGACTTGGGACATGTTAGAAAGTTGGTTGAAAATGAGGCAAAGGCTGTTTTTTAGTTAAAATTATCTTTTTTCTCTATAAGATGATAGAGCATTTTTGTAGATAGACTAGACCATTTATCTCAACTACAAGAGGAACAAAAAAGTTTTTGTTCTATATTATAAATAGTTGAAATTTCTTCATTCATCAATTAAGCGGAGACAGTCATGAAAGCTCGTAAAAACATAAATTTTAAAATCACTACGTTTCATATTGTTATGGTGGTTGGAATAAAAATCAATGAACAACTTTTAGGTTGGTTGCTTTGCGATGCACTCAAAATGGAATTGTACAGTCCTTTTCCTCCCCAACGTTGTAATTTATTGAAATTTATATAAAGTTAGATGGTTAGGTCACAAAACACATCATCAACATATATGAATCCCTTCTATTTAGTTCAGGTTTGTGGATGATGTGGTAATATATGGTGGAAACACGAAATGTAGACAATATTTAAGTAATTTTTTTAGAACAAAATAGAATATTACGTTTAATGTCGTGTACATCCACTCTATACCATACACTACTCCTATTTATTTGGGGGGGGGAGTGGTGACTTAATCACCTGCTGCAATCGCGAACCGTTGAAAGACTGTTCGTGGAGATTAACAATCGACTAGGAGGTCGCACTTGGGGGGTTGGGTTTCAAATCCTTAATAATCAGACAGAGTGCATAAATGGTTGGCGTGATTTACTTGAATAGGTCAAGAGTATCGTTCAAGGTTAATTAAAGATGAAACAACAAAAATATAATTTTATTTACAAAGATAAAAATAAGAATAATAATAAGCAATGGGGAATTATTTAAATTGAAAGAGTCTATGATAATTATTATGAGGAGAGATTCTCAAATGGAATTAATTGATTAAAGTTACTAGGCTCAGGTCAAAAGGGGGAACTTGACAATACTAATAATGATGGGAGGGTTCAGTCTTACGGGTTGATGACTTATAGAAGGTCCTTCTTGCGATTAGGCGAGTGGGGAACGATCATATGAGGCACGTGGGGCACGATCTGATTGAGACAAGTGGGGCACTATCCGAACCAACCTTCCGATGAAGATAGCCAAACTTCAAAGATGACGTTCGAGGGGGAATGTGGGAATTCTCATAATTCCACTGTAATAGGAGGAATTTTTTTTTCCTCAAAGTTAATCGATGGAGATTTTCTTCAGTTCGATTAAACAAAGGGAGACTGTTGCTCAAATTCAAAGGCTTGTCGTTCACAGAAGCTACCAATTGACTGGGTAGAATCACGGCTGAAGAAGGCTGCTGTCCGACGAACGCTCACGGGACGAGACGATAAGGGCGGCTTTGAAGTGCGGGCTGGACTCCTCGAACTACAGAATAGCCCGAGTATTACTATGCCCGATTCTGAGGGGGAAGGGGTAGTTTTGAGAAAGGAGCCACAAGCTTCAGACATCTTAATCGGGAGCTGGAGTCGATTCATCATTTACCAGCAAGGGGTGAGACATATCGGCTCTTTCGCGCCTCGTTACCAGGAGGAGGGGGGGGCTTGGGGCGAGTCGCAGGATTGGGAAATATTTTCTCAACGTGCTTGGAAGTCGAAAATTCGAGAATGTTCTAACAGGAAATGACGTCATCCATGCCGGGATACTAATAGCACGTGGTCTCCGATAAATTGGAGGAAGGAGGTGGGGTCAGAGGTTGTTATTTTATATTTTGACTAGAACAAAAGAATAATTTATATGGAACAAGATGCTGTAAATAATATTCATTTAGATTGCCTTTTACTTGTATGACACGACGAATTCTAGCTGTGACCTGAGCGCAAGTGGCACGCTTGGTTTCACTTGATATTTTCTCTCGGCATTTTTTCAGTTGCACTTCAAAACTTAGATATTTTGAAGCAAGCAGCCCTTAGCTTCCATCACGGCGTCATTACTTCTCCGGAACCTAGCGTATGCGTTCCTCACTGTGTCCCTGGGAAGATCTTCCAACACCCACCTGATCTTGGCTACCAGCTTAGCCTTGAAGTTGCAGTCAGAGCAGTTCGTGTATTTCTTAACTGCGCCCCACACATAGTAATGCATGTGATTCAAATCGGGAGATCTAGGAGGCAAGAAACATAAGATGGAGAAGTCGTAGAAATTCTCCAACAACGCTTCTGACTCTCCTGAAATATAGCCTTCTAGCAGCAACCCTCTCCAGCCATGCTATGAGTACAATCTCCATCAGATCCACTAGCCGTCTGAATTGAGCTTAAATCCCTGCTCAAATATATGGGGCGACATGGTGACAAACTCGCTAGTGACACAAGCACACAATCACAGTCTGGCTAAAATTTGTCTTGATGATTCGTGAAACGTCGCATGGATTACAGGCAAGCTCCCTTTTGTTCTCGGTGTAGTCGGGGTAGAGTTTATTTTCATCTTAAAAGAAGCATATAGTCCCCGACTCAACAGGATGTCTCGGCTTGTTTAGGAGCTTCATTTGCTTTCGTTAAGTGATCCACATTGTTCTTAGCTCTCAGAATTTTCCCTTTGCCCCGCTTTTACGAGTGTTCCTCATTCAAGTCCAGCTTCCTGGTGGAGATTCTAACACCCATCTCTCTCCAAATGTCTGAATTCCCTTTCTCGGGTCTTCCATCACATTGTCCTGCAGTTGTTATATGAATTCCGGCGTGCGGACGTAGTATGAATGCTTGCTCTGTTCCTTTCTCACTGCCACGACTTCTTAATCTCCCTTGCAGCTGCCAATTGCTTTTTATTTTCCGTTGCAGCTGCCCATGTCATGTCTTACAGACCCTGCAGTGTTACAGACTATTTAGCACCAGTCATGCTGTTGGAATTTTTATACCCGCCGCGAAGCACCAAGATGCAGTAACTCTTTTTCAATATTCAGATGTCTTCTAGTAATCCATCTCAGCCAACCTTTCTTCAACTAAAAGTTTACTCTGTATGCTATCTAACGCATTGACTATTTACCGATCCATCAAATTGTTCCTGAAAAAAGGAGACATTGAAAATTGTCAATTTTACCAGAACACACGCACACACATACCTATATATATATATATATATATATATATATATATATATATATATATATATATATATATATATATTTATTTATTTCCCGCCTCCCCAAAATTTGAGAAACAACCATTGCAGCTAAAGACATGAAATGAAAACAAATGAAAGATGAATATTTTATCTATATATACATATTCGGTGTAAAAATCGCCTTAGTCATTAATAAAGCAATTAGTTTCTAAAAAAATAATGTTAAAAAATGTTTTTATTGTTCTGCTAGGAAGTGGAAAGCAAGAACAAAATTTAAAAATGAAAATCTAGATTACGGTCTGTGGTTGATCATAAAGTAGGGTGTCGTAAGTCAGGTTAGATCTTCTAACCTGCGTTTGCTTTCCATGTCTCGGAACGGTTGGCGGATAGCACGCATGTCAACTCTGCAGTTGAGCCTTGACTCGAATAATGCAATTGAACTTTGGGTTCCAATAAATCTCTAAGAATGATTAATTATACTTGAAAGAATTAATTCAACTATCTAGAAGGTTCATTATATCAAACTGGGCAAAACTAAATGAACTTTACGACTGTAGAAACAAAAATAAAATACTGAGCATGAAAGATAAATCACAAATAAAATAATGGACATGAAAGATAAATCAAAGTATACACACTCGGCCGCACATGACCGACAACAATTCTGGGTTGATCTGTCGCCCAATGATTTGGCTGCTCGAGAGGAGCACGAAGGGGGGAGAGCACTGAAATCGAGTACTTTCTAACATCACGGGTTGGGTTTGCACTTAAGGCCAATTGGTACTCGGCCTGTTCGAAGTTATGACGGAAACTACAACCTGTATTCCAGTAACTACAGTCAGCCTCGAAAATAGGTTCAGTCATACGATAGAGGGACGTCGTTATTTAAAAGGAAAATTGAAATGTATTTACGCCAATGTTCGGAGTTTGAGAAACAAACTGCCCGAATTTCAAGCCGTGATTCAGGAGGGCGATTACGATACCATATGTATTAGCGAGACGTGGTTAGATACAGCTTCTAAGGACTTTATTGCGGAATTTAATATAGAAGGGTACAAAATCCATCATAAGGATAAATGCGATACTGATGGCCACCACGACCGTAAATATGAAGAGCGAAGTTCTGCAAATTGAGCTCGAGTGTGCTAAAAATAATAAAATTAACTTAGCCGTTACCTATCGCCCCCAATCTCCAATAGAATCAGAGAACGTAATACTCTTTGAGTGCCTTTTATTCATGGTGAGAAAAGGAAAAACAATAATTTGTGGAGACTTCAATTACCCTAACGTTAACTTTACAAACTATACTTCGGATAAAGTTGGAGAGAGATTGGTAAATTTCATCCAGGACAATTTTTTTGTGCAAAAAGTAGAGGAGCTTACGCGTGATCAAAATATACTGGATTTGATTATTTCAACAGAGGAAACTTTGGTAGAAAACGTTTGCGTGGGTGAGCATTTGGCGACGAGTGACCATAATGTAATTAGGTTTGAAATTAATACGAGCGTTGAGGTAAAAAAGAGTTCACAACTATTCCCACGATTTGGGAGTTGTAATTTTGAAACCCTCCCTAACCGGATTAAAAGGATAGACTGGGGAAGATGTTTTGATAATAAGACAGTACAAGGAATGTACTCGGAGCTACAGCAAAATGTGCTCACGGTGGATTCCGAGTTAGTTAAGTACGTTCGTCGAAATAATGGAAAGTCAAAGAGAGCACCGTGGATTAGCCCTTTAATAATTGACTTAATTCAGGAGCGTAATAAAGACTATCAAAGTTTAAAAAAAAAACGAAACAACAACAAATCGGGAAAAATACGTAGACTTTCGAAGGCTGGTGAAGCGGGCCATCAGAGAAGCTAAGTTGAATTATGAAAAAGACCTTGCTATAAATTCGAAACACGAACCGAAACGGTTTTACAGTTACGTTAACAGTAGAAAGCCCATAAAGGGTTCAATAGGGCCGATCAGAGGTAAGATGGTGTTATGACGGACGTCCCAGAACAATTTGCTAAAATATTAAATGAGCACTTTTCGAGTGTTTTTACTATTGAAGACGTGACGCAATTAGAAACACTAGGCGAGGACATAAATTTTGAAAGACAAAATACCCTATCCAACATAAGTATAAATGAAGGGGAGATTCTCTCATATATTAATAAAATAAAAAAGTCGAAGTCACCCGACCCGATGGGGTGTACCCAACACATCTTAAAGAACTTAAAAATGAATTAGCAAGACCGCTCTGCACGATTTTCAATCGATCAATAGAGGAAGGCCTAGTTCCATTAGAGTTCAAGCGTGCTAATGTTACGCTGATATTCAAAAAAGTGGATAAAACTGAGCCTACTAATTAACGTCCCATCAGTCGAACTTCTGTAATTGCAAAACTCTTAGAATCGATAATTGGAGATAGGTTGGTGAGCCATTGTGAAGCAAATAATTTAATTGCAGACTCCCAGCATGGATTTAGATGGGGGCGCTCGTGCCTAACCAATTTACTCGAATTCTTTCATAACATGATTTGCATCTATGATGAAACTAAAGCGGCGGATATAATTTACCTTGACTTTAAAAAGGCCTTTGATACAGTTCCGGACGAAAGGCTATTGATGAAAATTAGAGCAATTGGAGTGTGGGGTAACATACTTAAATGGATTAGAAACTGGCTATCAAATCGTTCACAGCGGGTTGTTGTAAATGGGGCGTGTTCAGACTGGGCCCCAGTCACCAGCAGGGTACCACAGGGGTCAGTCCTGGGCCCATTATTATTTATTGTTTACATTAATGACTTGGATAATGGAGTGTTTAGTAGGATCTCTAAATTTGCAAATGACACAAAGCTAGGAAGCCGTGCCCTTGCGAGACCCGATGTAGAGCAAATGCAAAGGGACCTTAATAAAATTGTGGAATGGGCGGATAAATGGCAAATGGGCTTCAAATTAGATAAATTCAAGGTCATGCATTTAGGATGTCAGAACTTAAAAGTAGAATACCATATGAAAGACCAAATTCTAGAATCCGTTAACTTAGAAAAAGACCTAGGGATTTTAATCTCGGAGTACCTTAAAGTATCAAAGCAATGCGCAGAAGCTTGCAAAAAAACAAACCGAATGCTGGGATATATTGCTCGGAATTTTACTTTCAAATCAAAAGATATAATCGTGCCACTATACAAATCGCTCGTGCGCTCACACCTCGAATACGCGGTCCAATTTTGGTGTCCCTCCCTAAATAAGGATATAGCGCAGTTAAAAGAGTGCAACGTCAGGCTACGAAACTAATTCCTGAAATCCGAAACAAACCGTACGAAGATACACTACGCTCATTAAACCTACTATCACTTGAAAGTAGACGATTACGTTGACAATTGATCGAGTTATTCAAAATCTTAGAAGGATTTACTAATATTGATTACAGACTATTGATTGAGATGGACAAAAGGGCAAACACACGCCAAAATGGTTTAAAATTAGTGAACAAGCGTTTTAACTCTACTATAGCCCCAAATTACTTCACGTTTAAAATCACGCAAACGTGGAATGGCCTTCCCAACCGTGTAGTTAAAAGCACGTCAGTTAATATGTTCAAAAACCGACTTGATGAGTACTACAATAGTGTAAATATAACGTAGTATGAGCACAGATTAAAACGTCATATATTATAAGAAGTTGAGGATTAAAATGAAATGATGAATAGAAAGATGCCAGCGACGCCTTCATGCATGAAGTAAATGTAAATTCCCCTTTTCTTCTTCTGTCTGGCGAAGCCTGCGGGAGAAGAGAGTACTGTCCTATCGAACCCGCCCTCCCCCCTGGTTCGAAGAAGCGTTTTAGTGTATTTTAGGGATAGCTGAACCTGCATGTCAAGGGTGCATATGTAGATAAGTGTGTACCGTAGAGTTGAAATAGTTAAAAAAAAGCATGATACACTAACGTTAGAATGTGTAAGCGGACTGGCCTTGAGCGGATCTTAGGGTCTTTGCTGCTTCTTGTTTCAGTAGTTCTCTCTGACAATAATTATCTAGATTCAAATCTGTCTCTCTTATGAGTAAACGTAAAACTTTATCCTCACCATTTTCTCCATTGCCCCACTCTTCGCGGTGGGAGTGCCTCGCCCCCATCCAAACGTGACCATCAAAGATTAGTCAATTTTCTCCAAGCGATGATCACAAATTTTATATCTCGCTATGATTGTATAGGATTTAGGAGAGCGGGTTTCCCTATATGACTTTGCTCCCCTCATTGCCTAGGAAAAGTAGTGACCATGATGATGGGGGGATAGGTAATTTGGAGAATTCTAATCAAACAAGGGAAGAAAGGAATCATAAGAATGGATTGACTAAAGGAAAGAATTAAGGACTGACGTAAATACGAGGAACGGTCAATAAGTTTTGTAATTCAGATATAAGGAAACAAGATATGAGGGAAAGTGTCTTATTATTTTTCAATATAACTACCTTCGACTTCAATGCACTTGCGCCACTTGTCCCTGAGGCTTCGAATTCCCGCCTCCAGAAATCTCCCGACTGCTGTTCAATCCACTCCTGGACGGCGAGCTGGACATCTTTATCGTCCCCAAACTGGCGTCCACGCAGTGCAGACTTGAGCTAGCGGAATAAAAAGTATTCGCTAGGGGCAATATCTGGAGTGTAGAGGGGATGGTTGAGCTCCTCGAATCCGCACGGGCGCAGGGCAGCTTGTGCAACTCTGGCCTTGTGGACAGGGGCAATGTCGTGGAGGAGCAGGACACCGCGTGTCAACTTGCCGCGCCGCTTCTGAGAGATGCACTTCTTCAATCCAGCCAGTTCCTCAGCGTAATATTGGCCTGTTATGGTCCTTCCACGAGTTGCATAGGCCACCATGAACACTCCCTCAGAATCCCAGAAGATGGTGGCCATAATCTTCCTGGCTGAGAGTTGGGTCCGGAACTCAATTGGGGGCTGAGAGCCGCTGTGCTTGCAGGCCATGCTTTCGAGCTTGGTCTCGGGATCCCTGTGATGGACTCACGTTTCATCACCTGTAACTATGCCTGACCTGAATCCCGCCGAGTCTTGGTTGTACAGGAGCAGCAGCTCCTCCGAACTTTGACGACGTTGAAGTCGATCATGGGGCGTGAGGTTTCTAGGGACCCAACGGGCAGAGACCTTGGTCATGGCCAAATTGTCGTGGATGATTTTGATAACACTTCTATGTGATATTCCAAGTTCTCACTCGATTTCTTAGACCTTCAACCATCGATTTTCGAGGATCATCCTCTCCACACGGGCAACATTGTGTTTGTTGGTCACGTCTGACGGGCGTGCTGGAATGGGGTCATCTTCAAGGGACTCACGACCATGGCGGAACTCCTTATTCAAGCGAGCAATGGTTTCATAGGAAGGGGCGGTGTCGGTGTACACTGCAACCATGCGTTAATTGATCTCTTTTGCATTCTTGCCTTCCTTGGTCAATAGTTTGATCACTGCGCAGGGCTCAACCTTCTCCATCGTTGAAAAATTTGTGACCGACGATCTGCGATCAGCTACTGCTTCTTAAATATAGGAGTCAGGAGCGTGCGGCTGCAGGCTCTGAATTGTCATAACTTGTCCTAACAGCCCCACAAACAGCCTTCATCCTTCCTCTGTTTTGCCGTACCGATTCGCAAAACATATTGACCGCCCCTCGTAAGATAAGAAATTAATCAATGAAAATATGAAATACAAAATAATATAAGTAAATTTTGAATAGTTAGGAAAATATAATATGAGTAAACAAGCAGTTAAAATTACAAATTGGAATCCCTTTTGCAAATATATAACAAATAAATGTTAGACTGGTTGAGGATTAATCAAAGACAATATAACATTAATAATCCCATTACCAATAATTATACAGGTTGACAACCAAAAATGTCCCCTTTTTTCTAAGCTGTAATTTATTAGTCATTAAAGCTTGAAAGTAGGAATAAGTATCATTACAAAGAACAATATTTGAAATTTCATTAGCTAGCTTAGGTAGCTTAGGCTCGAGGCGGATAGTCTATCCTAGCCTAGGATAACCAATCTATTCAGATATTACAATTCTTTTTAAAAGTCTCCAAAAATGGTACAATTAACTCTTGAACAGCGCAGATTTGTCGTGGAATTAATGATTTGTCATGGCTCCATAATCACATCAATTCGTCATTTTTAAGCAAGATATGGTATACGATTTAACAAAAACAATCTAGAGAAATTACGCCAAGTGGAATGCACACAACACAATTCTTAATTTAAATAAATGCAATTTCGGTGGTAAGACAAGTGTAAGGATGGAAACGATTATTGATAAGGTAACGACTTCAATTGATGCTGATGAAACAGTCAGTGAAAATTTAGCTGCTGAGACACATCCGAATAGAGAAGCTGTGCGAACTATTCTCAAAAAGATCTTAATTTAAAGCCATACAAAAGTCAATGTCATCAAGAAATCTCGATAAGGATAAGCAACGATGGTTATCATTTTGCCTCAGGGTTAAAGAAATGTGCGATGATAAACAATTAGTATTGAATAACATAGTTTTCAGTGATAAATGTTACGTTTACCTGAAAGTCATGACAAATAAACAGAATTATTGGGAGTGGTCACTATAGTCACTAACAGTATAGCGTGGTTTAAGTGGAAATAAGATTTATGGGCTCTATTTCTTTGAGGATCATGAAACTGGACAAGCTCCGTCAATTAGCGCTGCCAGATATCTTGACATGTTCAAAAGCATTTTATCCAATAGCACATATCCTAAGGAATAGTCTCAGCAAGATGGCGCTACAGCCCATATTGCATCTGCCGTCATCACATGGTTGAAGGCTCGATTTCCTCAACGACTAATGTCGCATAGGACAAATTTCCCCTGACCAGCCAGGTCACTTGACTTGTCACCCTTTGACTACTTTCTATGGTTTTTGTAAAAGAAAGACTATTTTTAAGCCTCACCATCTCATATTGCAGAACCGAAGAATGAGTTTCGAGAAATCATTGCATCCATCAATGTCAATATTCTGCAGAATGCCATAAGAAATTTTGCTAATCGTGTTGATAAGCGCATAGAGTCCGCTGGTGGTCATTTCGAATGCTAAAAAGATAGTTAATAAAATATCAAATATTGTTCTTTGTATTGATACTTATTTCTACCTTCAATCTTTAATGGCTAACAAATTACAGTAGTATAAAAAGGTGACATTTTTATGTCAATTATAAAAAAGAGGTCAAAGAAATCGATGGTAAGGGAAGCAGGAGGGGACCCTTAAATGCTTGGACGTCCTTGGGATGACATTTAATGACTACCTAGGCAAAACGGTCCCCAATTCCATCTATGGGCAGTAAAAAATAGTGAACAATAATACTTAATATGCAAGGTCGTACAAACCTATGTATACGGCATTTTGTTGATTCATTATTTTTTTATATTCAAAAAATCAAAAAAAAATCTTATATGCCTATTTTTGGCCCATCCTCTGTTCGTACATTAAAACATGTGTATAGAAAGGGACTCCCCAAAGAACTTTTCCAATTCAAGGATTCCTGCAAGTAATCGGAAGCACCTTCTTAAATCATATTTGTCGTCTCCATCTTGTCCTTCACGTTTGCTCCATTGTGTTCGGTGGGATTAATAACTAGCGAATTTCCAGTGAGGAGAAAATAGGAAAGGTTATCGTGAATAAAAACACAGCAGTATTATCCACTGTTGTCACGATCCTTCAAGTTCAGGATCACCTCTTCCGCAAAAATATATTAGCGGAATTATACCCCTATATGACCTCATCCTCTTGCTTAATTACTAAGGAAAGGCATTTCAAAGTGAATCAAGAAAAGATTCTCTGGTTTTACTCTTTTATACACAATGCCCACTTATTGAAGTCATTAAAATTTGACCATATGATATTAAAAATGAAGAATTTCTTTTAACACAGGTGGAGGTTCTCCCACTTCCCTTCTAACAAAATACAATAAAACAATTGAGCAATCACGAAAGACGCAATGGTCTTTGGGATCAAGTGGAAGATATAAATACCTTCACACAAGCAGTACCAATGAACCATGGGTCCTTTTGCTCTTCTCATTTTCCCTAAAAACAATGGTGTTGTTTCTTCACCGTTCCGTCTAGGATTATTTAATGAGGTATTTGCTTTCTGGGTTAATTGCTGATAAACCTTTTCCAGTTCCTTGTGGCAGTGGAAGCAGAAATTTATGTCGTTGAGGCCGGTACGTTATTTGAATGGTGACAGCACCGGAGCCTTGCCAGGGCAAGCCAGTCGTGACGTGAGAAGGATCTTTTGTCTGGGTTAATGTCCGATGGAATGGTATCGAAAAGGTTGTTTGGACCCAAAGTTATTTGCCTTGCTGATTTGTGCATGAGAGAGTGAAATCTCTTTGTCCGTGCAAAATTCGTCTCCGAGTGAGAAGAAAGCGAGCGAGGTAAAGAAAGAGAGATAGAGAGCGATCTTGCCAAGAAAGTCCTGGTGGGAATTCTGAAATGGAACACGTAGTCCATTATCTCTTATCGCGGCAGACGCCTAAGGGCAAAAATGAAGCGAGGAGAAAAGTGAGCGATTTGGCGCCAGTCTGACGAAATGGAATTGCTCGCATATCACCTAGTGTCAACGCGCGACGCACACTTCCCGATGGTCTTACTGGGCGTTCAAAAATCAATAATTGATTCCTAGAGGAACGTTTGCCCAATAAAGACGAAAAACAATAATTAAGTCTCCAAAATTTCGTCCATGCCATACCTATGAATGCAATGAGATACATATAATTAACATACTGATGCCTAAATTATCACATCATCGACTTAGTAACAACAACACAAGCATCAATGCCACCACGCTCGACATAATAAGATCACTACTATTAAAAATACATCATCATATCACCATCATCAAAACCAATTTCCACATATCCATATAATCAATACAAAGCTTTATTATATACCAACATTAATTTGAAACCACACACGCTATACAAAATCCCCACACTTAGTATATCAACATATAAAGAAGACCGCTATCAACACGGCAATGTAAACACCCTCAACATACCAACATCATCACTATATCCACTTTATTGACAACAAAATTTACCAATATAGCTATATCAACATCAACACTCATTATTTCAACGAAATACAGTAACATAACTATCTAAATACCACTGCCATTAATATCAATATATGTACAAATAATCAATATCAACATTATAACTCTATAAATAATACCAGTACGAATATAGATATCTTCCAACCGAGAGTATCACATCATCACTATTAGAAAATCAACATCACCACGTGCATCAAAACCATAACCGATATCAAAATGTCATCAGTAATATTACGATAAACATACCAACATCATTAATCCTGATGAATCAACATAATTAAAATCATAGGATAAACATCAGCAATTTGACATCGAGGCAAACACCACCATTATCAATAACAGCACATCACAATCATAACTATCGAACACATTCAGTGAGTAATTTATTCGTCATTGGCTTAATATATATATATATATATATATATATATATATATATATATATATATATATATATATATATATATATATAAATACAATGTCCCGCAGGAAAAAATGAAAAGGTGTTTCCAAGTACTTTCAAACTTTATTATGTTCGAAAGTACTTGGAAACACCTTTTCATTTTTTCCTGCAGGACATTGCATTCATTTGCTACCCTCACGTGATACTTTGTGAGTTTTTCATATATATATATATATATATATATATATATGAAATGAAAAACTCACAAAGTATCACGTGAGGGTGGCAAATGAATGCAATATCCCGCAGGAAAAAATGAAAAGGTGTTTCCAAGTACTTTCGAACTTTATATATATATATATATATATATATATATATATATATATATATATATATATATATATATATGAGTTGCTGCTGACCAATCTAATCTTGAATTTCACGGTGAAGGTAAGGACACATAGGAGGCTGAGGTACATGTGATTTATTTATGGAACAACGTTTCGGGCGAATCACCCATCTTCAGGTTTTAAAATCATATATTAATCTAATACAGTTAAAGAATATTAAAAATATTTTTAAAAATCAGGTTAAGACTATGTAGGTAAGTCAAAAATTAAAATATATATATATTGTTGAAGACCATTGTATATTAAGCCTTAATTAATTAATTTTCTTGTGAAACTTTCTATTTTCCTTATTATTTTCTTTTCTCCATCTTGTAGATGGTAAATTATTACTCCCAGGTTCATCTTTCTTTTTCAAGTTTCTGTGTTTGGTAAAAACCAAACATTAATTGCTGAGCTTTCGATCTTGTCTAATCTTCAGAGTAGATTTAGCGGTTCTTTCCCTCCCTCACCGATGAAAGTATGGCGAAAGTAGAATGACTACGAATACGAATGAGTGTGTAGTGTGGGAGAAGGGGAAAAAAGGGTGTTTGGGTAGAGAGACAGAAATAAATGTAGCGAAAAGATAAATTAGTGTGGGAGAGTCGCAAAGAGATGCCTGGCGCCTGGTGATCCGGCCTATCGCTTTCATTATTTTCTTGTGTCTTTTTTGTTCTTTTGGATTATATTTTTTATTTTAATGCCGTTCAAACTATTTGTCTTAACATTTTTAATGTTCTTTTGATGTGTAGTATGCATTTGATGTTGTTATTTTTCTAAAAATTTCTTTATATTTTGTGCTTAGTGTTAATTGTTATTTATTTATTTTGTATTGTGTGTTATTATGTTTTTTTGTTTCTTGTTTCTTCTTTATGTCACTTCTGGTTGAAAATGAGTCTTGATCAATTAATCTCTTAGTGGAAATCTGTGATTTTTTGCTTAGTTCGGAGTTTTGGTGTCTTTATCGGTTTTTGTTAGATTGTCAGAAACTTCATCTCTGTAAGCCATTAGGCTAGTGGAGCATAGTGATCTGGCACAACATATAGATATTCTGTTTTGGTTAATCATTTGAATGATTTATTCATTCAGTTCTCGATTAACCAGTTCCTGCATATCTCTTGTCCGTTCTTCAATTACAATGTTAATGCGACTTAACCACAGGTCCCTCTGTAGCTCTTCTTGGTGTCTTTCTTCTCGCCTGCGTGTACCCGTAATTAGATACACGAAATTATTCTGCACCTTTTGTAATTTACTTTTGTGTGTCCTCGAGAGACAAGAGAAGACGAAAGCAGGGTAGAGCAGCGTAGATCTTACAATTTCATTATAGATATTCTTCTTCTTGCTCTCACGGAGATGTTTAATCTTTCGTTTTCGGCGGCTCTCATGCAAGCTTGAAAAGGCGTGTTCCTCCAAGGACAAGTGATTAACTGGCTTATATCATCGGCATATTGAATGTTGAGGCAAGTGGGTTTCACAGGGGCCGGGATACCTACAGTATAAATCAAGTAAAAAGTGGGGGACACACACCCCTTACTGGAGGCACACATTGAGCGGAAACTTCGGTCTTTACATGCACTCTAAACTGACATACGCTGTTATCTCTATCATGAAGTCACAGAGACTTTTTTCTATGTTTTCACTTAGGCCCAGCCATAGGAGCTTGTACTGTATTCTCTGTTGCCGCACCTTATCGACCGCCTTTGATACATCCCGACAAACATAATGGACGAAGTTCATTCTTTTGCTACCGCCCTACACCAAGCAAGACAAGAATCTATACCAGTAGCATGTCGAAATTTCCATCGTCGAACAGTGCCAGGATGGAACATGACGTGCTCTGTTGCACTTAAAACCCGGTGATCCACCGGCTGGGGAGTCCAATACAAAGACCAAAGTTACAAGAGCGCAGAGACTAGATAGCGTTTTCGAGCTTGTTAGATTCAAACGATTTCTGGTTATTCGCTCCACTGATGGCAGCATATTGACCAAGAGAAACATGATCTATCAGAGGAGAACACTAGTTAACATAAATGTAGAGTGCCAAAGGTGAACCTTTTTTCGGACGGGAGCCTTCTGGCGAATGCGTAAATTCCCTCCGAGGTGGCCATGATTAGTGTCCTATGAACATTTGATGGCACACCCCTGAGTGTGAGGCCACACTCTACCATATACCACCGTAAGGGACAAGGTGATTTACTTTCCTGGCCGGCGTGCTGACGGGACTAAGTGCCCCGTCTGGCCCACGTTGAGCCTCTTTTTCTTATTTCTCACACCGTGTCTTCGTACCCTGCTTCCTCACTTTGCATACAACCTCTCCCACAACTTTCTCTGGTCGGGCTCTAATTTCACCGGATAGACCCACACATTCCTCACATCCCCTATTTTCTCCTTTAATCTTTATCGATTTTCGGCCCGAGCCTACGGAGGAGCCACCATACCGATGGGCTTCCAGGACACTAAGTGGGAGGAGTGGCCTCAAATTGCGGCAGCTGTTTCTGCCGCCCCCGTATTCACCCCTCGCATAGCAGGTTCCTCAGTGTGGTGATTAGCGTATGCACCTCCTGTAACCAATAGGGTCACCATGCCCAATGATGGAACTCTTAAAAAAAACTCGCTCCACTCCCCCTTTACCACCGTCGGAGCCGCCCTCAGGTAACTTCACAGTAGAAAAGAAGGTTCCCCCCTGTACTTTCTCAGGGGACACTTTGAACTTATTTTCCGGAAAAGTGTCTTACTCCTCTCCCTTGAATACGGGTGCAGGGGACTCCTCTCACCCCCTTCTTTGGAGTCGCCCATGGGTGACTCTCTTTTACTAGCGGCAGTCCCCCCATTACTTTCCCAGGAAACTGCCAAAAAAGAACGTCAGCTGCCAAAAATTCACTTGCCCGATGGGAGGGGTTTGATAAGGCAAACCCCCTTAGGGGGCGAGCGATAACAGGGCCCGTCAGCCCGTGCCCTCTAAATTCCTGCTGGCGTGAATAGCAAGTTTACAGGGGGGCTCGCCGGTCCAAGAAAGCAAGACCAAAGGCTCCTCGATGGGATCTGTGATGTCGGGAGGCGGGCGTGGATGGCCACATGGAGGCCCACATGAGATGGATATGGTGCCTGATGTGACCTAGCCACAGACCGTAGAATCTTCTAAGGGGGCGAATCTGGGCTCATAGCCAAGCACAAGACCCTATGCATGCTCCTTTACAGACGGCTCTGGTCCCCAATGCCTCAAAGGGAGAGGAGGGATCTCTTCCCCCGGCTGGTGCCCCTGTGACAGAAAAGAGCTTCTCCATTTCAGAGAAGGATCTTGCTGAGGTCAGTTATCTGGCCTAGGGGCCAGATAACTCATGGCAACGTCGGAGGGCCTCATTCAGATGTTAACTGGCGTTTTAAGGCAGGTTGGCTTGAAATGCTTCCTTGTTATTCACTCCACTGATGGCAACATGTTGGCAAAGGGAAACATGATCCACAAGAGGAGATCTCTAGTCAGCGTGATTGGAGGAGAGCCGAAGGTTCCAGTGCCTCTGAGGTGACCATGATAAGTGCCCTTCGGACACTCGATGGCATGTCGATGAGTGTGACGTCACACTCTACCATGAACTTTGTGAAAGGAATAGTTTATGCGAGGGATCTTGTGGACTACTCCATAGAAAACATCACCTTAGAGCTGGCCGACCATGGAGCAGCCAAGGTCAAAAGTGTGATGAGAAAACAGGGAGATGACTCAAGACGCACCCCTACACTCTTTGTCACATTCGACTTGACAAGCTCCATGAGTCTGCGCGTGCCGGATGGTATCGTTACTGCGAGAAGACATTCGTGCCACTCCTGCGGTAGTGCTACTACTGCCACTGCTTGGGCCATATAAATAACTTCTGTACACGCGCCAATTCGGGGTTACCCGAAGTCTGTGTAAGTTGCACCAAGGGCGCACACGGTAATCGTGTGTGGCAATGTGAGTCAATTGCGGAGAGCCTCTGCTCGCTTCTTCAAAGCAATGTGGTGCATATTTCCTTGAGAAGGAAATCCTGGCCGTTTAGGATATCCTGGCGCGCCCAGTGCTTCCAGGGACATCTTATGCCTTAATGTTAAGAAAGACACTTTCTGCTTTTGAGCCATCCAGGCAAACTATCACGGTCGCTTCCGCGCTCATTCGGAACCCTTCTGTCGGTTCTATCCACCCCGGGCACTCCCAGTAATAAAGTGTTCACATCCAACCCACGCTAAATCCAGGACTCCCCCTCCTTTTCTCAGCATGACAGTTTCCCCTAAGGCGAAACGGCCGCGCCCCTTCACTGAGTCGTTAGACTCACAGAGGGCAACACCCCTGAAGTTGGTCGTGAGGCTATCTTTCGGGGTTTTTAAATCTGCCTCCCAAAAGGAGTACAGCAATAAAGGAGTTTCGGTTCCCCCGCCTACACCGAGTGATTGGCTGGGTGATTCGAAGGCGATGGATACTCCAAAGGAGTGACCTCCGCCTCCGAAGGCACATCCGAAGCTGCCCCTACTGTCTAAGTTTTCTAGGCAGAGAGGGAAAAAGAGTCGTATGACAAGCCTAACATCCCCCGATGAGCTCTCTAAGGGAACAGCGTCTTCAGCGTATTGTCCAGCCAATAGCGCCCGGAGTTCTGCCTCCGAGAGGCGTACGGCCCTTACCGTGAGTGTCTTCTCTTTGAAGAGGGCCCACGTATCTTCTCTGAACTAGGCCTTGAAGGGAAATTCGTTCAATGGCATTGCCGCGGACTCCGGGCCAACTGGGGAGATCTGCGGATGCTCGTCTCGTCCCGTTTCCCTTAGCTATCTTTTTGCAGGCAAACCTGATGTGCGCGTGGCCCCTGCCCACCTTCCTTTGGTGTAAGGGTTTTGTGAGTCCAACACCACGGAATGAGGGGCTGGCAGAAGGATGCGCCACTTGCACCCAGAAGGATGTCTACGTTATTTTCTTCGCTTTAGACATCTCCTTTCAGGCAGTAGCTGTGCAGTTGCACCTAGATAGAGGTATACTGTTATTTCCGCGTACATTCGACCGTCAGCCCACTTCTACCCGGGAAACATCCGCCGCAGGGTGGCACGATTGCTGAGTCTCTTTCTCTTGCTCAGGGATACCCCCTCGGGGGAGACTACTCGATCAATCCCAGGGGTCAGGTCCTTGCTGACATGATCGACGAGCTGGCCATAGGTGTCCTAAATGAAAATGAGTTTACGTATGACTGCGCAAGAACCGCTCCATTTTCCTCCCTCGATCTATCTTTGTGCTCTTCGGATACATAGCCTGATTTGGATTAGGGGGTAGTCGATTTTCTCAATGGTAGTAATCACTCTCCTGTTTAAATATCATTTTCTGGACCGCTACCGCCTGAGAGCCCTCCCCAGTGGTGCTTGACACGGGAGTGGTGGTCCGCATTTTCGGAAATGAGTTCTTCTCCAAAAACCCCATCGCCGTGGGCCTAACTACTATTCCTAGAACGTTTGGCCGTTTTGCACAGTTACCACTCCCGTGGTGGTCAGCTGATTGTGAGGTAGCCCACAAACAGAATCGTTATGGCTACATGCGCTATAAGAACCTCCCAAACGATTTCACTGTCGGTGAATTTCGTCGAGCTAGGGCCATGTTTCGGTATGTTTCCCAGCACGTTCCTCGCTATTCCTGGAGGGCATACCTGTCCCGACTTAACAGAAAGACCCATTTAGCAGAGATTTGAAAGTGGGTCAAAAGGATTTAAGGCAAGTTTTCGCAGGATCCCCCTCCCTTTCTCCCGGAGAATGGGCCGCAATCTCGGATCCCGCGTCCGTAGCGGAATCCTTCGCGACCGCTTTCTCCGCATTCTCTAGATATGACGCTGCTCTGCCAGCATTCAATGTGCGTCGCCATGTCGAGAAGGTGGCAGACTGGCCTTTACTTCCAGAGGCGGAGAACCCTTCAACGACAGGTTTACTTTGAGGAAGTTGCGTTCCGCCATCGCTTCGTACGCGGACACTGCCCTTTGGCCGGACGATGTCCAAAACGCCATGCTTTGAAACCTGGGTAAACGAGGCCAGGCACTTCTGTGAGAATTCTTCAACAAGATCTGGCTAGAAGGTAGCCTCTCAGACTCCCATCAAAATTCTACTGTACTCGCTTTTCGAAAACCGGCGAGAGATCACTCTACCCCGGCCGGTTTCAGCCAAATATCTTTAACCTCCTGCGTGTGCAAGTTGATGGAGAAATTGGTAAATATTAGATTAGCCTTTTTTTTCTGTACAGCGGAGTCCACCTTTCTTCTTAACAGTGCGGCTTCCGCAAGGTCCACTCCACGGCGCAAGCTCTTATCCGAAAGGAAATTATGGTATTCGAGGGTTTCCTTCGTGTCTAGCACTATGCCATGCTGATTTAGATCTGGAAAAGGCCTAGGATACCGTATGACGATACGGTATCGTGGAGACTTTCCATACGATGGGGAGAGGGGATGCCTCCCAATCTTTCAATCTGAATTTCTGCAATATCGTTGATTCCGCCTAGGGGTTTGCTGAGCGAGCTGTGGCCCAATGGATAAGGAAGAGGGGGTCCAAGAGGAAAGTATCTTCAGTGTCACACTCTTTGAACTGAGCATTAACGGCATCACCTCAGTGCTGCCGGAAAATGTTCTCGCTACGCTCTACGTGGACGACACTTCGATCTCTTTTGGCGCGACTTAGTTGACAGCTCTGGAGCGTCGACTCCAAGAGGCATTCAACCGCGTCTCTCGCTATGACGAAGCCCACAGGCTTGGGTTTTCCTTAGCAAAACCTATGGCAGTGCACTTATGTTGCAATCCACGTCTTCACCCTAATCTGGACTTATTTCTTAAAGTGTCTAGCCTGGTAGTTGTGGAATCAAATGAATCGTTTTCTTGGTGTTGTATTTAACCAACGCATCACGTGGGAGGGTCTTATTCGCAGCCTTAGGATCTCATTTACCGACGCCATGGAGATTCTTCGCTTCATGAAGTTAAGTGCCTAGGGCGCTAATAGGGTTACTGCCTTACTTTTTTATCGACCTTTTGTTCGTTCGAAAGTAGACTACTGATGCGAGTTTTATGCATTCGCAGCCGAGCGTTTATTGCGGAAGGTGGTCTTGATCCATCACACAGGCCTTCGTCTGGTGACCGGTACCTTAGGTCCGTCGTCCATCAAGAGCCTACTGCCGATGCTGGGGATATGCCACTCGCTCTGCGCCGCGCAAAGTACATTCTTTGCCTGTGTGCTTGATTCCAGCTAGTCCCTCACTCGCCAAGAGCTCTCACTGCATTCGCAGATAAGGTGGACGCCACCTATTCCGCTGAGAGACGCCAAGTTCTCCTTGTAAAGGTTGATATAACTCTATAGCCGCTGGCGCCCCTCGATCTTCCAAGGACGCAACCCTGGAGAGTACCACCTTTGACTATTTGTGGCCACGCCTTTGCTCTTAAATCTTCTACAGTGCCGGAAATCCCATTCGTGCCTCGGAAGAGCGAAAGTAAAAAGTGACCCTCGGCTTTGTAAGAATAACGGGAGCGTATCGTCCGACCTACTTGTCGGCGGGGGCGATGAGAAAAAGAGAAGGTAGGTTTAACCTAACCTAACCAACGCCCCTCGGGCGACTTTAGCCCAATATTGCGTTTGGCCTTTTTGGAGCACACATCGTGTAGCGCTAGAAAAGTGCCAGGGTATACAGATGGCTACAATTCCGAAGAGAGTGTCCGTTTACACGCAGTATCCCTTTTGTTTGAAGTCTGCGGGGCTCTGTTAGGCGCTGTGGTAGTCTTCACTGCCAAGTTCGTTGCTATACACCGCTCGGTACGGAAGATAACGCAATGTGTCTGGTTCGGAGACCGGATTGTGATTTATAGCGACTCACAAAGCGCCCTGAGTGCTCTCAGGGCTTTAGAATCTCCCCATCCCCTGGTTCGTCATATTCGTGATGCCACGGTTTTGGTGAGCCTGGCAGATGTCGAGATTATCTTCTGCTGAGTTCCTGGACATGTAGGAATTGCGGGGAATGAGCGGGCTGATGAGCACGCTAAAGAGTCCGCGAGGACTCGGTAACCAGACCAGCGTTTCACTCTACCTCACACCGATTACATTGCAGGAATACGAGCAGCTCTCCGGGCTTCTTCGCAAAGAAAATGGGAGACGGTCGAAGGAAACTTAAATTTGCGTGCCATTTTGCCGCGACTGTTCCCATGGACCTACCCACTATTGCCGCGACGGCTTCAAGTTGTTTTCTGTCGTCTCCGAATAGGGCACACTCGCGGGACGCACTGCCATTTGATAGAGCGCTCGCCTGCGCCTCATTGTGAAGACTGCTTTTTGCCCCCGACTGTTCGGCACATTCATGTTGAATGGTTAATCTTCGCCTACCTTACCTGTCCCGGTACTTGTACGAGCGAGGTTGCTACCGCTTGTTCCTTGTACGCGGGACGGGTTCGGTCACACTGACCTGCAGACTTTACGACTTTTTCCACTTTATTTCACTGTTTGTTGTGGGTCGCATATTCCTGCGCCCCTGGAGGCGGGTCTACCCCCGACTCCGGAGCGTCCTTCTTTCTTGCCTTTTTGTTTTTTTGAGCCTTTGTAATTTTTTATTGTTGTTCTTTATTATTTGCATATATTTATTTGTTTTTAATATACGATAATAGTAGTCTCGGTTGTGAATACGACAGTTTTTGTCCTTGTAGGCAGTCACCAGATAGCTCTCAAAATAAAAAAAACTCCTTTGTTATTTGCTTTTTAATATAGCCAAGTAGTAATCTCGGTTGTGAATAAGGCAACTCATGCCCAAGTAGGTATCGCTAGATAGACTCCTAAAACCAAAAAAAAAAGGAATCTCCGCATTCCCTGATTAGCAATATCCGTGACGCCACGGTTTTGGCGTGCAGGGCAGATGTCCAGATTATGTTCTGCTGGGTTCTTAGACATGTAGGAATTGCGGTGAATGAGCAGACCGATGAAGGCGCCAAAGAGTCATCGAGGACTGGGTGACGAGACCAGCGTCTTGCTCTTCCTCACACCCATTATATGGTAGGAATACGACAACCCTCCGAGAAGCTTAGCAAAATAAATGAAAAACGGTCAAAGGGAATTTAAAGTTACCTACCATTGCACCGAGACTGTTCCCGTGCACCTACCCCCCAATGCCGCAACAGTTTCAGGTTTCTTTCTGTCATCTCCGAATTGGAAACACTCGCGGGACACACCACCATTTGATGGACCACTCGCCTGAGCTATACTGTGAAGACTGCGTTGTCCCCCAGACCGTTCAGCACATTCTTGTTGAATCACCCAGTCTAGGTGATCTTTGCTCTCTTTACCTGTCCCAGTATCGAGATCGAGCGGGTCTCTAAAGCTTGTGCCTTTTACTCAGGGCAATTTCGTGTACACAGACCTGAAAGGAGGATAGCCTCTTTTATTTTATTTGACTCTCTTTGTTTTAGGTTGCATCTTTCTGTGCTGGCGAGAGGCTGGCCTCCCCCTGCCCCCCGACGCCGCAACTTGCTTTTTTTTCTATTGTATTTTTTTGTGGGGAGGAGGGGGGGTTATTTGTTTCAACTTGTATTTTGTTTGAATATTTTTTGTTTTTAATTTAGCCTAGTACGGCGTATTTTGCCCTAGTAATCCTTAAAAAATAATATTGATGGTAGTACTGCTACTCATTTTTCTACCGCTCTATCCTTCTATCAATCAAGACTAAGGATGGGAGTTCTTCACACCAGCAACCGAGCTTGAATTGCGGAAATTTAACTCCATTCCACTGATCTCCGTTTAGTGGCCGTTTTCTTTCGCACATCTCCTAAAGAGAGCCTCCTTGTTGATGCTAAGGATTTGTCACAAGCATTGCGACGAATGCTCCGTCTCCCAGAATGTGCGGCCCATTCTCAGGAATTTTCCATTCTGCGATATCTTTGCGCAGGTTACCTGTGCTGGTATCGGGAGGAGCAGCGTCACTAGCGCTTGGTTCTTGTGGTCGGAACGGTTTCGCCCACACCCGTTCCGGATTTTTTTCCTTGGAAAATTAATTTCACCTATTTGGTAGGTGAAGATAATTTTAAAATGTGTAATTTCGCGGAATATACCTAAGCAGGCTATCGCTAGATTAGTCCCTTTAAATTGTCTAGTTAAGGCCAGAAGTATATGGAAGTGAATAATATCATTTCATTCGTGTTCTTTGGTACCCTATAAAGAGCAACGAGATTAATTTTGTGCGATTTCAGCCGCTAAAAGATCGATTATATATATATATATATATATATATATATATATATATATATATATATATATATATAATATTCATATCCTCCATTATCGCTTTAGCTCGTTTTGTTGAATGTAATAAATATCTCCTACTATTTATTCCAATTCTACATATCTTTATAAAGTGATATTTTGCCGATATAAACATTCTGACAACGTTCCTGCTTAAGCGTTCGGTTCGCTCCATGTTTCAATAATACAATAATATCGAAGTTTTCCGTTCTCATTTCTCAAACTGCCCGAGTCATTTTAAAGGCATGGCAAATTAGAAGCTCAGTTTGTGGATCTTCGTAGTGATGTTATATAAATGCGAGTCATCGACTTCGGCTATAAAGATGGATGGGAATAGTCTGTGCGAGTCATTTTAAAGGCATGGCAAATTAGAAGCTCGGTTTGTGGATCTTCGTAGTGATGTTATATAAATGCGAGTCATCGACTTCTGCTATAAATATGGATGCGAACAGTCTGTCCGAGTCATTTTAAAGGCATGGCAAATTAGAAGCTTGGTTTGTGGATCTTCGTAGTGATGTTATATAAATGCGAGTCATCGACCTCTGCTATAAAGATGGATGCGACAGGGTGCCCGAGTCATTTTAAAGGCATGGCAAATTAGAAGCTCGGTTTGTGGATCTTCGTAGTGATGTTATGTAAATGCGAGTCATCGACCTCTGCTTTGAAGATGGATGCGAACAGTCTGATAAAAAGACAGCAACACTCCAAACCTCACTACTTCTACCCGGTAGAAATGATTCCAGAACTTAACAAATTCAATTCCTTCCTCATAACAAAGCACTAGTAAAAACATATAGTAATATACGAATTAACAATAGGAACGTTGCTACAGCTCGTTTTTAAGTCAGTAGAGTAACAGTTTCACAATGGAATTATCTTTCCCTTTATCTATCGCTAGCTCAAATTTTCATCCAACTCAGTTTTTAAGACCTACCATAAACAGTAAACAAGGAAGGATATTGCAAAAGATTTTACCACTGTTTCCCACCAATGGTCCTTTGGAGCGTTTACCAGGGGTCCTTCGATCTCACAATGCATTGATTGTATATGTAAATGCTTGCAGCCTATCTTTAGGATATTTTATATTAAAAATATAACAAATAAAACAATACTAAACGACGAGAAAACAAAAAAAAGGCCACAACTGAAGGGAAAAGAAAAAAAACAAAGCAATGAGGTTTTTGAAGTGTTGCGGTGGGTTTAATGGAAGGGAATTTGTTTTTTTTCCTATAATCTTATGATGAAACAAAGGTTAATGCTTTGAGCGCTCAAGACTGGATAGCCACGCAACTCTCCTGACGCTGTTCAACCTTTGCAAAATAAGTAGATAACTCTGTGGGAAAGAAAAAAGGAGAAATACTGTGAATTAAGAGAATAAATACAAATTATTAGTTGATCGCTACAACTACGTAATCTACCTCAAACGCCGAGCCTAGAAGGGCGTGTAGAAAATTCCTACAACAACTCTACTACAAAAGTAAACAACTCGAATACAAGATATTTATATCATTTAATAGATAATTCAACAGATTATTAATATCATCTACGACATTAAAAAACATCAGTAAAAGATATTATAGATAATATGAAGTTCTTCTCCCTCCCGCTCAACATTTCCATACCGTATTCTAAGGTGATTATATACTAAATGGGGCGTCAGTCCCCCATATCCCCATTTAATAGTGTGGAGTTACCCCTCACCCCCTATTTTTTAATCAACTCGTGGTATAAACAAATCGAAAGTCTACCATTATATCTGGTATTCAGTTAAGAAGCTAATGTCAATCTTTCTATTTGTTTATACTACGATTTAATTAATAAATGGGGGTAGAACCTCCCGGCATTAAATGGAAATATGGGGCGAAAACTCCAATCAGAATATAATCGCCTTAGAATAAATACGTTTTGAAGTCAAATTTCAATATTTTGTATCATGTGAAGATCTTTCCCTCCAAGCTAGATCATAGGAGAATCCTTGTGAAAATCTTACCCTACCCCCTAGACTTACTTGGTGAGAGGATCTTTATATGATCTGGTATTGAGCACGATATTGGCGACCTAATTTACGTGACGTGGGTTGCCCACGTCAGTGATTTGACCAAATGTAACCATATTAATGTTTTTATTTAATTCAAATAGTATGAGCAATTTGATGTTTAAGGGGGACGGGGTAGTTTGTTTTTATGGTATTTTCAGGTCATCCTGTTTTTTTGTGGTATTTTCAAGTCATCCAGAAAGTTCGTCCCGTTTCGAAAAAAATCTAAAAAGCATATTTTCAAGTAAATTTAATAAATTAGATACATTTATTCTGCAATCTTGTCCAATTTCATTTGTTTGAAAACCCGCAACAAAATTCTTTCAAAAAAGTACAAATTGCTATGCAAATTTTTAAACTTTTTTTTCTTTTTTTTTAGAAGTTTTAATGCCGTCTTCACCTTTTGCTTGGTCTAAACAGAGGCGAGAAAAAGAGTGGATGAGTTAAAATAGGGTCAAAAGATGACCTAAGAGAAAGTCGGGAGGGGGTGCTACTGTTCTAGGTTTCAGTTGGAGTAGGGGCATTGACCCTCCTAGTTAAGGTATCTATTCTGTTCATGTTATAACCCGTTTGTTCGTCTTGTCAAAATTCGCTTATATCTGATAATGGAGGAGCCTAGGTCTGGCTAGTAGGCGAGCCTAGGCTATCCTATTCGTCACATTTCACTCTTAAGGGAGAGCTAAGTTGTCAGTTTATATTTTGGGGCGAAGCATTTCTTATTTCCTCAACGAATTTTCTTTCGCGTTTACCAAACTAATCAAATAGGAAAAGATTCTAAAACAAAATTGTAACTATACAGTTGATCAAATTTACTTTAAAAAATTATATATTTGTATTTTTCCAAGGAGGTACGAACTCTTTTCTGATGACTCAATGCAACTAAGGTATTTTCATTTTCTTTGTAACGCAGAAAGTTGCTAAAAAATGACGTTCAAAAGTTAAAACAAAATTGGATTGTGACGTCATCGCAAAATTATATGCTCGCTCCTTCGAACTTAATCACTTTTCAAATTTAATTTTGCACCTTTCTGGAAATTAAAAAATGCAAATGACTAAGAACCATCATGAAAACTAAAAAGAACAAACACAACCTAATAACCGTAAAATGGGAAATAATTTGAAATAATGAAATAAAAATAATCATTTTAATAAAGTTTAAATTCGGATGAATCAATGAAGTTCGAAATACACGTCATACAAAGTAGGTACTTATACAATAGCTTTTCCCAATTGAAGCAGATCTCGATTATCTTCGCGAGGCATCACGCTGATCCGGTCTCCCCTGTGCACCTAGGAACTCTCTACCTCGAGAACCCCCTTATTGTCCAGAAGAGGACAATATCCCTTGAGTGCCAAGGTTCGTGCCTTCGAGACGCCAAGTCAACAAGGCACCCCCTGTTGTTCAGAAAGAGAACAAAGTTAGAACAGCCATTGTTCTTTGAGCCCGTTTGACAAGAGACGGTTCTCACCCTCCCTTTTGTTCAGAAAGAGAACAACGTTAGAACAGCCATTGTTCTTCAAGCCCGTTCGTCAAGAAACGGTTCTCGTTCCCAAGACATCTCGTCAGGATAATTTAATCCCTCCCTCTGTAACGTTCTTCAAGAGAACGCTTGGTTTCAACAATAACCTCCATTGTTCATCTAGAACATCTCCGATTCGCTGTCACAAAGATCGCTTGTACTTCCGAGCCCCACTTCGCTCTTACTCTTCGAAGACAGTCCTTCTCCTTCGTTAAGGACAACCCCCCGAAGAACCCTTCTGCTGGAAATCGCCAGTGGACCAAAGATTCCTTCGCATCGTCTTCCTCTGCACAACAACTTTGTAATTACATAAGCTGAGCATTACCTTTAATCATCTAACCTTTTGTCAACGCTACCTTGTGTTATAAATGGTTTAGCGAACCATTCCCCCCCCCTTTAATTTTTATTTGTTTACCTGTTTAAATCTCTCCAAATCTTAATCCTCGGATTAGTCAGATATTCCTACGACCCTTTTCATTCTCCGTTTATGTAAACATTTTTTTGTGTGTTGTTGATAGTTTAATTAATAAAACTATTTTATTAATGATAGCCATATTATTTATCCTTGTGCTCCGTTCCACTTCTTAAGCATATTGAAGATAAATAAGCCTCTCCAGCCCCCCTCCCCCTTTTGGACTAACCTCGGTCAATCAGATTACCACACACTCGAAATATTAGAATAATTCCCTCAACGAATAGTTATATATGGTATATCGTCGAGAGCCTATTCTACGACATACGTTAACATCTTTGTTCTCTCTCTCTCAGATTCAATTACATTTAAACTTAATTGTGATTTATAATAGCCTTCACATTATTACACTTCTGCCTATTAAATTTACTAAACTAGATCAAGTGGAAAAAGAATTAAAGTTTTGCTTTAATTGGGCTATGAAGCTCTCAAAGAAAATTGGAAACGTGAATTCTGGAATCGAGCGCCTATATTTGATTGCCAAAAGGGCCTAAATTGGTTATCAGCTCGGAGCAGACGAAATAACTGACTAGCCCAAAGGAGCAATGGAGCAAGAAAGATGCGCCTAGATTTCCTTTTGCCTGCCCCACTGATGTTTCTTATCGGGTGAAAGGTACTTAGCTAAATGAGCAATAAGGAAAGAGACACGATCAAATAAAACAAGATTAGGGGGTGTCCCGACTGCCACAACGAGTAGCCTCATTAGGTTGCTTTTCTCACTTCTCTTACCATAACCTCTTTTTGGGGGGGAACGTCACCACACAACCTTCTCGTATATGCTGTTGTCTGTCTTCGATTATTCTTTTCAAATAATAATGATAATTAATTGCATGAAATGTACATAATTCGCAACCAGAACAAAGAATCCCTGGCTGAGGTTCCCTCTTGGAATTCTGAGTTCCGGTGCTCCTGCGTCAGGAGTTCTTCTGAAGTAAATATTTGAGTTTTATATGAACCCTTTGTCCCGGGATTTGTTGTTGGGCATGTGTCCATTATTTACTTTAGCTGAAGGGGAATCTCGATGGTTTGGATTTAGTTCTAATTTTATTGACAATGATGGTTTATGGGAGTTCCCTTCTTGAAGGGAGAAGGCGAGTAGCCAAGGGAGTAATTTCCAGAAAGTACAAGAATTGCACAAATCGAGACATGTTGAGTAAAACGATGATTCGGTACGCTGAGGATCGATCTTGATAGCAGCTTCCTCATCAGCTGCATTCACGTGAAAATAAGCAAAGAAATGATCTTATCTCTGTTGATCCTCGGAGAGGAGAAAAAGAGTCATAAAAGAGATCTGTAGTCAAAGACAGTGCTAAATTTATAAAAAAGATCATGTCAAGAATAGAGAAGATTATTATACCAAGTTAATAATAGTGACCGCAAAATTCCCCATGTCAAGAATAGCAACTACAAAATAAATATAATGTTAAGGAAAACAATTAAACAGATGTGATCTCAACCTTAATGATATGGAACTGTAAATTGCATTAAAAAGAAATTGAGTGGCAATTGAATTACGGAAGTTAATTAACCTTTTAAATTTCTTTATTTCCACCGACATAAACCGCTGGAAGAAATTCGCACTTACACCCTCGCTTGTTATGACTTTAGCCGTATGTCTTTGCCAATACGATTCCATATGTTGTGTATGAATGCCTTTCTATGGATTAACGAAGTGCAAAGAGTGGTTGGCCGTTCTGGGCTAGTAAGTTGGATTACTCGGCAGATTTCTGTGGGCTCATTATTCATCACTATGGAATATTGATCTATCTCTCACCACTTTTTCTTTTATTGGCAAAGACTTTCTTGCTGTGTTCAATTTTTTACATATATACCCAACTTCTAGTGAATAACTAGCATTTACTAGGTCAAACAAAACTCAGGCTAACCGAGTGAATACGGTGCTGGTCTCCCAACGTCGCGATACCGGGTTCGATCCCGAATCCCGGCATGAGCGGACACACGTCAGCGCACGTAGAGATCTGGCTACCAATTGGTGGACGCGCTGTGCTCACTCCTGTATTCGGGTGGGTAGATCTTACACTTCTCAGCACACACATAGCCAATTACAACATTGCTTTCTTTCCTCTCCCGTCTTCGCAGTACAACACAGACACTCTCTGTTCCGAGGAATCTTGCCGATTGGTATCTATATCCACATAGCTCTGACGTGAAACAGGCCCCTCCACCCCGGGGCGACGAAGGTTCCACATAAACGCTGTTTGGTGTCAAAACACAAAACTTCCTGGCACCTCTTCCCCAAAGATGATCGGCCCCTGGAGCCCTTGCGCTCAACAGTGATTGTCATACTTACCTTTATGTTGATTTCTTGGGGATCCTCCTGGATTAAGGAAGGTTGGCGAACTGAAATGAAACAAGGTCAAACACCCCAACCTGAATTTTAGGGCCCTGACATCGATGTTGCTTTAGTTAAGTTAAATTGGCTAACCTAAAATAAACCTACCCACTAAGCTATGAACACGCCCTTGAGGACTTTCCCTGTGGGGAGTAGCAAACCCAATGGTGTCATGCCAAGAATAGCAAACTCTGAATATGTAGGGATCCCTATCGTTGACAAAATCGTTAATCCAATTTTCTTTGCCCTCGCATATGTGTAATTTCAGTTCTGCCGCGCTTAGAGAAGCTTGAAAGCGATCGCTTTGCAATTCGTTGCCAAACTTCGTGCAAGAGCCATGATAAAATGCGCCTAGTCGAAGATTGTAAATCACAAGTACACAATCATCACCTTAATTAGGCCCTAAAAATATTTAGTCCAATCCGGTCTAATCTTTGAGTATCTGAAAGAATACAACTAATTAAAATACAACAAAGTCCACAATACTACATGAAAAAATACCTTTTTAACAGCAAAATAACCTTGTAAGTACGTCTTATGAGTCTGTGCCTTTGTTTTACGCGTGTGCATTAGCTCTGAATTCTGGTACTGATACAGTACCGTATCTTGAAACTAGAACTATTCAACAACTTTAGGTATAATTTTCTTTCCCAGTGACCTATAATTAGCCAAAATTGACTTTATTTGTTTTCGAAGCATTTTAGTTGTATATCATTGTTATCAGCATGCTTGGTAAATGTGATAATCTATCTCAACATTATTCAAATTAACTAGTATTTTTTCATAGTTACAAATGCCCCTTATAAAAGTAATACATTTAACAGAATCAATCGAATATATCCGTAATTTGACTTGGTTACCCAACTTCTAACCTAGCTTTCTCCCTAATCTCTACCACATACATTCCCACTTTGACCACTCATGCATTCATCCACTCTGGCTTTGACTACTACAACTTCCTTCGCTCTGAACCACAGGTTTTCACTCTCCAACATCTCTACTTGGCTGAGAACTTTGCAGCCTTTTCTCTTCTCTGCCGGAGAGGTTTCTTTCATGCAACCCTCTTGCATCGCGATCTCCAATGGGTCCCCATTCGATACAGAATCACCTTTAAGGTCCTTTTGCTTAAATATAAGTCCGTAAATACCGCCGCTCCTTCATACCTGGCCTCTAACACCACAACTCTCGCAGTGCACTCCACAATCTGGACCTAATTGTTAATGTCCTTTAGTGACTTTCTAAGGTTGTGACATCAAATTGCTAGGTAAAGTCGGACATCCTGCCGACGTCTGACTGTTGAGGCGGATTCTTTATCTTGGCTATTCGATGACACGTTCCCGCTAGAAGTCAGAATCTCTTTGCCTACCTTAACTACGAAAGGCCTAACCACATTCAAGAAAATTGTAATTGCAGAATCGCTGTTGTTGGTGGCTAAAGCGATGACGGCGTGTTTTTTCATGTCATGTGTCAGATTACAAACTGCCATTTTGGGGGTGAAAAGAGAGAAATAATATAAATAAAGTTTTGAGCTTTTATGGCTTGCTGAAAGGGTGTTCGTAAGGTGTGCTCTCTATTTATGCATAATATATATTTTTTGTTTTAGTGTCTTTGTGCGGAACATGACTTGTAAAGGGGAGGAGCCTGGCCTCATCCATAGTATTTAATTATTTAAGTTGATGGCTGCACGCTGTGGCCTTTGAGGAATGCAGACCTCCCCTCGGCACCTAAACGTGCCTTGCAAATATTTATTTGTTTGCGCTTGGTGCGGTTGTTTTGAGATATTTTTGTTGTTCTTTTGTATTTTTTTTAAATTAGGTTTTGTTTAATCTTGCCTAAAGATAAGTTTTTTTATTTTATTTTGGTGGTTGTGCCCTCGCTCTTGGCTGCCAGAGGTGAATGTAAAATTTAAAAAAACAGCAGTAGACCAAATAGTCTTTTTTACTCCATCGTATCATAAATGAGACTTCTTCGTCGTCATGGCTTAAATCTTCCTTTTTTTTTCAATATTTGAAGCCACAAACGTGCATTTTCCCCTCCAGTGATAGTGAATTTTACCTTTTTTTTTAATTTATAAAGGGATGAAGATTGTTATAGACAGGGAAATTAGATTTGAGTATTTCGTTCTCTCTTCCAGATATTTTGATTATAATTCTTCCATTAATCCCTCCATCCTCTAGTAGGTCGAGTTTCTAGTTTCTCTCGTTCCAAAAAGAACTAATGGAGACCTAGTTCCATATGTGCCTAATTAACCATAATTCGGAGGGAGTTTACGGGAGGAAATGGGATAGGATTTATTTAGAAGACACCCTTAAATCGACTTTATAATAAAGTTATTCTGAATAATCAAAATTACAGTTATTTCTCCTTCCCTCGCCAGCGGGTACGTTCGTATCTTTGAATACCTGTGTTATTTATACAAACCTGTTTCTACAAGCTAGGATCCAACTTACAATCACCAGAATTAGGGGTTAATGTCTCATGCATGAGGGTTTTGTTAGTCTTGAATTTTTCATTCTTTACTTTATCGTCCATTTTATTTGTCTTTGTTATTATACCTTCATTTATTCGTTTTTGCATGAACCTTAGTTTGGTTGTTTATTCTTTCCGTCTTCTATCCTTCAATGAGAATGGATTATTTGAGGAAATGAGGCGGGCGAAGAAGAGTTGTTGCTTGTCCTTTCACTAAGTACCACCGAAAATTATCTACTCCTCGAATACCATTTCCACGCACTTCCCCCGTAGGGAGGAACCCTGTGTAGCCTATTACACATGATACCTAGATGAGCCCCACGTCCTCCAAGCCTGAGTTCAAATTAGAGAAGCCCGTCATTATTTTGACATGAACTCTTTGATGGGGCAGGGAAAAATTGTTGGTGCGTTTCCCCTCGCCCCCGCCCCCGCCCAGCACTAATTTAACCTTTTATTATTAGTATTTTTATTATTTGTTGTTATTATTATTTTTATTATCATTCTTATTATTAATTATCATAATTTATTGTTATTATGTATTAGAATTATTGTCTTATTATTATTATTTATTATGAGTATAATTTATTATTATTTAATAGTATTTATTATTACTATTATTAACCCCTTAATTTTTTCTATGCGCAGTTTGTACCAGAAGGACTGTTCCCACATGGACATAGTTTGGCCCGGTAACTATGGTGCTACTTAACCTAACCTAACCTCACCTAGCACCAGGTTATGATAATAATAGGTGATGACCCACCCGACTCATTGGTGAACTCGCCTATCTCTACGTCTCTTTATTACAAACCTCATTAGCGCTATCGAAACTTGCTCTTTTATCCCCAGAGGTTATCCTCTTATGAGCCTTAGTCGAGTGGCAGTGTACCGTGTGCTCCTTAAATGCGGCGAAGGCCAAAAGCTCACCTGCAAGCCAAGTATTAGGTACGGGGTGCATCGAGCCCTCGACTCTGCTCACTTTGCCCCAGGATACACATAAAGTGTCTCGAGGGCTGTCACCTGAGCGGTGGGCTAGGATGTGAAAGCCAATCAACGCTGAACAGGACCCATTATGGGTAAATTATCACTTTCTGGATTTTCTGATACTATAGAGAGTTTTCTCTTAACTTCCCAAGTCAAAGGGAGGTCATAGTATCTACTTTCCAACTATCTACCTCCTCTAGGAGGTTTACTCTTTTCCTAAGTCTATGTGTGCGGTGGACTTCCCTTGGGCGATTTCATCTCTTACAGCGGCAGAACAACCTTACTATCACAGGTCGCCCAAAATTGACCGTTCTCAGATGCAGCTAGATAGACCAAATTCCCTTATGGGGGCAAGGAATTGCAGGGCGCGCTGGTTCGTGCCCCCTATGCATATTTACCTGCCCTAGGGGCTCCCAGGTGTGGTGAGAAGCAAGTTGAACCCCCATCCTATTCTCTCCAAAAGAGAAATAACAAGAAAAAACACAGATGACTAAAATTTCATCTTACTCCGAGGGGACTCCGGGGGCGGACTGATCCTCTGCTGCTTCTGCAAGCAATCACGCACGTCCGCCCTGTAAGGAGCACGTCCGTTTGCTTTCCTGGTCGCCGTTCTGGCTGGAGTCAGCGCCCCGTCCTACACCAGCTTAGCCTCCTCTCCTTCTTTCTGATACCCTGTCTCCTGACCCTGCTTCCTCACTTTCCCTACAACCTCTCCCACAACTTTCTCTGGTTGTCCTCTAATTTCACAGGGTAGACACCGACTAGCTTTCTCTCACCCAACCATCCCAGATCGGGGCTGAAGGGGGGGGGGTCAACGCCGTCTCACCCCTAAGCTCCGGTTTGGGGTGGTGGGTTTTAACAACCTGCTTCACACTCACCTTTATTTAAATACCCTTTATATCTCCTTTCACGGTCTATCAATTTTACACCCAACCCAAGGTGGAGCCGCAATGCCGAAGGGCTGCCTGGCCACTGGGATGGAGGAATGGTCCCAAATAGCGGCAGCTAATTTTGCTGGCCCTGTTTATCCCTCACAGAGCGAGCTTCTGCAGGGGGTGATTGGCGTCTGCGTCCCGTGAAAATACCAGAGTAAACATGCTCATGAATGAATTAAATAAATCTCCCCTTTTAATCCCCCTTGACTAAATTCAGACCGCTTTCAGGCATCTACACTAAGGAAGAGGAGGTTCCCCTCCCCTTTTCTTTGTCTGGGGACCTTCCAAACCCCTCCGGCAGGAGAGGAGGCTTACTCCTCTACTGCCTACGGGCGCAGAAGACAATCCCTCACCCCCTTCTCTAGAGTTGTCTTTGGGCGACCACCTCTTTCCAGCGCAGGCCGCTCCTTATTTTTCACAGGGGACTGCCAAGACAGCAGTAGGCGGCCCAATATTGACCGATCCCACTGAAAGCGGCTTGATATGGCCAACGCCCTCAGTGAGACAAGGGGTGGCAGGACCCGTAGGTCAGTGACCCCTCAACGTCCTACACTCGTGCGTTCTCAGTGTACAGGAAGTTAATGTACGTGCCCACGACTCATCACCGACAGAAGCCGGTTCGCCGGTCCAACCGAGACAAAAGGTTTCTTGAATGGGCTTCGTGATGTCTTGGGTGGGTAATTGCTACATGGAGGCCCCACCTGAGATTAACATAGTCCCTGAAGTGACCGAGCCCCAGACGGTAGGATCTTCTATGGGTTCGAACCTAGGATCAAAGCTAAGCACCGAAAACGAGTCCGCCACTGTGCAAGCATCTCCTCAGGCAACTCGGGTCACCGAGGATCCACTAGGAGATAAGGGGTCTCCTCCACTGGCTGGTGCACCTGTGACAGCAAAGGCCCTCTCCATTTCAGAGTAGTATCTTGCCGAGGCCGGTCAATATTGCCTAGGGGCTCCATCCGAGGAGAAAAGTGGATTCATTACTCAACCTCTCTCCTAAAAAGTAAAGAAATCGTAGGGCAAGAAAGAATAAGGGCTCATCTCCCTCCGTGGGAGCCAAGGGAACGGACAGGTCCGCTGCCGTTTTGGTAAGCAAGTGACTAAGCCAAGATTGACACACCAGCCCCAGTTTCTCCCCGAGTGAGGAGTCCCTGACTAAGACCAAAATTGCAAGTGCGAAGAGCGAAACCTGGAATACGTCGGGGGCCCCTCATTCAGAGGCCACCTGGCGTTTTCGATCCAGCTGGCTTCAAACGTTTTTTAGTTAGTCGCTCTACTGATGGAAACATGTTTGACAAGGGCAAAATGTTCCACTAGAGGAGAGAAAAAGCTAACCTGATCAGTAGAGAGCCTAAGGTAACCCGTTTATCGGAACGAAGCCTTCTGAGGAATGCGTCGGATCCCTCCGAGGCGGCCAAGATAAGAGCTCTTCGGACACTTGATGGCCTTCCAGTGAGTATGAAGCCACACTCTACCATGAACTTTGTGAAAGGAGTAGTTTATGCCATGGAACTCGTTGACTACTCCATAGAGGACATCACCTTAGAACTGGCTGACCATGGGGCGGTCAAGGTCGAACGTGTGATGAGAAGACAGAGAGGGTCTCCTAGAGACACCCCTACACTCTTAGTCAAGTTATACTGTGAGTAGCTCCTTGAATCCCTGCGTGCCAGTTGGTATCGCTACTGCCTGAAGGCATTCGTGCCACAGCCGCGGAGGTGCTACTAGTGCCATCGTTTCGGCCACAGGAATCGCTCCTATAGACGTGCAAAGTTGTGGTTACCTGAAGTATGTGTAAGTTTCTCCACGGCCGCACATGATAAGTTCAAATCGTGTGTGGCAAAGTGTGACAATTTCGGAGGGCTGCATCCCGCTTCTTCGAAGCAATGTGGTGCGTATCTCCTTGAGAAGGAAATCCTGGCCTTTCAGGACGATGATTGTTTTTCATTTAGCGAGTTTAAGGACCCGTGTCCCGGCGCGCCTGGCGCTGCCTGGGACGTTTTATGCCTCAATGATAAGAAAGACACCTTCTGCTCCTGGCCCATCTAGGCCTATGAGCACGCTCGTTTCTGCGCTCATTCGGAACCCTTCTGCGGCTTAACTTACCCTAAGCGCTCCCTTGGTACAACTGGCGGCACAAAGTGCGCCCAACCCCAGCTAAAACCAGGGTTCCCCCCCTTCCCCCAGCGTGACCGTTTCTTGTAGGGCAAAAGAACCGCTCGCCTCCCCTGAGTCGTTAGACTCACAGGAGGCAACAACCGTGATGTTGGTCGTGAGGCAATCTTCCGAGATTACTAAAGCAACTCTCAAAAAGCAGGACAGCACTAAAGAAGCTTCGACTCCTACGCCCACACCCAGTGGTAGGCTGATTGGCTCGAAGACGGTGTATCCTACAAAAGAGGAAGCCTCTCCTCCGAAACCTGCCTAAAGTTACGATGCATAAGGAGGAAACGGCTCGCATGGCGATACCAACCTCCTCTCGAAGGCGAATGTGCATTGTACGTCCAACAGCGCCCAAAGTTCTCACTCCGGGAAGCGTACAGCCATTCGTGTGAGGGTCTTCTATTCGAAGAGGGCCTCCGCATTACCTCCGAGCTAGGCCTGAAGGGCATATTCCTTCAATGGAATTACCGCGGACTCCTTGCCAATTGGGAGGAGCTGCGGAGGTTCGTCTCCTCCCGTTTTCCTTTAACTCTCTTTTTGCAGTAGACCATGCTACGCGCAAACTCTCTGCTCACTCTCACGGGGTATAAGGGTTTTGCGACCTCACCACCATGGAATGGGGGCCGGGCAGGAGGTTGCGCCATTTACACCCGGAATGATGTCTCCGTTTTTTATTTTGCTTTAGATACCTCCTTTAGGCAGTAGCTGTGCAGCTGCACCTGGATAAGAGGTATAATGTTATTTCTACGTACATTCCTCCGTCAGTCGACTTCGAAACGGGGGACTTCCGCCGTGTCGTGGCACGGTTGCCGATGCCCTTCCTCTTGCTCGGGGATCTGAATGGTAGACACCTCCTCTTGGGAGACTACTCGATTAATCCCAGGGGACAGGTTTTTTCCGACCTGATCAATGAGCTATAGATATGTGTCCTAAATGTAGAGTTTACGTATCACTGCCAAAGAAACGCGTCACTTCCCTTTCTTGCTCTATATTTGTTGTTCCAGATGCACAGCCTGATTTTGCGTGAGAGGTCGTCGATGACTCCATAGTAATGATCATTTTCCCCTCAAATATCATTTTCTGAACCGCTGCAGCCTGACACCCCTGGTCTGAACGATTTTCCGTATACCATTTTTCGACACCAAGGTTAGCGATGCATGTCTGTACTGTTCAAATTGTTTAACATGGTGTGGACAGAGGGTATCCTCTTTGAGTCCTGGTGAATTGTGTTCGCCTTACGAAAACTTGCAACAGATCCCTATACCCCGAACATTTTCCGCAGAATCTCTCTAACCTCTTGCTTGTGCAAAATGATGGAGAATTTGGTAAATGTTAGACTAGCCATTTTCCTGGACAGCGGATGCCACTTGTCTTCCGCATAGTGTGTCTACTGCAAGTTTCACTCTACGTCTGAGTATCTGCTCCGACTGGAAAAGTCCATCTATAAGGCACTACTTTATAAATAGCACAACCCCACGTTTTCTTTTTGATCTGCAGAAAGCATATAATATTGCATGGCGATACGGTTTAATGGAAACTCTCCACACGATGAGGGCAAGGGGACAACTCACAATTTTGAGTTCTGAGTTTTTGAAAGATTGTCGATTCCCCATACGGGTTGCAGAGACCTCTACGCCCCCATTTGAGCCGGATTTCGGCGCTGCACGAAGGTGTTTTCGCTACGACGACCTTTCTATCTCTTTTGGTGTGGCCCTAAATTGCAACTGCATCCTTGACTCCAACAGGCTTTAAAGTGAACCTCTCGCTATGCCGAAGTGTACAAGTTTCGGTTTTCCTTTTCCAAGGCTAAGGTGCTGTACTTCTGCCACCATCAAAGGTTCCACCACGACACGAACTTTTTCCTAATTAGGGTTAGATTGGAACTCGTGAATTCGCACCATATTCTTAGTCTTGTTCTCGACCGACGCCTCGCCTTGGAAGTTGATATTAGCAGCCTTAGGATATCTTGTATCCACGACATAGACATTCTTCGTTCCATGACGTTCAGCCTCTGGGGTTCTGATAGGGATACTGCCTAGCTTTTCTATCGATTCTTTTTTTGTTCGAAGCTTGCCTACAGATACGTCTTTTATGCATCCGCAGCTGAGTGTGTATTGCGGAAGATAAACTCGATCCACTACACGGGTCTCCTACTGGCAACTGGTGCCTGCTGCACATCCCACATAGAGACTCTACTTATTGATGGAGCGCTCGACTCTACTTTATTGCGACGCCTGCGTTGTCTCCCAGACTGTTTGGCACATTTTTGTTGAATGTCCCAGTCTGGGCGATCTTTGCGCACGTTACCTGTCCCGGTACCGGGACAAGCGGGGTCTCTACCACTTGTACTAGGGACGAGTTCGTGCACATAGACTTGCGGACTATATTACTTTTTGGAGAAAGTTAGCCTCCTCCACTTTATTTGACTCTTTGTTGTAGATCCTAGGTTCTTATGCTGTTTTTTGCGTTTGTTTTTGTTTTTTCTTTGTTTAGGTGTGTTTTAGTAGCTTTAAAGTAACGTAGTACTAGGCTAAATTACCGCGACTTCCGCCCTTGAAGGTAGTCACCAGATGGACACCATAAAAACACCTCTTATTTCCCCTACATCATTTTCGGAACAAACAAACTTTCAAAACCATTAAAACAATTTCTTCTAGAGATTTTAGGCATCTTGTAATTCAGGGTAAAAAAAATACTTCAAGGATTCGGTAAAAATAAGAACCTGATTGCGACAACCGAAAATCTTCTATTTCTTCTTGCATTGATCTACTGACGTCATTTATCGCATAGTGCATCAGCAAACTGACGCTTGAGGAATTGCCTCTTTCCTTCTATTTTAATATCCATACAGTAAGACCTTGATTTACTGTTCCGGCTATCTCGGCTTCGTTGGTTACCAGAACACGTTCAATATGATTTATTACTTTCGTGGTTTATTTTATAGCATTAGGGAAGGATAAATATTATTCAGCATTTTATTGTTATACATAATACTATCTTCATATTGGTCTTACAGTAGGGTAGAGAGGGTGAGATGGAGTGAAATAAATAGAGTGAGAGGAAGAATCGTATAACAGTAAATTTAGATGTATTTTTTCAATGCGATAATTGATAAAATGCATTGCCCATCTTCATTATTTTATTGGGTCAGACTTCTGGAATTCTGATTTTTTCTTGTCGTTTGGGAAAAGAAATATATCGCTTCTTTGTTTACGATTCGACAAGAAAGCTGAAGGATTTCTCCCAATTGCAAAGGAAAGGGGGGCGGGGGAGAGTTCCATGCCATATTAGTCAACCACCCACAAAGTAGTCTCCCGTTTTGGTTACTCGGTGTTTTTCTTCTACACATTTTTACACTTTCGATCCTCGCAGTGCTACAGTATATCTTAGAGACTACAAATTCGACTTGAATCTAGTCACTAGCCACTTTTGGTGTAACTCAACTACGCACAACTAGAATGATGCTACATTGAACTAAGTTGTAGTCAATGACATGACTAACGTGGTATGAAAGAGAAGATATATTCTTTTGCACATGAGGGAAGGATAGTGAAATTTTTCACAAGAATTTGAGATCAAAAGTTGATGATATATTAATGCTGACATGACGGTAGCGGTGAAATGTTACTTTTAACCTTCTTTGATGATACGTACCTAAAAATGTGTGATATGCGGTGCTTTGATGTTGAAATGACGGCGAGGATGGGGAAAGGTTAGTTTTGACTTTCTTTTATGATAAGGGCCTATATTAGGTGCCAGAGATGTGCCTTTACCTAGCAAAAATATGGCTAAAACAAAGCGATATCGGACTCTAATATTCACCAGATCGGAAGGTTTGTATTTGTTGTATACAAGCTTTGTAAAAGATCGACCCAGGATGATGAACCTTTGAATACCAAGGGAGTTGGGCGAGGTGAAATTGTGAAATTGTGAAAGTTGTTTTTGTTCTATTTGGTACCCCTGATAGAGTAATTCAGTTGGTGTCCCGCATGGCTATTTTTTCCTCCTTTGGCATTTCAATCACTACAGGGTTATATTGTTTGCTGTATGTATTATATAAAATGATTCACTTTTTATTATATGGCTGGAAATAAAAAAACATCTGTCAGAATACTTTAGAAAGTGTCATGTAAAGAAAGTGATAGAGTTAGATTATGTAAAAATGAGGGGAGGGTACTTAGTGGGTGATAGGGAGTTTGAAGACTTAGAGGAGTCACAAATCACGTGAATTATGATCCCCGCTTTTTTCCTATTTGGCAGCCAACTCAACTCCAGCTGCGAATTATGATGAAGTGGACGCTATTCTTCATATAGAGCTCAATTAGACCTTGAAGGAAAGCATCATCAAAATAAATTGTGGTTTTATTCAAATTAAGAGCGTCATTCTTTTCGGTTTTAACTAAGGGAATTTAAGGAAGGTTGATTAGCATAAATTGCATTTCTAAGAAGCCTCTGTATCTGCATATGATAACAGAATTCATGATCATAATTTCCACTCTGCCTCAGACGCGTTTTCCACCCTACCCTTCCTTGGTCGGGTAATCTTGAACGGAAGCTTCTCCATCGTCTGTCCCTAACAGAGGCTTCTAAAGTTTTATAAGCTGCAATTCCCTGTTCTATCATTTTGCGTTTGGCGTGGTTTATTATCAGTCATCAGTCATTTCGACCTTAATTTTGTTTATTATTCTCACTTTTTATCTAAGCTTTTAATCTTTGCGGGACGCCTTTTATCTGCTATTTCTACGAGTTGTTTTTTTTTGTATTTGGGAGTTTCTTTACTCCCGTATTATTTTTTTCATTGAATGCGATATTTAATGAGGAAATTAACAAGTAATTTAAGATCAGAGTTAAAAACATGGTTTACAACTCTATAGGTTATTTTCTGCTACCAAAGCTCAAATAAAAGTTTGACTTTTGTCACCAGACTATAAAAAATCTCTACACTAACATAAATAAAAGCCTTACGTTAACACAGATTCACTACTCGAGAAAGTCTGTGTGGAGCCAAGCTGATGAGCGAACAAAGCAAGCAAATCAGCGTTTGATGGAGAAAATAAAATACTGTCTATACATCCTCAAGAAATTACCTTATGTCTATGTCTTCCTGCGATAAGGGTAACGTTGTTTAGGACCTACTTAATGTCTTTGTAAACAGACCAATCACAAGCGGTATCCAAATTAATGATCGATTAGGACGAAAGGTCATAGTCAATCATCTTTTATAGTTCTATCTTAAATTAAGTTAGGAAGTTATTTTCGAAATTTCTAGGACACTTCTACGTTTAATTTTACGGGTTTTTTAAGTACTTCTGCGTGTTGTATATCGTTTTTTAGGACGATTAGAAATTGGGGAAGTTTTCCTTTTATGAATATTAGGAAAATTATTTTTAACTTGTTCCGAAGACGAAAAGTAAGAATAATAATTTTGTTTACGATAGGGCTTTAGAATATATGATCCAATTTTAGATGAAGTAGAATAATGCGTTTACTTGCGATATTAGGTAGGAGACGGTAGGCAAGCTTAGCTACTACCTCTTCAGATAAGAGATGCCTCCTGACTTAAAATGCTTATAGTATTTAAAGAATGTATGGATTTTTATACAAAGGAATCATTAGCACTAAACTAAAAAAAATAATCAGGAACACTATGGGATAATTGTATATAAACACAAATGCTTATGTTGGATAAATTAAAAAGCTTGATGGTACAAAATGGAAATTGGCAGAACAAATTAAAAGTAATCCTGAAAGTTGGGGAAAATAAATCATAAACTTGTCCTGTATGACCCATTACAAAACCCTACGAGGACATCGAAGAAAATTGAAGGATAAAATTGCTCAAACCTCGCAAAATCGAGCAATGAAACTTGATCAGTGGAAACTTCTTGGGGAGGGGAGGAGCCTTTTCCATCCACTGAATGACACTTTGCACATCCAATGGGCGACTTAGTCCAATTTTATCAAATCAATGGCTAAATCCTTTGTTCTGCTCGTGCTCAAAAAGTGGAAGATAAGACAAAGGGCGTTTTATCAGACGCCCGTGGTATAAAGACCTGTCCGAGTTCTTCCGTTAATGGACCGGACCCAACGCTTGCTCAAGAAAGCGGTATCAGTGCTTTGGCAGCGCTTCAGGCTCTTCTGCAATGTCGTCCCCCATTTTTGCGAGGAGAGCTGAGAGTCAGGTGCAGGGAGGCACTCTGCGAGCGGCGAGGAAACAGGAATTGAGGGATTTGCTAAGGAAGATAAGGAATGGGAAGGCCGATCTTTGGGACAGGGTGATCGAGAATGGCTCTTCCCTTCGAAAGAGAGGCACTTTGCGACAGGATAATAGGGAAATGCTTTTCCACAAGATGGAAGCTGGCATTCAAAAGAGCAGTGCCGTGAAATGGCAATGGACCAGCTATGATTTATTAAATAATAACAAAAAAATCCTTTATTTTTAGAATACAAAATAGAGACATAAAAAAAAGAAAAAATAATCAACTGCAAAGCTACACATTTACAAAGATTCGCAAATATGAGAGGTAACCTCAATGCCCTTTCAGTTCATTAAAGGAGGCTTTTAAAGGAAAGAATTGCAAATTACTGATCGAAAAATAATTTTGGGAGGCACAAAAAAAAATAATCCTCAATACGCTTCGTTATCCCGGTATTGCTAACTATCCCCCCCCCCAAAAAAAAAATTAAAAGGTGAAAATTTCTCGCAATCCTGTTTCCTTTTCCTTTTACTTTTTTATCATAACATTAAACACGTTAAGAGCATTTACTTTAAAGGTTTTGTGAGGGTTTGTTACTAACCTGTAATTTTTAGGGGACTTCTATTTTTATCACTTAAATGAGACCTGGGTACATATAGGCGAAAGCACTGGGAGTAATTTTTTGCTTTTCCTGCGGGTAGCTAATAGACGTATCTTATTGGATTCGGCGACTTCTCGAGTGATCATTTAAGGTGTGTGTTGATGCAAAAATATTATGTCATTAGAATGAAAAGAAATACTAATACATGTCACTAGTAAATGAATGCAAGGATTTGCTTTCCTATTAGGGACCTCCTTCATTGTTCCCTTGAGGTGGAATGTCCAGGAGAGTTGCGCACACTAAAGTTTCCTAGCACCAGCAATTAATTTTCTTCCTAGGATACTCTATTTATATAGGTAGCTACCACACATTTTCCTCATGCTTCGCCACCACATTGCCTCTGAGACTCTCCAGACCCATTCTGAGAGAATCCCTCGTTAGTTGCTGCTTTATTTTGGTTTTAGATAAAAGTAAATCTTTATTTGGGATCATTCATGTATATATGGGTGATAGAAAATGTCATTTAAATTTCTCATCATTTGATTATCCAAGATCCCAGTTTGACTGATTCAAGATTGTGGATGATTTAACGTCTTAGAACCCCTGCTCAAAAAGGAATTGTGGGTGATTTCACGTCTTAGAACCCCTTACTCAAGAAGGAATGGTGGGTGATTTCACGACTTAGAACCCCTTACTCCAGAAGGAATTGTGGGTGATTTCACGTCTTAGAACCCCTTACTCAAGAATGAATTGTGGATGATTTCACTTCCTAGAACCCCTTACTCAAGAAGGAATTGTGGGTGATTTCACGTCCTAGAACCCCTTACTCAAGAAGGAATTGTGGGTGATTCCACTTCCTAGAACCCTTTACTCAAGAATGAATTGTGGGTGATTTCACGTCCTAGAACCCCTTACTCAAGAAGGAATTGTGGGTGATTTCACTCCCTAGAACTCCTTACTCAAGAAGGAATTGTGGGTGATTTCACGTCTTAGAACACCTTACTCCAGAAGGAAGTGTGGGTGATTTCACGTCTTAGAACCCCTTACTCAAGAATTAATTGGCCTTAAAACGTAGAGTACAGACCTCATACACTAGAAAACTCGAACCTTATGGCTAGTGGTGGATCTGTGCTTATACATATATCTTCCACACGATTCATCTCCTCTATCTTCATGTTCTCTGTATATCTTTCAAATGTTCTAGCAGAAATTCTCTCGTTTGTTTTCGCTTCTTAGTTTTAGGTAGCTAATAATAAAACTACCAGAAACACTTACTAAATTATTTTCCATAAAAATAGATTATAAATTGCAGCTAATAACCTATAAGAGTGATTCTCAACATATATGCCCCTTTCCACCATATTTCCGAAAATTGACTCAAAGGGTACTTTCCAAATTGACTCGAAGGGTACTTTACAAAGTGACTCAAAGGGTACTTGCCAAAGTGACTCAAAGGGTACGTTCCATATTGACTCGAAGGGTACTTTCCAAATTGTCTCTAAGGGTACTTTCCAAAGTGACTCTAAGGGTACTTTCCAAATTAACTCAAAGGGTACTTTCCAAAGTGACTCTAAGGGTACTTTCCAAAGTGACTCTAAGGGTACTTTCCAAATTGACTCAAAGGATACTTTCCAAATTTACTCGAAGGTTACTTTCCAAATTGACTCAAATGCTACTTCCCAAATAATATTGAGAACTATAAAAAGAATATTTTATATTTTAAAAGTTACATTTTTATTTAATCAGGAACAGTTAGTACTAGTATCACTAGTAGTAGTAGTTAGTTAACCTGACTTCATCCAGGTGGATCCCGACCTGAAAATTAAATTGACATAAAAGTCAGTATGACAGTCACTGGTGAGTCCGAGGGCACCAGGGGCCATTCCTCTTTGAGGAAAGGTGCCAGGAATGATTATGTTTTGACACCAAACGGCGTTCAAGTGGAACCTTCGTCGCCCCGAGGCAAAGGGACCCGTTACGCGCCAGAGGTATGTGGATAAAGATTCCTATCGACAGGATTCTTTGGAACAGAGAGTGTTTGTGTGGTGCTGTGAAGACGGGAGAGGAAAGAAAGCAATGTTGTAATTGAATGTGTGTGTGATGAGAAGTATAAAATGTACCCACCCCAGTACAAGTCTGGGCACTGCGCCTTCACCAATCGGTAGCCAGACCCCTCCGTGCTCGGACGTTTGCGTCCGCTCTGGCTGGGATCGAACCCAGTACCGCGACGTTAGTGGATCAACATTGTATCCACATGGCTAGGAAGAGATCTGGAATATTTATTAAATTTTGATACTCAATAGATTATGTAGAATCTTCAGAACTGTATTTATAGAGATGTCAGCATTCATACAGTTTGATTCGGTCAATCAGTGGGGCTCAGATACCCCCTGACACCCTGAAAATCCCCCAGCAGGGGTCCAAAATTCTCCCTGGTTGAGAATCCTTGACGTACACCATTTAAAGATAGATTGCTTTGAAAAAAAGAAACGAACCGGGGAATCACTGACAGACACTTTTGCATTGCTAATTTAGTGTGTTGAAGTTAGGAAAAGTGAAGATGTTTGTGCCACTGATTTTACTACTAATTTCCACCATCTGACGATGATCTCGGTGAAGATCGACAGTCCAATGTGAGCTCGAAAGGTCTGGGAAAATGTGTGGTGGGTTCCTAGTCCAAATAGTCAACTTAAGGTTTTATGAACGATTAAGTTGAGCAGCCCAAACCCTCCTATTTCTATTAGGACCTTTTTTCAAGGAAAATATAAAGCGCAATAGCAACGAGGCGGTATCCCGAGGCAGTTTGCAAGGAAATATCTTTAAAAACAGTAGTGAAGATAGAGGAAGTGAAAATGTGTGGAAAATGTATAGCCGCAGATTCTCCTGCGGCCATTGGGGCCGAAAGAGTGCCTATGTCGGGTATGGGGCCAGGATGGCATGCTGTACATACATACACACACACACTTACGGCAGAGCCGCGAGTACGTAATAAGCATAAAAAAGATATTGGGAAAATTAAAAGATGTGCAAAAGAGGGCGTAAGAGAGCACCAGTTCTTCTTGGAGCATTGGGGTCCGGAGGGAGTGCCGCTCCTCCGGGTACAGGGTATAACTGTCTACACAGCCCCTCCCCCTTGCCGGCTATCTCTAAGAAAATCGAATACCCATGAAGAAAAGGCTAAATACCCTCATAAGATTTGTTAAATATTTATTTTATAAGGCAACCAAAACCAAATCAAAGGCAACCGAATCGAAAGCAACTTGCTCAAGAAAAAGGCAACACGAGAAGTGTTTTGGAATTATTTGCCTTCCGTCCTCAGTTCGAGCCAATCATTTTTGAATTTATTGATTTCTCGGTGCCAGTCGAGAAGTTTCGATCGGTGGATGAGGCCATTGAGTTCTTCTCTGGGTACCTCATTGCCGTGGGCCAACTCCTATTCCTAGAAAGTCTGGCCGTTTTTAACGCTGTCTGCTTCCTTGGTGGTCCGCCGAGTGTGAGACGACCCTCAATCAGAAGCGATACGCTTACATGCGATACAAGCCAATCGCTTTCGAAACTCGGCTCTCCTGAAAGAAATATTTACGAGTAAATACGTCTTATTTTGAAGCTCGAGACACGAGTGAATGATCTTCATCCGAGAATACCATTAAAATGAGTCATTTTTTATCTATAACTTGTTAAAATATACATAAAAATAAAATAAAAGCAAATTAAAAATTTAATATAAGTAACTTTGAATTAAATAGGAATTAGGATTGAAATTAAATATAGTTGACCACATTCACCAAAATAGTTGGGAAGATAATTCGACGTTTTGCTTGAAGCAATCATGAAACACCTTCCTACAGATTATCATTTAATCTAAAAAGCAAGAAAGAGGAACTGTTAGCAGCAGCTGCCCATGACACGATCGCAGTGTTTCCAGGTCTTAGCTGTTCAGAATTCTGCTGGAGGCCAATCGACTCGTCAGGAAGAAATTCATCTCCTCCAGCACAAGGTTCTCCGATGGCAGCGCACTTTCGCTACGCTCGCCCACGTATTCCGTACACTACCTCATCTGTTCCGTCATCATCCCTGGATGCAAAAATCCCCCTCCATTGTATTACCCTCGTCCTCTACCCATACTCAAGTCTGGTCCCCTAGTATACTCCCCCCTATTGTACCCCGCGGCAGAGCGTGCGCAATCCTCGGATGTCACAGGAGACTCTGGAGGCCATTCAAGCCTATATCAAACCTTCTGAGGCGCCCGATCAGACGTACTCATGACTAGGGACTTAAGGCATCTCCCGACTCTTCTCTTCCCTCTAAGAAGCTAACCTCCCAAAAGGGTGCCAATCTATCTATATAAAAACACAAATCTCTACCTCGGTTGAGGTATACCCTATCCCTTTCTCTCTTCCCTTAACCCCTGTCCCTTCGACACCTGTAAATGAAACTTCCGACCTCGCCTCAGGCGCCGGTGGTGTATCCTTCACTCATAATGATATAATCTCACTCCAGAAGATAACGATACCTCCAAGTCTCTTTTATCCATACCACTACCTTCCGTCCAAGACCACACCACATCTTCCCTTCCTGTTAGCCCTGTTCCGTTTAAACCACCTCCCATAAGGAGCCCGGTGATTTTCTCTCCTGTCCGCCGTGCTGACGGGACTCAGCGCTCCCTCCGGCCCAAGATTAGCCCCTTCTCCTTCTTTCTAACACCCTTTCATCTTACTCTGCTTGCTCACTTTCCATACAACCTCTCCCACAACTTTCTCTGGTCGATCTCTAATCTCACAGGGTAGACACGGACCAGCTTCTCCCCGACCAACCATGCCGTATCGGGGCTGAGGGGGGAGATGACAACGCCCCCTCACCCCCGAACTCTAGGTTGCCGTAGTAGCATTTCACAACCTTCTTCACCCCCACCCTCACCTCACTCACATAACCTTTCTCAATTCACTGTCTATCAATTTAAAAAGCAGCTAAAGGTGAAGCCACCATGCTGAATGGCTGCTTAGTCACTGGGCGGGAGGTGTGGTCTTAAATGCTGGCAGCTGAGTCTGCCGGCATTGTTTCCACCCCTTGCCGAGTGGGCTACTGCGTGGGGTGGTTAGCGTTTGCGTCCCGTGAAAATACCAGTGTCACCCAACCCATGAATGAATTTTAAAAAATCTCCCCTTTTATTTTCACTTCACCAGCATCGGAGCCGCTGCCAGGCAGCTCCAATAAAAAAAGGAGGTCCCCCCAACCACCCTGTCTTTTCCAAGGGGGCCCTCTAAACACCTATAACGGGAGACGAGGTTTACTCCTCTCCTATGACTACTGGCACAGGGAACTCCCCTTCAACCCCTTTCTGGAGTGGCCTTCGGGTGATCCTCTATTTGCAGCGGCATTACCACCTTTTCTTTCACAGGCGACTGCCAAGAAAGAACTCAGGTAGACAATATTAAGCGCTCTAGCTGGGAGAGGCTCCATAGGGCCAATCCCTATAGGGGCGCAATAGATTATAGGGCCCGTCAGTCCGTGCCCCCCCCGCCCCGACGTCCTGCACTCGTGCGTTGTCAGTTTACAGGGGGTAACTGTACATGCCCCCTTCCCCTCTCTTCCCCGACAGATGCCGTTCCGACGGGCCAATACGAGACAAAAGGTTCTTTGAATGGGATCCGTGATGACCTGGAGGAGGCAGGAGGCATCCCGCTGAGTGTGACGCCGCACTATACCATGAACTTTGTGAAATGAGTAGTTTGTGTGAGGAAACTCGTAGACTAGTCTATAGCTGGCTAACCAGGGAGTGGTCAATGTCGAACGTGTGATGAGAAAATAGGGAGGGGTCACGAGATCCAGCTCTACACTCTCCGTCAGGTTTGACTGTGACTCTGCTCCTGGCCCTTCTAGGCTTATGAGCAGGGTTGTTTTCGCGCTCATTCACAACCCTTCTGCAGGCTCTAGCAATCCGGAGCTCTCCCCTGTTGCAGCTGCTGGTACGAAAGGTTCGCACCCAGCCCTAAGTAAAACTAGAGCTCTCCTACACTTCCTCTAGCTTGACCGTTTCCTGTAAGGTGAAACGGGCGCGCGCCTCAACCGAGTCGTTACTCACAGGAGGCAACACCCCTGAAGTTGGTTGTGAGGCCATCTCTGAGGTTTCCTAAAGCTGACTCCTGAAAGGAGGACTGCACTAAAGGATTCTCCAAAAGAGGCACTCCGCCTGCCTGAGTCCTCGAATGCGATTGCGCCCTTAACGCATTTTCCGGACAACAGCGCCGTTTTCTGCCTCCCAGAAGCGTACAGCATGCCGTTTCTGATAGATTTTTAAAGAGGATCTGGGTAGAGGGTATCCTCCCAAATCCATGGCGAATTGCTACTGTGGTCACTTTTTCGCAACCCAGAAAGAGATCACTCAACCAAGGCCGGTTTCTGCACAATCTCTCTAACCTCCTACGTAAGCATGTTAATCTATAAATTGATAAATGTTAGATTTGCTTATTTTCTGGACAGTGAAGGACACCTATCTTCTGCACAGTTCGGATTCTGCAAGTTCCACTCCACGTCAGATGCTCTGCTGCGACTAGGAAAGGCCGTCTGAGAGGCCTTTCTTTCTAGACAGCACTATAACACGGTGTTTTCCGATGTGGAGAAGCCTATGATGCCGCATGATGATAATAATAATAATTATAATAGGTATTTATAATGCGCCTTTCAGGACTGTTAGCCCTCTCAGAGCGCAGGTTGTTTAGCGAGTGTAGAGAAAGTTTACAGGGAAAAGAAGGCAATTCTGAGAAGATGAGTCTTCAGGAGGCATTTAAAAGTAGCGAGGAATGGAGAGGATCGGACTTCAGCAAGAAGAGTATTCCAGAGTCTATGAGTAAAAACTGAAAAGGAATGGTCACCCATCGAGCCAAGGACAGAACTAGGAGTTTTCAGGAGGGGAGCTTAGTTAGATCAGAGTGCCCGACGAGTTTGACGACGGGAAAGGTCAGACGAGAGATAAGGTGAAGCCTTGAGGTTTAAGGCCTTGTAGGTGATGAGAAGAATTTTATAGTGGGTACGGAAGCGAATAGGTAACCATTGTAACAGATACATCGAAGGAGAGAACTGCTGGCGGCGAAGGAGGAGCCGGATAGCATAGTTTTAACTAGTTGAGAATTGAATTAGTCTAAGCGTGTGGTGACGAGAGCATGAATAGCAGTCTCAAGGCTTCGTCGATTAAAATGGGATCGAACATGTGAGAAGTTGCGGAGGAAACCGGGGGAAGATTTACAGATACAGATAACACCAAGATTACTGACGGTTTTAGAGAAGGCAACATTGGTTTCCCCACGGTTAAGGGAAGGTTAGAGAGCTTTAGGTTTTTCCATCATCGAAGCGGGACTAACAAGAAGAACTTCAGTTTTATCAGGGTTAAGTTTGAGAAAGTTGGCAGACAGCAATTCGTTTATGGAGGTGTAGGCTGAAAAGAGCTTGGTAATTGATCGAGAGAAAGACACAGGAAATGAGGAAAGGGTAAAGACGATCGAGGACGACAGTGTGGCCGATGGTGTCGAAAGCAGAGGAAAGGTCTAGGAGGACTAGAATGGACGTACAACCCCTATCGATTGCTCTACGTAAACCGTCTGAAACATTAAGAAGAGGTTTCAGCAGAGTGCTTTGCTTTGAACCCCAACTGGTACATTTTATCTATATTGTAGTTAGAAATATGGTCTATAATGCAAGAGAAAACCACTCTCTCGAGGATCTTAAAGAGGAATGGAAACTGTGAGATAGGGCGATAGCTAGATGGTTGAGAGGAGTTAAGGTGTGTTTTTTTAAGGATAAGATGAATTGAGGCATGATTAGAGTAAAAGGGAACCACCCCTGTGGCAAGTGAATTGTTAAAGAGATGAAGAATCAGTCGGAGGACAGCAGGAAGAATTTGGTGGAGGAGTTTGGGTGAAAAGACGTCCTTAAGGGATCCAGATTTGTTAGAGCGTAAGATCGGGGCAGTTACTTCCTCAGAGGACGCTTGAGTGAGGACGTTAAGCGGCAATGGATTATGGTCGGGGAGAACAGCATGGGCTTGTTCATACGACTGGGGTAGTACGGCGCGAAGGTTAATAACTCTATCAAAGAAAGATTTAGAGAGAGTAGAGTGGTTGATGGGAGGAGAGGTGGGGGAATTGGAACTAGGCGAGGAAAGACAAGAGAAAGGACGAAAGATAGTACGAGGGTCATTCTTGCTCTCAGACAAAAGTTTGCGTGAATGAGCCTCGCGCGCTGATTTTATTCGGAAGAATAGGTCGAAGTAGCAAGGCGATAGGCAAGTGAGAGGGAGGTCATGTCCTGCCCACGGAAGCGTGCTTTACGAAGGGCACGATCATGAGCACGTAAGGACTTCTTTGAACGAAGGAGTTCCATGGTGAACCAAGGGGCGCGATGATAGCGGTTTGAAGAAGGAGAGATAAGGAAGGGGGCTTGCACGTCAAGGCAGGCGAGTAATGATTGCTGCAGAGAGTTTAAGGTTTGGTCAGGTGAAGCAGTAGTATCAATAGGTGGTAGGGCAGAAACAACGTCGTTAAAGAGAGAATTAGTATCATTTGATGATAGTTGCTGGAAAGGAGTAGGATCTCGGGACGAGCGAGGAGGTAGGTGGTAGGGGATATAGAATTTAAAATTGACCAAGAAGTAGTCGGAAATCGTATTATAAAGGTCAGTTAATATTAGATTAGTGATATGGAGGTTCCATGTATGTGTTTTGGGGATGACACATGTTGTGTAAGAGAGAAGAGGTCGATGATGTCAACGGATGCACGAAAAGTCTCATTTTGGCTAGGAAGATTAAAGTCACCGAGAATAAGGAGAGAACCAGTAGAGGATAGGTTGGAGAGTATGTTGCTGAACTCCTCGAGAAATAAGGCCAAAGACGAGCTGATAGGGCAGTAAAGGACCACAATAGTCAGAGTGGGCACAGCGCGTGAGACAGCAATGAAAGCCTCAAATGAGGCTAGAGGGGGGAGGGAAGAAGATTTATATAGAATTATGAGTTGGAAATCAGTGCAACTCCCCCTCCACCGTGGTTTCAAGGAACATACAGGAAAGAATGACCCATAGGGGCTGCAAGGGCAGTGCATGAACCAGAATCAGATTAGAACCAGGTTTCTGTAAGGCCAAGGAAGGAAATCCCAGTGCGAACAACGAGGTCATGGACATACTCCGACTTATTGGTCAGGCTCCTAATGTTCAGAAGAGACGCCGGCAGTGCCTGCTGATGAGTACAGGAGGAAGGGTGGAGATTTTGAGGTGTTGGGTAAAGGAAGAATGGTAGGGCGAAAGAGGTTACTAAGGGACGCCGAAAGTCTCGGCCCCCCCTTAGTCGGGTGAGCTCGGTGGATACCAGCCCCCTTTATCTTCGCGTATGTAGCTGGCGAAAGACGATAATTTAAAGTGTTGAGTCAGAGGAGTGAGTCCATATCATACATAGTAGTTGAGAAGGGAGCGAGCCAAGGTAATTATAGTTCACACAATGAAATTAATTAAAAAGCACTATGATCACAACAAGACAACACTGATTAGGAGCACTAAATAACAGAAGAAATATGAATCAGGAGAGGGATGATAAGAATGATGATCAAGAGCTTTGGGAATGGAATTGATCGTCGGGCAATCGAAGACGCTCACACAACAATTTTCCGGGAAGGAGAGTATCATGGAGACTATCCACACTTTAGGGACGAGGAGACGCCTCCCAATATTTATATCTGAATCTTTGCGAGATCGTCGATTCAGCGTAAGTGTGTGGGGAGCCCTCTCCAGCCCAATGGATTTGGGAGGAAGGGTCCCGCGAGGAGGTGTCCTCAGTGTCACACTGCACTCTTTGCCTTGACCATAAATGGCATCATTTCAGTGCTGCCGGAAGATGATTTCACTCAACTGTACGTGAACGAACTTTCGATCTCATTTGGCGTGGCCCAGACAGCAACTCTTGAGTGGCCACTCAACAGTCATTGATCCACGTCTCTTGCTATGCCCAAGCGCGCAGGCTTCCGTTTTATTTGGCCAAGAATAAAGTTTCACACTTCTGTCACCATCTTCCGCTCCAACCTAACCCAAACTTGTTTCTAATGGGTTTCGTCTGTAAGTGGTGGATTCGCACCGTTTCCTTGGTGTTGTATTCGACCTACGCCTCACCAAAGAGGCTCATATTCGCAGTTTTAGGTTCTCTTGTACCCGCGACATGGATATTCTTCGTTCCGTGACTTTCAGCGCATGGGGCGCTGATAGGGCTACTGCCTTATTTTTTTATCGATGCTTTGTTCGTTCGAAACTCGACTACAGATGTTTTATGCATCCGTAGCCGAGCGTCTATTGCGGAAGGTGGACGTGATCCACCACACCGACCTTCGCCTGGCGGCCGGTGCCTTCCGCATGTCCCCCATTGAGAGCCTATTTCTCGATGGATGCTGGGGAGATGCCACTCACTCTGTGCCGTGCACAGTGCATTATTCGCCAATATGCGTGAACCAGCACCTCCCTCAGTCGCCAACAGTTCTCACGGCATCCGAAGCTGATCTCCACGGTGTCTATGCCCCCGAGAGAAGCCAGTGATACCATAAGCCTTTTCGCTTTAGGGATAGGAAACTCCTTCAAGGGCTTAGTATAGCTCTTGGGCAAGTGATTCATCTGGTTCTGCACAGGACGCCATCCCGAAGGATACTACTTTTGACTATAAAGTTGCCACACCTCTGCTACCAAAGCTTCTACAGCACCGGGAGAATTACGTTTGACCTTTTAACAGCAGACTTCATATCCTGTTGGAACCGTGCCAGTGTGTACGGATGGCTCGAAGTATCAATAGGAGCTCGGTTTCCACGCCGTATCCACTCTGATTGAAGTCACCGGAGCTCTGCCAGGTTCTTCGCCTGTCTTTACGGCCGAGTTGGTTTCAATACACCGTTCGGTCCGTGTGATAACGCGACGTGCCCGGTTCATAAACCAGATTGTGATTTTTCGCCAATCAGAAAGCGCCCTGAGTGCTCACAGCGCATTGGAATCTCCGTATCCTCTGGTTCACGAAATCCGTGATGCCACGTTTTTGACGAGTCGGGCAGATGTCTAGATTATCTTTTGCTGCTTTCCTGGATATGTGGGACATGCGGAGAATGAGCGCTCCAAAGAGCCCGCGAGGACTGCGCGACCAAGCCAGCGATTCGCTCGTACTCACACCGATTACATAGTAGGAATACGGGCAGATTTCCGGTATTCTTGGCAAAAAAGATAGGAGACGATTGAGGAGAACTTAAAGTTGCGTGCCATTGCGCCGCGACTGTTTACATGGTCTACCCCCCAATGCCGCGACGGCTTCAGGTTGCTTTTTATCGTCTCCGAATTGGACACACTCGCGGCACGCACCGACATTTGATGGAGCGCTCGCCTGCGCCATGCCTGCACCTTACTATGAAGACTGCGCCGTCCCCCAGACTGTTCGGCACATCCTTGTTGAATGTCCCAGTCTGAGTGACCTTCGCGAACGTTACCTGTCCCGGTACCCGGAGGAGCGGGATAGCTACCGCTTGTCGCTTGTATTCGGGACGGGATCGTGCACACTGACTTGTAGACTGTGTGACTTTTTAGAAGAGGCTGGCCTACTCCACTTTATTTGACTGTTTGTTGTGGGTAGTATGTCCCTGCGCCGGGATGAGGCGGGCCTACTCACCGACGATAGAGCGTTCGTCCTTCTTGTTACATTTTTTCTCTGTTTTCTTTTGTTGTTGTTTTTTTAGCCTTACCTTTTTATCGTTGTTATTTGTTAATTGCATAGTTATTTGTTTGTTTTTCTAATATAACTTAGTAGTAGACTTCTGCCCTAGTAGGCAGTCGACAGATGGGCTCCTAAAATAAAAATAATAAAGACATTCTTATGAAATAGGTGTAAATCGTAGGAGTTTTGATTCATACGAATAAAATCTCTCTCCTTTCCCCTCAGTCTCTAACGAGATATACAAAAAAAAAGACCGCAATTAATTATTAGCGTGTGGTAAATTTGTTTTTTCGATGACTTACTATTAATGAAATATTTACAGTGGCACTTGCGTCATTAAATATATGTTTATGCTTACATGTGTGTATGTGTGCATTCAGACGCACGCTAGCTTTGTGAATTCAAGGTCGCAATAAAAAATTTTCATTTAAAACTCATCCATTGATATTCATTGCTATTTTGATCGTATTCTATTGTCAGTTAAACTCAATTTTTGAGTCGTTGATACACTGACAGTGATTTCCGTCGTGGGCGGAAAAGTGTCCCCACAGAGACGCCAGACACAACAGAACTGGAGCCAGAACGTAAAGAGAACCGGAAAAGAGGCGGATTCTTGAAGTAACGTGTTCGTAAGCAAGGTCTCTGTGCGGTCACTTATTCTGATTCATTAACTTACGACCTTCAAAACTTTCATACTTTTATCATTCAAAAGAGAATGTAAAACATCAGGTTTTCAAATTTCGTTAGAATGGGCCGAATAGTTATGATGTTATTCCCAAAACAAAATAATTCCCTGGCTAACCTTGGGAGGACTTTGACAATTATATAATTCGAAAGAAAATGTAAAGCAACATAAGTATTCAAATTTTGTTAAAAGGGGCCGAAAAGTTATGATGTTATTGCCAAAACAAAATAATTACCTGGCTAACCTTGGGAGAACCTTTGGAATTATATCATTCGACAGAGAATGTAAAAAACATCAGGGTTTCACATTTCGTTGGAATCGGCCGAATAGTTACAATGTCATTACAAAAACGGGGACCGACCAACCGACATAGTGTAATGTAGAGTCGCCCACGACTATGTAAATTCGCACGCGACTAAAAACGCACATCCAACGAAAGGAAAGATACGAAAATTTTATCATGTGTACTTTATTTCATAAAGTCCAAAGTCGCACGAAGGATGTTAATGTCAATTTAGGAATAAAAAATATAATATTCGAGTTGTTTGTTATAAATTATTTTACTTACATACATATGTTCTACTTGTCTTTGTAATACTACCTGCGAACATCTGTAAAAATGTTTTCTCTCTGTCCCAATGCACGCAGGAGTATCTTTCACACATTTTCACTTTGCTCCATCTTCAGCATTTTCTTTACATACCTTCCCTTACAAACATTCTCCACGAGATTTCCTCGTTAGTTTTTGCTTTTTAGTTTTAAGCAAGAAATCATTTAGAGTATTTAAAATCTTTGTACTTCGAAGCTGAACAAATTAATATTGATACATTTTATTGACCATGGAAAGAAATCACATAAAATGTTATCAATTGAGACGAGGGGGGTAATTAAATTCAATTCTCATATGCAAGCACGAGTTCTTTGTAAAAAAAAGACGAAAGGGCTCGGAATCTGCTTTCTTTTTTCTTGTGGGGTATTTTGAATAACTGTAACTCACATGCTGCTTTGTGAACTCTTTCCCATACACAATTTAGTTTAGTGATTAATTAAATATTAAATACGATGTAAAAAGTTGTGCAGTTATAACACAAGGATTTAAGAATAAAGGATAAAATTATTATACGTTTCGAATGGTTCTTGTAGAACTATTCGGGAATTTGCCAAGTGGTGGGTCATCATAAGGTCAACGGAAGCCAACAATTTAATCGATGAAAGCTCTTAGATCCCATTTTACTAGTATATTTTTCTAGATAACAAAATGAAATCAAATCCCCAAAAGCTGCTCGTGAATATATGATGAAAATATAAACCGTCGGGAGAAAGAAATAAACGCAGTAAACGTGTTTTCGTCTTGAATAGAAATGACTTTATTAGGGACTGAAGTTAAAGGAAAGAACCTTACAGGGTTTTGGAGTTGATTCAAATTTGTGCAACTACGACTCAAACTCCACATATTGTAACAAATACAACTCCTACTCTACCAATTGTAAAATATCGAATTCCTACTACACATATTGGAAAATATCCAAGTCCTGCTCCACTCAATGGAAAATATCTAATTCGTAATCTACCCATTAGAAAATATCCAATTCCTACTCAACTCATTGGAAAAAGTCCAATTCCTACTCAACCCATTGGAAAATATTCAATTCCTACTCCACCTATTGGAAAATATCCAATTCATACGGCACCCACTGGAAAATATCCAATTACTACGCCACCCATTGGAAAATATCCAATTCATACTCCACCCATTGGAAAATATCCAATTCATACTCCACCCATTGGAAAATATCCCATTCCTAACCCACCCATTGGAGAATATCCAATTCCTAACCCACCCATTGTAAAATATCCAATTCCTACGCCACCCATTGGAAATATCCACTTACTACTCCACCCAATGGAAAGTATCCAATTCCTACTCCACTCACTTGCAAATATCCAAATCCTACTCCATCAATTGGAAAATAGCCAATTCTAATCTCATCCATTGGAAAATATCCAATTCCTATCCCACCTATTGGAAAATATCCAATTCTTATCTCATCCATTGGAAAATATCCAATCCCTACTCCACCCATTGGGAAATATCCAATTCCTATCACACCCATTGGAAAATATCCAATCCCTACTCCACCCATTAGAAAATATCCAATTCCTACTCAACTCATTGGAAAAAGTCCAATTCCTACTCAACCCATTGGAAAATATTCAATTCCTACTCCACCCATTGGAAAATATCCAATTCATACGGCACCCACTGGAAAATGTCCAATTACTACGCCATCCATTGGAAAATATCCAATTCATACTCCACCCATCGGAAAATATCCAATTTCTACTCCATTCATTGCAAAATATCCCATTCCTAACCCACCCATTGGAAAATATCCAATTCCTACGCCACCCATTGAAAATATCCACTTACTACTCCACCCAATGGAAAGTATCCAATTCCTACTCCACTCACTGTCAAATATCCAAACCCTACTCCACCCATTGGAAAATATCCAATTCCTATCTCATCCATTGGAAAATATCCAATCCCTACTCCACCCATTGGAAAATATCCAATTCCTATCCCACCCATTGGAAAATATCCAATTCCTATCCTATCCATTTGGAAAATATCCAATCCCTACTCCACCCATTGGGAAATATCCAATTCCTATCACACTTATTGGAAAATATCCAATCCCTACTCCACCCATTGGAAAATATCCAATTCCTATCCCACTCATTGTAAAATATCCAATTTCTACTCCACCCATTGGAAAATATCAAACTTTTGCACCACCCATTGGAAAATATTCAATTCCTCCTAAACTGATTGGAAAATATCAAACTCTTGCACCACCCATTGGAAAATATTTATGTGACCCCACCATAATTAAATACTTAACACAGCTTCCATTCTACCGACTTTCAAACTTCTATGAAGATAGTATTTTTTTCATTGTACTCTTTATTAACTAAGGTATTACATCTACAACGCATGATTCTTTAAATTACTTACTAGGCTAAGAGTACACCATGCCACTTGATTAAGAAATTATAATTTTTAAACATTTATTTCTTTCAATATTGCTATTAAAAAGGTTACATAGTTAATATTTAATAGAGAGTAGGGTTATTTTAAATTCAATTAGCTTTTAACTTATATCTACGTAGCCCACTACTGCCTTTTTGTTTATTTTATTAACAAATAAATCCAATGAAAACAAATTATTCGTAAACATGTTCAAGCAGAAGAATTCAAAGACCCGCCTTGGACTAACCTCAATATTTTTTTTAGTCAAGTGTGAGTCTAGTCACGGGTGACTCAACATCTGACTATTTCGGTTGGTCGGTCGGTCGTCGTTACCTTTTTTTTTTGCAATAACATTGTAACTATTCAGGCGAGTCTAATAAAATTTGCAACACTTATGTTCTTTTACATTCTCTTTCGAATGATATAGTTTTCAAAGTCTTCTCATGGTTAGCCAGGGATTTTTTTTGTTTTTGCAATATCCTTAACTATTCGGCCCATTCTAACGAAATTTGAAACCCTTATGTTGTTTTACACTCTCTTTCAAATGATATCATTGCCAAAATCCTCCCAAGGTTAGCCCGGGAAATGTTTTGTTCTGTCAATATTATAACTATCTGGCCGATTCTAACTAAATTTGATACACTTATGTTCTTTTACATTCTCGTTTGAATGATATATTTGCCAAAGTCTTCTCAAGGTTAGCCCGGGAAATATTTTGTTTTGGCAATAATATTATAACTTTCGGATGATATAATTGCCAAAGTTCTCCCAAAGTTAGCCCGGGAATTATTTTTGGGCAATAATATTATAACTATTCTGCCAATTCTAACGAAATTTGAAACTCTTATTTTTTTTTGCATTCTCTTTCAAATAATATAATTGCAAAAGTCCTCCCAAGGTTAGTCCGGGAATTATTGAAAGTTATGAATGTCGTAAGTTTATAAATGAGAATAAGACAGAGCACGCACCTTTTTTCTCAGAAGACCTTGTTTAGATTAATAATAATTCAAAATAAATTTCGGCAGTCTTGCCTTTATTCCAACGTCCCTACAGAAAGAGATATTAGGAGTCCTCATTTGCCCAAGTGCCCACTGAATCCTGTGATATACAGTGTATTAATTGAAGTAGAACATACACTGTGATATATATACCGGAAATAAATATATAAATCAGGGATGGGCAACCATTTCACTACCATAGATAAATCTTAAACTTCCTAAGAAGTTGGAGAGGGAGGATAGGACCCCATGTTGCACTAGATTCTTATTTACTGAAGTTTCGCTCCAATGCAGCTTTCTCAGAGTGACAAGACAATAAAACTTCTTGTCACTCTGAGGAAGCTCCAGAGGAGCGAAACGTCTGTAAAAAAAAACAACCTTGTACCACAGCTGGTTTCTCTTATCCTCCATCTTTATTTGTTGCCAAAGACATTCATCAATCATGTGAAGTTGTAGAGGCGCAAACGAATAAATCTAAAAAAATTCAACATGAGGCAGATTAATACCATATACATAAATTATAAATTAAATTTAAATTTAAATTCACTATTATTATTTATGAATACATATTTTATGTTATGTCCAACGAGCAGAGGCGTCAAAACAGACTTCATCTTAGATTTTGACTTCGTTAGTCATCGAGTAAAAAAACTGTCAATTTTTCTGATACTTTTGAAAAACTTTTGTTTTAATTACTTCTTATTTTACTAAGTGGTGAGCAGTTATTAAAACGGTATGTTTTCTAAAATCAGAATTTAGCCATTATTTCTTATTATTCTTCTTAAATTTTTACTTATTGCGTATTCAAAATCGTCTATCCAGGCAGTTCCCGACTGGATAATGAAATAGACATAAAGGTCAGTGTGACAATCGCTGGTGAGCCCGAGATCACCAGGGGCCTTTATCCAGGCGGATGCCGACCAAATAATGAAATAGACATAGAGGTCAGTGTGACAATCGCTGGTGATCCCGAGAGCACCAGGGGCCTTTATCCGGGCGGATGCCGACCAGATAATGAAATAGACATAAAGGTCAGTGTGATAATCGCTGGTGAGCCCGAGAGCACCAGGGGCCGGTCCCCAAAGGTGCCAGGAAGTATTATGTTTTGACATCAAACGGCGTTCAGGTGGAACCTTCGTCGCCCAGGGGCAGAGGGACTTGTTCCGCGCCAGAGGTATGTGGATATAGATACCCATCGGCAGGATTTCTTGGAACAGTGTGTGTGTGTTTGCTGCAAAGACGGTAGAGGAAAGAAAGTAGTGTTGTAATTGTGTGCTGAAAAATGTAATCACAGAAAAAATCTTCTGAACATGTTTGGTAGTGCAATGAAGCTTCAAGTTCAAGAGTGTAATCCAGAAGAGTTAGAAGGAGATGTGGAGATCAGAGGCTAAAAGGATGCATGGCGATAAAAAAGCCATGGATATCTGAGTTCAACAACAAAACAATATGAATAATGGTCTAAAGTTATATGGGCAAGAGAAAATAATTATCATTTATGTAAGAAAGACCATTGGATTGTTGTTTTACATGTAATTTATGTAATTCCATTTAAATATAACTTGAAAAATAATTAGCTACATATTTTACTTATTTGTTACAATTTTGAAGATTTTTAGTTCTCGGATTACTTTTGTGAGAAGAAGAATTGGAGAGACATTTCGCCCTGCTTGTGGCGTACTCTGATGAAACGGAGTTAGTTTTATCATGGTATGGGATTACATGTCTTTCTCAAGACCAAAGGATATGTGTTTTTATTCCAGTGAAGAATGAACTACACAGTTTATGCCACTATGTTGTCAAAAGTTTTAAAGTCATCTATCCAGAAATTGCATCCCTCAACATCAAGAAACGAAGTTATATTTCAGCAAGACAATGACCCATGGCATACATCCAGCTACAGTAAGAATTGGTCTGGAAAAATAGGGCTCACTTCTATGGAATGGACACCGCAGAACCCACACTTCAATACAATAGAATACGTGGGGAGTGCTTGGAAAAACAATAAGAGGTACCACGAGTACAAATAAAACAGTACAGTATGTTAAATTACAAGCTGATTGGGGAAAGATAGTCAGAAATTTATGCAAATTTGGTGAAAACTATGCTACAAAGAATTATTGTTGTAATTAAGCAAAATTACTATTAAAAATAATATATATATATATATATATATATATATATATATATATATATATATATATATTACATTATATAAATGATTCCATGGTGTGCTTTAAGCTTATAGCCATGGAGGTATATTGCCCGGATCCATATAGGGGTATTTAGAGCCGGCATTGCACGCAATCTGCAAGATGTTAACTACAGCATAGTTGTCCATGCTATACCTAATAAATCTTCATTAATATTCAGTAATAATTATTGGGCATGGAATATTTATTTGCTTCATTTCTTGATTCGACAAAACATTAAGAAATGAAGTCTATCGAAAGTTAGGCGGCACGTCTTTTGTTTTGTTTTTTTTGGGGGGGGCACTGTATTTTCTCACATTTTTAGACTCAACTTCCATGAAACGTACTAGCTGTTAACATTATAGAATTATCTACATAACTTTAAACACATCTATATTCCTATCTACTAATGTACTATGCGATCCTCTTTTCTCCTTTTTACTTCTTCACTTATTGTCACATGTCAAAATTTAAATCGAATTTCTCTTATGGTACCTATAGCATGGCATACCTTGAGAATTCCTAGTACATTTATTTATAGTATTGATGCTCTTGTATCTGCAGCTTGGTAAATGCCTCTTTCATCTTTGAGACGCAAAGAAAATTTATAAATGCTAAAGTGGGTCGCAGTAAAATGTATAAATTGATGAGTTTAAGGGAAGTGAAGCTGTGTTAAAGGTACATGGCACTAGTTGCCAAAGGGGGAAACTACTATGGGCTATGGTTTTGAGTTGGTATTCTGCTTTACCATTTTCGCGACGAGCCACTGTTCAAAAAATTTCACCCGAAATTACCTGATTGCTCTTTGTTTTTTAGTGTCCTAAATACCTACAAAATGTCACCCATATCCCCTTCTCCGCAAGAGGGGGTATGCTATAGCAGAGGTACACGCCCTTGCTTGCAAAAAAATCAGCCTGGAATAGTGGCACCCCCTCCCGAACCCCGCGCCCCTATAAATAGAGAAGTGTACGGAAAGAAGTGATGGAAAAAATAAGAAAGTAGCAAAATGTGAGTTGCAAATTTCTTCTGGCGTTGCGGGTTTACTGTTGGCGAGCGGCGAATTGACTGTGCCATCCCGAGACATGGAAAACTCATATAAGCGAAGTTTTAAACCACTCGCTTGCACTTCTCGCCACGCTAAACCTCGATGGAAAGTGGTGCTCCCTTTCAGGTTGTCATTTGCACCTTTTTTAAAAAATCTCCCACTATCTTTCTTAGTATCCCTTGGGCTTCAATACCCCGTAAGGAGGTAGATGTTGTAGCAGGTGTAATTCCACAATGCCTGCAGAAGGACCAACGAGTGTCTATTCCACTATTTTTTTATTTGGACTACCTTCACTTCACTTCTTAACAGATCTCCCCTCCCTTGCTCTATGCGGGATACAGCCTTGTTGCTATTGCAGTTAAAATTTTCAGGGGCAAAATATCCATATCATTTTGCACAATCCTCTTTATTCACCTTCACGTTTCAATATTTTTCTCGTTTATTTATATTCATTTCCTTCCTATTTTTTCAATACTTTATGATCTATCGGGTTAAGAATAAAGGGACTCGCGTATCTTCTCTAATATATAATGGAGTAATTCTGCCTATTAATTCCCGCTCTTCTGCTTCCTTTCCCTGTGCATTTTAATCCATCGCGAGCTTATAAGTAAGGCAGATCCATTCACGGAAAATGAAACACTTCCTGAATGTGTAAACCTTTCAGGCCAATTTTTTTGCGCACAAAAGCATCTTCCGCCCTATCTACTCTCAGGCAGACAGCTTGATTTACTTTTGTCTACCACAGAGAATGAATAGCCTGTTATGAACCCAGTGAGGACGGTTCGCTCACTACCCCTGAAGTTTAGAGCGTTTTTATCATTTCCATAAGACAGAATATGTCTTATCTGTGTTCAGTTCAAAACTCATCATGGATTCTTATCTATAATTGACCAAGAAGTAGACGGGCCCTTTCTCTTGCTCGGAGATCTGCACGGTAGACACCCCTTCTGGGGAGGACTACTCGATTAATGCTCTAGGTCAAGTCCTTGCCGACCTGATCGAAAAGCTGAAGATGGAGGTCCTAAATGTGGATGAGTTTACGCCTCACTGTCCAGGAACAGCTTCATTTTCCTGCCTCGATCTATCTTTGTGCTCTCCGGATGCACAGCCTGATTTTGTGTGGGGGTAGTCAATGACCTCCATGGTAGTAATCGCTTCCCGATTCAAATATCATTTTCTGGGCTGCTGCCAGCCGAGAGCTGGTCCCAGTGGTGCTTGACGCGGGCGCTGTGGTCTGCATTTCATGAAATGACTGAGTTATCTATCTCAGTTGAGGAGTTTAGGTCGGTTGATGAAGCTGTTGAGTTCTTCTCCAGCAACCTCATCACCGTGGGCCTAGCTACTATTCCTAGAACCACTGGCCATTTCGCACGCCGACTACTCCTGAGGTGGTCAACGGGGTGTGAGACGGCCCCCAAACAGAAGCGTTATGCGTACATGCGCTATAAGCGCCGCCCGAACGACTTCACTGTCGGTGAAATTCGTCGGGCTAGGGCTAGGTTCTGGTATATTCCGAAGCACGCCCGCCGCTCTTCTTGGCGCGCACACGTGTCTTCACATAACGGGAAGACGCCTCTAGCAGAGGTGTGGAGGCGAGTCAGAAGGATCCGGGAAAAGTTCTCGCAGGGGCACTGTTCTCCGGAGCAGCGCCCCTGTTTCGGACAATGCCTCATATACTATGGTTTGACACATAGGTGAAGGAGACATACTTTTTTCTAGAGTTTTTTAACAAAGATCTGGGTAGAGGGTATCCTCCCCCACTACTAGCGAATGGCTACTGTGCACACTTTTTGCTATTCAAGGAAAAATAACGCTACCTCTGTCGGTTTATGCTCAATTTCTATAACCTCTTGCATGGACATTTGATGCAGAAAATAGTAAATATTAGATCACCCTGCAACGGATGCTGTGCTCCGGCTGGAAAATTTAATCATCGACACCTTCCCTCGTTAACAGCATTAGGCCCTGGTGTTTTTATCTGAGGCGAAATGCTAGGTGTAGGCGTCTCCTTTTTTTCAAAAGAAGCATAGGTGATTTGTACCCATTTAGAGCTATGAAACGACGCATATGGCCATGGGACATATGGTTATTCACCCTGGCGATTTCAAACCTACCATCGAATTTGGCGCTGGGTGGCGCCATCTAATGGGAGAAGCCTCATTTATCCATTCAAAGGCACTTGTAAGTGAGTTAAACCATGAGAAACCATCAATGCAATGACCATTTATCATCTTATCACATAACGCCGCAGCTTATTGGAGGGACTTTACCTCTTGTTCGATATGAAGAAGGCATATGATACAACATGGCGACAAAGTATCATGGAGACTCTCCGAACGAAACGGGAGAGGCGATGCCTCCCAATATTCATATCAGAGTTTTTACGAGATCGTAGATTCCACGTATGGGTGGGGGAATCTTTTCTGGCCAGATAAGACAGAAAGAGGGCGTCTCGCAGGGAAATGTCTTAAGTTTCATCTCTTTTGGTGCGGCCTTGATGCCAACTCTGAAACGTTGACTCCAAAATACATTTAACCACGTCTCTTTCTATGTCGAAGAGGAAAGGTTTCGGTTCTCCTTTGCAAACTACTAGTGAGTGCATTTCTTGAATTCGCGCCATGGACATTGATCGTTCTGTGACGTAGTCCCCTCGGGACGCTGATAGGGCTACCGTTTTGTTGTTTTTACCTTTCATGCGGTCAAAGTTCGGCTACGGATGCAAGTTGCACGCATCCGAGATGTTGGGCCCAGGACTTTACTTTCGAAGGTACCACATTTGACAATTCGTCACTATGCTTCTGCTCTCAAAGATTATACAGTGCCGATAGTATTGTGTTTGACCTTTTTACGTCACAATTCCTCTCACGCTTGACCCATGCTCGTGTAGAGGGATGATTCCAAGTCCGAAGATTGGGGATGAGGGGCTGCTTCTACGCCGAATTTCCTCTGTTCGAACTCATCGCAGCTCTACCAGGTGATGCCTCTGTCCTATCGACCGAGTTTGTTGCAGAAGATAACGCGTTGTTCTCAGTTTGGAGACCAGAGCGCACTTGGTACTGTCAAGACATTGGAATTACCATACTTCCTGGATGGAGGTATCCGTTAAGACAAGGTTCCCGCGAGCCGAGAGGAAAAACCATAATAATCTTCAGTTAGTTTCCTGCACATCTGGAAATTGCAAAAATTTTGTGCGGTGATGAGGGTGCCAAAAATTATGTGAATAATAAACAACCAGATCAGCATTTTTCGCTTCAAAGTACTCACTACATAACAAGAATCAGGTCAGCCATCCGGGCTTCCTGGCAAAGAAGATGGAAGACGGCCAATAAGAACTTAATGTTATCTGCCATCGTTCCGGTCGCAATCCTTTTGATGGAAAGATTTATTGCGCCTTACTGCGACGATTCTTTTGTCTCCAAACTGTGTGGCACATTCCTTTTGAGTCTTCCAATCTAGCAGAACTTCGCGCGTGCTACTTTATGCAGTAGCGGGACGAGCAGGGTCCCTACCGCTTGTCCCTCGTACTTGGGGCAGGTTTGTGTAATTGGAGCTATGGATTTTAAAACTTCCTGGATAAGGTTGGGCAATTCCATATTATTTGACTCTGTAGTTGGGCACGTGTTTAGGGCCGGGGAGAGGCTGGCCTATCCCTGACGTCGGACCATTCTTTCTACTTCTTCTTGATTTTGTTTGTTTCTTTTTTTGCACGTTTTTGTTGTTTGGTTTGGTTTGGTTTTATTTACTGTATATATTTTGGATTTTTTATGTAACCTAATTATAGGCTAAAAGTTATAATTACCGCAACTTTTGGTCTTGATGGCAGTCGCCAAATGTGGACCTTAAAAGAAAAAAAATAGAGAAAGTAATGGAAATAGGTGAATCCCCGAAACCTATATTCTTGCCATCGTTTGAACATCAATAAAAATCCCAATGGTACATAAAACTTATGTATCTGCACTGCAGATACCTGGTATCTGATATAGTAACCAAGATGTTTCTTATTTTTACAGAACTTTGAATCAGTATATGTCAAAATGTGCGACCTTTATGACATCGAAAGAGGGTGAATTGCTAGAACGCTAGCAGCTTGGTGATGGCAACAAGTGCCACGTGGATTAACGTGGTTTTACTAAAGTTTGACTAAATCTAAAGAAAGAAACGAAGAAGATTGCGAAGTCTAAGCAAGTGGTTCTTAAATTTGGTAAATTAAATATATTATCTAAGTTCCTTTATTTCAAGCTGCATCGCAAATCTCAACATAAATAAACTTTACAAGGATTTAAAATTGCATTTATGAAATCTTGAAATATTCCTGAAATCAAAGCAATTAAATCTTCATCAATCAAAATGCTATTTGTCTCTTTTGGATTTTCTTCTGGTAAGGTTTTGTTACTAACTTTATAATTGTATAACGGGATTTTTGAAGATGAGTGAAAAATTAATAAATGTTTTTTTCCTTAGTGAACAAATGATTTATGTTATTTTTATCAAACTTATTTCTAATAATTCTTTTATAATATCAAAAACAAAATGGTGAAGTTCAGAAATAAATATAAGTATCGAAATTTTGTGATTTTTTTAAAACCCATGGTGAATGGTGAAGTTCAGAAAATTTATTTTTATATATCTTCTCTATAACTATATTTTAGCAATGTGATATTTTGAAAGGGGGAAAATTTAATTTAGAGTTACTTTTTAAAATTATTATAATTGGCTAAGTTCAGAAAATTTATAAAAATTTAACCATGGCTGCTTTTTTCTAGATTTTAATTTTAATCTAAGTAGCCAAGCGCAAGCTACCCCATAGAGGCAAGTGGCGAATCAATTGCCCGGTTATAATTATAATTATTATAATTGCCGGGCACTATAACCCGGCCAACCCCACTGCCTTGTGGGAGCCCTTGGAAGGAAAAGGCTTCAGGAGTAAACTTGGAGATCAAATCTGCTCGTGCATTAAGCGATAGTCCAAGGAGGGACCTTTTTTGCGGCAGAGCACTGCAACTTAAACCTGCTCCAGTCGTCTTGGATCATTTCCTTGCCACTGGACTCACCAGGGGAAAGTGAAGATGGTGGACTGAAGAATGCACACCTACTTTCCACCTTAAACTTCACCGTGCAAGTTATCACTCCATGCATTGCTCATTCATCCACACATTCTTGCAATACCCTACTCCATATCTGCGATATCCGTGGAAGAGGCTGTGCCAACCTTGGCGGACTCCGCAGCCATCAGCGATCTCACCAAAGACGATAATCATCAACCAAACATCATCAAACTCATCCATGTATGGAGTGACGTCGTCATCGGCAACGATGGACAACATTAAGCTAAAAACAATTGGCGAAGTTCAGAAAATTTATAAAAATTTAACCATGGCTGCTTTTTTGAAGATTTTAAATTTGAATCTTAGTAGCGAAGCGCAAGCTCATCCCGTAGGGGATAGTAGTGAAACCATTGCCTGGTCTCATTAAATAGCACTCGGTAAAACACACAATAAAGCTAGTAAAAAAATTGTGATTATTTACCTCTCCTACATGGACCTTAACAATGTTGACATAACTTTATCCCACAGGGTTTTAAGTTTCATGTAAAAGATTTTACTCGTATTACGGTTTTAGTTTAAAATAGCATTTTGCAAAATAACTAAACTTAATTTCCAGCTATATTTTGAAAATATGAGGCATAAACTTCAGCCTTAGCTTCTCTTTCTAATGAGATTCATTCAACTTGCAAATCGAATTTTTTAATTAAATCAGGAGACCTGAACTTACTTAAAAAAAATATGGTCCCCATGAGAGATGTAATAATTACTCGGTCGAAAATTTATTTGACTTATTTAAGACTTGCAATATATTGAAATAAGATTTCCAAATTTTAACCCCAAAATGAGTCTTCTAAAACTACTATATTGTAGCTAGAAACATAGTTATGCTCTTTCAAGCACTCCTTAAACAGTTCAACATTATTAAAAATGCTACAATCAATTATTTGTTTCGTCAAGGTATGTCTCGTCTTTTAATGAATTCCAAATATACACAGAAAGTGTTGCTCGGAGACATTTTCTTGCCTCATATTCAATTCCATCTTAAAAACTGGCGAAATACATAATTACACCTACTTCAAGAATAGAACGAAATTCACGGTTGTCAAGGCATACAAATTGTTTAGAGAAACAGAAAAGACTATAATGATGTCAATAGTTTTCTCTAATGTGATAACCAAAATACAACATACATAATTATATCACAGACAATTAAGCACATGATTAAATATTTACTTACATATGAGCGTTGGAAAGGCCATAAATTTACTTAAGTCTAATGAATTATAGGCGGCAAATTTATTTGTAAGGAGGGAGAGAAGAGGGGACAAAAATTGGACCAAGGTATAGGAACGGTTGTTTATAGTAAATAAAAAAGGGTTGTAATGGAATTGAACATGAATTTTCTTGAATAGACTATATAAATTCCAATGCAAATGGCACAGAATATTGTATGACATTTGTCTCAGATAATGTCTGTTTCATTTCATAGAACAGCAGATAAAAAGATATGACGAAAATAATGTATATTAAAAGAGAGGACGAGTCCAAAACTAGTAAATGATAATTAAAATGCAGGTATAACCAAAAATAACCATTATTATATCTCATACAATTGGAGACACTATTAAAAAGAATTATGCAGGCCCTTTTTCTTGATCATTTTAGCGCATTTTTGCCTGCGGAATTTCAGCAATTTGTTGCCTCGAAGGAACTTCCTAGTTTTGGCTAATCCCTAATTTTGTAACTCGAATCTGCAGCGTTTACTTTACTGCCCTATTTTACCCTTCCGTGCCCTCTGTTATCCTTATCTTTTTCTTTGTTCGACTGTCCTCGAAGCGACGTCCTGCTCTTGGCTGTTCCCGTATTCTGTAATTCGCACCTGCATCGTTTATTTGGGCAACCTATCACGTCACTTTACAAGGCATTTTTCTACCTCGTTGAATCTGAATTGAATAACGTTTTACGTTTTTATTTCTTTTTAAAAGTGTCAATTTAGTTTCTGTTAAAGCTTTCGCAGTTTCTCCTTACCAGGAAGCGTTTATGGTTCTTGTGGATGAAGAATACAAGTAGTTCTCTTCCAGAGCCGGTTCTAAGAATGAGGGAGGTTTGACTAGAGCAGCATTTATGATTATCCCAGTTCGAGGCAGATGAGTTATCTCTACATTCCGTGTTTTATAGAACTAAGGATTTACTTTGAATTTTAGTACTTATAATTCAGAGTACTTTTAACTTTATTCTGCAGCCATTTTAGCAAATTTCTAATTGTGTCATTAATATAATGATAATGTATTGATCGGAGTTTCACGACCATCTGGCTGGCGAAGCCTACATGGTCGTTCTAGTTATTTTGGTTAATATATATTTTCTCTATATATCTAAACACCCTACTCCCAAGATTATTAAGGAGCCCGAGAAATTTTAACACAGTTTGTCACGTTAATACATATTTATTCATAAAACAAAAGAATATCCGTTTCTCTAATCCTGACGCAGGAATTTTGTGCCTTTCCTGATATACCTCTGAGACTCGTGTTCAGGAAAGATTCTTGGCATATTCCTGCAACATTTAGAAAATTGTTTTTATTCCACCCGACAACTTCATCTATTTTTCAATGCATGTAAAATCGATTTATCCATACATTACCATGCACTTTCCATACTAATTTTTTGTACGCAGCAATTCGGTGAATGGTTCCCAAATTCAATATTTCTTTCCAATTCAAATAAGATAACAAAAGATAAAATCCGTGCTCAAATTTTACTATGATATGAGAGCTCTTTCAATCAATTTTTCCATTGCTTAGCTATTTGATGTTTCTCAAAAATCGATAAAAATTATTGAGATTCAATAAATTTGTCTTCAAATGGATAAAAACATAAAATTATTTTAAATAATTTTACCACTGTTAGCTAATAGGAATTTCTTGAAGAATGCGTAAAAAAATATACTTGCGGTTATTAAACATCAATGGATTGCAGAACCAGGCTATAAAATGCGTAATAAAAGTAATTGCTTTTGTAGTCACTCAATAACAACATATATTAATAAAATTATATACATATATACACTAAAGGGCCAAAAGCCATGGGATAGCAGTATTTAACGTACATGCTCTGAAAGGTGGGCAACGGCAACGTAGAGTGACGTCATTAAAATCCCTAGACCTGTGTCAGTTGTGATCTGACATTTCGTGGAGACGTGGGAACAGCCGAGAGGCTACTGATGGGAAGGTGACTTGAACATTCAGAAATCGAATGTGTCATTATAGTGAGACACTAATTCAACATTGCTCGATCTACGTTGTCCCGTGGGTACTGGGAATACTTCATGGAAGGCGATACCTCCCACCGTGAACAAGTATACAACCATGGGTTCTTAATGATCGTAACACTGGCTTATATCCCATCCTCAGTCAATGCAGGAGGTAACATATGCTATCCACCAGGGTAGTGCAGCGGTCCTTACCTCCCATGGTTTAAGAGGGTCGAAAACTCACTAAAGTCCGCCCTATTAATACCCCGACACCTGACACAGCCCTTTACCTGACTTCTTGTCATCGCTAATTGAACACTGGATAACTACAATATGCGCGTGGTTCAATGAATTACGGTTCCAGCTGCTTCCGGCTAATAGTAGGGTTCAGTTGTGGCGCATACCCTATGAAACCAAGGACTCAAGTTATCAAAAATGCACCGTGCAAGCTGGTGTGGCGTGTGCTTACGTGACATGAGTGTACTCCGCCCGTCAGCCTAAGCACGTCATTGACCCCAATCACCAGTACGTTGTACTGTTTGAGGACCATTCGCATCCATTCATGGGCTATGTATCTCAACAACGATGAGATACTGCAGTGTGCCCAGAATTGGTTCGAAGAGTTTTGTGCAGAGTTCCGAAGAATGGTGTGACTACCCCGTGCCCCATGAATCCAGTGAGCATTCATGGGACGTGGTGGTCAGGTCCATTCACGCCAAAGATCAACAACCTACAAATATCATGAAACTGTGGACAGCTATCAAGACGGTGTATATCAACATCTACTTGGAGCTCTTCCCTCCATTAGAGGAATCGATGGCATCTCAAGGTGTTTCGCTTTTCCAGGCTAAAATAGGTTCGACAAGTCTCTAAGTACCTACCCCAGGACCCTTGGTCCTTCATCGTATATCAGTAATGTTACAGAAGATTGAAGGATAAAGTTCGGTGAATGGCAGGAGTAAAGTGTCAAAATCGAGCGCTAGACCGTAATCAGTGGGATAATGAGCGAGGACGTCGTTGTTTAGCATTGAAATGAAAGGGGATCTAGGGGTGGAGGAGTAGATAATTCAAGACGTTAATTATATCAATTTGAGCCCTTAATTTGTCCATATTATGTAATCGTTAACTCAAAGTTTTATGTTGGATACTTGGATCCAACATATTTCTTTCTTTCATTTGTTAAATATAAGACTATATTTGCTCTCCACCATTCAGTAGGTATTTCACCAAATATTCCCAGCTTCCTCCTAGAGCACGCTTCCATGAAAATCATCAGGTCTATTGACTTTATCAACTTGTGTCTGAACCAATTCTATTTCTGAAAACCTTTTACTTATTTTTGAAAAGTTCTACGTAATTCATTGATAAACCCTGATAGGCTCTTCCTCACACCGACCACATAGCATGAATCGGGCCAGCCCCCCTGGCTGCTTGGTAAAGAAAATGAGAAACGGCCGAGGGGAACTTAAAGCTGCGTGCCATTGCGCCGCGACTGCTCCCATGGACCTACCCATCAATGCTGCGACGGCTTCAGGTTGCTTTCTGCCGTCTCCGAATTGGACACACCGTCATTTGATGGTGCGCTCGCCTGCCCCTTATTGCGACGACTGTGATGTCCCCCAGACTGTTCCGCGCATTCTTGTCGAATGCCCATTCTGGGTGATTCTTGTGTACGTTACCTGTCCCCGTATCGGGACGAGCGTGGTCACTACCATTTTTTCCTTGTACTCTGGACGGATTCGTGCACACTGACTTGTGGACTATCTGACTTTTTGGAGGATGCTGGCTTCTTGATAAATATCAAAGTCATATGGGCATTAATCTTGTGTCAAATTGTGAATTGCTTTATTTTTTCTGAGATTTATCAGGATGTATCTTGGCTTTAACATAAAAGTTTCCTATTTCTTGTTTTCTATTTTCTAAAAAAAAATTATTTCTCACTACTAATTTTACTTTCAAAAATGGCTCACATCTCACAGATTTTTAACTCGAAACTCTTTCTCACACTTTATTAAAACTTAGAATCAATCTCATTATTGGATATTAGATAGATAGATAGATAGAGATAAATAATCAAATACAGTTATTAGATCGAAAAACGAATATAACTATATGATAGAGAGAGTAAGAAAGAGCGAGAGGGAGTGAGGTAAAACGAGTGAGGGATGGATAAAGAGGGAGGATAAGAGAGAGTGAGAGAGAGAAAGAGAGAGAGAGAGAGAAAGATAGATTAAAAGAGAGTTAGAGAAATAGAGAGAAAGAAAGTGAGAATATATTTATTACAAGCAAAAGAATTTAAAGTACTTATCATTCTCTACAATTGCTATGGTAATTATTAGACCAAATTATACAAGTTAAGAATATTTTTTCCTGCAAAAATAAAGTTCTTTTAATGGTAACATTTATAAATAAAACTTTCATTACTAATAAATTTTATCTCGAGTTTGTTTTGCAACGCGAGGGTTCGATTTGAAATCGTCTGCCTCATTGATGGACACATTCAATTTGAAAAGCAAATTTTCAAATAGATATTTTACCTATTCTTGTTAAATTTATTTTTAGGAATATAAATAAGCACTAATCATATATTCGACTCATTAGTTTTTTTAGTTTCCCTTAGTTCTTCTACATTGACTAATAACTATGAAATTCCTTTTCTTTCAATAACCAATCCATTGCTTGAGAGAATTATTTTTTAAATAAAACTTTAGTTTTAAGAAATTCTAGGCTCCTGCTTTAAGGCTTTAAATTTTAAATAGTGAGAAGTTAGACATAATATATAAAGGCCTAATTGGAATCTTAGGTTCAATCGTTCTCCTTCTTAATTGAATTTTTATATTATCCATGAATAAAATTAAAATGTCTAAAATAGAATTGTAATCATTTTTACCGAGAGTTGCATTTTTCTGCTAAATTTCTTTATTATATTTTATTTCATACCTTGAAAATGAGCATGTTTGTTTCAGAATTATTGCAGATGTAGGAGAGTTGCGCGCAGGCTCGGCCCTGATGGCATTGGAGGTCTCCTTCGGCTGTCCTTCCACACAATCTCACATTTAATTTTCATTTCGTTTTTTTCAAACATTTTTTTTTTTATTCTGGTGACAATCGTAGTCTTCCTTCCTGCTGCCACGCTACGAGATTGCAGGAAAAGAAAAAAGAATGCCATCGTTAGTTTTTGCTTATTTAAAATAAATATATATGTATATATTATTAAATATTTAAAATTTTAACGGAAAGTTACGAATATTTAAGCCATTAAGGGACATTAAAGCTTCTACTATTCGGACCATTAATTGGCCTTCAATCTTCTATTATTTCAACGATTAATGGAAATTGAATATTTTATTATTTTAGCCATTAAAGGGAATTCAATCTCCTATTATCTGAGGTACCTGTGTTCCTATTTTAAAGGGTTTCGAACAGGTTTTTACTGATGTTTTTAAATATCGGAAGAACTATTTCCCTTCTTTGAAAAAGACTTTTAAACTCATCCTATACTTGTATCATGTAATCCTTTGCTCGACCCGTGTGTTAGGTATAGAGTCCTCTTTAGTCAATAGCTTAAACTTATAAAATCTTTATTTACAGACTTAGCAACAGAAAATCGTAAATTGGAAATGATGTACTAGCAACCAATATGGCATCAACAACATACAAGCTTGCTCTCTAACCATATCCACATGCCACTCGGTGAGCTGATAAGGCTACTGCCTTGCTTTTCCTTCGATCTTTTGTTCGTTCGAAGCTCGACTACGAATGTGAGTTTTATGCATCCGCAGCCTAGCCGTTTATTGCGGAAGGTGAACTCGATCCACCAAGATGGCCTTCGCCTAGCGACCGGTGCCTCAATGAGAGCCTATTTGTCGATGCTGGGAAGATGCTCCTCGCTCTGCGCCGTGCACAGTGCATTATTCGCCTGTACGCGCGAGCCCGGCGCCTCTCTCAGTCGCTAACAGCTCTCACTGCATCCGCAGCTAAAATTGACGGTGCCTATGCCGCCGAGAGACGCCAGTCATACCCTAAGCCCTTTCGGTTTAGGGCAGGAAACTCCTTCGACAGATTGGTATAGCTCTGGTCGGTGTCGCCTCTGGTTCTGCCCAAGACGCCATCCTGGATGGTACCATCTTTGACTATTTGTCGCCACGCCTCTGCTCCCAAAGCTTCTACAGCGCCGGGAATAATGCGTTCGGCCTTTTTAGAGTACATTACTGCTAGTGTACACTGAAGTCCCAAGAGTGGATTCGCTTTCCACGCTTATCCCCACAGTTTGAAGGGGGTAAGCGTTGAAACCGTCTCTCTTCCTGGCCGAGCTTGGTACGGGATATAACGTGTCGTACCCGGTTCGGAGACCGGTGTGGGATCAATAACGACTCATAAACCGCCCTGAGTGCTCTCGGGGCATTGTAGTTTCCACACCACCTGTTTCACGGTATCTGTAACACTACCATTGCCACGAGTCAGTTGGATTTCAAGATTATATTCTGCTCAGTTCTGGGACATTTGGAATTTGCGGGGAATGAGCGCTCAGAGAGGGCACTGAAGAGTCCACAAGGACTTGGCCACCCGACCAGCGTTTCGCTCTTCCTCAAACCGACTACATTGCAAGAATCAGAGCAGTCCTGCGGGCTGCTTGGCAAAGAATATGGTAGACGGCCGAGAGGAACTTAAAATTGCGTGCAATTGCGCCGCGACTGTTCCCATGAACCTGCCCCCTAATGCCGCGAAAGATTCAGGTTGCTTTCTATCGTCTCCGAATTGGACACACTCGCAAGACGCACAACAATTTGATTAGAGCGCTCGCCGGTACCTTATTGCGACGACTGTGTTGTCCACCAGACTGTTCGGCAGATTCTTGTTGAATGTCCCAGTCTGGATGATCTTTGCGAACGTTGCCTGTGCCTGTATCGGGACAAGCGGGGTCCCTACCGCTTGTCCCATGTACTCGGGACGGATTCGTGCACACAGACTTGCGGACTATACGACTTTTGGGAGGAAGTTGGTCTCCGCCACTTTATTTGACTGTTTGCTGTAGGTCGCATGTTCCTCCGCCACGTACCATCCCCCCCCCCCTCCCTCCCTTGACTTACGCTCGAGCGTGCTTATTTCTTCTTTTTTGCTTTTTCTTGTTTTTATTTCTTTGTCTTCGCTTTCCTTTTGTTTTGTTTTTTGCTTTTGCGTACCTTTTACGTGTTTGTTTTTAATCTAGCCTATCATTATGCTTTGAACGTATTACGGCCACTTACGCCCAAATAGGCAGTCGCCAGGTAGCTGATAAATTTACAAAAATAAGAATGGTTAGGTTAAGTTAATTTAACATTGGCTAACCTGACTTAACCCGATGTTTTTTTACTTCACGAATAAACCCGCAGTGTGTGTGTGTGTGCACGCGTGTGGCAGAAGGGCCGCGGGGGGCGGGATATTCTTACTTTCGAATCTACATACGTGCTCTTTGTGCGATTTTTCCTGGAGGCTTTTGACTTGCCCTCCTTTCCCCCAGCATTTAGGGATTTTAACGGGGGGTTTTGGGGGGTTTTACACGTTTTCCTTTCTATTTTCTATCCGTATTGTTTCCGACTCCTGATTATACTCAATTACGGCGTAAAGGTATCCTAAATCTCCTTGTATAGTGTCCTTTAATGGCTGCCGTTCAAGCTTAGAGGGCGCAAGACCTTCCGGGTTTTCTGACTATTCCGAAGCCTATCAAAATTGACTTGCGAAGTCAGATGACGTCACTTAGTCCAAGGACTCTGTGTACTTGAAAAGGATATATCTTTCTGTCCCCCATAAAGGTGTAGGCCAGGGGTCCCCAACTCGCAAAGTACCCCGGGCTGCATCGACAAGTGCGAGAGGGCCCGAAGGCTGCACCAATAAAAATACTTTGAAAAACACATTTTCTAAACAACAAAAAAAATGTCAAAGAATTTATTAATGAGACCCACGGTGACATTTATCAGCACAAATCTAATCAAAATCAAGGGTAATGGGACTGACATTCAGCAAGAGAACGTCGTCCAGGTTGTTATATGTGAGCTGAACTAACCAATTAACCTAACCTAACCTAACCATAACTTAACCTACCCTAAAACACGCTCTTGAGAAAAAAAAAGATGTTTCAACACACGTTTGGAATGATGGAGGGGCGCACCGATGACTCAGGCAATGATCTGGCGGGCCGCGCGCGATGCGATCTGGCGGGCCGCGCGCGATGCTAATTTTGCCAAGTGGCCGCGAAACACATGAAATGGCCTCGCGAGCTACGGGGTGGGGACCCCTAGTGAAGATGATGTAGCAGAGGCAATTATGCTGCAGATTACATCTAGAAGATTGGTTGCCCTCTAAATCATCTTCACCGTTTTCTTTACTAATCATTCCATATAACCTTTCGATGGCGGTGCCTTGTTTGTTTTCATTTTTTTAAAGCTTCGGTTAGGTTTTAATGATTATAAGTATTAAATTTGGATCTTATAAAGATGAGGCATCCCTAAGTCTTTCATACCCTAATATGACTTATCCTAACTAAACCTAACTTTACCAAGCCTAGCCTAACCCAACCTAATCTACAGGGTGGTCCGAACGTCTCATCACCCCTACCAAGAAGTAATAAGAACAATAGAGGAACAATATCAAACACATGTACTGGTTTAATTGTATTCACAAATTAATAGAGGAAGACTCAATAATATTAAACGCCAAATATGAAATTAAATCAATATTGGAAATAAAAAAATTAAAACAATATTTACAGTGGGTGACAAGAATTTCAGACCACCCTGTAGAATAGGTTAGGTTAGGTTATACTAGGGTGGAAAAAGTTTTGGATGTCTCATATTTACAAGATCCTTTATATTGAGAGAGCTAGGCAATGGATTCGCCACTCCTCCCTACGGGGGGAGCTTTCGCGTCGCTATTAAGATTAAAATTTCAAATCTAAAAAAAAGTACCCATGGTTAAATTTTTATAAATTTTCTGAACTTCCCTAATTATAATAATTTTAAAAGGAAACTCTAAACTAAATTGCCCCCCTTTCAAAATATCCCGGTGCTAAAATCTAGTTATTGAAAAAGATATATTAAAATAAATTTTCTGAACTTCACCATGCGTAATTCTTTATGTTTTAAAAGAATTATTAGAAATAACTTTGATAAAAAACATAAGTCATAACCAAACTAAGATGAAATTATTATTCAAATATTCAAAAAAATCCCCTTCTTAAAATATAGAGTTAGTGATGATGATGATTTGTTCGCATCAAACGTTCATTTCAATATATTTGACTGTTTTAGTTTTACACACTGTAAAAAGCCTATTATATTAATAGGCCAACAAATTAGTTTTACTTTTTTATATACTTTCGAGCATTTAAAAGTTTCCTCCAAATTAACTTTCACAATACGCCTCCCTTAACCCCGTAGGGTAGCTTTAAGAGTATTACGTGCCCACAGGTACCGAGTGACCTCAAGTAGCTCCCTCTTTAGATTAATTACGGTTACTATGTACTCTCTAAAATTGTTAACTTTCCCTAACCTCACCAATTATCCTTCTAACTTTTTCCGACACTTTCTGGCGGTGATGCTCCGTCGGTTTTCAATTTTTAGTTAAAATTATATATTAATCCCTTATATCCCGAGCAGGTAAGTGATGAATTAACACCTCTTTTATAAATAAACAAGCCGCTGTTCTCTTCCTTAACAGGAAGAGCTTGGTTACACAGGCACCCCGCAGGGGTGTGGCCTATGGCCTTATTTGCTAATATTAACCGCCTTTTTTTAATCCCCGTTATAGACTCTTTATTTTAACACCCTGAACACCCTTTTCTTTTACTTCTTCATCTTCATCTAAATCTCCTCAGTTGGCTCTACACGTTTTTAGGGGCCATTAGATATTTCCTCCTGATAAAGATTAAAATTTCAAATCTATTTTAGAAATAATTTCGATAAAAATTACAAATATAACCCCCCCTAAAAAGCAGCCATGGTTCTTTTTTAATAAATTTTCTGAACTTCACAAATAATAATAATAATAATAATCATCACTAACTATATATTTTAAGAACGGGATTTTTTGGAAAATAGTTAAGAATTTTTTTTCTTAGTTTGGAAATGACTTGGTGTGTTTTGTGGATTATAAAAAATTGAGATAACAAGAGGAGGGCTTCGCCACTCCTCCTTACAAAGGCCGAAATTGAGAACATTTATTTTTATATATCTTCTTCTATAATTATATTTTAGCAACGTGATATTTTGAAAGGGGGGAAATTTAGTTTAGAGAGTTTCTTTTTAATATTATAATTGGCGAAGTTCAGAAATTATATAAAACTTAACCATGGCTGCTTTTATTTGTATTTTAAATTTTAATCTTAGTAGGGAAACCATTGCCTGGTATCTTGTTCTTGAAAACTGCAAAAACATACCAGGTCATTCATTAATTAAACAAAAAAAATTTAACATTTTTTTCACCTCCTTCTAAAAGATCTTGCTCTAAAAATATCGAGTTATAGAAGATATATTCAAATTCTGCATCATTATTTTGCGTCATTATTATGAGACATTCAAAACTTTTTCCACCCTAATATAACCTAACCTAAATTAACCTAACCTAACTCTCGATGGGCGCAGCAAGAACCAAATCCTATCCTGCTATGCAAAGTCCCCAGAAATTTTCTCCTCTTCTAATGAAATGATGAAAATTAAACTTAGTGAATTGCTCCCGTGAGCTGAATTGCTCGGACGTCATGCTCCATTCTAACGCCCTTTGGAAGAAATTCATATAAAAGGCAATCTTAGATTTCCTTTTATTCACAATTCTTTTATTTTTCGTTCGCTATTTTGCTTCATTTATCCACTTTATACATTCATTCCAAAACCCGAAGACTAAGAAATATATATGGCGTTAAAGCTCTTCGAGTATTGCGATAAATAACAGTGATCCTTTCAATATTCCTATCGGATCGGGTGACTTTTATGGATATCCTTTTGTCTTTTGAGATTTTTAGCCGCAAAATAACTGGAGGAATTTGCACAGGACAGAATCTACTGCCGTGCTCTGATAAAGAAGGCCCATAATCGCTTTGAAGAGGAGCGACGTTCATGTGTCACTGAGGCCCGAGAGAGAAGGAGGCCGCCGCAACCGTACCTGCAGAGCCTGTAGAGCTACCCTACCCCTGATACTCATCCCCAAAACTCTCACCTATGGCTCCAAGTAGTTGAAGCTTAGAACAACGGCCGCATTTCAGGCAGCCATCTCATCTAGTGGGCTAAACCAGGTTTGGGAGAACCACAACTTCCAACTGTGGTGTTGAGCAATGCCAGCTCTACTAAGTAGAGTCTGGAGCAGTGTAAATGTGACAGAAAGGTGGGTGACACACCTTAGGACGAGCCAAGCATCAAAAGTGGTTATCATCCAACCACCGTAGAAGAAGAGGGGAGCCTTCACTACGTACTAATCTTAGTTTAACCGTGGACTTGTCAGGAATTATGGAAGTCCTTGGTTGCCGGCATCCTGGAGGATATAGCACAGCGTGATGATGCTGATGATATTACGCTTGGATTTTACACGCTAGAGGTTAGAATGGGTTAATTTATATATTGAAATGTAGTCACCTATACTAATCTTAGCCTAAACTAATTAACGTGTGAAATACAAACATCTAAAATTCAAAATAGGTCAGGAGATCCATAAAAGTCAACTGATTCGTCAATGTTAATCCTAAGAATAATTACATTTAAAGTATAAACAATAAAATGCAATTGAATTACGACTCAGCGTTTTGAACAGGATTTTCTATGCTTTTAAAAATCTTTAAAGACACGCCTCGTATAAAATCTGAATAAAGAATAGAAAAACTCCAAAATATTAAAACCAAAACGGTATATTATCTTTGGGTATTTTCGATATGCTTCTAGAAAGATGTCCCATTTAACTCACCAATAATGGATTCAAAAAGAAAAAAATATTTACAAGGCAAAGGAGGTTCAATTTTGGTCAATTTTAAGAACATCCCCCACCAATTATTTCAGTATTAAAATATATTTTCTTAGGTTTTTAGGTGTCATGAATACGAATATGGTATTCAATATCGCTGCAACTAAATTATTTTCTGGATCAAAGGTTTGCTTTATTTATTGTAGGAGAATAGCATAATGCTCCCAAGTTTTGCCCACTTCCCTTCCGGGCGGGCCGCTTATCAACCCTTCCCCTTCCAGCACAATATCTGGTGGTCTTCAGTCGGAAGAAACCGTCGGCCATTTCAGCTAACCATCGAGTTCCTTCCCGGACTGTTTATCGATAAATGGGAGCCCATCTTCGCTTTCGACAGTTGCCGGAAGTTTATAAAGGACGAAATGGAGTAGCTTGACATTTAATCTACTTCCGGCGCCTTGAGAACCTCTCCCGAGTTTCGAGTATAAAAGACGAATTCTTTTAACCCTCAGCAGTAGAGCTTGCACAGCGTCTGGCGGGGAAGGAATTTCCATCTATTAGTGTAGTAGTAATTCGTCGAAGCATCAATTCTTCAGAGAGGAGATCGGTCTCAGTCAGGGAGGCTCCTTACCCCGTTGGTCTGCGAGGCAGTGCGGACTCATGCTCGTACTCACGTGTAAGAGCCGAAGCTACAAACAGCCTCACTCTGGTTCCCTAAGCGAGAAAATTATATCTCGGCTTTTCTCCGTGACCCTGCGCGTCGATAGGTAACTTCGCCACCCCCCCCCCCACCTCACAGAGGCACCCAAGATTCCTCGGAGTTCACGAGCGTGTGGCGCTCTGTAACAAGAAGCCCCAGTCACCGCCTTCTTCCAGCAGAATCGTGACGGAATTGTGGGATCAGGTCGGTACCTGGAGAACCTACCTCATCGTCTCCACCCCCTATCTCACCACCTTCACTCACCAGCGCCACCCGAACATCAGGTTCCAAGGTAACCCTTCCCTTTCACATTCCCTGACTTCACCGCGAAGCTTATCACCATTACAAGTGTATAGGGATTTGTATGGTGAATAGTAATTTTCAAGCCAAGTGAGATATCAGAGATTCACTTATTAATTTATCTCTCAAAGCACATTATTTGTATTTATATATATATTTTCTTGTTTAATGTTCATTAAAACTTTATTTTCATATTGTTGTGAATCTAACTTCCTTTGGGTCGCTTGCTGGCAAAGTTCATTCCAATCCCTCCGTAGCCAACCTCTAAGCACTCTGAGTCAATAAACCAATTCACGACACGGGCGACTCCTCCGCATTTGGGATAATAGGATATATATATATATATATATATATATATATATATATATATATATATATATATATATATATATATATATATATATGTATATATATATATATATATATATATATATATATATATATAAATATATATAAGAGTTGGGAAAAACTCCAACCTTATAAATTATTTAATTCAATCGAATTGCACAGAGTGCGCCTAGCCTTCTTTTGGCAGTCCTAAAAACAATGAATACTGGAGCTCATAACAAAGTGTTGTAACTACATTTGAATTTGAACCATAAATTAATTATTTTGGAAATGGGAGCATCGCCCGCCCATACCCCGCTTTTAATGATGCAGGGTTGAATGCCCCACACCACTCGTTTTTTTAATCAACTCGTAATATACACAATTTAAAAGCCTAGCATTATGTTTTAATTCAAAGGTGATTGTCAGACATCGTTAAGTGCTAGAATGTTCATTGTTTAGGGGGTGGGGGGTTGCAGTTCGATCTGGGCTATCGGATTGAACTGAATTAATTATAAATAAAGCAAAGTAACTGAATTGCGGCCGTATTAAACATCATATTCGTGTTCCTGACACCTAAAAACGTAATAAAAATACATTTTAATCCTACACTGCGTGAATTTTATTTATGGAGTAAAAAATGATTCCATATTATAAAAGCTGAGCTTAATTATGTTGCCAGGTAGAAATTATCGTACAACATAGCACGTAAGGTTGTTACAAGTGATGCATTAGTATATAATTGAAATAATATATTCGTGTTCTTGATACCTAAAAACGTAAAAAAATAGATTTTAATACCCGAATTCCTTGCTGTCGATATTCATAAAGTTTATCTCAATTTTTAATAAAAATATTATATTGTATAATTTTAGCAAAATATTGTATGCATCTTAGATACGTTGGACTAGTCTGTGAGTTTAGCTGTCACACTAAGCTATGCTGCGAGTAAGGCTGATTCTAAGTTAGGCTGTGCTAGACTTACGTTAAGCTAAGCTATGACCCACTCTTTAACGTAAGGCAAGGCTGTGAGTATTTTTCCTTAGTTGTATTAAAATTTTACTTCTGTGTTGTTTGTTTGATTTTTTCGGAACGCGAATCCGGGACAAGATAAAATCTAGAGTCCTTATTTTTACGATAGATACTGTCATATAATCGTATTTGTAGTTTTTAGGAAGAGCCAGTCTGACCCTATTGCTTATGCAAGACAACAATACTTCAATATTGGCTGAGTGGACTTTTTAATTACCTTATTGTTGAGGGAGTTTCACAGCGTTTAATCCGTTTTAAGGAGAGAGCCCGTTAAACACGTAAAGGATCCATTGAAACACCCGAATTATCCCCAAATAAACATATATTTTAACTTTTAAAATTAACTACAAAAAAAACAGTGTAAATATTTATATTCACCTAATAAGTTTAACGAGGTTAACCATACTTAAAACTGGGCCTATTACAGAATCTATTCTTGACCAAATCAAAAAAAGTAGGCTACACGTAAACAAACCAATTGCCGATTAGTTATTTTATAGTGACCCTTTTAGATTAGCGTTAAACATCAAATTAAATTCCACTCTTCTACTTGTAAATATGACGGGGTTCACTAACATTTGTTTATACTTCAGTTAATTTGAGTACCGTAATAAACTCATCCTAAAGCAATACGAATATAAATGGTCATTCTAACTTACATGAAAGAAACGATCAAAGGTTGCCGGATGTCACTAGATGGCTTTTCTCGCGCTTCGGTGTGTTGGAGCGGCCGATGGTAGATTTTTCTCGAGATGGGATAGAGGTAAGGGAATCCGATGTCTAATTCTTCGGTCTTAAGATCGCAATTTGAGAGTCACTCGAGGATAACTGGTTCTTCTATTATCTTACTTGCGAAATTCCTGTTTGGCACTTGGAATATTGGTCCTGCTAAGCTTTTTACAGAGCCTGTGCAGAATGCTTCGGGCTGGCACCAAAATAACCCTTCTTCTCTTGCTGCCGAAATTCCTGGTTTAGCACTAGGAAAGATAATCCAGTCAGACTTCTTCTAAGTCTGCAAAGGATAGTTCGTTCTGGTACCGATACAAAACTTAACGTTCTATGTTAATTCGGCACTGAGGGAAGGATCGATCTTCTCGAATTGATGCTTTATCGTCTCTCCTTGAATAATAATCTTTTCTAAGTTCCTTTTGGGGCTGAGAACTTAAAGGGTTTCTTCTGCAAATGCCTTGGTGGTGGCCCATTTTTCTTTGGGGAAGGAGCTTTCTCTTTCTTGTACTCCCTCGGATATAAACGATGATTTACCGCGTGGAGGTCAGCCTCGTCCAAACACTCGTTGAAGGTATAAACTTTTCGGTCCATAACAAATGCACGGATTTCTTGGGGTAGTGTGCTTAGTAACTGATCCCTAAGAATGAAGTCTACGACCGAGGCGACTTCGTTCTCTACCTCTTCTGTCTCTATCCAAAACTTTAGGCTTTGACGAAGCTCAAAGCCAAAATGTTTGTATGTTTGTCCAGGTCTTATACGGGCCTGCCTGAACTTCATCCTATATTCTCTCGGGTTGAGGTTATTTGCTGAGAGAAGTTCGGCTTTGAGAGTGGAATAGGCCGCAGTCGCTTCTGGAGGTAGAGATACAAATATCTCTCTCATCCGGCGATTGAGTAGGGGTAGCAGTATGGCGACCACATCTTCTTCTAGGTCCCAATTATTGACTTCGAATATTTTCTCAAAATGGGACAGATATGAGCATAAATCTTCTTCGTCCCTGTACTCCTGGAGTTTCATGCTGGCCGCTGGTGACACTCCTGTTTTGGATGTCACTGACTGCACCTTTAACTGGTCTTTGTTAAGAGCTCTTTCGTGGGCTCTTATCTTCTCTCTTTCCTCAGCTTCCAGTTTAATTTTTCCCTTCTTTCTTCTCTTTCGTTTCTCTCTTTCTCCTGAATATACGAGCTCAACTCGAGTCCTTCCAGTCCGAGGTTTTGACTTTGCTTCCGATAAAGGTCAAACGATGCCATCGCGCTTATGTCAGTCATCTACTTTGTTGTAAATCGAGTTTGACCTACTCCGCCACCGAAACTTACTACTTGGCCTAACAATTACCTTTAGATTGTTTCTACCCCTGACTTTACCAATTTTTCTCTCGTCAATTATTCTATTATTCCTGGTATTCCTTTTACGTATTGTCACTCCCTTAATTAGACGCTGCTGGGATCGTTCTAATAAAAACCTACAGACCTGGCACCACTTTTGTCGTATAATCGTATCGTATTTGTTGTTTTAAGGAAGCCGGTCTGATCCTATTAGTTTAATCCGTTTTAAGGAGAGAGCCCGTTAAACACGTAAAGGATCCATTGAAACACCCGAATTATCCCCAAATAAACATATATTTTAACTTTTAAAATTAACTACAAAAAAAACAGTGAAAATATTTATATTCACCTAATAAGTTTAACGTGGTTAACCATACTTAAAACTGGGCCTATTACAGAATCTATTCTTGACCAAATCAAAAATAGTAGACTACACGTAAAAAAACCAATTGCCGATTAGTTATTTTATAGTGACCCTTTTAGATTAGCGTTAAACATCAAATTAAATTCCACTCTTCTACTTGTAAATATGACGAGGTTGACTAAAACTTGTTTATACTTCAGTTAATTTGAGCACCGTAATAAACTCATCCTAAAGCAATACGAATATAAATGGTAATTCTAACTTACATAAAAGAAATGATCAAAGGTTGCCGGATGTCGCTATATGGCTTTTCTCGCGCTTCGGTGTGTTGGAGCAGCCGATGGTAGATTTTCCTCGAGATGGGATAGAGGTAAGGGAATTCCATGTCTAATTCTTCGGTCTTAAGATCGCAATTTGAGAGTCACTTGAGGGTGACTGGTTCTTCTATTATCTTTCTTGCGAAATTCCTGTTTGGCACTTGGAATATTGGTCCTGCTAAGCTTCTTACTAAACCTGTGCAGGATGCTTCGGGCTGGCACTGAAATAGTCCTTCTTCTCTTGCCGCCGAAATTCTTGGTTTGGCCCTAGGAATGATAATCCATTCAGACTTCTTCTAAGTCTGTAAAGGATAGTTCGTTCTGGTACCGATACAAAACTTAACGTTCTATGTTAATTCGGCACTGAGAGAAGGATCGATCTTCTCGAACTGATCCTTTATCGTCTCTCCTCGAATAATAATCTTTTTTCTTTCCTTCAGGGGCTTATTTATAGGCTGGCGACTGTCCCATCTAAGGGGAAATGGGCGAGGCCGCAGAGGGGATAGCGAGGGGTGTAGGCCGCTTGTGGGAGAGTGAGGAGTGAGTAGGGTGGCACGGCGGTGCCCAAGTTGGCTTGTTAATTAGAGACACCACTAACCGTCTCCATCCTTGGTATTCCTTTTGACTGGTACCGCTTTTTGGCGATTTAATCACGGGCATACGGATCTCGTAGGTAATTGGATCTTTTGAGCGCTGTTTAAGGGCCTTTGGTGGTCACCTTAGCACAGCGGCTCCCTCCGACTACCTATGCGGCTGGGAGATCAAACAGGGTAGACAGTTAGGCGTTTATTCGCCGGCTAACCTTCCCATGACTCGCCACATGTGGTTCGGTTCTCTTGCTTTCTCCGCAGGGCGAGGGGGGGAATTTAATGTATACGTCCGCCTGGCCCTCCGGGAGGCTTTATGTTGTAATTCCTTTACATTTACTAATACAATATTCATAGGTATTAATTAAAAATTATATTAATGTAAAAAGAATGATATTAATGTTTTTGAAAGCACTGGTATTTCTCGCTGCCGTGAATCTATGTCAGCATTTGGTGTTTTTTTTAAATTCACCGCAAGTCAGTTTAATATTCAATTTGCAATAGACTATAGCCTTCACAGTTGAGTCAGCCATACGACCTCTTTTCCTCATCCTCACATTGTTAATAATGAAAAATGCCGTCTCAAATGAAATCGTAACCGGAAGACATAAAATGTACTCCACAATATGGCTTATGGTGGAGAGAAATACTCTAGTCTTTCAAATGATTAAACATTTTAACCCATTTTTCCTCGCAAGTGAAATTTTCACTTTTCCAAAATTCGCACTTTGAAAACCAAACTGCCAACCACCACTTCATCAAAAAGGTCGCTTAAATTTATTATATTACTTCTGATTGTTCGATTAATTTTACCAAAATATGTTCTGGTTTCTGGCTAGGTAATGTCTGTACTAAATGATGTAATTTATCTAAACAAATGATTTAGCCCTGCCAAAGCTATTCTCCCACCGTTCAATATAAGCAATACAGCGATCATAAAACTTCGTAAATTCTTCCATGACTGTAGCAGTATTAATAATCTCCATTACCTTCAAGTGTCCTGCGCAGTTTTTTGCCTCTTTGGAGTACAAATTCCTTATCTTGCCTTTCTTATAGATTATTTTTTAATCTTTTTAAATCTATAAAAATGTCACCAGCAATTGCTTTGGGCTTCTCCATAGTCGAGATTGTTTTTATCAAATAGAATGAACTACAAATACATTTTCCCAATGTCATCCTCAATATGAACAACCACAACCAAGCCTACATATACATATTACTTCCCATCTCTTTCTTTAACCGGCTGTAAACGCTATTCACGCCTTTTTATTTTACACCCACAAACTTTGTGTTACAGTTATGGCCACAAAATCCAACAACTATCTTCAATAACTGACAAAAATAAAGAGTGTCAATATTCCGGATGTTTCGCCAGGAACCGATTGAGTCTAACGGCCGTGCGTATGCTAAAACAAATGTGAAATGCACATTTGATCAAATTTATTTTTTTAAATATATTTTACATTTTAGCCTTTTGCATATAATAAATTTATAAATAATTGTGAAGCTACACTAAATCTGATAAAAGTGCATTTCACATTTGTCTTAGCATACGGCCGTTAAAGTCGCAGGCATCGTGAAACGTGTCCAGTATTGGCCTTCAAAGAGATTACATATTAATAATGTTGGTGAACGTCCCATTTTCTTCCGACGACAGATGTCTTCCTTTAATGTTTTTGTCATAACGTGCCTCATTTTGTCGAAAAAAATATATTAGCATAAATTTCACATTTTATCATTACATCGTGAAATGGTTAGTGATTGATGACCGAATAATATATAAGAATATAATAATTCTTATATCCTTGAATAGCATTATTAATGCTGAGAACTAGTGGAAATTACCTATTTGCCCATTCATTAGACAATTAATGCATTTCACAATAATGAGATGAAATGTGTACAGAAATATGCACAACTGGCTCATTTCCAACATCTGTGAGGTAAATAAAGATTGGAAACATTACTTATTTACTTCCCTCATAACAATCTAGGCACACTTTTTTTTATTCCACGATAGTAAGAAACTGAAATACTGAGCTCTGATAAGTAACAAGTCTCGGTTATTTTGGCATGTAAATTAATCAGATGGGGTCAAAATTTCCAGTTTTTTTTTATTTCCTTGTGCTTATTTATATGTACTATATTTCGCTTTCTTCTGATAATGTGTGTATTTTCTTCAATACTTCACCTTTTTTTAGCCGATCAGACAAAAGGTCTTCAAATATATAATTGAATTAACCAATTAACGAATTCGCCTGCATTTATGGTCTCGTCCAAAATTATTTAAAAAAATACCCATATATAAATTTTCTTAAATACTCGTTTAATATCAGTGAAAATTGCGCTGTGAAATTTATCTCTGATAGTTTTCAGGTTTCATTTTACAGATCAGCGGTGAAAAAATGTTATGAGGAAGGTAAAAGATTATTGAAAGAAAGGATGCGTCCAAAAATTGAGAACGATAACTTATAACCTTCAGTTTACATGTACAAATTTGTAACGTATATATGGCATCACTGCCTCACGTGAATTATAAACTGCTATTAATAATATTTCTTATTTATCAGAATGGCGAGAAGAGTTGTGTCGACAAATCTTTGAAAAAACAGGTTTTTTAGAGGAAGAAGGAAGGAGTGACACTGACATATCGAGACATTATAATCGATCAAGTAGTGCAATTTCATGCATAAATAAAGCTCCATAGGGATACCGAGTCATTAAATTCACGAAGAAAACGGGTCAGCCTTGCAAACCCTCTACCAGCGAAGATGATCGCACGAAGCAAAGCAGATTTGATGAGGGACCCATTTGAGACAGCAGTCGGGATTTTGCGTCAAGTTGACGAGAACAAGAACTTGGATGTGTCTCGCCAGACGTCTCATGTCGCTTGAGAGGGTTAGGTAGAACTCGTAGTATGCTTTCATGCTAAAAAACAACTTAAAAGTAAATAACATAAAGCGGTTTGGGTGGCTCTCCCTACTAAATATGTCCTGTGGAGGGGTGAAAGATATAATCTCACAATCACGAAAAAGACGGTTAAATTTTTAAGTGGCAACGTTTTGGTGTGGAACAAGTTTTCAAGCGCTGGAGTCCATTCATCCGTTTACGTAAACGAGGTAAACTAAAAGCTGCGATATACAAGAATCTGCTTCAAGGAGCATGTGATCCTCTCTCTCCGAACATCGCGAGTACGTGAGCCTGTTTTCATGCAGGACAAGGCTCCGTGCCACACAGCGAAGACGGTGAAGCAGGTCCTGGGTACTGAAAATATAAGGACATATGTACATAAGAACATAAGAAAAGAAAGAGTCTGCATATGTAGGAGGGGTGGTCAATAGGTTTTGCGAATCGGTAGGACAAAACAGAGGAAGGGGGATGGCTGTTTGTGGGGCTGTTAGGACAAGTTATGACAAGTCAGGCACCTGTAACCGCACGCTCCTGCCTTGCCTATTTAAGAAGCAGTAGCTGATCGCAGATTGTCAGTCACAAAGTTTTCAACAATGGAGAAGGTTGAGCACCGCGCAGTGATCAAATTTTAGACCAAGGAAGGCAAGAATGCAAAAGAGATCCATGAACGCATGGTTGCAGTGTAGACCGACACAGCCTCTTCCTATGCAACCATTGTTCGCTGGAATAGGGAGTTCCGCCATGGTCGTGATTCTCTTGAAGATGACCCCCGTCCAGGACGCTCGTCAGACGTGACCAACGAGGACAATGTGGCCCGTGTGGAGAGCATGATCCTCGAAAATCGACGGGTGAAGGTCGAAAAAATCGAGCGAGAACTTGGAATATCACATGGAAGTGCTATCAACATCATCCATGACAATTTGGCCATGACCAAAGTATCTGCCCGTTGGGTCATAGAAACCTCACGCCCCATGATTGACATCAACGTCGTCAAAGTTCGGAGGCCAGAATTGCACAAGCTGCCCTGCGCGAGTGCGGATTCGAGGAGCTCAACCATCCACCCTACAGTCCAGATCAGGCCCCTAGCGACTACTTTTTATTCCGCCAGCTCAAGGCTGCACTGCGTAGACGCCGTTTTGGGGACGATGAAGATGTCCAGCTCGCCGTTCAGGAGTGGATTGAACAGCAGTCGGGAGATTTCTGGTTGTCTGGAATTCGAAGCCTCAGGGACAAGTTGCGCAAGTGCATTGAAGTCGAGGGTAATTATATTGAAAAATAATAAAACACTTTTCTTCATATCTCGTTTCCTTATATCCGAATTTCAAAACTTATTGACCGCCCCTCGTACATAAATCAATAGCCTATACGATGCAGTCCTATTATCGACGTGATGAACTGGCCGTCGCAGGGCCCTGATTAAAATAACGGGTGGAATACTTCCTTTTGATATTTTATTCAATTCATTAGATCATTTTATTTTCTGGTTATGGTTGCCTTTATATTTTCTTCGTTCTCTAGTTTTTGGCCACATCATTTCTTTAAATGTTCATTAATTTCCTCTTAACGCTTTTTAGACAAAATTTCAAAGAATATTCTGTTCAATTTTCATGGAAATTAAAAGCGTATTTTCAAGAAAATTTAGATGTTGAATTTTACTCTAGTTTTGGCCTGTACTATTCTCGGGTATCGAATGGCTGACTCTAAATGCTTTATGAGAGTATATTCTGGTATATCAGAGGATACAAATTAGAAATTTCAACCAATATAAACGTTGGTTGAATGGTTTAGCGGCGCTATTTTGTCTGAGAATCCGAGAATCCAGGAATAATGCTGTAGGTGAAAATTGACCGGCTTAATAGAGCAATTACCCAAATCCATTTAATTAATAGATGAGATTTTGTTGACAATGACGAACGCTGATTGCGTGTTAATGATGAGATTCGGATGTTTTAAACTTCTTTTTAACACTTCGCTTTTTTATGGTCTGGTTTTGGATTTGAGTTACGCATTGTTGTTTGGTCTCTTCGCCTGGCGGCCGGACATCATTGCTGATTTCGATTCCAGAAGTAGCGGGTCCTCCCAATTCCTCGTGCTCTAAGTGGATACTTGAACTATATGTCTCTCACACATCTCTACTTTTTACATATTGATATATTTCACAATCAAAATTCCAATTAAAAACCTAATCAAAATATGCGTAATCAAATACAATGTGACGTTTGAAATTTCCTTTTCTCAAGATCAATTCGCGTAATCGCGTTTGGATTGGTACTAAAATAACAATGTTTCTACATTGTGTGATCATACTATTGCTACTTTAATGGTATTTTAGTAAACAAAGTAAGAAATTCTTGTATAATTGTGAAAATACTGCAATTACACCAGTTGGAAGAACCGTGCTTTATAGTGTAGTATTTCATACACACATTTATTTGTATTATATATCTATATACATTGGTTTCGAAAAGAATATCTGGAATACTCGTGTTTCACTATTAAGAGTGTCATAGCAAATATGAATTCAACCTATTAAAATATATAATAACCAGGCAATGACTTCGCCACTCGCTTGTGGTTCGCTACTAAGATCAAAATTTAAAATCTAAAAAAAAAATAGCCATGGTTAAATTTTTATAAATTTTCTGAACTTTGCCAATTATAATAATTTTAAAAAGGAACTCTAAACTAAATTTCCCCCCTTTCAAAATATCACGTTTCTAAAATATAGAGTTATAGAAGAAGAAGATATATCAAAATAAATTTTCTTAACTTTACCATTCGTAATTCTTTGAGTTTAAAAAAAATCACAAAATTTCGATAAATATTTATTTCTGAACTTCATTTTTTGTTTTTTGATATTATAAAATAACTATTTGAAATAACTTTGATGAAAAAACATAAGTCATAACCAAACTAAGATGAAATTAATATTCAAATACTCAAAAAAATCCCCTTCTTAAATTATAGAGTTAGTGATTATGATGATGATAATAATACCTGTACGGCTTCTGCCAACCAAGTAAAGGCCAGGAGGTAAGTCTTGAAGGTGTGCAAGAGCGCACCAAGTGAGAGGAACGAGCGTATCGCAGCACCTATGTAGATCATTTCACATCCTTGGTGCAAATACAGAGAGAGCACGATCACCCAGGCCGCACAAACGACTACAAGGCATTCACTAAGGCAGTTGATCCCCAGTGCAGGGTTCTATGAGGCTGAGGTAGGGTGAGTGAAGAGGATAGATAGGAGCTGCGGCATTTAATGTTCCATAATATGTAAGCAGAAGGTGATTATATATCGGATAAGGATCCAGTGCAGATCGCTAATCAGGAGAGGGGGACATGAGAAACGTTTTGAACCAGTTAGATAATTTAAATGTGCCAGCTTGCGATCTAGCGAAGAGGGAGTTAGAGTAGTCAGGGCCGGAGGTGGCCCAGGTATAATGGCACTCTCAAACTATCGGGGTCCGAGTGCACATGGATGCGTCCGAGATTACGGAGAAAGCAGAGAGGATTTACAAACGTTGAAAACATGAGTGTTGTAAAGTAAATGGAGCATGGGAGGCGACAAGGGTTAGATAGGCAGAAATACTTTTGCAGTACACTACGTCCGCATGACTGCCTAACATTCCTACATCAGTTTTGTAAACGTCGACTTTCGGAAGCTTGTTTAAGAGACATTCATTGATGACCTTATGGTAAGTTTCTAATAGTTTCAGCAAAAAAGGATGGAACATAAGAGGTAAATTTGCGTGTCATCAGCATAGAAAGGAAATTACTAACTAAGACATGAAAATATCAAGAAGAAGAAGATAGATGCATAGCAATAGTGGACCAAGAATCTACCCTTACGTAAGATCTAAAAGCACATTAATCGACCAAGATGCTTCATCACCAATTTGGATAGATTGAGTACGACATGAAAGATACAATCGGATCTATTTGAGAGATGTTCTTTAGATAGTCAGGAATTTACGGAAGATGTGAAGAAGAACAGTGTAGTCAACATTGTCAAATGCCGCCAACTGGTTAGGAAGTACTAGAATGGAAGGCTAGCCAGCGTCGTTCGCACGTCAAACGAGCTCCGTTACGTGAAGAACTGGTTCTGTACTGTATACTTCTTCAAAACCAGACTGAAAGATCTCATCTGTATTGGAGGAGGACAGGCGACACCACCCCTTCAAGGAATTTGAGAGGAAGGGGACTTGAGATTTTCCGATGGCGTTCCACTGTCGTTTGCGTTCAAAATCGGGGGTATTTTAGTGTAAGGTGAATATCAGTGTTTAAAGTCAGTTTCTACTCATCCAGACGAGAGTGAGGTGCTGAATATGCAGAATCTGGACGTGGGATTGCCTAGGTGACTATAAACAATAGCAAGGCTAAAAGTTAGTTTTAGAAACAAGGGTGCGAGCAGAGCTTCGAAAGTGTGGCTAACATCAATATGAGTCACTGCATTTATTTCTGCTTACCGTAAATGCCAAATTTTTCAGAAGAAATAAGAGCACATATAAAGCTCTCATTCTCCAACATCATTCTGTGACAATTTTAACAAGCAGACAGAGTGGGTAAGGGGCGAATAGGGCGGTATTCGTAAGAGGGGAGGATCACTATTTTGGCGACTGAATTTCTAGGTGTTTGTATCCTGACAGAGGGCTTCAAGATACCTAGATATTTGATTCTACGGTTTATTTACAGGGTGTTTCTATTTTATGTTATATTTGTGGTATAATGTAGATTGTTTAAAATTGCATTCGAATAGCGCAGAGATTGCGAGTAATATTATTCTAAGTTTATCTGCATTCAACGAAGAAGAAGATAAGGATGTGAAGAGTTAATTACAATAATTCTTAGCATATATCTAGGCAAAATTTAGCAATTAATACTGTAGAGTACCCAGTACCAATACATTAATTGACGTCAGAAAACAATAAATATAATACTTAGGAAAATAGAGAAGAGAAACAGAATTAGAGATATTTAAAAAAGGTTTGGACTTGATGTTTCTGATAAAACAATAAGGTAGAAGTCTCTCGACCGAGGAGAACAGAAAGAAGGTTTTGGGAGTCATATTTGTAAAGCAGTTATTTATTCATAATTTTTTTCATATTTTAACTAAAAATAACGCCAAATACCAATTAACACTGAAAATATACCTAAAGAATACAAACACAAAATGCAAGATTGGTGAAAGTAACATAATTTACTTTGAAAAGAGAAAAACGACTTCTAAACAAGAGTTTCATCGAGTTGGAAACACTAAATTACCACGTCATCACCGCTCAAAGCCAATTTTGGAAGAAAGAGATTCAACAATAAGGGAATTAAAATAGCTAAGACGGTAATAATAAAAGTGCGAATAGCGATATCGAAGTTGTTTTGCTCAAATTGAGGGGTGATACAGCTAGAATTATGGAATAAGCAGAACGAAGTCGTAGACATTAGCGAAATGAGCTTTGAGTGATAAATGCTATCGAAAATAACGCCCAGATATTTAGCAGTGCCGGAACAGGGAAATGGAAGTCATTAAGGTTAATAGAGGGAGCAATATTCTTACCACGAATGAAATCTGAAGGAATGTCCACTAGCATTTTCTCAGTTTTTCCTCAGTTTAAGAAAGTTGTCCAAGAGCCATATAGCAATGATGTCGTACGTGCATAAGATATACTGAACTAATAGTCTCTAACAACGAGACTTGGGGAAAAAAAGAGGTAGACATGATAGACCAATGAGACCTATAAGATTTCTAGAGAGAAGATAAATACGAAAAATGAATGGGATTAGATGCGAGGCCTCTGAAACACAGAACGTACTTGTGCCGGTTTTGATATATCACTCGGGGTATGAATATATTGAGTGTAAATGCTAGGTAGGTCTAGAACCAGCTAAGAGCGGTTCCAAGAACCCACAAAATTCATGAAAAAGATGAAGAACAGTGTAAAAGACAGCATCAAACGGTGACAAAAGATCATAAGTACTAGAAATAAAGGTAGAGAGAGTAGTACCAGTTGTTCAACGAATGTGGTCACTATCATTAGGAGAGCAGGCTCAATATTGTGTCCTTTCTTGAAAGCAGACAAAAGGACCTTATCATTGTTAGAAGAAGACAAGTGAGCGAGAACTTGTGATAATATCAGTTTTTCCAAGTAAACTATAGGGAATTGAGGGTTGAGAGTTTGGATAGTAGTTTACTGGGTCATTTAGGTCGGGGCACAATTTCTTTGAAATTGGGCGAACAACAGCGTGTTTGAAATCTGATGGTACAATATCCAATGATAGGGATGCGTTAAGATTACTAAGGAGGATTTAGAAGGAAAACAGACTCGAACTGATGCTAGAGAAATTGAAGGAATGTATCAAGATAGGAATGGATCCTTTTTGAGGATCGAGGGAAGAAAGTTTCGTCCGCAGGAGACAAGGGGGCGATATTCAAGGCTGGAGGGGATGGAACATCGAAAATGAACAACCTTATTGGAGGATTAGGCAGAGAATTCAGCAAAGCTGATGGGCCATCCCAGGGTATGAGAGATGCGCAAGATGCTTAACAGAGTTTGTAGCAATGTGGATAAGGCTGGCGTGAGCTACACGGCGAGATTTGAGAAGGGTACAATAGGAGTGAGTGGTAAGTAGGAAATATCAATACCATCAGCCTGACCAGAACTAGGATGCCTCTCGCAGGTTCGTATGTTTTGAGTAGCTCTGCAAATGGGATCAGGGAAGCAAGAGGCACACTTACGACAAGAAGGAAGTGGAATACAAAGCAAGTTGACATCAATGAGGTAAGAAAGGATCTAAGGAGATCAATAAGGGAATCTTATGGAGTCCTGCTGCCCAGTGCAGGAAGGAAGGGGGTAAGATCCAGGGTCAAATAATATCAATTTCTGGTAAGAAATAAATACGCGAAATTCCTCTATAACTTTACTATTTTAAAGCACTAAATAATAAAGTTTATTGTACTATTCTCTCTTCCATCCCTTTGTAACTTTAAGCGTACTAACTGAACTAAGCAGTAATAATTTCAAACTATAGCTTGAGCGCGAACCATGATAGTCCTTATGAAGGAATTCTCTTATTCTTGTCTCCGTGTGGATGAGCGGTGTTTTGAAGTAGTCTCTTATTTCTCATCCGAGGTCTGACCATTCTGTGACGAATGACCTACTGGAATAGGCACTAGGTGGTGCAAATAGGTTGGTAATCTCACACTAAATTATTATAAGAGGAATAACACTGGAAGGGAGTAGAGTCAGTTGATAGCATATTGCCCCAACGATTCTTTTGTCATCTTGTAGCATCTTAATGCTTCATCTTCCATGAAGAATTGGTGTTTCTATTCAAACAGTTTATAATATTTCTTCTAAATTAATATTACCAATGGACTCATCCAGTACTGTGGTAGAGAGTTGTATCAGCTCACCGATTCGTAGCAGCGTCACTCTTTATGCATTTCGTTCCTTCTAAACGAGTTGAATGCATGCATACATAAACGTTCTTTCTACATATATATTCACAGTCTTCTATATGTTAGGCTCGGGATAAAGTTCAATAATTCATAAATATTTAATCCCACAGAAGCTAACTTATATCATTTGAAAAAAATTATTTAGATTCAATATAAACTCATAGATTTTAGATAAAGTCGGAATTTTTTTTAAATTTATATCGATATAATTGCAATTGCTTCTTGTCTTCGTGGATGTGGGAAGTACAATCCACACATCCCTTAATCTCCGTTAGCTTCAAAGAGAATGAGAGGGGAATCAGATAAAAGATTTAAGAAAACACTCCGCGACTTCATGAATCGAGGAGAGGAATGCCATAGAATTTAAACTTGCGTGCCTTCCCCCCCCCCCCTCCTCCCAGCTAATGGCCTGACAGTATCAAGAAGTCTTTTTATGGCGGGTACAAATCCGGTGGGCGGCGGCGCCATACGAAACCCTTCTGCGAGGATGGTTTGATTCCCCACACTTTAAGCCACATTTTAGTTGAATGTCCTAGGCTGGGAGAGCTTCGTGCTCTGTACTTGGGACGATTGGTGGTCGCTTCGGTTTCTCTCTAGTATTTGGGGTGGGCTCCTACGCATCAGGTTGTGGTGCCATAGAGGTCTTGGAGGAGGTGGGCATCCTACAGGACTCGCGGTATACGCGCCTCGTTGAGGCACTTTTTCATAGCATGATTAATTTTGTGAATTTGTTGTTCGTTTGTTTTTCCTCTTTTCTTTGTCTTTCTTACTTTGGGGTGACCTTTTACTTATAAAATGGGCGGCAGTTTGTGTACTTTCTTAGATATAAATGAAGAGAATAATAGTTGGGTATTGCGGTGGCTATGCTCTTGTTGGTTGCCATCAGTGGCGGATCCAGACTAAAAATCTGGTGGGGGTTAACCTAAATTCCTGCCTCTGAGGAGTCTGAGAAAAGAGCATTGAACAGTAAAAATGCTTCTTTTGGTATCTTGCGCAGCATTAAGAATAAATAACACATATATATCATGGGAGTGAGCAATAATTCTATCGGATCCGATTTTTTTCCACACATCAGAAAATTAGGAATTGGAGTTTTTGCATATCATCTAAAGCACTGGTTCTCAACCTTTTGATGTTCGAGGCACCCTTGCCAAGTTTTTTCGATTTCCCGGCAACCATATTAGAAAATCTCGTTTGCCTATATTGTTTTCAACCCTCCAATGTCCATTAAAATGCTTTTCCTCACAGGGTAGTAGTTCTCAATCTTGTTCATATGGTTGTTTTTTTTCAAGTTATCAACCTTTCCAGGTTAATTTTTAGCAATTTTAATGCTCCCATAAGTATATGGAAAACATATATATATATATATATATATATATATATATATATATATATATATATATATATATAAACTGATAGTGTTTTATTAATAATAAAAAGAACAGCATACCATACAAAAATGTGATTATCAGTAGTAAGATAGCAAAATATACGACAATATGAGCCATGCATTTATCAATGCGAAACCTGAGATGGTTGCTTACAACACAACCTCTTAATGTTAGGTCTAATTGCTGATGATGCTACTCGCATGTGGTCTTCAGGGGATAAAAGTTTATTTCTGGATTTAGATTTAATTGTTGCCATGGCAGAGAATGCCCCCTCACACAAATACGATGTGGAGAAAGATAAAAGTAGATATGTAGCCTTTTCAGCCAAATTTGGATACTTCTCCATTACTCCACGCCAAAACATGGCCAATGATTCCTCACTCTTCTCGAATTTGATTTTTAGCTTGGAATCTGGACACAGATCAATAAGTTCGTCACGTTATATTGCCGGGAAGTCCAGTCCTTAGCCCTGTCAGCCAGTTCGAGAGGTAATACAATACAGTCGAGATTCTTTGTAAAATGGAAGGGAAATAAAAATCAACCTCTTCTCTCAGCTGGGCAAGTGGTGTAGAATGAGATCTTTGCTTAAGACGAGAAGGAAAATTTGATAGGTCGTCTTTTTGAACAGTTAATTTTCATGCATCCAACTTTCTCGAGAAACTTTCCATTTTGTTACTTGATGTAACTATTGTCTCCAGCCTTCCTCGCATTGAAATATTTAATTCATTTAGCTTTATGAAAATATTCGCCAAGAATGACAGCTTTAAACATTAAGTACGATTTCGAAGCAGACTGAAGTATGCATCTTGTTTCTTCTGTTCAAAAAATACTTCCAGTTCATCCCTGGGTTCGAGAACCCGGTTCAATACACAACCTCGAGATAGCCACCTTACATCAGTATACAAAACCAGTGAGATATTAGCTGCACCCATATCCTGGCGTACATTTTGGAAAACTGAATTTTAAGGGCCGGGATTTTATGAAATTCACCATCTTAGCAGTCTGGTTCAAAACTTCATTTAGCTCTTCACTACAGGAAATAGTAGATTGTAATAATAGATGGATTTTCTTTGAGTACTATGGTAATCAATCCCTTGTACTTCCCTATCATCGATGGCGCACCATCAGTAAATATGCTACAACAGTCTTTCCATAAAAGACCATGGTCACTGAGATACGACGTTATGGTTGCAAAAATGCCCTCTCCAGTGGATATGGTCTGTAGTTCTTTGCAAAACATAAACTTATCTACCACTCCTTCATCAATGCATATGCAAGACCCAAGCAATTGACATTTTTTAGCTACGTCCGTACTTTCATCTACCTACGACTCATCGTGATATTAGAGAGAGGTACTTTATAAATATGAACCTGATCTTCTTTGTTAAGCATTGTTTCAATAATTATGTTACATGCAGGGATAATAATTTCTTCACCAATTGTATGAGGCTTCATTTGCATTGCTATAAGTTCTGCTACTTTAAATTAGGCTTTAAGAGCAGTGTCAGCAATGGTTACTCTTTTGACCATTTTACTAGCTGCCATTTTCTGCCCTTCTAACAAACGAGAAAAATATCGCACGCATTTCTGTGGCACACTAGGATGTTTGGTAGCGAGATGCTGCTTCTCCTTGCTAGGTACCATAGCTTCATTGCTGAATATATCTCCACATACCACACAGACAGGTCAATTTGACCCAGATGGACAAGGAACACTTTCATTATTTGAGGTTGAATCAGAATATGCAGTGACCACTGGAGTGACTATTTGATTTTCATCTTCTTCTTTCTTGCCTTTTTGCTTGCTCAGTATGAACTTATCCATAGTTATGAATCCTCTCCCCTCTCTGCCACAGAAAACTTCATAAACAAAAATACAACCATTATTCTACCTTCCTGAACTCAGAGCTCAACGAACATTGCTTGTACGCACATAAAATCATACATTATTCTAGGGAGATACTAAGGGTAGATGTGTAATTGTGTTGTGTACGTCAGAGGCGAGACACAGCCAGCTCGTCATAACCTACACGCGTGAGGAAGGCAGAGATCATCTCAGTACTAATAAAAGAAATATGATATAATTTTGACAATGGGTATTGAACGTGGTGGGGCTGTGTGTATGTGTGGGATTCCCAGTGTATTCTGCCATCACGTTTCTGTGATATGTCTTCCATATCACTTATAAGTTGAAAATTTGTGTTCGAAACATTCTCAAATGGCTAAATCTCCATTTAGCACGATTTATGTATGCATTTAGCAGTAAAATATTGTTTATATTCAATTTTTTCCGAATCTCGCGGCACCATTTGTTAATCTCGCGGCCCACCTAGGTGCCGCGGCACACTGGTTGAGAACCTCTGATCTAATGTATAATGCTGAATTGAATAATTACTTTTGATATTTACCTGTATTTTAGACATGTATCATACAAGGTACATTCCATCGCAGCGGCTTAAAAAAATAATTATATATATTCTATATTATTACATAACTCTTTACGAATAGCAAAATACATGTACAAGTATGGCTTAAAAAAGAAATATAAACTTGTCTAAAATTGGGGGGGGGGATTCAGCCCCCCTCCCCCTAGATTCGCGCCTGGTTGCCACAATGATGTGATCTTAAAAAAAAAACCCAAAACACGAGTTGATGGAAGCTCGAAATCATCTTCATTACTTTGAGGGAAGTTTTGTCAAGTCGTGAAAACCATGGTAATCTTTTGGTTATCCATGGTTTGCCCCTTAAAACAAGTTAATTCTTTTATCCGCGCAATTATTTTTGCTTGGATTAGAACAAAACTAACGGAATCATTTCTTCTAGAAAAGTTAGCAATGAGCTCCGAAAACTGATGAATTTAAGGAAGTGAAAATATGCGAGGATTTCTTAGATCACATTCTCCCCTCTTCTAATAATGATGAGATCTTCCAGTATGGTTTCGAGGCAGAACACGCCAGTAAATCAGCTTATCCTAAATATACGTAACTGACCAATCTCATCGAACGATTTATGCTGGTCAGCTTTTCATTCTAGTAATTATTGATACCTCGGCAGCAATCAATACTGTCAATCACACTTTTCTTCATTATGGATCTCTCTGGACCCACTCTTGACTGGTTCCTTTCATATCTATCTTTTCCTATCTGATTTTCTTGTCTGAAAATGGTATTTGCGCTTATTTTAAATGATTAATTTGATTTGATCACGGGAATAATTCCTTTTCTAAAAGGGGTATTTGATTTAACTTGTTAAGGAGATATTTAATTTGATTTTCAATTAACAAAAAATGGTTACATTTGGAACCTTATATACCTTGAGGGTACGTAACTCTCCTGAGATTTGCATCAGAAGGTGAAAATTGGTAAGGAAAACGAAAAATAATTAATTCATCTAACATCTTAAAGGAGGGTGAAAGAGTACTCATTTTCAAGTTAAAGGAGAATCCTTCACGCATGGCGATATTTACTAAATATGATATGTTGAATGAATAAAGACAATGCGAGAACTGAATTCTCATTCCGAGAACACGACCAGCCTCGATGCCTCTCGCATCGCCGTTCAAATTCGAGACAAGTCGAAAGACACCTAAATTGGACACCGATATGTCTACATATACACATAATAAGTCATAGGGGTCGTTGGCAGTACACTTGGATGCAGTTTAATTAAGCATATGCATTCGAGGTGATAACAAAATAAGAATAAGTGCCCTTTATGATAGAATTAAACTTATTATTTTCATTGGAAATGTTTGAAGTGAGAAGAAAATCTCTGAAAGTGAGTGAGAAACAAATTTCGCTTTTGCATTTTAATATGTTTTTATCGGGCATACTTTTCTTTTTGTTCTTGTTATTCTCTCTTTACTTCGTTATTTCTAGTTTAGCATTTTATTATTATTTTATATCTATATTTTATTTCGAGTTTGCGGGAAACTGCACCAGAGATCTCACCTCCAAATTAAAGGTCAAGGGGTGTCAGTTCAGAGTGAAATAATAGCCCTTGCGTGGTCAAGTCCTGTTGGGATATAAAAAAGTTTCACTCTCTCCGTTTTGGAAGTTGAGGAATGTGGTCTCTTCCCCAAATTGGAATGTGAGAGTTATCTAAAATATGTTGTGGAATATATAAACACAGTAGGGAGTTTGGGGGGCATGGAAGAACCTAGCCCTTTTCAGCATCCAACTCACGATGGTTATTTATTTCATTGTCCTAGTTTTAGTGGTGCTACTTACATAGGAGTAGTGATGAAGCCGAAACTACAGCTTTCTAGGTTGTGAGAAGTTAAGCAAAAGCGGATATGTTAGCCGCCAGATGGTGCTTCATTTTAAGTTGCATTTGCGGTGGTAACATAGTTAGTAATGATCCATGGTTCGGATCCTGCTTTGAATTGTCGGTCCCCCTGAAGTAGATGCCGAGAACAAAATGTAAAATTCGGATGTAAACACATTACTAAAAACAATACAATTGATGATCGTGAGGAGCGCAACTCTCCCTGGACACCTAATTACTTAATGAAATCATGTGTTCTTCAATGTCTAAGAGAAACGAGAACCTCTGTCCTTGTTTGAAGGTCGGGCTAAATATTGGGGTAAAATTCAATGGCCGCAGAGGTGGACACTCAATACATTTAAAGTATTTAAATATTAAAAACATGAAAAAATGTTTTTAGATACCTAATACTAAATACATTTTGAAAATGTATTTAGTATTTAAATACTAAATACATTAAATGTATTTAGATACATTTTTCAATACATTTCAAATACATGATATATAATGACAATCGATAAGGACCATTGCTATGACAACCAAAAAATATCCATTAAAATGAAATTGTATATTGTAATTACTAATGTAGGATTTGCTAACAAATGGACTTAGGTACTACAAAAAAAAATATAAAATTCCATAGAATGAAATCTTAGTTAGCTATTTATTTCAGCATTACATTCAAGTAATACCAGTTGCTTAAATATTTCGTCAGATAAAGAACTCCGTTTTGGAGATAAGGTCAATCCTCCTAAAGAGAAGAGCCGTTCCACAGGAGCCGACGACGGAAGGGTGGTGTTGTATTTAATAAATAACTTTTTATTCATGTTTGGATATCTATTTAAACTATTAAGTGTTTTATTTGAATCCTGAAGGTAACTGAATAATTCTAAATCTAAGGTTGATCGCGTCTGATTGGGTTTTGTAAATCCAAAATAATCATCACTGTCCAATACCCCAATGGATGATTCAGCTTCGGGTCCCTCTGCTAAATTCTCAATCATTTGAATGATAATATTTTTAGCAGAGTCTTGGTGGCTTGAACTGTCGCATGAAATACTGATATCTAACCAGCGGAGTTTGAAGAATGGATAGCTTGTTGAGGCAATAATGGCATCTGTAACGCTAGCTTCATTTGCCAAAGTCAAATAAGATTGGTCGTGCTTTCAAAGCACTTAGTGACTGCACTTAGAAGAGGTTGGCAAAATATCAGAGATATCGTGACTGAAGTCTCGTCAGCATTTTCTCCACAGTGCTCAAGGTAGGGAGCAATTCTTCATAAAAAACAGTTTTGTTCTTCCTGTAGGCGATCAATTGCCACTGCAATAGGAGCCAAAACTGAAATATACTCCCAAAGAAATTTAATTTCGTTACTTCTAAACACTGGAAGTTCAAGGGACGTCATGAGTTGATGTGATTTGTCCTAGTGTTTAAATGTAATGACAATGCATCAAACATATAGTTCTACCTTGTAATGCAAGGCACCTTTAATGAGCAGTTGATAACAGTTTTGATAATCTCTGCTGATTTTGGACGATCGCTTTCGTTCCAAAATGCTAAGCATTTCCACATCATAGCATGATTTATATTTGCAAAAGAAGATATTTTCAGTGCCTCTTTTGCATCAGTTGTGGCGACGAGTCTGAGTGTGTGTGAAGCACGGCGCACATGCTTAAGTAGGCTGAAGCTGCATGGGTCAGACGAAAGGTCTTCTTCCTGATCTAAGGCACTTCTCATTAAGAAACTATCTTCCAGCTCGTAGTCACCCATATCTTCTTCACTTACCTGGATTCTATCTTCTGAATCTGTGGACACATTTGCAGCAGTGACTGCAAATTCCTTAAATGCTTTAACAAAATTAAAGCCGTTATCAGTGACGGTGCTCGTGATTTTTTGCAGGGGGATATCGTATTCATTAATGATATTCTCCATATGTTCAGCTTCCTCAAGCTGAAAAAAAACTAAATAACACTCCAATGTTTGTCTCATAAATGTTTCCATAAATTTTACATATTAATATAATCAAGATAAATTCCACCAACAAATAGGTCTGCTTTCAGCCAAGAGCTGATAACTCCCTAACTGTAAAGACATTTTCAATTTCATATTTCATAAAGAGCAAAATCTTAACATACCCAATAAACTGTAACGCTCAAAACACTACGGTGACGAGTTGACCAAATATCTGCAGTAAGACATAAGTAAGAGGTGCTGTCTAGTTTATTATTCAGTAGCGCTCTTGTCACTTTATCTTCTTCTATAAGATTTCGGCCTAACGCCGCCTTGAAATAACGTCAACTGAAGAATTTAGACTTGTGATTATTGTGAGTGAAATTGATTTTCACAGTGAAATGAGAATTGAGTCTCTTTTAATTAATTAAGGACTCAACTTCCACCCCGTTATATATTGCCTGATTAATTTCGTTTGAATTTTTTTTTTAAATAGTCACCATGAATTAATTACCACTTAAACAACCATCAAGCTAACTTTTTTTTCGACCAACCAACTACATAGATCAGAGAACCAACTAATACTAAATCACATCTTTCCTGGTAGTATAATTTTAAATTATATTCATTCAGCTCACAGCTTTCTCGGAATCAGGTTCCAAATTTTAGTGTATTTTTGAGGTTTTCCTTTTCTTCTAATTGTAACCTTATTAATTTCGTTTGAATTTATTTATTTTTTATCTTAATATACAGATTTTTGTTCTTTATATTGCATTTTTATATTTTTCTTTTTTGTTTTACATCCTAGTACATTTTTAGCTTAAAGCCATTAATTATCATTGTTCTCATAATTGTTAAGCAATTGTTCTTATATAAATCTTTAATATTCTAGCCTAGAAGATGGGTCCAGAGCCCGAAACGTTGGCAAGATACTCGTATGTTATATTCAGTACTTGCTCTCCTTTTCCTGCTGAAGATCAGGCTTGCTAGAAGCAGAAATATACACGTATATATATATATATATATATATATATATATATATATATATATATATATATATATATATATATATATATATATTTGTAACAACAATCAACTTCTAGAATATTTTATTAGCAATACTTTTCGGAAGATTATTCCCATCCACAGTAGCGATCTAAACACGGCAAGTTAGGAAGTGAATAAGATAAGCCGATCATTCACAGCACAGAGCATTAAGTCATATAATATAAAATGGACTGGCAGACTTATTATGATTTTCGTTTTAATTTATGAATATGTAACTCAGAATCATCGCTTACCGCACCTAACTAAGATTTTGAAGGAGAAATGTTGACCTCGCGGTCGCAGCTATGGGCACACTCAAAGATAAGCGAGTGGTGTGAAGAGGATAAGAAGAGTTTAATCCTAGATCTCTCATCTCATGGGCGATGCGAGACCAAAGACACTAAATACGGTCTCATTCCTAAAATAATTTATACTTTCATAATTATCAAGGGGTCCAACAGTGAACTTATGGAGGTAGAAATATAATCCATGCCTGGTAGGTGTACACTAAGTGGTTCGAACTTTCTTGAGGAAAGGTTTTCATCTCATTGTCAAACCGATAATGGGGAAAGCCATTAGTGGCGAAGAAACTGCTTAGAAAATCTAAAACAAAATGAAGATTCATATATTTATAACATAATTTTCAGTCTCAGTTAGTTAATGTAAGATCGATCCGAACTAGAATAGGTTGGCTCACTACTATACACTGATGTATCAAGCGTTGAAGCACGTTTGCTAACAGACATCTAGATGTGAGATGTAGTTTGAAGGTCTATAATCCACTGGAAATTTTATAATAGGATAAAGATGGTTTAGGTAGCACATGAATCATCGCGAAACAATCAAATGGTTTTAGTAGGATCGAACTTAGGTTAATTGTAGCATAGGTTGCCAATCATTATACAGGGTCGCGCCAAAAAAATGGGCTACAACTTTCGATAGGCCTCATTTCTTAATTTTATGCAAGGATTGAATGAAACTTTGCTGATAACTAGTTTATGGTAGAGCACGTGTTCGAGAGGCGCAGCACAAAGTTGTCCATGACGTCCTTACAAACTGACCAATTAATGGCTCTGATCTCCTCCCTGATGGTATCCTTGAGTTCTGTGATGGTCCTGGGTTTCCCTGCGTACACTCTGTCTTTAAGCTAGCCCCAGAGAAAGAAATAGGGGGGATAAGTTCTGGGCTGTGAGGTGCCCGCTCAAAATCAGTCTTGAGACTGATCACACGGCCACCAAATTTCTATTTCAGCCAATCTCGGGACAGGTTTGAGGTGTGAGAGCTTGCTTCATCTTACTGGAACCAGAGCTTCCCCATAAGCGACGGGAACAGGGTCTGCAGCTCCCTCTTGAAGGTTTTGAGGACCTCAACATACCGCTTCTCGGTGACTGTCACTGTCGCGCCAGATTCCTCGAAGAAGATGATCCGATAATGCCCCTGGCTGAGAGTGCAGTCCATACCATGCACTTAGGGGAGTGTAGAAGCCAGGTGGCTACCTCATTTGCTCTGGAAATCCCCCAGAAGACATTTGTCTTTGAGTTTACCTTTCCTTCGAGATGGAAGTGAGCTTCATCTGAGGTCCAATGAGGTTAAGGAAAGTTGTGGTCTCCTGAATCTTCTCCAGTATCTTGACTGCCATGGCATTTCTCTGCTCCTTGTATGGGGCTGTAAGGTTCTACTCCGTCTGTATTATGTATGGATAGGCCTTTCCATCCATTACTAACACTCTCCTGCAAGTCTCACGGGATATACCGAGGGAGTGACTTTGCTTGCGCACATAGCGTTTTGGACTCTGCTGAACTGACTCTCGCACGCTATCGACCAGCTAAGCTGTACGCTTCCTGCGGCGTCTTGAATGGCTTGGACGTTTGCCAATGGCTACATTGAGATTTTCCACTGTCCCATAGTTCTTGAAGTGGTCCACCCAGTCCTGAATTATGCTCTCGAAGGGGGCTTTTTCACATTCGAACTGATGCACGAAAGTGTCCTGCACTTCTTTGAAAGAGCCTGTCTTGTAGTAATGTTTGACGCAGTATATTCTTTGCTGGAGCTCCCATTGAGATCTAGTTGTGTTCACAGGCGTTGCTTCTGTCATGTCCTGCAAAGTAAGGGTGATTAGTGAATGAATGAAGGATATATCACAAAATATGTGTGCAGGCCCGTTTTGGGGGGGTGACCCTGTATTTAGTTGAGGTGTTACCTTATAATTACTTTGGTATACGAAACTCTTTTTTTTATTATTCAATCCATATAATTTCTCAAAAGTAGCGCTCAAGGATTGAAAATTTAGAAAAGTAGGAGAAATTAAACATAAAAACTATTAAAAAAACTTAAGACAAATTCTAAAATTCAAAAAGAAAAACTTGTAAATATGTAGACGAGCGGCCCGGCCGATAAGATGTACTATTTAGTCCGTGTTCCAAAATGTTTCACGTTTTGGGAGTATATTTAAGGGGACGGCTCGTGTGGGGGTAAACACGATGCATGGACCACACTACGATGATCCTGAGTTTCATTAAATTGGGGGGGTTCTGCCCCCAGTATATAATCCTAATTGTTATAATGTTCTGACGTTTACAGAGGTGAATGCTTTAACTACATCATGTCAGCGCCTTTAATTGTTTTGCGAATTATAATAGGGGTGGGGGTGGGGTATGACGTCAGAAATGATTGATTTGAATTTTTTTCCACTTAATAGCTTTTCATTATCCTCCTTTGGAGTCATTTTTATTCGTCAATATATTTTTTCCCCTTTTACTATTTTTATTACTTTCTTTTATACATTTAAATCTATTTAGCTAGATCATTTAAAGGAACTACTTTTTTTAGCAGTGTGGTGTGTCAAACAGACGCAGTGTGCAAATGACTCATACAGACGTCTTTTAAGCAGTGTGAAAATGTTATCGAATTGTGCACTTTGTCCTTCCTATATTTTGGAATTATTAACTCTAGTTTCTGATAAAGATAAATTGTTCACCTTTTTGGATGTTCATAATTTAGTGCGAATTAAAAGCGAATGTGACATTTGTGGCCAGGCATTAGATGTGACCCCTCAGTTTGAATTTAGATGCTCTAAAATAAAATGTGATTCACGTCAGCTATATTTCGAATAGGACGCAGACGCGAGAAATAAATAGGCTATCCTCTTCGCTATTTCAGAAGTATAACCACTGCAATAAAGTACGTAAACAGCGTTTTTCGTTTGGCTATTTTCGGGCATTTTGGTAAAAAAAAGCCCTACGTAAACAGCGTTTTCCGTTTGTTTACTTTCGGGCATTTTTTTTATAAAAAAAATGGCGACAGCTATAATTCGCAGAAGACTCAAACGCGCATGAATATTCAGATACGGGTGAACGATAATATTTACACAAAATAATTTTTTTAGGCCGGGTCGCTCGTCTACATATTTACCGAAAAACTAAAGAAAATTCAGAAAAATTCTCAAATTAAAGATTAAATGAAACCCTTACTCTGGCTGCTTCGAACCTATTATGGAACTAACTGCCTCACAACTTTCATAAAGGTCAATTTAGTTGCTTGACTATTCGATCTTAGTCACTAATTATGTACGTGCTTAAAATAACGAATAAGGGTACATTTATATACTCACATACATACAGCATTACTCGTATACACGCTCATGGGACGAATTGATGAGAGGAGGTGCAAACTTTGGGTAGTAATCATAATTTGGGCAAGGGTCGTGAGGGACGAGAAAGTCTCTTAATTTCCCCGGGGTATTGAGCCTTGTTTTGGATTAAAATTCCTTTCGCACAAAAGATGGCATTCATGGTTCATTTACAGAAACCCTGCAGCTTGCTTGAACGTTCTGTTGGCTCTGCTTCTGGCCATGTCTCGATAGATCTCGCTTCCAGAATATTTTGACCCTTTAGTCAACTGACTTAACTTGGGTAGACTTCTTGTTCTCTGTAGATGCAGAACTGTCATCGTAATTGCATACAGGTGTTTATATACTTACTAAACATTTCCTTGCCCCATAGCTTCATTTTTTTTTTATATCCAATTAGGATGATTTCACCATCATCCGTCTCTTCTCGCAAAAATTATGCTAGGCGCACATAAATGCCTATATTAACTGTAGGGGATCTCTGATACCCTCATCCATGCCCCTTGCCAAAATGCATTGGTGTGGTCGCCGAGAATGAGAATTTAGGAAGGGATTTCCCAGTCTCGTGACCCTTATCCAAACTTTGTTCACCATTTATGACCTTATGGCACTGGTCCGAAGGTGTTATGGGTATTTTTTTTATCCTCTTGTTGTACCAACCCGGTAGAATACGCATTTACTTGTAAAAATAGACTTAGTTGCAGGTTTCAGGGCCTATTTATAAATACTGGACAGAAATAATATTACAAAAGGACTGATAATATGACGTCGGATTATTCATAAAGAAGTAGGAAAGTTGAATCGGTTTTACGGACCACCAATCCTTAGTACGGTCATAGCCAATAGTAGGGTTTTGTTTTAAGTCGTTCTTGTCAGCTAATGCTACTAGGAAGTATTTAACTTATTTATAAATCTGTCTATTTGTTCTATCTCAAGCTGTGTTCTTCCATATCCTCTAAACTTATTAATGTGGTCAATGCACAATCAACGTTCCTAAGCTCCATATACGTGTAGATTTACTTGCACTAGGGCTTACAAAATATGTTTTTGTGTGTACTCTCATCTGGGTGGAGTGGTGTGTGTTGGTTGATGGGAGATAAATTTTTAGGAACAATTATAGCTCGATTTAGCCTCAATTGATAAATGGATTTTTAAAAAGGAGTAATTTTTTTGGTACAAAAGTGAATTTGAGGGAGAAGAGGGAAAACGCAAACCTAACTTCAGTATTAATAATTGCATTGATGCATGTAAGTATGAACGTAGCTTTGATGTTTGAAGATTAACCTATTTAACTATAGTTTAGTAGATGAGAAATCTTGTGGCTTCGGTCTAGAACCAAAATATATTATTCCTGGGTTGCCGCAGGAATGGTTATTACTGTAATCCTGCAGCATAAAATAGAAGAAGTACTTCTATGGAGACTTTAGAGGAGCTTATTTTATATCAGAAGTTTTAACTTGGCACTTGATAAAGAGGGAAGTAATAAATAAAAAAGAAAATCATACACAACGCGAACAAATTTAGCTGATCGTTGATATTGAAAAGTGATAAAAAAAATAAAACAGCACATATTGGCCGTGTGAATAGCTCTAGTGATCTCCAAGCAATATGTTTAGTTATTCCCTCGTTAGATGCGGTGCTAGAACTTCACTTAGATTCACTTTGTCTAAAATGATGAATTATTGGCATGTCTTTGATAATGCCGCTGATTATCCAACGTGCAGGTATGTTATGTGGGTTTTGATCCATTCCATCAATTAATATAATACAAAATGTAGTTGTTGATCAGTGATCAAAGAGGAAAGTAAATCATAAATACTGTCAATGAGAAGGTTATCCCCCGCCCTCTAGAACCCAACTTCTACCTGTAGCGCCTGAGAAGATGCACCTGCACGACCAGACAGCCCCAAGGGATCAGCGAGAATCTTCGCACAACCGCGTGATCCGTTTGGGTTCCATTTCTTTCCCGTCTCATCGTCTGATCGGTGCCAGACTTTCAGCGCCAGACGTACGGCTCAGAGGACCTTTGCGCAAGGCTGTAAGACCGCCAAGACTATCCTCTCCCCGCTGGCGCGCCAAGTAGAATGAGATCCCCGTTCCCCTGTTGGGTCTCCCGACGACCCGCTCCCGCCGAGCAGTATAAATACTTCGAGGAAAGTTTTAAGAAATTAGTACCATACAGCCCCGTCTTGGTTAGCAGCTACATACAGTCTCGTACGCCCTGCTTTGCCTCCCAACCGATTCCAGCTTCAAATACGATGCGTCATCTCTACCCGGACTTGCTCGTACCTAAGGCCAGAATTCCCGCCCGACAGACGATAGACACGGACAGGCATCTATCACTCGGGTACCGACTTCGTTCACGACTGGGGTACTCTCTCGCTCATTTCTCCGTGAGGTTAAAGAAGAAGGAATCTTGAAAGTGGAACTTTGTAGCCCCCACTTAGTCGTCGTATCCAAACCTCCAGTCAATTAGGCTTTTCGTGAGTCTCCCCATCATTTTCACTCTTCCCATTTCCCTGGAAGCAATCACCGTCCATCCTCTCTCGGACCTGGTACCCGTCATGTCATTTTGTATCCCCCTCCCCCGTTTGGTACACCGGATCTCATTTTATGTATTCTCATTTATTTACTTGTTATATTAATATTTTCTTTCTATATAGTAAAATCATATTTTTCTACCATCAGTTTCTCTAATCCCAGAACCTCTAAAAATTGATTATTTAGGCCAACCGCACTCAACTTTGTTTATTTAACCCTCGTACTGGGATCGGTATCCCAATCCTCTGGCGTGCCATCTTCACGGTCACCCTACGACATCTATAAAAAAAAATTTAATACAAAATAACTCCTATATCCAAAAACAAAATGCGACATAAAATATTTTCCTGTAATATTTGATAATAGAATAATTTTTTGCAGCTTAAATATAGAAATAATAATGAACGATTGTAATATTTGATAATAAAATAATTTTCTGCAGCTTAAAGATAGAAATAATAATGAACGATTGTAAATTTGCAAATATTGCGTACACTGATTCTAAAAAACTGCATAGTTAAGGAAAATATACAGGAAATCAGTTGCTTTACAATCTATCCGTGATGAATTGGGTCGACATTAATGACATTGGCATTAATAGACTGTACATTACTTAAAATTCAGGGTCTTTTAATGTTGAAGGCTCCGAATTACCTAAAAAAAATTAAGATATATAATTCACTCATCAAGTAGAAAAAAATTATTAATGGAAAACTTATCACACAAATATTTTGGAAAGAGATAATATGTTTAAAGAATTCTGATCGAAAAAAAAGGATAAAAGAAAAATCACTTGTGCCCTAATACTCCAGCTTTAATTATCTAAATATTTTTTCCAATGAATAACAGATATGTTTACGATTAATAATAAAATAAAACCTTCTCATTGTCTATGTAATTTGAATAAAAATAAGAATCTCAAACTAGTCAAATAAAACCCCCACTTCGAGTCTTATTTCAAACCGTCTTTTAAAGATTTTTAGAGCTGATAATAACCTCCCCCCCTCACTCATATCCTTAACAAATGACTTCACACCACAAAAGTGTGCATCCCCTACACCTTCTTAGTATAGTTGCCCAGGCTACACTTGACCCGCCTTACGGGGTGGTGAGGGTACGAATGGGATGGGTAAAATTAATGCCCAAAACAACAGTTTTCCATTTCCTCTTCGCTGACAAAGATTTCCGTTTCCGACGTGTTGGGAACATGTGTCAGAGTCGGGGAATTTTGCGTTGCGATTTATTGATGTTCCAAGTCAAATTGAGCAGAGAGAGGGAATGAGAAATGGCGATGTGGAATGATAGAAGAGAATGATTAGTCAAAAAGAATTATGGTTAATAAATATTTATATACTTGCTGAAACAATCATCGATCAGATGGCAAGATTTATTTATTATTCATTTACTTATTTATTTTTTGGAAGAGCAATAACTAAGGATGTCTTTTGCAGAACCTCTAAAAAAGAGCTTAATTAAGGGGTATCGAGGGAAGAAAAGATGTGGATGGAAAGAGTATCCCAAAAAGGACATTATCGTGGTGCTAGAAACCGATAGCGCACGTAACTCTCATACGATTGTGTTGTATAAAGTTAAATTGGTGTTTCATAGAAGAGAAGATGCGAATAAGAGAGACTTAAAAGGAAAATGTTTGCGAGGAGTGGGAGAAGGGTGAACATCGTGATAGAGCAAATGTGGGACAAATTTATAAGGTAATAATAGGCAGTTCAATGAGTATGTGTTCGTGTGAGTGAAAGAACTAGAAAAATAAACCAAAAAGCTGAATGGTGAAATAATGATGGGTAGCCTGCAGTGTAAAGCAAAAATGTGTATATGCAAATGATTAATAGGGCAAAAGAACATGCTGGAGAGATCCAAATGAATGCACACAAGGAGATAAAAAGAAGCCAGATATTAAGAAAGCAGAAAATAAAACAGTAAGAGGAAAACCAAATGAAGATCCGAGTAGGAAGAGAAAAGATTATTCCGGAAGAGTGGAAAAAGTTAAAAACAAAGGTTATGTGAGCATCCATGATAAGCCTGACAGTGTACTTGCGAGCATTGAGCAAGTCAAAAGTCACTGTCAAAATCATATTGACAAGTTAACTAATGTGGCTATAGAAGATGAAGCGAATGTGAATATGTATAGTTCCGTGGGTGTAATCCGAAGATATGGGCATGTAAAAGGTTTAAAGAGTTGTGAGAAGTCTGGAATATAGAAAAGTAGATAAAGTAGAGGATATATGTAGTCACTAAGATGTTAAAGCGTGGTGCTGATTGTTCGCAAAAGAGTCTGACGGTTGTGATGTTTGTCATCTTAAGATTGAAAGAGTATATGGAGACTGAAAGAATTATTCGATAGTTCGATGTATAAATGTAAAGCGGAAAATGGTGAATACAGAAGAACAAGGGAATAAATTTGTTGGGAGTTGTTGGCTGGAGAGCAGTGGGAAAAACTTCGGATGGGTGGTGTGAGGGAACAAGCACGTGATGGGAGAAATAACGTCGCTTTTAAGCATTGCCTCCACGTGATGAGCCTCGTTGTAGCTTACAAGCAATTTTCGAAGCTCAAAAACGTGAGAAAGTATAGGAGCGGGCTCATGGAATGCAGCCCTTATCAATCCTAGTATTTAAACAAGACAAGAAGTCCCCCCCCCCCTTGCAGCCCCGCTGAGAGCGGCTGAGACAAACGCCAGTCGGGCCGCGTTCGCCATTACTCAAACGACGGGAGATAGTCCCCACACCCTTCTATGGGGTAATCTTCCTCACTCGCAGGCGTCCAGATGTACCCGTGTTAGGGGGAATAGAAGGGATTTGTACAATAGAAGCTCACGAGAACAGACGATCTTACTCCTCCTCGATTCGAGTTGACATACGCTGAAGGCAAGGAAACGTTGTGGGATAAAACCAAGTATCCCTTCTTGGATAAAACAAATATCCACCCTAGAACTTGTTAAGAACTCTTTTACCCGTAAAAATACCCATCCAACTCCGCGCAACGACGCCATCTCCAGATAAGAACCAAGTCTTATCTCAAAAGGCTTTAGTGAAGATTAATCTTAGCGTAATACCCCCTTGATTACGTATAGTCGACCAAACAAACCGTTTGACGTCTCGGAGAAACTCACCCTCCGTTTTCTTCAAAGGAATTTACACCGGAAGAATTTCCAATCTCGCCTCTTGAAGGCTCGGCCCTCCCCCCCACCACCCCACCCCGTCATCTCAAGTGACCCAACCATCATCTCACCACTTCGCCTGAAACGGCCATCGTCTCCCCCAACCCCTCCATTTTGTATAAGGTATTGTAACAAAAATTTTAGCTTCCCCAAATTTATAATTGCCGTCTACCGTTCCCCATTATCATTTGTGTGCTTACCATGTCCTCGTGTAAAGCTCAAATTTTAATTCCATCCAGCCTACCCAATTTTATTGCATTTTAGAATAACTAGTGTTCTTAATAGCCCGTTGACTACTGTAGCTATTTGTCTTATATGTCTGTTTATTGTTGTACCATTTAACTTTAATTATTAATATTTATTAAAGTCTATTTTTTCCAACTCCTTTACTTTCCGACCTTTGAGCTCATCCTAGCCGTGTAACAGCCTGTAACTAAGTGAGATTTTGAACTCTCAGCCAATACAAAGATTTAAAGTAGCATCTATTTGACTAGCCCTTCCTTACAAGGATCTGACCTGGAAACCGGACCTTGGGCTACCCAAAGTTATTAAAAGGAAACCCCCGCGCAGTCTAAAATCAAATATAATAGATGCATGTATGGTATATAGAGCTATACCACGACAGGTGTATAAGAACTGTAACTGACAGATTGACACGTGATGAACAATGTGAGTTTAGAACGGTTACGATAGAGATAAAGTATTTGCACTAATACATTTGTTTGAAAAGGCAATATGTTTGACACATGTGAGGTAAATGAGACAGAACATGGTTGGGTGATGTGGAGCTATGGCTGTTTAATATTTGGTGGCTGTAGAACTTAGAGAATTACATATAGAAATGAGAGAAAAAGGTTTGTGAGCTTGCTGATGAATGGTGAAGAACAAGTTCTATCTATGTAGGTAAATGTTGATGATCTTGTCTTAGTGGATGAGAATGAGAGAGATTGTTAATATTGATTGTAACATTTGCATGTTTAAGAAAGAGGATAAAAGGTATTGAAGAAAAGAGTGAGGTCATGCATGATCTTTTGGGAGAGGACTGGGGGGGGGGGGAGATTTTATAGTCCGAGGCTGTTACCATTAAATAAATGCGAGGTAGAGATACGGATGAAACAAATATCGACCACACAAATTTAAATAGTAACAGACTCTGGGTGATCTCCATGAAATCAAAGGGTTTTAATGTGGAATGTGCCAGAAAGCTGAATAGGATTATGCTGTTGACAACGTTGCTGTAGTGGAGCAAGACTATGTTAGGGAAGGAGAAGGAAATACCTCGACTAAGAGCAGTACAAATGTACAATTTGAGATGGATGCTTGGTTTTAAAAATTAATAGTGAGGAATGAGTATGTAAATGATGTTCACGGTGGTGTGAATAAGGGTACGGAAGATGATAGGTTAAGAACGAATGTGCTCTGCGGTGGCATGGCATGCAAGCAAAATAATGTATGCAAAGAGAATAGTGAAGACGATACGAGACTGAGTGCCAGGGTGTGCGGCAGGATAAAAGACTGCGTATGAGCTGGGTCGACTAGGTGAATGGCTGTTTGAAAGAGATAGGGCTAACCAAAGGACAATTAAATCATATTATGTATGATAAGCGTGCATGAAAGAGGTCTGCGATAGGGATATATTTGAGGGTTTTCTATAAAGGTATGAGCCATGACCAGGCGAGGTGTTACAGCAAATATATAGCACCCCGTCTTAAAGAAAGGGTCTGGCGGTGTAGACAAAAGGATAGGTGGGTTTATGCTTGATGCGTATTAAAGAAACGATTAGTTTAGTGGCGTAGTTGCTCTTCAACCACACTTTGTTGGAAGTTGGTAGATATTAAAATTTACTTTAGCGGATATGTGGGAAGCTCTCGTCTTCATTCTTCGCGAGCACTGTCCAACAAGCAGTGCCGCAGATTTGCAGATATCCCTTGAAATTTTCGACACTTTAGTTGCCTCACAATTCTATTCAAAGCTGGTGCCCTTGTATAGCTAGAGGCAATTGGTTCATTCGAAAGTTTTTTTTTAATATATTTATCTAGTGCTCTTTTTATTGCTTCGTCTCGACCACTAATCTAAAGAATTGGTCAAGAAAGAGACTTTAAATACCTGCTCCAATTTGTGACAGTAGCGTATTGCTGACTTTCGTATTTTGTAGGGCATTGTGATCAACTTAGATTTAAGATCTAGTAGTACGTTATTCATATATTCTGGGCATTCAACACATTTGGAAGTGTCTCCTACTTACGTCAGGAATAATCTAAAAAGTTATTCTTTAACCTAAAAAAATGTAGGTATGAACTTGAAATGTCCAAGCAGTAGAAATGAAAATTGTAGGATTAGCGGCATTTAAAAAAATTGACTACCAAATCCAACATCTATTCTCAGAAATAGTAGGATAGATCCAGCATCATTTTTTTTGTAAAAATTTAGTTTGTAAATAAAATATTATACTATTGAGGGTGTAACGATAGTTTATGCAAACACTACTCTTGAGAAAACAATACTTAAGTATTGGATAAATCGCTTCTGACTTTAAATTATCTTAATGAATCGAACCCGCTGTGGTAGTCGTATAACCTTTACCAAATAAGCAAAAATCGACTGTCTGAGAGTACTTGTGAAAGAAGATCGTCGATAAACTAGAAATCAATACAGAGAAATAGAAATTATAAGTAGGATTAGTTCATATAATCTTGAAGGATCACCTTAACTGGAGAAAGTCTTCTACTTGATCTATACCAAAACTGGGCCAATGTTCAATTCAGATTTTAAGACAAAGGTCTGCTGATCTTGTTTAAGTCTTTCAAGGAATAGTTAAATTTCTTGTTACATTGGAGTACTAATATGATGCTAAAGATAAGGTTATTCAAAACAAGTTTATAAAGAAGTTCAAGTAGGGTGTTTGTGAGGTACAGAAGAGACGGTATTCTATTGGTAGACTTCGTAAGAGTTGAGAAAACAAGTAATACGAAGCCTATCGCTATCCAAGGGGCCGTAGCATCGGATTTCAGACTTCGAGGTAGAGGTTTAACAAAAGAAAGTGCACACACAAGACTTTCTTTGACGTCATAAGCTAGCTGCTCGTTGTGCAGATATGTTAATACTCACCCTGCGGGGTTAAATAGTTCTACACGCATCATCATGCACATAGCCAATCATAATAAGGCTATCTTTTACCTTTCCTCCATCATACCACGATATACTCTCTCTCCTCTTTTCCCGAACCCTGTTTTGGTCCCATCTTCCTTTTCTTTTGTTTCCAATTTGGTCAATGGAAAAGGTGAAAAGAATGGTGAAAACTTGGTTCATTCTCAAATACTTATTTCTGCACAAAAGAGTTAGAAAGTTAGAAAACATAAGTTGGAAAAGTAATTTGAGTCGGATTGTGCTGATGGAGAAAAATAAACCTTCAATTCTTATTAGTTTTAGTTTTATTATAATTTACGTAGATCTTTTTTAACACCATTTTTATTATAAACTTGGTACAATGTAAAAATAGGGACTAGTCTTGCAAACAGTGGCGAAAAACACACCAAACTACTCTATTTTCAATGCAGATTTAGTAGATATAAATCAGGTAAAACTTCTTTTACAACGCTGTCCAAAACAAGTAAAGTTTCCTAACGTTATTTAATGTTTCATTTAATGTTTGGTATTATAACTTGCCAAACCTTTTCCTCGGCAAAAATTGGTGTTAATGATGGCAAAACCACACGAATTTTCTTGCTTTCTCTTTGAAAAAGTAAAATAATTTCTAAATCTCAAAGTTCTGTTCACAAACTGATAGTTGAGATGAATACTAGCGAGCAACTTTTAACTCAGGAGTGATGACGAAAACGACTATCTTGAAGTAGTTTTTCTTGACTCAATTTCTTGAGGGAACGTTTGCAATGTTTTGTGAGATTTAGCAAGGTTGCTGCTATTCGGTAAGCCAACATGCTATTTGTCTACTGGTACATGTCTCTAGAGGCAGTGAGGAAGTCAGCAAGGCAAAGAGTTTTAGTGTAGCATGTCTAAATATGTAATTCATTAGTCTAAAAATAAATTAACAACGGAGATGCCATTCATTAACGAGGATAGAGACAGAAAGAGGGTGGTTGATATACAAATCTATGCAGATTTTAACGGTTATCAAAATTAGGATGAGAAAGCGAATTTTAAATTATTGAAACTCTGCATGGTGATCTGACTTGCCGAACGTTATTGTCTCGAGCAACACAAGGAGGCATATTATTGAGTTACTCTGTCCCTATACCACACATTTTTACGCCTTCTAAATTAAACCCTATCTTAACGAATATATGAGATGCTTTCGTCCATTTTTACCTTTGTTTACTAATTAGTTAATGTAATGAAAATCTTACAAGCGTGATCTCGCTTTAAAATACCCTGAAACACAATGTATAACAATAAGATTTAAAATGTGACGACATAAAATTTGTAGACCAGAGGATTTTTTAAAAATCCTGACATTCGTGTATGTGATTTAGTTGCTGTATTTATGATCGCGGGATATATAGTCTTTTACTTTGTTAAAAAATTGCAAAATAGTTGGAAATATTATGTACTATAAGTCGGATTTAAGCTCTAAAGAAGTATTAGTAGAAAATAGTAGCTCTGATAGTCAGTTTTCGTTCTACCGAGACGCGATTTTTTTACTTACTTTCCAGTGTGGAAGTTATTTACAAATCTCACTCTAGAAAGAAGTACTGGGCACGGATATTTAACCATCGGAGCTATAAGTAATCGCAAATTACGTCGATAACGTAACCTTCCAAATATTACGAATTCTAGAGTTGATCACCATTAATGAATCTGGATTTTCACCAGTATGAGTACTTGAATTCACTGCAGGCAGCTCTCTAGAGTTTCATGTAAACCAAGCAACAATATATCAGACGCCATTCGAAATGTTGTTAAAAGATATCATTTGATATGGACATGTCAATCAAATTCTAGGTTATGGTACTCATGATTTACCAGTGGCTGTGAGCAATTTAAAATTTTAGATTAAAGAATATTAAATGCTCTATTAGTTAGACTTAGATACAAATTTGCGTCATTACGAGATATATATATATATATATATATATATATATATATATATATATATATATATATATATATATATATATTTAAAGAAGCCATATTTGAATATTCACAAATAAAAAAGTTCACGAAGACATCTTACCCAGCTTTATATGCAAAATATACACTCTACAGTCATGGCCAAAAGTTTGAGAATATATATTTTTATTTTTTCATTCGTTTTTTTTTTTTAATTTACGTGATAAGAATAATTATTCTAATATCTTAATTATTTTTGGTTTATTAAAAAGTCAGCTTTTGAAAAATAATAAAATACAGTGAATTCCTTGGTTGAATGCAAAATCACGAATTGGTCTTGTTTGTGGAGGAGGTAAGTTTCAGTCCCTGGAGCTTTGCTCTTCGATCAAAAGGATAAAATGATGAAAATACGGATTAAATGAATGATATTGTGTAGTTAATATATTTCCTATTATCTTTTGTAAATAGAAATGTTTGAATCATTTTCAATTCCAGTAATTGTTCTTTCCAAAGAAAGCGCGCAAACATTGTTGCTTTGCACCAAAGTAGCCTTCAATAAATGCAGGGAGATTGTTGCTAAAAGTATTACGACAAGGACCATCATCTTTAGGATCATCAATGGTTTTAAAAATACTGGTTACACCCAGAAGAATTCTTCTGGACCCACCAGAGCTTCAAATGAAAGCCAAGATCGCCTCTTTGTAAGGTCTCAGCTTAGGGATCGGGTTGCCTCCACTGCCAACTTGCTCACGATTGGAAAGAAGCAGGTGTGAACCTTTCAGCGCGCATAGCGAGGCGGAATCCCTTCCCCAAAAGGCTCAAATCGAAAAGAGGTACGAAGAAGACATCATCACCAAGAAGCAAATATCTCACCAGCAAAAAGATAGTTCATTTGGAGAAGAAAAGAGGAGCGTTTTCTCGAGTCCTGTGCCGTGCCCACGGCGAAGTATCTGAACACTCTCCCTGCCTGTGGCTGTTTCTTATCTAATAGAACTGGGGCAGTAACGATTTTGCCCAAGAACGCTACCATGCACTCAAAATCGTACCAAAACGGGCTTCTTCAACACATTTTCCCAACAATTCAAGACCAATTTGGGGATGATAACTGTATTGTTCAGCAAGATGGCGCAGCTTGACACAAAGCAAAAACAATGAAAAATTTCTGGGTTGAAAATAACATCGAACTTTGGGGATTTTGGTCCGGGAATTGGCCAGATTTGAACCCAATGGAGAATATTAGGCGATAAAAAAACTGGCGGTTAAAAACCATAAGTCGCCCAATTGTGAGCAGTTGCGGGTTTTTATTGAACAAAAATGGAGGAATATCAGTCAAGATATGATCCGAAATTTGGTCTCCAACCTTCCAAAACGAATTAAAGCAGGACTGAAGACATCATTGTAAATATTAATCGCCTGCATCCATCGACTTTATTTATTAATAAAATAAGTTTGGTCTCTAATTTTTTTTATATATTTCACCTTCAAATTATGATACCAGGCATAATAAAACAAAAGGCAACTTTTTATTAGTTATATTAATGTTCATTTATCAAAAAATATAGTAGTCTCACATCCTTTGGCCATGGCTGTATATAGATGTACTTATGGCTTTGTGCTTTAATATAGATTAATAATACAGGGTATCCACAAAGTCTGGGTACATAGGGGATAAATACATACCTTTAGAATATTAAAATATTTAATATTAGAATATTAAAATATAAAATTCCTATGTACCCAGACTTTGTGGACACCCTGTATAAAAAATATAGAAGTATTAAAAATAATTTTAAAAATTACCTTGCAGATAAATAAAGATTTCGAGATCTAAATAAAAGACTTCTACAGAAAGAATTCGGACATGGGGCAAGCATAAATAGGGAAGGACACTTAGAGGATACCTTTTATTCTCATCAATGGAAAATGAAAGGTCATCCCCTCAGCCAATGTAGTTGAGGAGAGAAATTTGGGACAATTTAAAAGACGATAAATTTATTGGCATAAATTCTTGGCTTATTCATAATAGAGTTTAATAATTTTTTTAATAATTTAAGTTAACCTGAGCTAAATTAATACCCAGCTAAATATATTTTTTTAATATAAACTGAAAAAAGCAAAGGAGTTGAGCTAAAAATCAACTATAATCTATTTTTTTTTAACCCAAGATGGGAAAAATATGTTGTGAGGATTGATTTAATAAACAATTATAAGTTATAGCATTGATCTATTTACTATGTTATTATAGTATCTTGCGATTAACCTTTTCTAACTCACGAGTCAAAATGATCAAGCAAATTGCCAATCCTTTAGTGGGTTAATAAATGATTTACCACTACGATAACGGGGCATTTTCTAATCTATAAAATTGCTCTGAACTCATCCTGAGTATGGATCGAAAGGATCCAGTTGAATGAATCACTCAGGAAGAGCACAACTGCTCATATGTATACTATACTCGCATACACCTACATGAAGGCGTTCAAACGGCCTTGCTCTTAGAAAAAATATGCCACACAACCAGAGCGGAGGCTTCAGAAGAGTTATTAACGAATAATAACAAAAAATGGTTACATATCAAGTTGTAAAGAAATTAATGTTGCTTTGTCTAAAATATAGGTAAAATAATTTTTAACATACCAAAACATTGAGGAAAGTAGTGTCCATCATTATTACCCCCGATTAAAACTAAACAAGGGATACTTTTCTTAAAGAATTCATGCGGTTTTGATCAAATATATGATTTAATATTTTCTACCTCCTTTAGATCAGAGAACTTTGCAATTGAGGTGATTTTTTAATGACTTAAATAAATGGTAATTAGATGATGGCAGGTCGGAGGATTTTACGAGAATGAGGAAGAACTTCCAAGCCGAACGCAATAACTTTACTAGGTTCAAACTTGCCATGTATGGGCGTGTCTATTCATGGAGGATGATGCCACCCTTTCGGTTGACCAGTGAAAGGAATTTTTTGTTTATGGGGTTCATTTAAATGTTGCAATTGGTGTGGACATATTTTGTTAGGTCAGGTTAGAGAGGAAAGAATATTCCTACCCGAAGGAAGATATGGTCGACTCACCGGCAATATAAAAGAACCTCAGGATAATTTTAAGCGGTGTTAAGAGGCAACGAGACACACGCATCTAAAAAAAAACAGGACTATAAATAAGGTTTTGAATATACATATAGGAAAAGGAATAAAAAGAAGTAGAATTCAGGGAGTGTTGGGAAAAGGGTTTTTACAGCGCTCTGGAGGGCAATTCTAAGTTTGTTCTGGAATTTTAAATAGGTATAATGGACGAAGAAAATTTACAACTTGAACAAATTATCCTATAATAACGGTAGTATAAAGTAAAAGTGAGGAAGAAGACTTAACAGAAGGAAAAATTACAGAACTTAAAAGAGCGGCAATCTATTCGTTTTGACACAAAGACTTGACCATCGAGACTGAAATATCATAACTACAAAAATCTACCGAATAATTTAATAGAAGGAATAAGAAGGCTGTTTAAAGCCTCTTGACACATACGATAGTAATCCGGATGTTTTCAAGATCGCGAGGATGATCTTTGCTCCGAAAGCGAGAGGTTTAGGCCAAAAAATCTTAGAAATCCTAAACAAGGGATAATCAGAAGGAGGAAGGTCAAGAGAATATGGAGGATGAAGCAATATTTCCTAACCGACCTCCTCCAAGAGATCTTTGGTCATTCGAGCTGTGTGAGGACGGGCATTATCGTGATAGAGGATGATGCCCCTTCTGTTGACTAAGGAAGGTCGCTTTTTGCCCAAAGTGGCTTACAAACAACTGACTTGATTGCAGGAGAGATTAGCATTAATAGTTTGATTGTTGTCTAGCAGTTTGTTATGGATAATTCCTTCAATTTTCTTCCATACACTTAACATAGTGTTTTTTTGAATGAAGTCCTCCTCTCAGTTGTTGAGAAATTCTGCTTCCTCAACTGATCCACGAACGACAACGTTTAACTTTATGATAAAGGTTCTACTTCTCATCGCCAGTAACAAACCTATTCCAAAATGGTGCCTGAAGGTGTAGTGAAAGCAATGATGTAGAACAAGCAACATGCTGTACGGATTCGCGGAACTCATTTTTCATTAACGAAAACCATTCGAATCCTTTTCATTTGGCGTAGGGAAATTGTATTGGTTAGGTTAAATTGTTTAGTGAGTTTACTAGAAGAAGTAGCAGGATTTTCTGTGACAACAGCTTCCAACTTCTCGGTATCAAGTTCTTTTAGACGACCTTCTTCTCTCATTTACTTATTAGTGACTGCCACGTGTGATCGGTTTGTCAACCTTTCTTAACGCCATCTACACTAACAACGTCTCCCTCTCATTTACGCAGGGTTGTATGTATGTCCAATTTAACAAGGACGTGACGCCAGGAGTTGGATCCCCCCCCTTCTCACTCATATCGAAACGCGTCCAGGTGCACAGCAAGGAAAATAAAAAGATTTAAGCAACTACCAAATAATTGAAACTAAAAACCAAAATATATTTACCATATCGCTTATAAATGATAAAAGAAAGATCCAATATACAAGTCGACGGGAAACATATGAATACTTCAATGGGGGAAAAGACTGTAACAATGACTTCACAAGCTTTTGGTGCCCATAAAAAGGAAATATTCGCAAAGGCAAATAACACAAAGACCTCCTTTTATACCTTTTTCTAAGGCAGATAATGAGGAATAAGCGAGCATTGAGCCAGGCGCTGGTGTATTCGACGCTATTATACAGGGTTGCGCCACTTCGCACTGCTCTTCCAAATAAAATCCAGAAAATGAAGAAGCAACAGAATATGTAAAGCCATTAATTAGATTACAGATAAAAGAAGACTGTAGAGGCAAATAAAACAAGACCCCCATTTAGAGGGGCGAGATTATAGGCAGTAAAATTAATTCTGCATGAAAGAGCAAATAAGGTATGGAAAACAGGTTGAAGGAATACTGGAAGAAGGTTGGCAGGAAGTTATCAAAATAAAAGCAGGAACAAGATTGAGTAATAGAGGATATCTTCATTTCCGGCCAAACCCCCAATTTCGTGCCATCTAAGAGAAGATGAGCCAAAAGGAAAACGCCAACTAAAACTAAAGGGGAAGAAAACCTGTAATAATTAATAAATGAAAGGAAACAGAAACTATAATAAAAATCAGGTAAAGTAAGGAAATACAAGATAACGAAAGAATAGGATAGAAGAAGAAAAAATAAAAATGATATCCCGGAAATACATAAGATACTAAGGCCGTACATTTACCTAGGTAACTTTTTAAAATGCTCCTTAACTAATATGCACCTCTAAACTAAGACTTTTACATTTTCATTTTTCACCACTCTCTATTTCCCCCCCCCTCTTGCCTCTTCCCTACTTGTTATGTACCGATACCCATCCTTTACGCCGTACTAGTGATCATTCCTATCGTAGATGAACACAGCTGTACTTTTCAATTTTCCATTCTCTTTGCCAGTTGAAACAAAATAGTCCCTTACTCCTTCAACTGTCCGATTCGTTCGTCCATATCTCATTCAACCATCAACTAATACTCGTTCCAGGTTCCATCCATCACTCTTCAAAACTCATTCCCAAAGAAACTTTATTAGTTTATATTTCAGGCCCTGATTTCATTGCTTTTGATGCTCCCCCTTCGGGAGATACATGTATAAATAGAAACACACACATATTCACACCGGTCAATATTGGACCAGGAATTCAACTCTTTAATTTGCCTAAAGATTATTTACATACAAAATCATGTTCTTAAAAAATGGTACAATGCAATTAAAACTTTTTACTTCCATCATTCTCAGCCGCTTTCTGGCGACAGTTATGTCGATTGACAGACTTTTAGACCCACAAGATGACTTAGTTGGATCTCCTTAATGAGTTTTATTTTCTTAAGAAAATCAATGGGGTTTGCGGTCATAATAGTAGAGCCCCAAAGTAACTTGCTGGCTCATAATTTTGTGATGATGTTCTTATTTTAGGAATTTAGGGGAGCTTAAGTTCGTACTTTCGAGTAACCTTGATCTTTTACGATTTTCTTTGGGTTTTAAAAATATCACGACTCGAATGTTTGGTGTCGGTGTTTTTTAATTCATCGTCATCTTTTACCCTTTCATTATTCCCCTTTTTTATTCATTTTTTCGTGCCCTCCGCTCATTATATTTGCAAGAGGCAAAAATTTTCTTCGTTCTTTAAAGCACTCACACCAGAGTGCCATTTTTAGGGCTGATCGGACGTTGCACAAAAACAACATGGAAGGAGTTACGGAGCTTAATTATTTTTAGAACTTGGGTTGGGAGAGCTTAAAGTTGAAAATTTTAAAAAAGGTCAACCTTTCCTTCCTCTTAGATTAGTATTCACTTCAATTTATTTTAATCATCAGCTTCTATATTACTCTGGTCCCATTTCTTTTTCAAGGCGCTCTGCGAGGGCATAAAGCTTTGCAGAGGAACGCCATACTAATTGCATTATATTATTATTTGTATTTTCAAGTTATCGCTGTTTACTTCCAATGTCTTTGAACCTTCATCATTTTATCTTTTGCTCAAAGCTCAATCATACGGTTGTTGAAAAAGGTTTAGTAAAACTAGTGCTGAAGTTTGTGGAAATAAAAATGGGTGGAAAATACATACATAGTCCTCGAAGGCAAAATAGATGACAGCTTGGTGCCATAGGTGCCGGGCATCAAGGCTCAACCTTGTTTCTAAATTACAGATTATTAAAGCATCAAAGATCTCATAATATCTTCTTGAGACTAATTCAAGGAAGAACGTAGAGGGCTTAAGACACAGGTGAAGGTCATGTAAAAGACAAAGGATGTGATTAAAGGACTAGTTTAAAACTCTTATTTTGAAAAGCTGTATTTCCTATTGATATCTATCGATCCTATTTGTTAAACATGTTTACTTTAATGCTTTCAACCACAGTCATAAGGTATGTAGTTATTTCAAGTTTGTGTTATTTTATAAAAAAAAGAAATTTTGTGCGATCGCAGTGTTAAATATTTTGTTTTCCAGATTGAAACGTTATTATTACTAGCCTCTCAGTTATTTAACTCAAAATTAAGTCATAATTATCTTTTCCAATAAAGATTATGCGATCATCAGTGTTTTATGTCTGTCTGCTTGTCTACAGATATCTTAAAATGTTATTAACGGATTTAAAATAATTTTGCAAAGGGTGGGCCTTGAGCCATGGAAAATTTTATCAAGTTCTAAGGATGATCCAGATCCGGATTCTCCATCATTTATTCACTTTCTTTAACAATGCGAGAGTTTGCGGTTTCTGACACTTTTACTAATATCATAAAAAATCATGGTCTACTCGAATTTAAAATATCCAGCTTGAAAATAGCTTATAACATTCTGCTAACATACACAATTTGATCCGAATCCGGATCCAGATTTGTTAAAGCAAAATATTTGAGGAATCATTTTGGCCGAGTCACAGTGTAGTGATGGAAACTGCTATAGACATATAACTGTCACTAATGTTTAACAGATTATGTAGATTTAGGATGCTTCAAACAGATTTGTCTACCTGTTCAAGGTAAAATATCATATCTAGGCAAATACGAGATCGAAAAATGGCATTATTGAAAATCACCTCTGTTTATAATTCTAAGGTTACTGAAGACAACCCATGACTCCTATTGCCATAGGTAAGTTTCCACAGTAATGGAATTATGTGATATTACTTTGGCTAATCCGGTGAGGAAACTGTCATTAATTTAATTAATTGGTCGCTTAGATGCCGACCTTTTAATAAAAGTAAATTGAGGTGGCTCAATCTGTCTTCTTATGATCTATTTCTAAGTGTAGGAATAAATTTCGTCGATGGGCGTTGGGCGCTTTCTAATATTACATTTTCCTTTTGGATGTATTGAGATTAGAAGTGCAATGCATACTTCAAATGAGGTCCTACACGCGATTTATAAACAAAGATACATATCCTTAACTTTAAACTCAAAATATCTATATATATATGTAGCCCTTAGAATGTTATTAGTTTTATGTAACACTATAATACATTGTTTTGAAAATTCAAACCTTTTTCTATGTTGAATGCGTTTAAAATTGTCTAACAATATTCTCTTTGAAGATTATCATGATCTTTTTGAATTAATTACTTTCACTTATCCATGTTTCGACATTCTTTTTGCAAGTGTTCCGTCACTAAGATATTTTGCTCTAACACATAATTTAGTGTCATCGGAAAATTTTCCAATCTGGCATAATAAATTGTTGATAGTTGTTTATTTGTATTAATAAAAGCAAAAGGACCCCAAAAAAATATCCACGAGGAAAGCTTTATCTCCCTTTAGTGTACTTTTTAGCTTTATCAAGGTGTTTTATGTGCAACGGTATAGAACTGGGGGGGGGGGTCAAAAAGGACGAGATCAACTGTTTTATCTTGGTCAAACGTAAAAAGAACCGAGTTCCTTTTGTTTGATCTGAGCTGACTTAAAATAATATTTCCTCCGTATCAGAAATAATGGCAGCCGCATGTTATACAAGAATGTCCACAAAGCTTTGCTCAGTGGAATACCGATATGTCTGTGTAATTAGGACGTCTGCTGCTGCGGAAATTCCGCTAATTTATTTAATATACAGGGTGGCGCACCTAAATGTAGACTGGCCCAGATTATAGAAAATTATACAAAAACAATATTTATTTAGTTTTCAATAAAGTTAAGCAGTTTTTAGTAAATTTAGTAAGAAAAATTAATATATTGACTATAAAAATTGCTTAACTTTATTATAAACGAAATAAATATTGGTTTTGTAAATTTATTTTTATCTGGGCAAGGCTACTTTTAAATGCACCACCCAATATAACACTGTGTAAATTTAGCTACTGTATACCTTGCAAACCATCAGCCAACACGTTTTCGTACTATTCTTTTCTGAATGAAAGTGATTTAGGTTTGATTACTTCACTAACTTTTGGGGGTATTCTTAGATAAGAATTGCGTGTTTTGTTTTGTTTCTTACAAAATTTTAGCTCAAGAGGGGATAATATCTGATAACTGAACCATTTAGAATTTTTTATTTTATTCCTCTTTATCCAACTATCTTCCAAGGTGGATAAGAAGGCACTGTCAATTCTGTAACTATATGCAACTTAACAAAATCTAAATTAAATAACCTTTGTGTGGACCTAATTTAAGTGGTTTGACGGCAATCTTCCAATGAGTAATATTTAATACAAATTTAAATAGGATAATGACTCTTTGTTACTTTTTATCCATTCTATATTTATATTTTGTTGATTCTCTCTCTTCATCAGTTAACTCCCATTGTACAATTTTAAATTGTGGGCTGGAATGGTAAAAACATTATTAAGGTAATAGAGGGACTAATAGACACAGACAGAGTGAAAGAGAATCGTGTGAGTAATTACGTGTCGTGGTCTGTCAAAAGTGTATAAGAAAAGTTAAAACATTCAAATTCATTCATCTTAAATTTGAAAAATGAAAGGCAAGTTTTTTTATGCTTCTCTTTTCCATATCAGCGTTCTCCTTCCTCCTCATTCTCTCCCTTTGCTCTCTTTCTATCTATATCTTTTTCTTCATATCTTGCTCTCTCTCTCTCTCTTTCACTCTTGCTTTCTCTCTCGTTTTCTACCCTTCTTTCTCTTTTTTTCTTTCTCTCCTTCTTTGGCTCTTTCTCTCTCTCTCATTTTCTCTCTTTCTTTCTTTCTCTTTCTCCCATGCTTTTGTAATTTCGTAATGAAAGCTAATTCCCTTGCCTTGTGGAATATAACTTGATAATTTCTGGTAAAGAGCATCAGGAACAAAGAATTAAAACAGAGAGAAAACAGACGAGCATTCGAAGGGCACTTAAAGAATCACCGAAATGAAGCTAATTTTAGTCTCTCGAGGATAATCCTTTTAAGGCAACCGCCAAACGGTTCCATCCGACTTCACCACAATCCATCGATTTCTCCTATTCTCGCTCGCTGCAAAGACGGTTTTATTGCGGCTTACATTCTCGCTTTTCCATGGCCTTCAACCTCAACTCTCGCAAGCTAACCCCATTGGCACTCTACAAACCTCTCTTGATAACCTTCGATGATATTCTCCCGCTCATTCATTCTCCCTTGGCACTACTTTTTTACCACTTGCACTTGATTTAGTATCTTCAACCTTTCAAACCTTACTGACAGTTCACATCCTCCTCTCAACGGTACTTCAGTCACTCTTCGGACTCTCGCGAATCAATTTAGCAAGAGGTTAAATAACCTTGAATTTTATTATACCTATGTGTGGAAGTATTCGCCTATCATCTTTGAAATCAAGACACAATTAAACCTTGGGTATGGTCAATGGCATGGGCGTAATTCGGATAAAATTTTATCCTATATGTTTTCGGGCACCATTAATATCGCCCAGTGGGCAATGTCAAGCCACATATGGATTCATCTTGTGAATAACTATACCCAATCTATTTTTCTAATATCGTTATTTATTCTCAAAAATACAATGGCCTTTTAATATTTCCTTTTAATCTCTGATTAAAAATATTGCACAAATCTCAGTATTGTAATAGAAAGCATGAAACTTGACAATAATTGTGCGGATAGAATTACTTTTTACATCATGCACAGTGCAACATTAAATTCCTCTTCAATGAAAACATTTGTCGTATGTGTAACCGTTACTACTTAAAATTCGTGTACAATCGTTTTAAGGTAAATCTTACCCCATAAATGGCACCTAATTGCCATTATTGCATGTATTCAAGAAATATTGTGCTCATCAAGATGAAATATGGCAATGTATTTGCACATTCGCAGGATTTATCTATTAAGCTTTGATCTCGTCTTTCACATTAAGTATGCAAATGACATGATTAACCTTTGAATTCGTCTTCATTTTATATTCCTAAATATAAGCATTCACACACACAAATAATATATATATATATATATATATTAGGATTACATAAGCTTCTTGCTCCGTTGCGACTACATATCGTTACAAAATGGCAAAATAAAAGCTAGTATAACACACACACAAAGGTTTATATATCGGAAAAGAGGAAAAACATAAATAACGGTAACATGAAATTAATATAGGGTATGACCCCCTTTAGCCCCATTAATATTTTTAAGTCGTTTCTTATAAGAATTTTCAAAATCCATGCAAGTTTCTGGGGGAGATTTTTTATTCCACTTTTCAACAAAAAACTTTTCCACTGCAACAATAATGCGAAGGCTTTCTTGTGCACACCCTTCTTCATCTCCTTCCACAGATGTTTGATGTGGTTCGAATCTGGGGTTTAAGAAGACTACTTGGGTACAGTAATGTGGTGTTATGCTATTTATAAGTAGCTTTCTGGTCTGTTTCGGATCGTTGTGATGCTGAAATGTGAAATTCCTTCCAAGTCCCAGTTTCTTTGCCGATTGTTTCATGTTTTCATGAAGTATACGCAAAGAATTTGCAGAATTCATGTTTTCATGAAGTATACGCAAAGAATTTGCAGAATTCATGGTTTCATCTATCAATTTTAATGCGCCAATGCCAACCAGCAGCAGAAAATCATTCCCACAACATAATCGAACCTCCTTCATATTTGACAGTAGAGATGGTGTTATTTTCTATGAGGGCTTCAGTATATCTCCACCAAACTTTCTGTTCTTGGTTTCTACCAAAATGTTCAATTTTTGTCTCACTTGACCGTATTATTTTATCCAATTTAGCTTGGTTATCTCCTAGATTCTCTTTAGGGAACCTCAAACGGGCCTCTTTATGATTTTTCCTCAGGAGAAACTTCATTCTAGGAATACGTATATCAAATGCTTCCCGGTGTAAATAACATCGTACATTTGAAGTGTGTGCATTTACGCCACGTGTTGCAAAATTTGCTTGTAACTAAGTCTTAGAATTTTTTTCACTTCATTATAGACAGAACATCTCTAGAGCTCAGTTTCTTTGGTCGTATTTCACGTGGACTGTTTATTTTGATGCCATTATATATATATACTTCACAACAATGTTACTACGAGGGGCGGTCAATAAGTTTTGCGAATCGGTAGGGCAAAATAGAGGAAGAGGCTGTTTGTGGGAGTGTTAGGAGAAGTTATGACAAGTCAGGACCTGCAGCCGCACGCTCCTGCCTCGTCTATTTAAGAAGCAGTAGCTGATCGCAGATTGTCAGTCACAAATTTTTCAACAATGCAGAAGGTTGAGCACCGCGCAGTGATCAAATTTTGACCGGGGAAGGCAAGAATGCAAAAGAGATCCATGAACGCATGGTTGCAGTGTGTACACCGACCCCGCCCCTTCCTATGCAACCATTGCTCGCATGGAATAGGGAGTTCCGCCATGGTCGTGAGTCCCTTGAAGATGACTCCTGTCCAGGACGTGAGTCAGACGTGACCAACGAGGACAATGTGGCCCGTGTGGAGAGGACCATCCTCGAAAATCGACGGGTGAAGGTCGAAGAAATCGAGCGAGAACTTGGAATATCACATGGAAGTGTTATCAACATCATCCAAAACAATTTGGCCATGACCAAGATCTCTGCCCGTTGGGTCCCTAGAAACCTCACGCCCCATGATCGACTTCAACGTCGTCAAAGTCCACAAAGCCAGAGTTGCACAAGCTGCCTTGCGCGAGTGCGGATTCGAGGAGCTCAACCATTCTCCTACAGTCCAGATCTGGCCCCTAGCGACTACTTTTTATTCCGCCAGCTCAAGGCTGCACTGAGTGAACGCCGGTTTAGGGACGATGAAGATGTCCAGGTCGCTGTCCAGGAGTGTATTGAACAGCAGTCGGGAGATTTCTGGTTGTTGGGAATTCGAAGCCTCAGGGACAAGTGGCGCAAGTACATTGAAGTCAAGGGTAGTTATATTGAAAAATAATAAAACACTTTTCCTCATATCTCGTTTCCTTATAACCGAATTGAAAAACTTATTGACCGCCCCTCGTAAAAAAAGAAATTGGAATGTTTACAATAGAAGAAAATTTTCCATATCAGTGACCAGCCTTGTGCCGTTTAACAATATGGTTTTCTTGCAGATTCATAATGCTCAGCTGTCTTCATCATTGCGTTCTTGTAATCGTCGTGACAACAAATGACATATCTTGCACGTAAATTAACAGCTAGCCTATCATTTTCGAACGTTCTAGTTCACTATTGATTTGACCCAAAGACGTTTTGATAAACTCAAGGGTTTTATTTTATATAAAAATATGCCTATGGAATTATTAAAGCACAAAAACTATCTATGTTGCCTATACTTTTGCAGTAGTTTAATATTGACTGGCATAAGAAACCAGATTTTAATTACTATTTTATCTTGCTATAAATGGTTTAAATATGCCATACAAATAACAGAAGGTCCTGCTAAGGCATCTTATTTCGTCGAGGCAGATTTTGTGTTTCTCTGTCCAGCCTATTTATTTCCTTTACCAGGTATACATTAGTGAGCCTTTATATGTTATGATTTGACGGAAAGAACGTCTAAAGGATAAGTTTCTAAAATGAAATGTAAAGCAAAGTGAGAAAAAGTCACAGATCGTCGAGTCCTTCTCACTTCACCATGGCACTCCTCGGAGTGAGCAGGGCGGATCTGGGAGGGCAGCGAGGATCAGGCACTCTCCTTTAGTCTCAGAAATTTTTCCACTCAGAGCCTCACTAGGCTCTGAGTGGGAGTGTTTTGTGAGGAGGGAGTGAGAGAGAGGGGAAGAAGAAAGGTTCAGGATAGAAGAGCTTGAATTAAAGTAGGAGTGAAAAAATATCAACTAGGGAGCCAGTGGAGCTACAGCTTAACGTAAGATATGAATTACGGTGTGCATCCCTTGATCTATTTTCAATTGATCTCATTTCTGTTCATGTCCCTCGTGACTTCTCTAGGCCGAGTTTGTGTGAGTTGATAAAAGAGATTTCCATAAGGTTTCTATATTGCTTGGAGTTGAGGCTAACTTCTAGCATTTTGATGGTGTTAAGTTATAAATTAATAGGTAGGGGTATCTACTTCAAGGTTTAGTTTTGTGTGTGCTAGTGTTATAATTATGTGATTATTTCTTTGTAATGTTTTTGTTATTAACTTTTAATTTAGCTATGCATAAATTGTTGGGGTTTTTAAAATTTAAAGATCATCTTTGTTTCTTTCGTTCTTTTTTATTTAGGATGTTTATCTCTGTGGAGAAATGGCTACATTAAGCCTCCTGGAGGAGTATAGACACATTCAAGCCCCCCCTCCCTTCATGAGGAGAAGCGTGGGAAAGGTAGCCGGCGAAAATGCTTTCCATGTGTGATCGCCTCGCCGCTGTGGGCAGTTGGAGCTAACATATGTTTGAAGGCGACCACCTAAGGTCCTTAAACGACGCTCTAACGATCGTATGACCTACGAGACTCATAAACCCGTGGTTAGGAAAAAAAACGGTGCGAGTCAGAAGGCACGCTAAGGAGCGGTGTGGTTACGAGCCTATAATTTGCGAGCTGACTTGGGCATCCCAGTGCCACCTCAGGAATTCTCGCTCTTCCCAGATGCTAACCCACCATTCGCTCCCCCCCTTTTGCATCTGTGGCCTGGTCACTTCCCCCTTTAGATGGGGCGGCAATCCGCCTATAAATAAGCCCCGCAAAGAAAGAGAAGAGGATTATCTGAAGTCGATACGCCAGAGTAGGATTAGGTCGTGAAGATCGATCCATCGGCTAGACAAGAAGATTATTAGAAGTCGATTCGCCAGAAGAAAGATTAATTCGTAAAGATCGACCCTTCAGCCCTACAAGACTATTTCCGTGAGAAACGATAGGATCAGATTGAGAAAATCGATCCCCCCCTTTCAGGGCCGTATTAACCTAAATAGTCAAGTTTTATATCGGTGCCATACCGAAGAAGCCTTTTCCGTCTGCAAAGAAGTCCGACTGAAGAAAAGCAAAGCCGCTCACACTCGAGTGATTCTTACATCGCAAGCACCGTAAGAGTGAGAGGAGAAGAACCCAGCCCCAACGAGCTCCCGTTCTTTAATCACGTTGAAGAATCACCCCCCTCCTCGACGAAATTTCAACCTTCGGCCACCACACTTCAAGGCGAGAGATAAGTCCTCCAGCGACATCCGGCAATCCCTAATACCTACCTGTAAGTTAACAATAACATTTATATCTCTATTGCGATAGTAGAAGTTTAGTACGTCCCACGTTTTAAAGGAGCGTAGAAACCATTATTCTTGAACCTAGGTCATATGTGTTTGTAGATGACAGTACATTAATTTAATGTTTTATGCTAAACAAATAGGGTCGTGATAAAAAAAAAATACTAATTGGCAATTAGTTTGTTTATTGAAAGCCTACTTGTTTATGTTTTGTCATTCAAAATTCTTTGAGGCCAAATATAGAAATGCTTTTACTGTTGGTTTGTAATATTTAATTTAAAATACATGTTTATTTTTTGGTAGATTCTGGTGTTTCCTCTTATCCTTATGTGTTTAAAAATAGCTCTTCCTTAAGGACTAAACCACAAAAATAGCACTCTTAGAACAAAGCCTACTTCATCATAGAAGTAACTCACGCCCCTTAAAGTATACCGTTACTAAAAGGGTGTCAAAGCGTAAAGTGATCAAAGCAATGGTCATTCTACGACATATTATAAAAGTGGTGTCAGGTCTAGAGGTTTTATATTAGAAAGAACCCAGCAGTGGCTATTTAAGGAAGAGCTAACACATAAAAGGAACACCAGGAATAATAGAATATTTGACGAATGGGAAATTGGTAAAGTTAGAGGTGGATACCATCTAAAGGTAATTGTTAGGCCAAGTGGTAAGTTTCGGTGGTGGAGTAGGTCAGGCTTGATTAAAAACAAGGTAGATGACTGACATAAGCGCGATGGCATTGTTTGACCTTTATCGGAAGCAAGGTCAAAGCCTCGGACTACAAGGAACCGAGCTGAGTTCGTTTATTCAGGAGAAAGAGAGAAACGAAAGAGAGTTTATTCAGGAGAAAGAGAGAAACGAAAGAGAAGAAAGAAGAGAAAAGATGAAAATGGAAGCAGAAAAGACGAAAATGGAAGCTGATGAAAGAGAGAAGATAAGGGCCCACGAAAGAGCTCTTAGTAAAGACCAGTTAGAGGTGCAGTCAGTGTCATCTAAAACAGGAGTATCACCAGCGGCCAGCATGAAACTCCCGGAGTACAAGGACGAAGAAGATTTATGCTCATATCTCTCCCATTTTGAGAAAATATTTGAAGTCAATAATTGGGATCTAGAAGAAGATGGGGTCGCCAGACTGTTACCGCTACTCAATCGTAGGATGAGAGAGATATTCGTATCTTTACCCTCAGAAGCGACTGTGGACTATTCCACTCTCAAAGCCGAACTTCTCTCAGCTACAAACCTTAACCCGGAAGAATATAGGATGAAGTTCAGGCAGTCTCGTATAAGACCTGGACAAACGTACAAACATTTTGGCTTTGAGCTTCGTCGAAGCCTACAGTTTTGGATGGAGTCAGAAGGGGTAGAGAATGAAGTCGCTACGGTCGTCGACTTCATGCTTAGAGATCAGTTACTAAGTACCCTACCCCAGGAAATCCGTGCATTCGTTAAGGACCGAAAAGCTTCTACCTTCAACGAGTGTCTGGACGAGGCTGACCTCCACGCGGTAAATCATCGGTTATATCCTAGGGAGTACAAGAAAGAGAAGGCTCCCTCCCCAAAGAAAAATGGGCCGCCACCCAGGCATTTACAGAAGAAGCCCTTTAAGTTCGCAGCAGCAAAAGGAACTTATAAACCAAATTTTGGAGGAGAAAAAAATCAAAAAGAAGTTAGGATTCCACAAGGATCATACCCTAATACCGGCACGTATCCCAGGAAGCCCGTCACTTGTTATACCTGCGGGATAATAGGTCACCTGAGTTTCCAGTGCCCACAGAACTCCCGACTGAGGGAGACCTCGAGACAACAGGTGCAAAACCTGACTGCCGCGATCCCAGCAGGACAAGCTGATTCGTCCTACGTCCCCGCGCCAACATCCGAAGGGCCCCAGCAACAGGTAAACTTTCTATTCAACAAAAGTTCGCCAGGCGGCCTACAATTTGAAGAGGGCACTGTTAATGGGTGCCGAGTATCCACTTTAGTCAGAGACACCGGGTGCACGTGCATAGTGGTATCCGACAAGTTGCTGCCCCCAGTAAACCCTGCCCATAAGAAATTCGCAATCGTCCACGACTTTTTAGGACGCGACAATCGATTCCCCGTCGTGAGATGTCATATACAATGCAGATATTTCACCGGTTGGACGGACGTGGTAGTAGCCCCGATTAAGTTCTGCGCAGTACTAATCGGACAAAACCCCCTAATTCCCCAGCAAGAAGTGGCCCAACAAGTAGTCACCCGGGCACAAGAAGCCCAGAGGAAAGAGCAACCTGCTAAGTTGACCCCGAGGATTACCCTCGAAGACAATGGGTTCAAATTGACTTCCTTCGCCAGTGCTCAGAAGGAATGCCCCACTCTTAAACCTCTATGGGAGAAAGCTATTAAAGGTGAAATTCTCCAAGTGAAAGGAAAGAAGCCGATCCAGTATATCGTAGAAGACTCACTTCTCTACCGTACTATCAGCGAGGAGGATAAGGAGAACAAGAAAGCACTGTGTGTACCTCAAGAATACACGCAAAGAATTTTGAATACCGCGCATGATGGAATATTAGCCGGACACTTTGGGCACAACAAAACGGCGCAGCAGATATTCCGACACTTTTATTGGCCCCAGGCCGCAAGGGAAATTGTGGCCTATTGCCGATCATGCGACGTGTGTCAGAAGGATCCCTCCAGAGGACGGGTACCTCCCGCTCCCTTACAAAAGGTGCCCGTTATAACCGAACCATTCTTTCGAGTGGCAATTGATTTGGTGGGACCAATTCACCCCCCTTCAAGTGGAGGACACTCCTACATCCTCACTCTAGTGGATTGTGCCACCCGGTTCCCAGATGCCGTGGCCCTACGGAAGATTGACACTATTTCCTGCGCGGAAGCATTAATTTCAATTTTTGCACGAGTAGGCCTGCCTAAAGAAATTCTATCTGATAGAGGGCGCCAATTCACCTCAGAATTGATGGAATATTTTAACAAACTTCTGTTAGTCAAGCCAATTTTTACGAGTCCATTTCATCCAGCCGCTAACGGAATCTGCGAGAAATTAAACGGGACTCTCAAAAATATATTGAAGAAGTTGTGTCAAAACAACCCTACACAGTGGCACAGATTCCTGCCTGCTGCCCTTTTCGCCTGCCGAGAAATACCTCATCGGACGTTGGGATTCTCGCCCTTTGAACTATTATACGGGAGAAATGTGCGAGGTCCTATGAGTATTCTTAAGGAATTATTTTCCAACGCGAAGCTCGAGCAAGAAATCAAATCGTCTTACGCCTACGTGATGGATATGCGCGAGCGCCTAGAATACTGCTCTGGCTTAGCTCGAGAGAACGCCGAGAAAAATTTAACCAAATACCGGGACTATTTCGATATGAAAGCAAAGGCTCGAAAATTAAAGGCAGGAGATGAAGTCTTATTATTACTCCCGACCGAAAATAATAAGTTATGGGCCCAGTGGAAGGGACCGTTTGAAGTAATCGAGGCACGGGGTCCAGTCGATTACTTAATAGATACCCCAACAGGGCGAAGAACCTATCACATAAACATGCTAAAAAAATATCACCGCCGCGCGTGCATAAAGAATATTACCCTTCTAGACGAAGAAGAACCGATGGATGCCGTTTACCCGGGTACGCCCCTGCAAGTCATACACACCGTGTGTGTGGAACAAGACGAGGAATACGAACTTCCCTCGCTCTCACCTACCCCGGAAGACCCTCGGGTGGATTTAAAGATAAATCCCCACTTAGAAATTCAACAAAAAGCGGAAATGTTGAACTTGCTCATGGAATTCCCAGAAGTCATTTCTGAAAACCCTGGATGTGCCAAGGATTTTATCCATGAAATAAAACTAAAAACTAATTCAGTGGTTCGGAGCAAACCATATCCCTTACCAATCCACCTACGAGAAGCCTTCAATAAGGAAGTCCGGAATTTACTAAAATTGGGAATTTTAGAGCCATCGGAGTCCGATTATTGCTCCCCCATAGTAATGGTTAAGAAACCTGATCAATCATTTCGGATGTGCGTGGACTTCCGAAAATTGAATTCAGTGACCGTTTTCGACGCCGAGCCCATCCCACTAATAGATCAAAATCTCCATTTATTTGAAGACGCTAAATTCATCACCGAATTGGATTTATGTAAAGCGTACTATCAAATACCTCTCGCTAAGGAGTCCAAAAAACTGACGGCTTTTGCGACCGAGAGAGGTCTGTTACAGTTTACCAGGCTACCCTTCGGACTACTTACAGCCGGTAGCAATTATAATAGGATGATGAGGCGAATTATCGCTGGACTAAGCGACGTGTCGTTTTACTTCGACAACGTGTACGTAGCTACCCGTACATGGGAGTCACACTTACACGCCCTACGCTCATTGCTGGAGAAATTGAAGGAGCAAGGTCTAACCGCCGGGCCGACCAAGTGTTATTTTGCCTACGAATCCATTGACTACCTGGGATTCAAAATAGGACAAAAACACTTGACTACCCAGCAAGAAAAAGTGGACGCCATAGTCAAGATGCCCCGGCCGAAAACAAAGAAACAACTCCGATCGTTTATGGGAGCGGCCTCGTTCTATAGGCGTTTTGTACCACACTTCGCTTCCATTGCGGCCCCACTGAATGATTTGTTAAAAAAGACAGCGTCAGACCCTGTCACGTGGAACCCCCATGCAATAACTCAGTTGGAGATTCTAAAAGGAAAACTCGTAACTGCGCCCATTCTTCGCTTACCAAATCCCAACAAGATCTTCGGTCTTCGCACGGACGCTAGTCGGGACGGGCTAGGCGGAGTATTGCTTCAATACGAAGATGACGAAACAGCCTATCCCATAGCTTATGTCAGTAGGAAACTGTTGAGTAGAGAAAAAGCCTACGCTACTATCGAAATCGAAGCTTTGGCCATAATATGGTCCATAGGTAAATTCAAATATTATCTAATAGGGCGCGAGTTCAAGTTGGAATGCGACCATAAACCGTTGTCATACTTAGGTAAAAATAAGTGTAAGAATGGAAGACTCCTGAGATGGAGTTTACTCTTGATGGAGTACCAGTACTCCATTCACTACATAAAAGGGTCCAACAATTGTATGGCCGACTCGTTAAGTCGGAACCCTGTCGACGATTAAGGAGCAGCCCAACTATTGTATTATAGCAAAGTTAAGTGTAAATCAGTAGAATTGTAAGTAAGTAGGGGCGAGTAACCCAAGTGGTAGGTAAGAAAATCCTAAGATGGCACAGTAATATAGGAATTAATGTAAGGTCAGGTGAAATGTTATCGAGGCATTCCCGAGTGAACTAGAATTTATTGTATAATATAATGTTCCGTAAGTTACCCATGTATATTATTGTAAGCGTCGGACTGGAACCCCCATCCCTACCGTTATTTTCTTAAGAATGGAGGTAGATGTGGAGAAATGGCTACATTAAGCCTCCTGGAGGAGTATAGACACATTCAAGCCCCCCCTCCCTTCATGAGGAGAAGCGTGGGAAAGGTAGCCGGCGAAAATGCTTTCCATGTGTGATCGCCTCGCCGCTGTGGGCAGTTGGAGCTAACATATGTTTGAAGGCGACCACCTAAGGTCCTTAAACGACGCTCTAACGATCGTATGACCTACGAGACCCATAAACCCGTGGTTAGGAAAAAAAACGGTGCGAGTCAGAAGGCACGCTAAGGAGCGGTGTGGTTACGAGCCTATAATTTGCGAGCTGACTTGGGCATCCCAGTGCCACCTCAGGAATTCTCGCTCTTCCCAGATGCTAACCCACCATTCGCTCCCCCCCTTTTGCATCTGTGGCCTGGTCACTTCCCCCTTTAGATGGGGCGGCAATCCGCCTATAAATAAGCCCCGCAAAGAAAGAGAAGAGGATTATCTGAAGTCGATACGCCAGAGTAGGATTAGGTCGTGAAGATCGATCCATCGGCTAGACAAGAAGATTATTAGAAGTCGATTCGCCAGAAGAAAGATTAATTCGTAAAGATCGACCCTTCAGCCCTACAAGACTATTTCCGTGAGAAACGATAGGATCAGATTGAGAAAATCGATCCCCCCCTTTCAGGGCCGTATTAACCTAAATAGTCAAGTTTTATATCGGTGCCATACCGAAGAAGCCTTTTCCGTCTGCAAAGAAGTCCGACTGAAGAAAAGCAAAGCCGCTCACACTCGAGTGATTCTTACATCGCAAGCACCGTAAGAGTGAGAGGAGAAGAACCCAGCCCCAACGAGCTCCCGTTCTTTAATCACGTTGAAGAATCACCCCCCTCCTCGACGAAATTTCAACCTTCGGCCACCACACTTCAAGGCGAGAGATAAGTCCTCCAGCGACATCCGGCAATCCCTAATACCTACCTGTAAGTTAACAATAACATTTATATCTCTATTGCGATAGTAGAAGTTTAGTACGTCCCACGTTTTAAAGGAGCGTAGAAACCATTATTCTTGAACCTAGGTCATATGTGTTTGTAGATGACAGTACATTAATTTAATGTTTTATGCTAAACAAATAGGGTCGTGATAAAAAAAAATACTAATTGGCAATTAGTTTGTTTATTGAAAGCCTACTTGTTTATGTTTTGTCATTCAAAATTCTTTGAGGCCAAATATAGAAATGCTTTTACTGTTGGTTTGTAATATTTAATTTAAAATACATGTTTATTTTTTGGTAGATTCTGGTGTTTCCTCTTATCCTTATGTGTTTAAAAATAGCTCTTCCTTAAGGACTAAACCACAAAAATAGCACTCTTAGAACAAAGCCTACTTCATCATAGAAGTAACTCACGCCCCTTAAAGTATACCGTTACTAAAAGGGTGTCAAAGCGTAAAGTGATCAAAGCAATGGTCATTCTACGACAATCTCTTTCTCAGTCTAATGGTTATCATTTAATGGTTATCTTGGTTCTCGATTCGGGTCATATTTAGGTTCAAGTTTGGGTTCAATTCGTTAGCGATATTTTTTTATACTTTGTTTATCTCCTGAACAATCTGACGCATCATGTTGAACCGGAGACAATCTCATTTTTCTCAGATAAACAGAACTTCTACCATGACGAGTTGCATGATATTCAGAACAACAGGTGGCTTGCTTATTATCCATGCGACGTTTCACATGTCATCAAGTCTACGTTTCCCTCAAAATATGATTGTATGTGGGTGTTTCTCCAGTGAGAGTGACTCAATACCGCCCCACCTGTTTAATTTAGATGGTTATGTGGAGTTGGTAGAGATTATGGTGAAAGCTTGTTGGAGATGGTTGCTGCTCGAAAGCCATACTTTCAAAGAGACTGAGAAGCGGTTGTCGCAGAATTTCTACGCCTTCACCAGCTGCACTTTCTGGCCCCCTAGATCCCCGGATTGTAATCCCATGGATTACTATGTGTGTGGCCTGGTTGGCAAAGACACCAACCGCTCTCCCTCCAACACCAAGGTCGGGTTGGTGGCCAACATCAAGGTGTTCGATGGTTTCCTTGACACAGAGTAAAGAACGAATTTTCAAGGTTCTGGGGCCGTCTTGAGCCCTTGATGGAAGTTCAGGGTGGCTGCCTTTAGTAAACTGTTATTGATATTTTTAAATTATTTTAAAATAAATATATTTTTGGCTGAGATATTGCTGGGGTTTTTATCTCGTTTGTGCAAAGTGTCAAATTTACCATATATATATATATATATATATATATATATATATATATATATATATATATATATATATATATATATATATATATATTCGTATAGTTGGGCAGTAGATATTCTTCGTAACATATTTTATTGAAGGCGACTGAAAATTTATTATTAATTGTCTTCTTTTTGAGTGTCTCAATTTGTCTTATATTCCGTTCTTGGTCTTGGCTTAACCCGTCGATTAGTTCCCCAGAATTTATTAGAAAGTCGTGACACACGAGGCAAGAAAACTAGTTCACTAAGCAACGCGAAATTTTTTATTGGCCTGACGCCCTAAGTAGGCAGTCACCAGATGGGCTCCTTAATATATATATATATATATATATATATATATATATATATATATATATATATATATATATATATATATATATAATATATATATATATATATATATATATATATATATAGTAGGAATATGAAGACCCAGGTGATTATACTAATCATTTATTGGCCGGAACCTCTGAATATATTGGCCTGACGCGTTTCGATATATACAAATATCATTTTCAAAGGCTGAACAGTTGTGACTAGGGAATAAGATACAGAGCTTTATATATGTAATTAGTTGAGTTAATATTTATACGAACATATTTATAGGAAATAGAATATCTTTAACACGTGAAGGTACATGCAAATGGTTGAGACTCTATAATGGTCACAGGATTAAGATGTGGAGGGATTATTATTAGAGACAGGTGGACGCGAGGAAGGAAAGATGAATTGTGCATTTGTTTGAATATTTAATTTCGGCTATTTTTCCTCTATGTATATGGCCTCTAATATAAGCAACTGTCGTCGGTTTGGAGCGTGTGCTAAAATTTCGGTGTTCTCTTCAAGTGACTTTCGGTCCAGTTGTTTTCCTTGTTTTTCCAACGTACGAGTATGTATCCTGAGGGCATCGTTGCTCAAGTGGTAGGTCATTCTTCGTGTTAGCTTTGTTCCAGTCATTCCGATATACAAGTATTAATGAGGTTGGCGTTCACAGTCTCCCATTTTACAACTATATTCATATATCAGATGACTTCTTTGCTTAGGTGTTAGGTGAGGTTCTGGATTGTTTCTCATTATGAGATTGGAGGTACGTTTGTTATTTTAATAAATTATAAGCGATATATTATTCTCATTTTGTGTTGCTTCAACTCCTCTGTTTATGATCTCCTTTATAACTCTTTCATCGGTTTTGTAGGCTGTGTTCATGATGTTCTTAGGGTAGAGTTTAATGATGTTCTTTTCTGCTTATTGATTGGTACTGTCTTTAGGTGACATATACCATCTTTCCATTTTGCGAATAGCGGCGTGTATGTCTCCGTCTGTGAAACCATTGTTTACGAGTACTTGTCTAGCACGCTCGAGTTCTTCGTGTTTATCTTTCCATGTTGAGCAATGGATGAACGCAAGTTTGATGTAGTAATTTATTACCCTCTTTTTAGTAACGGTCGGGACATTCGCTTTTTGCATTCAGGCACAGACTTGGAATTAAATTTTTGACGTAAGCGCTGTTAGTTATTTTAACGTTATGTTTAGTGGTAACAGTATCTAGAAATTGGGGTTAACATAACATAACATAATTTCACGGATGACAAAAGCCACAAGGGCCTATCAAAGGTCATCCGCATCCGTCAAAACCCACCCACAAAAAGGACCATCACCAGGGGAAGACAAAATCAAAGTCCCCCACAATATAATATAACAGATGACAAAAGCCACAAGGGCCCATCATAGGTCATTCCAGTCAAACGGCCTCTTTTTTTAAGGCAGCCAAACTCCCAAGAAAACTACTATTCCAGAGGATTGCGTCCAGAAACAAGGGTATCACCAATCGAGGCTTGTCAAGAACTAAATCATGCAGCTATAGATATTTACAAACAATATTAATATATACAAAACTTAGGAACCTTCACGACCGAGCTGGTTGCAATACACCGTTTGGTAGTGTAAATAACGTTTTGTGGTCTGTTTATAGACTTAATAGTGATCCATAGAGGCTATCAAAGCGCCCTAGGTGCTCTCGGGCATTGGAATCTCCAAATCTCGGGGTTTCTGGTATTCCTGCTGCTTCGGTTGACGTGAATTTGACTAGTGCCGAGATTATCTTTTGCTGTGTTTCTGTACATGTAGTAATAGCGAGGAATGAGAGCGCCAATGAGTGGGCAAAAGAATCGAGAGAACTGACCAACCATACCAGCATTTCACTCTTCCTCACACTGACTAAATGGCATGAATCAAGTCAGCCTTAAGAAGATGGGAGATTGGCGATGGGAACCTAAATGTGTGAAAATCCCCATAGACCTACGACCTAATCCTCCTCAGCTTTAGGTCGTTTTCTGTCGTCTTAGAATTGGATACCATCACATAACGCAATGATAATTTAAAGGAGCGCTTCCCTGTACCACACCTCGACGATTCCGTGCTGCCTCAGGGAGTTCGGCATATTTTTGTGGAATGTGTCATTCTGTCCCGGTACCGTTGAAGGGCGGAGTCGCTATAGCTTGTCTTTTGTGCTAGGAACGGATTCTTGTACAGTGACTTGTGGACTATTTGATTATATGAAGAAGGTTGTCCTCTATTTGTTTATGTTGGGTGCATGCTCCCGGTCACGCGTCTCTCCAGCGCCTGACAATTCATTTGTCTTGTTTTGGGGGGTTTCTTTTGTTTTTGTTTCTTAGGGGGCTATTGTGCTTGTTCGTTTGTTTATTTTTTTAATCTAACCTAAGATTAGACTACCTTTTTTAAAATTTCGGTTGCCTTTGGAGGCAGTCACCAGATAAGATGCCTAAAAAAATGCATCAACGCAGTCTAGCCCCTACCGCACATGATGAAGCTCCCCTGAACACGAGGTCCTGAGGTCCTGCCTATGGCAGCGAAAATATGCCCCAAAACTGGAACTGGTGATGGAACTAGGTTCCATGAACTACAATAAAATCTTAAGAGCAGGTCACTTCAAACTTATCCCTGGTGTTGGGGTCCTGCTTTTGCGGGCCAGGTTGCGGTGTCGTAGAGATTGGGAAGGAGGCGAATCTCTCTATTATTTGAGTTTTTAGATACTTGTTTCTCCGCTTAACTGCTCTAGTTATAAATGTTATTATTGTTTTTTCAGGTTTGATTTGGTTATCATTATAATAGATTTTAACATTTCGATTGACATTTTAAAATATTATAAAGCTGAATTTATCCTCCTTTTTTCGTGGGGCTAAAGTGACTCCCTAGAAAGATAAAGAATAGTCGTTCCTTTAATCCACCAGAAAATAAAACTTTATTAGAAGAGTTTTAATGCATCTTGTTTGAATACAGAGGCACTTGTTTGTTCAGCCTTGTATGTTGTCCGAAATTGTTTGTTTACCTTTTCATATGTTTGCAAAATTTCATTCGAGGCAACTTTTAATATCCGAATTCGCTGAGGTTTGCTCTTACTTTCTTCCCCTGTGGCAATTTGGTTCCGCAATCTACTTTTATTTCTGTCGCCTATAGCTTAAGTTCTACTTTCTTTGTCTCTTTCTGTTTATTTCGGTGGGGTTTTTTTAGGAAGACCAATTGAGAAAAGTTCAGGAATGCCGTCGTATGAATCAAGAAGGGATATTTTAGAGAAAGTGTGCAGTTTCCTGGCGACATGTGGCAAAGTGATGCTATCGAGATGAAACTTTCCCCTTCAGGAGCTCGAATTATCACTTTGGATAAAAAGAAATTAGTAGGTTGCACCATCCCTTCCTGGCTGCGTAGACGAGTTCCTTTAACCGAATAATAAAATCCATATAAAGATCAGAAAGATAATCGCTGATAAGCCCGCAGGTAAATATTGTGTTTTGATAACAACCAGCGATCATAAACCCTTCGTGCTTTCCCTTGAGGAGTAAAGCTACGAGGATACTAGTATGGTACGCGTAGAAAGTGGAAATAAATAACCTCATAGGCGATACTAGTACTAACATAACATAACATAACATAATTTCACGGATGACAAAAGCCACAAGGGCCTATCAAAGGTCATCCGCATCCGTCAAAACCCACCCACAAAAAGGACCATCGCCAGGGGAAGACAAAATCAAAGTCCCCCACAATATAATATAACAGATGACAAAAGCCACAAGGGCCCATCATAGGTCATTCCAGTCAAACGGCCTCTTTTTTTAAGGCAGCCAAACTCCCAAGAAAACTACTATTCCAGAGGATTGCGTCCAGAAACAAGGGTATCACCAATCGAGGCTTGTCAAGAACTAAATCATGCAGCTATAGATATTTACAAACAATATTAATATATACAAAACTTAGGAACCTTCACGACCGAGCTGGTTGCAATACACCGTTTGGTAGTGTAAATAACGTTTTGTGGTCTGTTTATAGACTTAATAGTGATCCATAGAGGCTATCAAAGCGCCCTAGGTGCTCTCGGGCATTGGAATCTCCAAATCTCGGGGTTTCTGGTATTCCTGCTGCTTCGGTTGACGTGAATTTGACTAGTGCCGAGATTATCTTTTGCTGTGTTTCTGTACATGTAGTAATAGCGAGGAATGAGAGCGCCAATGAGTGGGCAAAAGAATCGAGAGAACTGACCAACCATACCAGCATTTCACTTTTCCTCACACTGACTAAATGGCATGAATCAAGTCAGCCTTAAGAAGATGGGAGATTGGCGATGGGAACCTAAATGTGTGAAAATCCCCATAGACCTACGACCTAATCCTCCTCAGCTTTAGGTCGTTTTCTGTCGTCTTAGAATTGGATACCATCACATAACGCAATGATAATTTAAAGGAGCGCTTCCCTGTACCACACCTCGACGATTCCGTGCTGCCTCAGGGAGTTCGGCATATTTTTGTGGAATGTGTCATTCTGTCCCGGTACCGTTGAAGGGCGGAGTCGCTATAGCTTGTCTTTTGTGCTAGGAACGGATTCTTGTACAGTGACTTGTGGACTATTTGATTATATGAAGAAGGTTGTCCTCTATTTGTTTATGTTGGGTGCATGCTCCCGGTCACGCGTCTCTCCAGCGCCTGACAATTCATTTGTCTTGTTTTGGGGGGTTTCTTTTGTTTTTGTTTCTTAGGGGGCTATTGTGCTTGTTCGTTTGTTTATTTTTTTAATCTAACCTAAGATTAGACTACCTTTTTTAAAATTTCGGTTGCCTTTGGAGGCAGTCACCAGATAAGATGCCTAAAAAAATGCATCAACGCAGTCTAGCCCCTACCGCACATGATGAAGCTCCCCTGAACACGAGGTCCTGAGGTCCTGCCTATGGCAGCGAAAATATGCCCCAAAACTGGAACTGGTGATGGAACTAGGTTCCATGAACTACAATAAAATCTTAAGAGCAGGTCACTTCAAACTTATCCCTGGTGTTGGGGTCCTGCTTTTGCGGGCCAGGTTGCGGTGTCGTAGAGATTGGGAAGGAGGCGAATCTCTCTATTATTTGAGTTTTTAGATACTTGTTTCTCCGCTTAACTGCTCTAGTTATAAATGTTATTATTGTTTTTTCAGGTTTGATTTGGTTATCATTATAATAGATTTTAACATTTCGATTGACATTTTAAAATATTATAAAGCTGAATTTATCCTCCTTTTTTCGTGGGGCTAAAGTGACTCCCTAGAAAGATAAAGAATAGTCGTTCCTTTAATCCACCAGAAAATAAAACTTTATTAGAAGAGTTTTAATGCATCTTGTTTGAATACAGAGGCACTTGTTTGTTCAGCCTTGTATGTTGTCCGAAATTGTTTGTTTACCTTTTCATATGTTTGCAAAATTTCATTCGAGGCAACTTTTAATATCCGAATTCGCTGAGGTTTGCTCTTACTTTCTTCCCCTGTGGCAATTTGGTTCCGCAATCTACTTTTATTTCTGTCGCCTATAGCTTAAGTTCTACTTTCTTTGTCTCTTTCTGTTTATTTCGGTGGGTTTTTTTTAGGAAGACCAATTGAGAAAAGTTCAGGAATGCCGTCGTATGAATCAAGAAGGGATATTTTAGAGAAAGTGTGCAGTTTCCTGGCGACATGTGGCAAAGTGATGCTATCGAGATGAAACTTTCCCCTTCAGGAGCTCGAATTATCACTTTGGATAAAAAGAAATTAGTAGGTTGCACCATCCCTTCCTGGCTGCGTAGACGAGTTCCTTTAACCGAATAATAAAATCCATATAAAGATCAGAAAGATAATCGCTGATAAGCCCGCAGGTAAATATTGTGTTTTGATAACAACCAGCGATCATAAACCCTTCGTGCTTTCCCTTGAGGAGTAAAGCTACGAGGATACTAGTATGGTACGCGTAGAAAGTGGAAATAAATAACCTCATAGGCGATACTAGTACTAACATAACATAACATAACATAATTTCACGGATGACAAAAGCCACAAGGGCCTATCAAAGGTCATCCGCATCCGTCAAAACCCACCCACAAAAAGGACCATCGCCAGGGGAAGACAAAATCAAAGTCCCCCACAATATAATATAACAGATGACAAAAGCCACAAGGGCCCATCATAGGTCATCCGAGTCAAACGGCCTGTTTTTTAAGGCAGCCAAACTCCCAAGAAAACTACTATTCCAGAGGATTGCGTTCAGAAACAAGGGTATCACCAATCAAGGCTTGTCAAGAACTAAATCATGCAGCTATAGATATATACAAACAATATTAATATATACAAAAACTTAGGAACCATCACAACCTTCCCTCCCCATAAACTCATCCAACCTACTCTTAAATACATTTAAATTGGGACTACCTACTACCCTCCGCGGCAATTTGTTCCAGAAGTCTACCACTCTATTGGTGAAAAAATATTTTCTTAAATCCAACCTACACCTTTGCTTTTTAATTTTCAAGTGGTGACCTCTAGTCCGATTTCCATCATCTAACTCAAAAAACTTGCTAACATCCAATTTATCTAGCCCAGAAATTTTTTTTAAAGAGCTCAATCATATCCCCTCTCACATACCTCCTTTCGAACGAGAACATATTTAATACCCTCAGTCTATCTGTATATTCAAGGTGCCTCAGGGAAGGAATAATCTTTGTTGCCCTCCGTTGAACTGACTCGAGAAGGTTAATATCGTGTCTAAAATGTGGGGACCATGCCTGTATACAGTACTCTAGATGTGGCCTAACATTATAGTTATAAAGTTTAAGAATAACCTCCTTACTTTTGTAACTGACATTTCTCTTCATGAAAGCCAGCACTCTATTTGCCCTATCTCTTGCTTCAATACACTGCTTAGAAAACCTTAATGACTTATCTATTGCTACTCCTAGATCTTTCTCATCCTTTACTAAGCTCAGCTAATGCCCATCCATTTCATAGTTAAATTCTCTATTATCTTTTCCGATGGCTGGGTTCCCGAACAGAGGAGAGGTAGGGTAGGTTGTACAATAAAGGCGGGAAATGAACGATAGGCGTGTTTTGATTGGCACTATGCCTGAGGATGCGCGTTGAGCTCCTTCTCCCACGTGGGTAAGTTCAGCGTAGCCTCCAATGGTCGACCAGGTTATGACTCCTCTGACGCTTTTGTGGTCGTGCTCGCGGGGATCTAATCTATACCTTGGCATTAGAAATCTTAACGTCGTTACACTAGACTAGCGAGAGTTCCGATAAAATTATAAAAACATAATAATTGCTGGTTATTGTTGGGTTTATGCCCACCCGCGAAGTTTGTGGGCGCTTTGTTATAAATATCTCTAATTTTTAAAAAAATACGTAAATATTTACTTAGCTATCTAGGTAAGCATTTTAACTACTTAATTTGGCCAAATTTCTAATAATGAAGTTACGGCAAAAAATAGATTGGCTGCCATTTTCGCCATCTTGTCAGTTATATATTGTTTTAATCCATCGAAAGAATTGGTTCTGTAGAGGTTTATGTTGTTTAGTTTTTTTGTTTTGTTTTTTTGTAAAATACTTAAAATATTTCTTTTCTAATTAAGATGCTATAATTGTGTACCTACATGATTCGGCAGTAATTTCCCTCGTTCAAGGCCTAGTCTAGCCTAACCTAAAAACACCTAGCTCTATATTGTTAAAAGGAATCGCATCATAGTATATATATATATATATATATATATATATATATATATATATATATATCATTTTGAAGGGAAACTTTTTCTGAATTAAAATATAATAAGTAATTTTAATAATAACTAAGTGTAAAGAAAATATCCGTGATTTAAATAGAATTCGGGGGTGAGGTATCAAAACTAGAGGCCTAACGACAATTAGCAAATCGCGATTTGGTTAGGCTTTCGAATTAGGAATATTACGATTTATTCTTTCGAGTGGTATAGGGGTTGCCCCCCACCCCCACACACAATTAAGTGGTGGGGATATGGTTCACCCCCATTTAAAAATTACCTTAAAAATGATATATATAACAATGTGATGCAATTGCAATAGCCTAACCACTCCCACAAAACTTCTTTTTTTTAATTTACCCGAGATAAAACATTTTCTACATTAAAAAACAATTATTTTTAAACATATATATATATATATATATATATATATATATATATATATATATATATATATATATATATATATATAAATTATTAGAAAGAGGATGGGAGTAAGCTTAATTTATAGATTGACTAATATCCACAAAATTTGATTTTTGTATAAAACCTTTGAACAAAAGTTTTGGAGAGGTACCATGGTCGCTTTTTGGCTGCGAATGGTTTTTTGTTTAAGTTTTTTCGCCCATTTCTGTGTAAAACAATAAGTTCAGTTAATCCATAGGTGCATTTTTACGCTTTCTGGCGGAATTTGCTTATGTTACTTTATTAAACACCTAATGTTCTCTACTTATTTCACATTACTGTAGTGCTAGTCAAGTGACATCAATGACTGTGAATCTCCATTATTTTCTCCGCTGACTTAGTCTGGCCAGATTAACAACCCTTCGTCTATCTTTGAGTGTGGACGCAAAGGGTCCATGAACTTGACTCGCTGTCTTCTTCTTGGTCTTGCTCCCTCTAGCTTGACCAACGGGCCATTTCTCTCCAGACCATCCGTTTATGGCAACAAATCCTGACTGATTCCTCCATACAGTTTTCATCAGAAGTCTGTCCCTTCCACTTGTTCTCAGTAACTCTTCGTTTGAACTCTAATAGTCAGTGCCGGTTTAACCTAGTAGCACATGTAGCACGTGCTACGGGCCCCGCGCTTTAGGAGGCCCCGCGCTTTACAGGAAACCGCGCTTTAGAGGGCCGCGCGGAAATATTAAAACTTAGTAAAAATTAAGTTTTTGCCCTCTGGCACAGAAGGAAGAGACAAAATAATTATTAATTTTCCTGATTTTTTATATTATTATTATATATGATATTACTATATATAATAAAAAAAAGAAAAATTCACTTGAACATTCTGCATAGTATAATAAGTCTGGCATTATGTTATAGTAGTACAAGGTGTTGTTCTTTAAAAAGGAATAAAAGTGTACAAATTGTAACCCTCCATTTTAGTTGAGTCCTCCCAACCATACCAGCAGCTCTTTTAAATTCCTCAGATTTTTTTTTCCTCTCTGCAAAGGAAAATATGGTTGGGGGTGAGATACAATATATATATATATATATATATATATATATATATATATATATATATATATATATATATATATATATATATATAAATATATATATATATATATATATATATATATATATATATATATATATATATATATATATATATATATATATATATATATATATATATATATATATATATATTTATATATATATATTATATATTATATATATATATATATATATATATATATATATATTTATATTTATATATATATATATATATATATATATATATATATATATATTTATATATATATATATATATATATATATATATATATATATGTATATGTATATATATACATACATATGCATATACGGGTGGGGGCCCCGCTGTTTCTTCTGCTACGGGCCCCGCAGCTCCTTAAACCGGCCCTGCTACCAGTCCAGTGGATTGTCCTTATTATGCGTAAAAAACACATTTCTACTGCTTCCATGGATTTCATAACATTCTTTTTGTGTCCACGTTTCAAAATATGTCTCAAATTCTTGTTTAGAAAATAGTCTTTAATATATTTTTTAATTTTCATAAATGTTGTTTTTGGTATGGAATGGCAAAGAATATTATGGTTAATAATCTTCGTTCTTTGTCAAAAGACTTCGGCATACAACTTTTATAACAACTATTTCGAGATCCTTTTGGTAGTTATGGTATTAAACCTACCTCATCTCGCGCGATTAGTGGTGTCCACCGACTACACTGATGCACGAGAAGACTTAACTCTCCCCAACTAGAAAATTCTTTGTGCCATTTTTCACTCTTCCTTTTTTACCCGAGAGCAAATGACTACTTTTCAAGTGTGCACTTGGGTTGTTGAAGGAGACCTGCCCCCTTAAAGAGGATTTTTCATGCTAGGGTTACCTTTGTTTCTTTTGATTTTCCTCTTTTGTTTTTAATTTGTCCCTGTCTCGCCCAAGTTTTTGAGGAAACATTTTATGCACTTTAATAGATAGAGACTAAAAGATTATATCGAGTGTTGTTGCGGCAATGATCTCTTCGATTGCGCAGAAATGAAGTCAAATAATTGAATAAAGAAAATAATGTTTATTGGTTTTTAATATTTTAGTGTTTGTACTGTTGAACTTACGATACATTCGCTCCAATTATGACAAAAGTGGATTTGGTTTGGCTCTACGTGTCTTTATCGTGCATGCCCTCCGTTGATGCAATGTCCACTTTTCTGCACATCACGCCTTTACTCTCCACCTAAAGCGTTTTAAAAATTTCGATATACATTATCTTGTGCATCCTGATAAATACTCACAAGGTCAAGTTCATTGGCTTAAATTGAAATCCTGATATACATTTCAAAATTTGTCTAAATGTGAGACTTTCTTCAAAATCGCTTAAAATCAAAGATGCCAATGCTTGACAACAATAGGCAAAGTGTGACTTCAACCCCATCTGCCTTGATTCAACAAGGCATTATTCAGGAAAACCATAAATGAAAGCATGTTAAATTAAGACAAAAACACTCTGAATCAAATATTTGCCCTTTCTATTCGTGAAGGTGGTATAAAACCCCACACTCTATCATATCACATCAACTCACTTCAGCAATTCCTAAGCCTACCTTTTCTCCTACCTTCGACACACTTAGGGGTCTTAGGCGGGGCTCGAATGTTTTTCTTCATTACCTATATTAACTTTTTATTTGATCCTTCGAGTATGTGGTTACCTTTTTAGGAAATTTGCGTCGATCGCTACCTCAAGTTCTCATCGAATCAGCACAAATTCTTTACTTTCACGTGACTGTGAGAATACAATTATTATTATTATTATTATTGCATCGATATAGCTAATAAAAGAACTCTTCTACCAAAGATAAAAATGTTCAAGCACTCCAAATGCTAACAAAGGACTCATCTGTTTTTAAAAGGATTAAGGTCTTTGGAAAAGATCACAACGACGCCGCGCCCAAAATCCTGTCTCTCGACTTTTAAGGAGAAAAATGGTGAATAAAGATAGAGATACAGGATTAAAGTATAAAAAATCCATTAGATGCTCAAAATAGATCGAACGATGCAAGTACTAATAAGAGAGACAAGTCTGAAACCTTTGAGACAGTGAATACAAGTAGAGGAACTTAAATTTTTTTTTTTTTTTGGGGGGGGGGCATAAAATGAACAAAGCAAAGCCCTTTTTCCAATTTTAGGAAGAGACTTTGGTACAGGAAATAACGAAGGAAATGTGAAAAGGAGGACCCGTAAGAGGCGCGGGGATTTGCCTTCCTGGCCACCGTGCTGATGGAAATCAGCGCCCCGTCCGACGACCCGTGCGTAGCCTCTTCTCCTTCTTTCTGATACCCTGTATTATTACCTTGCTTCCTCACTTTCCATACAACCTCTCCAACGACTTTCTCTGGTTGGCATCTAATTTCACAAGATAGACGCCGACCAGCTTCCACTCACTCAACCAACCTTTATCGGGGCAAGTGCAAGTGCGGATAGCGGAGCTTCGAAAACGTCGGGGCCCCTCATTCAGATGTTACCAGGCGTTTTCGAGCCCGGTAGCTTCAAACCCTTTTTCGTTATTCACTCCACTGGTTACAGCATGTTGGTTATGTGCAACATGATATATGAGAGAAGAACTTTAGCTAGCGTGACTTGTAGAGAGCTAAAGGTGACCCGTATCTTGGATGGTAGCCTTTTAGCGAATGCATCGAATACCTTCGGACACTTGATGGCACGCCGGTGAGTGTGACACCGCATTTCTACCATGAACTTTGCGTAATAGGTAGTTTATGCGAGGGAACTCGTGAAATACTCCATAGATTATATCAACTTATAGCTGGCTGACCATGGGGCGGTCAAAGGCGAGAGTGTGATGAGAAAACAAGGAGGGGCCTCGAGACCCACCCCTACACTCTTCGTCACGTTTGACTCTGACAAGCTCCGTGAGACGGTGTGTGCTGGATGAGTATCGCTAATGAGTGAAGGTATTCGTGGCACTGCCGCGGAGGTGCTAGATGCGCATCTCGTGTAGATGCGCAAAGTCGAGGTTATACAAAGTATGTGTAAGTTGCTCCAAGGCCGCACACGATGAGCCTAAATCGTGTGTGGCCAAGTATGTCAATTGCAGAGAGTAGCACCCCGCCTCTTCGAAGTAATGTGGTGCATATCTCCTTGAGAAGGAAATCCTGGTCATCCAGGGCCAGGATCGTCTCACAGTTCGCGAGGCTGCGGACTTGGTCTTGGTACGCGAAGGCTCTGCCTGGGACGTCTTATGCCTCCCATGTAGGTCAGCCGAGTGTAAGACAGCCCACAAACAGAAGCGTTAAGCCTAATTGCGCTATAAGCGCCGCTCCATCTTTATATATAAGTTTTTATGTGATCGTCCATTTCGCGTACAGATAGGAGAGCGCTCTCCAGACCATTAGGGCAGGAATAGGGTGTCCAGCAAGGAGGTGTCTTCATTTAGTTTTACACTCCTCTCCTCGAGCACCAACAGTATCACTTAAATGCTGCCCAAAGATGTTCTTCTTACACTCTACGGAGAATACCTTTGAATCTCTTTTGTGATGGTCAAATGCCAACTTTGGACTTTTGACTCGAACAGGTATTGAACCGCATCTCGCTATGACGAAGCTAACTGGTTTCGGTTTTCAACGGGTGGCCATATAAGCGCCGCTTGAAAGACTTCACTGCCTGTGAATTTTGTTGAGCTAGGGCTTATTTCAGGTGTATCTCGAACCTCGCCAGCTGTTCATCTTGGCGGGCATTCGTCTCTTCACTTAACGGGAAAGACTCCTTTAGTAGAGGTGTAGAATTGAATCAAAAGTATTCGGGGCAAGTTCTCGCAGGACACCACTACTGTGTTCCAGGAGAATGGGACCGCAATCTCGGACCCTGCGTCCGTGGCGGAATCCTTCGCGACCGCTTTCTCTGCATTCTCTAGCCGGGATGCAGCTCCACCTGAAGAGGTTTAGGGCCTTGTAGGTCATGAGAAGAATTTTATAGTGGGTACAGAAGCGAATAGGTAACCAGTGTATCTCCTGTAACAGAGGCATCGAAGGAGAGAACCGGGAGCGGCGAAGGAGGAGCCTGACAGCATAGTTTTAAACTAGTTGTAGGGTGCGAAGTGACGAAGAAGATAGTTTCAGTAGAAGAGAATTGCAGTAGTCTAAGCGTGAGGTGATGAATGCATGAATAGCAGTCTCAAGGCTTTGTCAATCAAAATGGGATCGAACACGTGAGAAGTTGCGGAGGAAACAGATACGATGGATGTGCGATTTAAACGAGAGTTGCTCGTCGAAAATAACACCAAGATTCATGAGGGTATCAGAGAAGGCGACATTGGTTTCCACAAGGTTAAGGGAGGGGAAGAGAGCTTTAGATTTCTCCACCATTGAAGCGGTACCAACAAGGAGAACTTCAGTTTTATCTTGGTTAAGTTTAAGAAAGTTAACAGACAACCATTCGTTTATGGAAGTGTAGGCTGAAAGGAGATTGGTAATTGATTGATATGACACCGGTCTTCATAGGACTACTGCCTTACTTTTTTATCGATCCTTTGTTTGTTCGAAGCTCGAACTTGGATGCGAGTTTTATGCATCCGCAGCCGAGCGTGTATTGCGAAAGGTAGACTTCCACACCGGCCTTCGGCTGGCCACCGGTGCCTTCCGCAATTTCCCCATTAAGAGCCTATATGTTGATGCTGGATAGATGCAACTCGCTCTGTGCCGTGCACAGAGCATTATTCTTCTGTATGCGGTAGCCCGGCGCCTCACTCAGTCGCCAAAAACTCTCACTGGATCCGCAGCTGATCTCCACAGTGCCTATGCCGCCGAGAGACGCCAGTCCTACCATAAGCCCTTTAGGTTTAGGGCTAGGAAACTCCTTCGAAAGCTAGGAATAGCTCTTGGGTCGGTGACACCCTTGGTTCTGCCCAGGATGCCACCCTGGAGTGTACCACCTTTGACTATTTGTCGCTACGCCTCTGCTCCAAAAGCTTTTACACCGCTGGATGTATTGCTTTCGGCCTTTATGTAGCACACTTTGTGTCACACTGGAAACGTGCGAGTGTATACAGATTGCTCCAAGTCCGAACATATGGTCGGTTTCCACGCCGTATTCTCTCAATTTGAAGTCAGCGGGGCTCTGCCAGGAGGTGCATTTGTCTTTACGGCCGAACTGGTTGCAATACACCGCTAGGTGTGGGAGATAACGCAACCTGCCCGGTTTCGTGACCGGATTGTGATTTATAGCGACTCACAAAGCGGTCTGAGTGCTCTCTGGGCATTGGAATCTCCGCATCCCTTGGTGCGCGATATACGTGACGCCATGGTTTTGGCGAGCCAGGTTGATGTCGAGATTATATTCTGCTGATTTCCTAAACATATGGGACTGCGGGGAATGAGCACTCAATGAGTGCGCCAAAGACTTCTGCGAAGACTGGGCGACCAGAACAACGTTTCTCTTTTCCTTACACTGATTACAGGGTAGGAATATGGTCAGCTCTCCTGGCTGCTTGGCAAAGAAAATGGGCGCCTGCAGAGGGGAACTTAAAGTTGCGTACCATTGACCCGAGACTGCTCCCATGGACCTACTCACCAATGCCGCGACGGCTTGAGGCTATTTCTGTCGTCTCCAAATTGGACACACTGGCGGGACGCACCGCCATTTCATGGAGCGCCCGCATGCGCCCTATTGTGACGACTGCGTTGTCCCCCAGACTGTTCGGCACATTCTTTGAATGTCCCAGCCTGGGTGATCTTCGTGCACGTTACCTGTCCCGGTACCGGGATTGGCGGGGTCGCTACCGCCTGTCCCTTTTACTCGGGACGGGTTTGTGCATACAGACTTGTGGACTTTAGGACTTCTTGTAGGAGGTTGTATGTTGTAGGTCGCATTTTCCTGCGCCAGGGTGAGGCGGCCCTACCCCCGAGACCGGAGTGCATTTTCTTCTTGCCTTTTGGCTTTGTTTTTTATTGTTATTTTTTTTAGTCATTGTAATTTTTATTGTTGTTATTTGTTATTTGCATATTGTTTTATTTTTGTTATTTGTTTTTTAATATAGCCTAGTAATAGGTTGGGTCGAGTACGCCAACTTATGTCCAAGAAGGCAATCGCCAGATTGGCTCCTAAAATTTAAAAAAAAAGAAGTAACAAAGAGGATACCTCTTTGAAGGAGTCTCGAATAGCTTAGCCACGATATTTTTGTGATGCGTTTCATTTTGAATAACAACTTTCGTTTCTCATCACGTGCTCGAAACCTTGGATTTTATGCATAATCCATAATGATTTCATGCTACCCTTAATGTTGCCGACGTCGGCACCGCATCATGTTCTTCAATTCCCCACTAGAGCACAGATTTGCTGATGAAGCGAACGCCTAGGGCCAAATTCTAAGAAGCAAGATGACATCCGTTGGGAAATAGCCTTTACTTAGTTTATCGAGCCTTTTTTTCAAATAGCTTAATCACTAGTTTTTAATTCCAATAAAGTCTTCGCTGCTTTAAAATTTGATATCAATTTTAATTTTGTTCTAAAGTATTCCCAATTTAACGGGAGGCCTGATACGAAGACAAACTAAGTAGTCCAATACACGTTGATAATGGTTTATAATTTTTCTTATAACCTAACCTACCTATCGTAGACTAATCAAAAGTAAGCTAAATTGACCTACACTATAAGCTATAAAAACCTAACCAATAACGACAGACCTCCTGACCTAAATGAAATGAAGAGCTGTTTAAAAATACTCTATCACCACATACCTAATATATTTTGGTAATTGCGTCGATAAAATCTGGGAATTAATTCCGACAGTTTTTTCTTCTAATAAATACGTAGCGTAATACTCTGCGAAGTGATTTTTATAGCAGCCGGATTCGGGAGTGCTATTTTAATCGCCCATATATTGATTCTATTGCGTTCGTATATGGCACAGTTACTGAGGATTTGAAATAATGTCAGTGATTAATTGTAAAATGATTCTAACCTTCTTTCTCAAGGAAATCTTATGACTTCCAGTAATCACTACATGATGCTTCAAGTGGAATTTTCTTCTGTCGAATTTACTTTCGTCTGTTTCAACAAAGCTATCTGGCTTGACCGACGATCTGAAAAACGCCGAATCCTCCATTTCAGTCACATTGCTTAACTCGCTATAAAAACTAAACCAGTCTACCAATACCTTTGAAAATTCTGGTTACTTTTATTACTTGCAAGACCGTTTCCCCACTGATAAAAGGAAAAGTTAGCGAAAGTACATTTACATAAATAGTTTGGTTTCTGCGAACCACGTGCCTGTATTTACACTTTTACGGAAAGTAGACATTTTCCACCTTTCTGCTATTTCTAACATGTAAACAATTTTTTTCACGAATGGGAACATTTTTCCCCGCAGCGATTGCACTTTAGGGAATTTGGGATAATGTTGAATAAGAGGGGGCATGCGTTTTAGGTTAATAAAATCTGCATATCATTGGCAATATAATATCGCGAGAGGATCTATCACTCCTTATAAAGTCACGACAAACCAATATTTCATACCAATTCTGCAACGAAAGAATTCTTTCATGCCGCCATCTTCAAATGCCACGAGACGGCCTCATTTACGCTAGCGCGTTTTTTTTTAATGATAATATTAGTTTATTTTCATTTTTCTAACTACGATGTAGAAGGTTAGTGGTAGTAGCTTATGTAAACATATTTAATAACACGATCTGTTGGCGAATTTGTGGCATTAATCCTTAGAATTACTAGAATTAATAGAAATAACTTTGCTAAAAAATCATAAGTCATAACCAAACTAAGATGAAATTATTATTCAATTACTCAAAAAAATCCCATTCTTAAAATATAAGAGTTAGTGATGATGATGGTGATGATTTACCTTAAGAACAAACCCTTGGTTCGCCCTCTTTAAACGAGGAGCGTAACAGTCCCTCTCAAGTCCCTCTCAAAAATTCTTCTTTACAGAATTGTGTTGAAGCATTGACTGTTCGTGACTTTATAAGTGTTGATAGTTCCTCTCCGCCATCAAACTATTACTTCTAGGACACTGTTACAAGGATATGAAGAAGTATTACAGTAATTTCTAACTTAAAATGCGTGCACCTGTCTTATTCTAAATTATTGAATATTTAATTAAATTGCAATACAGCAATAACACCAACAATTCCTAGTCTTTAACTTTAGTAAATCTCGCACATACGTAATTAATTCTAACTTTTTAAGTCTAGGCAAACAAACACTGACTAATAGCTCTACTTCTGTACAAACACTGACTAATAGCTCTACTTCTGTACAAACACTGACTAATAGCTCTACTTCTGTACAAACACTGACTAATAGCTCTACTTCTGTACAAACACTGACTAATAGCTCTACTTCTGTACAAACACTGACTAAAATCTACAATGCACGTGACAGATTCACCTAACATTGGCCTGTCAGTACCGTAAGCCAGATGAAGTTCCGTGAATGAAAGAACACCTTTTAGAACAAATTCAGCTGAACATTTGCAGTTAAAGTGTTTTGCTAAACTATTCAAAACTTGAGCTTATTATAGCGCTATAACTCGGTAGGGGACGGATGAAATGTGCTCTACTGCATTAACTTCAATATGACAGAAATAGAGCTCAATCTAGGTGGCTCCACGATCATCACATTATCTGAAAATATTATATAATTATGTGTTTCCTTCGATAGTCAACTAATTTCAAATCGCATGTTACTGCGATCAGCAAATCATCACCTGCTTTCTCCGTAACCTCAGTCGTACCCGGTCTCATTTTGACAGAAACAATTTCGAGATAGCCGTCCATGCACCTGTTATTTCCCGCTTTGATTACTGTAACTCTCTGCTCATTGGAGCCCCATAACACTAAAATTCGTTCCTTTCAACTTTTCCTAAACTTTGAAGCTCGTGTTCTCCTCCGTTTAACTGGCTGCCCATTAAATTTCGAATTACTTTTAAAGTCCTACTATAATTTAAAATCTTAAGCACCGCAACTCCCCCTTACATGTCCTCCACAATGTCTAGACAACAAAGAGCGCTTCGCTAGGGAAGTGCTCTCCTGCTTTCGGTTTATCGCACTCCGCTCTGCAGCATGGGTGGTCGTGCATTCTGTAATTGCTCTTAAGCTATGGAATAATCTGCCTGCTGGCAAACGCCCCCCCTTCCTCTCAGCTCTGAAAATCAGCCTCTTCTGTCAGGCCTTTTTCTAGTCGATGGCTGGGCGTCCTGCGGAGGCTTCAAAGTCTTAAAAGGCCACTGCAAGACTTTATTATTATATTTTTATAAATTTTTTTTCCCAAGACCGTCATTTCCGCAAGCATTCAAGTCTTTAAGCCTCTTTAACGAGCGTATTAAAAATAAAGGATTTATTTTATATCAAAACCACAATTTCAAAGTTGCCATTCAGAGGAATAGAATAACTTCAATAGTATCACTTAATCCTATTACTAACTGATGCTCATTAACTTTGAGAAGAAATAAAGATTAACATTTAGGTAATTGTCAAGCACATAAAACTGACAAGAAACTAAGCGCGTTTCAATTTTCTATAAGAGGAAGAAGGTGCAAATTCCGAGAGCAAAGAGCCAGCCGTCCAGAGAATAAAAGGTATGCGCTGAGAGGGAAAGTCTAATCCTTCCTATTTTATAAAGGACAGACGCCTTGTTTTCATTTTTACAATCTCGCCCCTACCCCCTCAAATCCCAGGGAAAAGGAAGCTAATTTCCGACGCGTTGTGCTTCGAATTATGTCGTCCAGGAGATAATTGAAGGGAACTTTGAAAGAAGAGTGTTTTGAATTTCTAGCTTAACTTTGTCATTAGCGCGAATGAGAAATGCTCTGTGCGGGTTAACTCAATCAAGGTGTTTTGATTTTAACAAGTTCCTTCCTACTGTTATGTGATTGAGGGAACTCTTGAAATAAGACCTTATCCCTCTTCTCATACACCTCTCTTCCTCCTAGTTTCACCTACCCTTCTACCCTCCTTTTACATTTGCAATCTCCCTATACGGAGTGAAAATGAACGAGGATTTCCTAGAAAAGAGATGTTGTCTCATTTATTCCTACTCTGTATCATTAGGCTCAATAATTCGACTAGTCTGTCTTTTCCTTCTATTTCCGCTAGGAATTTTGAGCTCAAACTATAATGTCTAAAAATAAGAAAACACCGAATAAAGTCCGTGGGAAGATAAAATAGAAGAAAACTCCTGTTTATGTGGTTGTTTGTGCTTATTCGTTATTTATTTGTAGAACGAGCGGAAAAAAAACAGGAACACTTTTGACTGAAGGAATTTGTAATTGTTTACTAAATACGATGACGTTAAAAATGTAAATTTGTAAAAGGTACTTTGAGGGAGTGGACAACGCAAAAAACAAATAATGGAGCTAGAGAAAGGGAGGTCACGCACCTCTCCTAGATTTATCTCCAACTCCACACCTGGGTAGTGTCCTTTGTGGGAGTGCAAAGACTGAGTTTGAAATACGGATTCGTAAATGTCTTGACCTACCCATAGGTCATAAACTCCGAGTGACCTTAAAAAGGTCGTTTAAACTGTCCCCTGATGCGATCGACGTAACCCTTAAGTTAATATTTTTTTTAGAAACATCTGAACCTACCATTTACCATCAAACTACTTCTAGTCTCCAACACCCCTCGTATCTCATTCCGATTACTACTCTCATTTGAATTACGCCCCAGCTTTGGTTGTATTTACGGCTGGCGTATCGCAGTCATATACTTACCTCCCGTGATATTTGTGGCTTATTCTTGTACATCACCAAACAAAAGTTAGTGGACATGTTTGAAGGAAATGTGAGGACAAAGTTAATAATAAATTTAGATTTTAGGGTGGGGGGGGGGGGGTTCTGACGTCTAAAGTGAGACGAAATTCAGTCCACATCTCTCTAGGTTTATTTATTGAGTACATATGCGATTTACTGTCCGAAACTGCTCTGGATTTTGACTATGAAGGTTATTTTATGTATAATTATTATTGAATGTAGTTTAATGTAATGGCGGGGTGGGCACATGTTTAGATTTAGGATAACAGTCCTCTCTTTCTGTTTGCATTACTTTTATTCCCCTAATTTCAAGAAGGCACCACGCATTGACCCTGTACCTGGAGCAGCGGCTCACGCGCCAAAGCCCACGAGAGTCTTAAACTAGACTGAGACTACCTAGACTTTATTCATTATAAACATTTCCTTTTTACTCTCTTTTTGTCATTTTCTGTCCGTCTTTTCTTAACTAATGGCCAACGACTAATTTTAAAGGTTAATCGCCGACCAGCTTTTGTTCATTCATCCCGGGTCGAGAATGAGAGGTTGGGGGATATTACTATACCCCTGTTGGGGTGGGAGTTAATACTTTTGCATTCTTTCCGCCCTTTTCTCTTTATACTCCCACATCACCCCCTCTTTTTTAGCCTATAGATCGTTTTATTCACTCGCAAGTGGGTGTCATGTCGAACATTGGCAACCTTGCTGCCGATCACATCTAGAGAATTGTATGCCCTTCCGGCCCTAATACGTGTAGAAAGATCTTCGATAATGTGTCTTGCACACATTTTCACTTCATCAAGCTTCACCCCGTTCTTGTGCGAGATATGCCCTCGTTTGTATTTCTTTTTTTTATTCAAGGACATTCGGAATCTCTTTATTAAACCGAAATAAGAAAGCCATTTAGGCTTCTCCACACACTTCACCCCTCGCTTGGGGGTGGAGGAGCCCGGGGCCCGCCAACGAAGCGGAATTATCGGAGACCCGCGGCTATCAAGACCATTTCTCACTTATTACATATAAAATATTTGTGCATTTATACATTATGATGTGTGCAGTTATCAAGGTGTGGTGGCGAATAAGTTTAAGTCTGAACTTGGACAAATTTTTTTAAATCTAATAGTGGAAATTAATTCGACCTCGCAGTTTATGCTCAATAGCAACGAAGCCTTATCTTGCCTGATATTTGAAAGATATAAGTAAAGTGGTAAAGTTCAAGAAATTGGAAAATGTGCGGAAAATATATAGCCGCAGATCTTTCTTCACGTTGGGGACGGGAGGGCAAACAATCCTATGATTTGCCACCGAAGTTCCCAGAATATCTCCTTGCTCCACCTACGAACAATGCGGGGGTGAATTTTCTTGGTTGAAAAATGCCATAATGCAAACTTCCTTCTTTTCTAAGTCAATACACTACAATTTTATCAATATACTTTTCAAATATGCCGCAGTGATCATCCTTAATCCATCAGGGAAGTCAATCATGATTAGTCTATCGGCACCCCCCCCCAAAAAAAAATAATTGCCATCCATCACCTTAGATGGTATCTCTACTTTAAATATTACTAGCCGAGAAGAACTTTAAAACCGATGCTTAAATTGGATTTTGTTCTTTGGATCGAAATGATGAATCCGAGTTTCATCCACTTGTAACAATCTGCTGCATGAAAACTTCTTAGTCAGAACTCTCATGGAAATTTCAGGCCGTTGAACAAGGTGGTCTTCACCCAACGCTCTGGCACACGTCGAACTAATAGCTCGTTGAGACCAAGATGGTCACTTATGTATAATCCAAAATGCTGAACTGTATGTAATTATAACTTCACTCGCTAAAACTTCACGGCTAATTCTTTACGATTTTTCTAACCGTTTCTGGACTGCAACTACATTTTCTTCAATGGATGGTCTTCTCTCTCTCTCACTCTCTCTCGTGACATCCTTCAGCTTTTGTATCTTCTTTGAAGTACTTCAGGTACCTAAATCTCTATTTCTCTTATGCCCTATTTGCTTAGAATCCCCGTAAACCTTTTGTACAGATTCAAGTATTTTGAAACACTTCCCAACTTTTGTTTCTTTTTTTTTAAATCACTGACTGCTCTGATCTCTCAAATTACTTTTTCCATTAGTAAAGAAAGTACCTTCTTTATAAATTCCCCTTCTTGGAAAAGAAACGAAGATCAATGAAAGAAGAAATGCTCACTGTCTACTTTCCTTGAATCACTTAAAAATTGCTTAAACCCGCTTCATGCATGGAAAAATCTCGTCATGGTGGACCTGGAAGTGTCGAATAAAAGCTTTTTGGCCTAGCTGCTGTAGACCATCGGGAAAACCAGTAGTATGACATTAAAAGCTGCTTTCAATCACACAAGTGGATCTGCCTCCCTTGTGATCGAAACCATTATCAGGAGAGTTGCGCATTTTTGGGTTTCAAGCATCTAGCTGTTGAAGGTTCAGCTACATTGGGTATAGATTTTTCTCAGATGTAATGTAGAATCAGCGGCGGTTGCCTTATACTAAACGATGGCTCAAATCCAGGTTGATAAAAACCATAAAAATGCAGTACCCGCAGATAAAATCCGTACTAAACAAATATTTTTACATATCCTAATTTCGCTACTTCTTTACAAACATCCTGGTAAAAACTGTTCAAGACAGGAAGTCCGTTGGTTTTCGACTTCTTAAATAATGTTCGTTATAATAAGTGCGCGTGCATGCGTGTATGTCTATGTGTATGTCATTTTGTTTTGTCTGGATTCGGGGAATTCTATTAACCGGTTGAGGTAAAAATATCCTTGGACTGATGCATCATCCATTTTAATTCTGGTTCATTAAACTTAGCGCTACTTAAAATTTATTTCATTCAAAACGACGAGTCTGGATTTGGAGGCAGGAAATTGCAAATTTCAATTACTCGTATGTATGCGATTAAAATTTGAATTTAATATTTTTCCTTATATTTTCATATTAATTAATGGTCCAAAGAAAGGGAAATAATACTTGATGGGATACAAAAAAAATAAATAAATAAAAAATCTTAAAACACAAGCATGAATAAGTGTATGTATGGTATCAATGTTATTTCGGATATTCTACACTGTCGTACTTTTATCTTAATTGGAACACGATTATTCTATATTTGTAATGGAAGGAGAAGAGATAAAGGGTTGTGTTGAAGTATCCCCTTAGAATGATATTATTTTCCCACCTCCTAAGATATTACTTCGGGAGAGAAAGGGAGCCGTTACTTCTCTCTCCCATTCCGACCTCACCCTTTTTGGACTCGCCGCCAGGTCTCGCGGAATTCCCACCAAGGGATGACGCTGAAATTGGGGCTACCTCCCGGTCGTCTTAATCTCCTTTCCCTCCCCCCCTCGGATCGGAAGATTACTTGGTAGGATTCGCTGTGAACCGCTTTATGGCTCCCGCCACTGGTCGCCCGTCTGGCCCGCTGATCCCCTGACTTTAACACATAACCGCAAGGAGACGTTCGGGTTGTCACGCCCGATAACGAGGGTTAGAGAAGGTCTCAATCTCTCTCTCTGTTTTGAAGAACTCCGGGTATATATGCACTCGCTACAGGCTGACAGACAGATTTGGTTAGACGCGACTTCCCCAAAGGATTGCAATTTAACGAGCTCTCTCCCGAGAAGTTGAGTGACGGTCGCAAGCCACGGAAGAGCTGGACATTACACCCGTATCTTCGGGTAAGGGAGAAGAGTCTCGTGAGGCAACGTCAGCATTTATCATCCGCCTTCAGATCAAGGATTGGAGAAGCCGTCCTCCGAAGTTCTTCTGGTGACCTCTTAAGGACAAGAGGCCCGTTAGCTTGCTCGAGCAGAGTATGGAGAAGTCATCCCCCCAGCCTTTCGAAGTTTTTCTGGTGACCTCTTAAGGACAAGAGGCCCGTTAGCTCGCTCAAGCTTAGTGTAGAGAAGTCATCTCCCCCCGCCCCCCCTTCAAAGTTCATTCGGTGACCCCCTGAGGACAGGAGGCCCGCATCTCGCAAACAGGTTTTGTGACTACCCTCGTGAGTAATCAAGGTCGCCAAGACCTTCCCCAAGTTTGCTCCACCTTACCCTCGAGTTTCAAAGGAAGTAAATCACTTATTACCCTCAATCTCCCATTATAACCATTCCCTAACCACGGTTATCAAATTAGTATTCGGAGCTTAAGTCCGTCTTATTTATGTACCCAAATATATATATATATATATATATATATATATATATATATATATATATATATATATATATATCCATATTTATTGTTGTGCCTTTTATTTAGTGTATATTAAAATCTATTTTTGACGTTGTGTTTGTTATATTCCTTGGTCACGCAGCTGCCGCTATTTATTCAAATCGCACTCTTAGAACAATAACAGTTGTTGCCTTGCTTGGCCTACTTTAGAACCTGTGTGCGCATATTCCCGTACACTTGGCCATACTACGACAAGTTGATTTGCTTTTTGTTGCTGTAAAATGTAATATTAATATGTAAATAAGTGTAAACAGGGTATGAAGAACGACTTCTTCCTTGACTTTCCTTTACTACTGGATAGCTTGGAGTAAACACACACACTCTCTCTCTCTCTCTCTCTCTCTCTCTCAGCTGCTTCGGGACTGGCTAAACGGGTCAAAAAGAAAAGACAACAGGAAAGAAAGGAGATAAAAAGAAATAGGAAGTAGAAACAGAAGAAGAGAAAGCAGAAACAGAAGTGAAGCCAGAGGAAGATATGAAAAAAGAAAGAAGAAGAAGAAAAATATGAAGAAGAAAGAGGAAACAGGAGTCGCTTCCGAAAGGGAAGACTGTCCTCTGCAGCCAAATGTGCAAGATCATCCTTATCGGTGATTCTTAATCAAGGTAACTGCAACCCATGCTAGCCGCCCGCCTTCGCACCAGTGTGAGGGTAAGCTGCCTCTCAGGACGCGGGAACTACCAGATAATAGTAGAGGCTGAGAAATCTCAGATTAAAGAGAGTTCAGTCGTTGCACTGATAGTAAGTGGCAACGACCTCTACCTCAGAGGAGGTAGGGTATGCCCTACAGGCGAGATCCTCCAGACGGTCATGGTAGCTGTGGATGACTGTGGGTTAAACCTGCAGACATGTCGTGGTCGGGATGTTTCAAGAAGAGGTCCAAGCCGGATTGCTCACTCGAAGAACGTCTCATTGAACCGACGACTAGCATATTTATGTACGGCGGAGGAAGTTGTTTTTTTGTTGACCCCTCCTGCATATTTTAGGGTAGGAACGATCTCTACCAAAGGGATGGGGTGCACCTTTCCTTTTAGGGAAAGGCTGTACTATCAAACCTAATACAAGATGTCGTTGAGCGGACTCAAAGGACGGCCCGGCCTAGAGTGAGGGCGGACATGGGTCAGTACGCCAAAGTCACCCCTGAAACGACCTTCGCGGAGGTCGCTAGAAAGGGTACCACCACATCATCAAAAGAGGATAGGGAGACAAGTAAGACGGGAAACAAAAGAGCGTAGGGAGTCCTACATCCGGGGACTCCCTGAAAGTTCTTCTGTTTAATTCAAGGTCGATCAGGAACAAGTTTCTTAAAATTTGTGGCCTCGTAGCGACGCAAGTACCTGAAATGGGAGCCATAACAAAGTCGTGGGTAAAAACCTCAAACCGAGATTTTGAAGGTGAATTCAGGATTTTCGGTTACCAACTCTTTCAAAAAGAGATGCCAGACAGATATGATGGCGGTGTGATGTTGTATGTCAAGGATATACTCAAATCTACGAACTCCAACATTTTATCCGACCACGAGCTACTAGGAGTTGACCTAGATATAGGTACTGCCAGATACAGGACTCTGCTGCTTTAGAGACCCCCACCCAACTCGTTGAAAAGGACAGAGATCTGTACCGGCTACTGGGTGAACTTGTTCAAGACAGTGTGTGTATCGCCATGGGTGATTTCCATACCTAAGTTGACTGGGAGACCAGATAACCCTGTGGCGATAACGCACTACTCCTGGAGTTTGCAAACAACAAGTTCCGAACTCAATCGGTGAGAGCCGACGAGGGGCAATAATACCCTCGACTTGGTTTTCACCTCTCAGGATGACATTGTTGAAGATCTCTCTGTAGGCGAAGAGCTCGATGGCAGTGATCACCGACTAATCAGATTTATAGTCAAGATTTGTGGAATAGATTCAAAACTACGTTCATAAGTCTTCAATCACGATTCATCCCTTTGAAAAGCCTTCGTCGGTCTTCTGTTCAACCAAAGTGGTTTGAACGAGAAATTGGTCAAGTGCTGAGGGAGAAGAGAACGGTGTACCAGCAGTCAAAGATTTCTGGTGGCTTTGACGAGTACCGTAGGCTAGCTAGGAGAGGGTAGTCACAGGAGCTGCCAAGTGTAGGCCATGAATGGTCTTTTGCAGTCTTCTTCTTTTCTTATGTTCTTATGTTCTTAACCGCGGCAAAGTGTGACGAGGAGCTCCGGATGGCGAGACTTTGCAAGAAGAATCACAAGTAGTTCTTTGGTTATGTAAACAGCCGTAAACCAATTCATCGCACGATTGGCCCTTTAGTGAATGAGGAGGGGGGCATTAAAGCACTCCGATGCAGAAAATGCTAACCTCTTCAACGACTACGCCTCTTCAGTGTTTACTGAAGAGTGTGGTGCCATCCCCCATCCCCCAGATTCTTACTTGAGGGGACTTCACCCAAGGAGAAATAGAAAAAAGATCACTGATCTGAAGACGAATATGTCCCCTGGCCCGGACGGGTTTCTACCTAAAGTGTTGAAAGAAGTGTGCGATGAAGTGTCACGACATCTGAGCTCAATCTTCAACATGTCAATCTGCACCGTATGCGTTCCTAGAGACTAGCGTGAAGCGGAGGTGACTCCTATCTTCAAAAGAGGAGACCCTAGCCAGCCGTCAAACTACCCACCTATTAGCTTAACCCCTATGGTCGGTAAACTCATGGAAAGCATCATGCTGGAAAAAATGACGTCATATTTAGAGTCCAACTTGCGATTGAGGAGTTCCTAGCACGGGTTCCGAAGGCACCAGTCATGCCTAACGAATCTTGTGGAATTCTGCCTTTTCCTTTTCAGTGAGCACGACCGAGATAAGGCCGTGGATGTTATCTACTTAGACTTTCAAAAAGCCTTCGATAAGGTACCACACCGCCTCCTCCGGAAAGTGCGTGCACTGGACATAGCCGTAAATGTAGCAAGTTGCATAGAGAACTTGCTAAGTGACAGACGGCAACGGGTGGTGTTGAATGGACAGGCTTCTGAGTGGGTGCCCGTTACTAGCGGTGTTCCTCAAGGTTGTGTCCTGGGACCACTATTGTTCATCATTTACGTCGACGACATTGACGGTGACATTGTTGCCAAGATTTTTAAATTTGCCGATGACACCAAGCTTGGTATGAACGTTGCAAAAGAAGGAAATAATGCCCGCCTTCAAGATGATCTTTGGAAGATTGGGAAGTGGTCGGACACGTGCAAATGCCTTTTAACGTGAACAAATGCAAAGTGATGCATATCGGCCACCAAAACCCCCAATCTCAGTATATCCTTAAGGGAACTTCTTTTGAATCCACCAACACTGAGAAGGACCTGGATGTAACTATAACGAGTGATCTCAAGTTCTCGAGGTAGTGTATTGACGCGGAGAAGAAAGCCAAAAGGATGCTATGTTATATAAAGCAACAGTTTGGATATCAGAACAAGGAAGTAGTACTGTGTTTGTATACTCCCTTGTCTAACCGCACCTGGAGTATGCCGTACAATTTTGGAGTCGCTCGCTTCGAAAGGATATCGCAAGATTAGAACGTGTGCAAACCAGAGCACCAAACTGATTCCTCTATCAGGCACAAGAGTTATTAAGATAGATTATGAGAATCAGACTTGTTCTTGCTGGAGACCCGTTGATTGCCTGGTCAGCTTATCGAAGTGTTCAAAATACTTCGAGGCTTTAACATTGTAGACTACAGGGATATTTCCATCTTAGCCAAAGCAGAACAAGAAATCACGGCTACTAACTTGAACTGAAGCGTTACCAGCGTGACATGTGTGGGAAATCTTTCACATATAGCATCTGCAGCCATTGGAATGCACTTCCAGTCGAAGTTATCAACAACAACTTTGTTGAACAGTTCAAGTCGAGACTAGACAAAGTCTTGAAAAATAACCGTTTGGAGACTCAAAGCGTGGCGTGAGTGCTCTTCTAGAGCGTCAATCTGACCTTTTAGAGGACTTCGTCTAATCAAGTGTTCATTAAAGGTACCCTCTTTGAATGGATCGTAAGGCCTACAAGGGTACCTGTTTTTCTTGTTATTCCTTGTTACTCTCTCTCTCTCTCTCTCTCTCTCTCTCTCTCTCTCTTTCTCTTTCAGCCGTTGTCCCAGTCGGATGAGCGACATTGCCGCTCCCTCTACTTGATTCATAAAGTGCTTGCTATTTATCGATATTCATATTGAAAAGTGTTTTTTTTTTCTAATGGTTGTCCTTGGGGTTTATCTTCGATGAGATTGTAATTCTTGAATTGTGTTTGAATAGTGGTGAATTTTTAGATAAATTGTGATTAATCGTAAGTCCGGTTCTCTGAATTCGGAGACGGACTTTTATTTACATCGTTGGCCATCTTGGTCGTCGATTTTGAACTTGCGCGCCCCAATTCGTTTAAATAATTTGTATATCAATTACTATATTAATAAATAAAAGTTCAAGATTAGTAAGCTAGGCTTGTGAGATCGAATTTTCATTGAATAGTCTACTCTTACATCGGGTATTCGCAATGACTTCAACTAATCAGCGAAGAGAATAAAAAGTCCAATCAGAGTCCTGCTCAAAAAGTGACGTTTGAAGTTTTCAGCCAATCAGTGAATAGCTTATTTTCTCCCTGGGTTAATTCAGCCAATCAGCGAATTGGTATGTTCGACTTAAATTACCTACCCGGCGCCATTTTTGTATAACTTGGAAAACCGTTAATAACTGCTTTACAATCATTTTGTAAAATATTCACATAATTAACTATTTTTGCAAAAATTATACTTATATAGGTATTGCATTCTTTGTACTAGTTGCGAATTATTTATCAGTGATTGAAAATTAAATTAATTTTACGCAGTATACGCTAATTCCATCCAGTCATATTGTTTGAAACCAGATCTTGGTAAGTGAATTTACTTTATATTAATTTGAAGTTACAATAGACCTATCAAGACGAAAAAAAATGCCTCGAGCCCAAAGATTAAAAGCATTTTGCTTTAAATGCAAGACAATAAAGTGGATCATAGAGTTCCCCGAGCCATGCTTTGAACAAATTACAGCCCAAATATCTGCCTTTTTTGTAAAATGTCTGAAAAACACGAGAAAGAAAAGAACGATTTAATGAAAATTATTCATGACTTGGCCAACAGAATAACTGCATTAGAAACCAAACCAAAAGATGTGACTGTGCTATCGATGAAAATCAAATAACACGCGTCGATAAAAAAAGTAGTGAAATTAGAACAATCTGTACTGCTTTTAGAAAACAAAATTTAACATAATAACGGTAGAGAAGAGGACTTCATCGCAGTTACTAACAAACGAAAATTTCGACCCAAACCAAACACGAATACACCCATTGAACTGCAAAATAGGTATTCAGAATTAAAAGAAGAAGATACTTATTTATTTGGAGACTCCTTAATCAGAAATCAGATTGACTACTTCGGTGCGAAAAATTCTAGAAAACGTAAATTTAGGTGTTATCCTGGAGCTAACATCAAGAAGATAACCCAAGAGATAGACAACCTAACTTTAAAAAATCAAAAGTGCTCAGTAAAAAAGCCAATGTTGGAAGTAATTATGTCTTTTGTAAAAATAATTATGCCGGAACTGAAGAGATAGTTGAGGACTATACTACGCTCGTCAGAAAAATCAAATCTAAGACTAAAAGAGGCATGGTAATCGGCTTACTACCGAGATTAAATTATATCTCTCTATATCTCTCTATCTCTCTTTCTTTCTCTCTCTGTCTCTCTCTCTCTCTCTATCTCTCTCTCTCTCTCATTTTACGGGGGTTGAAAGTAATGGATAAAGCGAAATGAGATCCAGTAATTGCATATCTTTTCCGGAAATCTAAAAGAGGTTGTGGGCGTTTTTCGGAAGTGGAGAATTAGTAATTCAAAAACGCATGTTTAATTAATTTTCTAATTAAAATAATCTCAGTGTTTGTTTTAATGGCAAAGTGTGTGTGCGTATGAGTTCAGAACGGCAAAAGACGGAAGAAGAAAATAAGAAGAGAATGAAGAAAGAATCGAGACAAACAATGAACTTTTAATCCATTCTAGCTTTAGGAGGAAGGGAATAAAAAAAAAGAAAGGTTTAATAAAGAACAGTCAAAAAGATAATCTAGAAAGGAAAGGCAGAGCTCTTTATCTCAATATTAGCCTATTTATTTTATTGATTACGGTTAGGGTTAAGCAATAAGTAACACTGCCCTCTTCTTATAGCACCCTGGAGAACGCCATAGTCACCAGCAGGGAAGATCAAGTTTCACTCACCAGTTTCTAGCGGTTCTAAAATGATCCATTCGAAACCGTAATTTAATACTTTGACCTTTCACTGTTTTAACAGAAACCGTGGAATTATCAATAAATTCTTTGCGCCTCTATGAAGAACACTTTTTGAAAAATTGGATATATATATATATATATATATATATATATGAGGAATTAAACCACATTCTCCGAAGACAATTTAATTCAGAACAGTTTCAGTGTATCTCACACCCTTTTCTTGCGATATTGCATTAATTTTCATCATATATATATATATATATATATATATATATATATATATATATATATATATATATATATATATATATATATATATATATATATATATATATATATTATTGAAGGCGACCGCGAATTCAGCATTAATAATTTTCTTATCGAGTCTCTCGATTTCTCTAATATTCCGCTTTTGGTCGTTGGTTAACCCGTGTATAAACTCGCCAAAATTCCTTACAAAAGCACTGATGAACGAGGGCAGTAAAATAGTTCACTGGATAAAACGAAACATTTATTGGCTTAACGCGTTTCGATACACTCCTGTATCATTATCAAAGGAAGGTAGAAATAATATAAGGAAATAAAAACATAGCTATATATATCGGGGTTTGAAGGTTAACAATTATACTAACATATTTAAGGGGAATGGAAATTCTTAAAAACAAAGGATTAAGAGGGCTTAAAGAGGCTAGTTTAAAATAGGCACAAGATTAAGGTAAGCGGGGATTATTACTTGGCGCTCAAGGACGCGAGGAAGCCATGTTTTTATTTCTTTATATTATTTCTACCTTCCTTTGATAATGATACAGGAGTGTATCGAAACGCGTTAGGCCAATTAATGTTTCGTTTTATCCAGTGCAACCTGGCCGCAACCTCTATCCAGGTTTAGGTTACCTTTTATGATACGAGCCGGAAGGAAGTATGCGTTTTCTTCCTGCCCCACATACAGGCTGATAATGATCCAAGATCACTATTATCGTTTTCATTAGCCATTTTAATTAATTACTTTAGTTGACCATGGAACGAATCTCTGGAATACCACAATTATATTTATCCACTAAATAAAGGATGGCAATAAGAAAGCAGTATTGTTTCATTTCACTTATTTTACTGTTGTATTGATGAACAAATTAGGAGAGTGAATATGGCACAACTTTGAGGAACAATGAAGCCAGATTAAGTGTTGTGCACATTTTATAAGTGCAACTCTAGAAAGTCTCTGGGACATACTTTACATTTTTTCACAAAATGTATCAATTACCAATATTATGTAAAAATTGGTGGAGATTAATAATATTCCAATGGATATTAAATTGTCTGTAGGTAGAAAGGAATAAATGAATGCATATTCCCCCTATATATTTTTAGCATTGTTTGATACACATTTTGTGCTGAAGAATTTGAGACCTTGCAACGCATTTTGTATCATGCAGCACTAGTAGGTGATAAGTCCCTATCGTTATACAAGTGTTCAAGTTCGTATTCTTGAACGTTGTATTTTTGTAATATCTCCATAAGCTATCACGGCTCAAGTCTGTTGGTCTATGTCCTAAAGGTTGACAAAGTTTCAGTTTTTGTTCCCATAACTCCTTTTACTATTCTTGCTTTGGTAATAGTATGTTCAGTTTGGTTATTTAGGAAAAAATGCTTTTATATGCTTGTTTCTAAGGGACCGATCGTTGGCATCATCTAATATCCCGTGCTGGCTTTGTCGCTCGTTAAGTAGAAGTTTTCGTATGTAGTACATTAACAATAAAAGTAATCGTCTACTCAAGATTTAGTATCTTATCTACCTCGAGTAGTAATAGCCTATGTCAATTTGACTGATCACTTTTAATATTTTCTATAATCTAATAATTGGTCACGTAATCGGCAAACTAGGAGTGATAAAAGGTCTGAGGATCACGATTAACTTCTTACTGCTTATGTCTAAGATCGGGAATTATTTTAGTTGCCCTACATTGTGCTCGTTCTAACAGTTTCACGTCATTAAATTTAAGAGCGTACTCAAAACAAAGATCGATGAGGAATTTAGTCGAAGTCAGAACGATATGTTTCGATTTAAGCATGAAATTCCGAAAATATATCCAAGCATCCTTTTAGCTGTCTTATAAGTTGTAATGAATGTTTCGACGCTTTAGGTTCCTTTCTAAGCAAAATAACTCTATAATTATAGAGTTTGTCCGTTTCTATAATAATCCGCTATTAAATTTTGGTGAAATAGGGAAAAGACGACCTTGCAGAGTATGCCTCTTTTGGCAAAGGCTAAGGGAAGGAAGTCTGAATACAAACCACCTACTGCCTTGTAGGGTCTGTTTAAATAGATTGTCATAGAATAGGGTCAAGCTAACCCTTTCTACGTTTACGAGTGCGTGAGAGTTTTATAATATAAGCAGAGTGCAAATTACTGAATGTAGGTTGGCCACAGTCGAATATCTTGGAGGTTCCGGAACAACAAAAAACGGGTACAAAAATAACTTTACTAATATGCAAATTAATATTATTTTGCAAGATTTATAGTTTGAAACCGAGCGATACACACATTAGATATACACGGGTCTC